>CM052707.1:22077769-22097024 GCA_028551405.1 Uromys caudimaculatus | reverse complement strand
GCTGGACCACCAATCAAAGAATACACATGGAGGGACCCATGGTTCGGACCATATATGTGGCAGAGAGGGCCTTGTTGGCCATCAGGGGGAGGAGAGGCCCCAGTAAAGGGGAATGTCAAGGTGGGAATATGGGAGTGGATGGGCGGGTGGGTGGGAGGTGAAATACCCTCATAGAGGTGGTGGAGGGGGAGGGGATAGGTGGTTTCCAAAGAGAACACCTAGAAAGGGGGAAACATTGGAAATGTAAACAAAGTATCAAAAAATAAAAATAAAATTTAAAAAAAAAAAAGAAGAGGGGAGAAGATCTATGCATCTGACATGACCACTTCTGGCACATAGTTTGTACACTTGCCTTCACCATTTAATAAAAATACAAAGATTGGTGGATTATTTTATGTCAGGAAGCAGTGTAGGTAAAAATTGAAAGATTTATAACACTAAAATAGTAATCTAAGAAAAAAAAAGAATAAATACTATGACGTGCATTAACATGCAATAGGTTATTATGTGTATTAAAAACATTTAAAATTACAATTTAAATATTTAAAATTATTTTTTTTCTTTTCAGTATGATCAGTAACAATAAGTATAAATTGTTATCAAAAGACTTTTGGGATCCTCAATAACCTTTAAGAGTGTAAAGTCTCTGGCAAGATAGGCAACCCAAATACTGAAGATAGTGTGCACGAGAGCGGCTGGTGCTTAGCATTGTAGAACCCAGCAGACTAGCAGAGAAGAAAACCCCAGAGGGCGGGGAGAAAATGAGAGAAGGAGGGGACAGTGAGAAGCAAAATAGAGTAATAGTTTAAAACAAGAGCCTTCGTCAGCCGGAAACAAAGAAAAGAAATAACAGAAGGCCCAGCAGTGCCCATCTAGAGCTGAACTACTTCCTGGTACAGCTTGAAGGCGTTTCACAGAGGGGGAAGGAGTGTCTTATAGGAAAAGTTGGAGACACATTTTATTCCAAGCTGTGCATATAGAAAGATGCATAACCTGTAAAAATTAGCCTTATAAAATGTAACTGATATACCTTTAACTGCACATTTAAAGAATAAATTTGTTTAGTTTAGGCCTATGAAACTATCTCCATAATCAAGATTGCTTCCCCCAAAGTAGAAGCAGACATGTCTTATTCAGCTAAAGAGGTGGTATCCAGGAAAAGGGGGATTGATTTTATAAAAGGAAAAAGAACGGATACAGCGAGGCTGAAGGAGTGCGTGGTGTCTGACCTCGGCTCTGACTTGCCTCTCTTTCCTATTCCTGGCCTAGGCTGTCTTACAACTGAAGGTGTAATACTTTTTCATTTTCAGTCTTTAACTGTAAACTGATGAATTACAGTTGCATTTATTTTGAAGTTGTGATTTTATTGTTTAATGACTAGTGTTAAAGCAAGTCTTGAGGGGTTTTTTGGTTGTTGTTAATGAGCACCATTTGCAGAGAATAACAGTACAGTTATAGTCCGTAAGATCGAAGACTATTCACTGAAAGCACCCAGACATCCGGCCACTTCAGAAGCTTGTTTGCATCTGCATATGTCAGCATTTTAACATCTCTAAACTGTATCTTCTCTTGCAGCCCAGTTAAAGGATATTGCCTATGGCACTAAGCAGTACAAATTTAAACCAGAAATCATGCCAGATGACTCTGTTGATGAATTTGATGAAACCATTCACCTAGAACGAGGAGAAAATCTATTTGAAATCCACATCAACAAAGTCACCTTTTCTTCTGAAGTCCTGCGGGCGTCTGGTGATAAAGAGCTTGTCACTTTCTGTACCTACGCTTTCTATGACTTTGAACTGCAGACAACTCCCGTGGTGCGAGGCCTTCACCCAGAGTACAGCTTCACTTCTCAGTATCTTGTCCATGTCAATGACTTATTTTTGCAGTACATTCAGAAGAGCACTGTCACTCTGGAGCTCCACCAAGCCTACAGCACAGATTATGAAACAATTGCAGTGTGTCAATTGAGATTCCATGAGATTCTAGAAAAAAGCGGCAGAATTTTTTGCACAACAAGCTTAGTTGGTAAGTACAGCTTATGATCTTTGGATGTTTTAATCACTAGGTTGGCTTGCGTGTTCACTAGCATACTAAATTATTCTTATCTTACACATTAAGGGCATTTTGGGTAGGAACAGTGATCACAGGTGAGGTGACTGAACTATCTTTAGTGTCATGAATGATGGTGCAAAATAGCTATTAATACTTAAAACCATTATGAATGGCCGTTAAACTTACAAAGTCAAGTGTTTACTTTGATATTGATACTCTTGCTTAATTAAAATGTTAATTGTAGTACATTCTTTGTGCTTCTAAAGACATGCCCACACTGTTACTGCATTCTTGGAATAGTAGTTAGTGACAAATATAGCAGACAGGGGCTATGCCTAGAAGGGAAGACAAGCACACACACACACACACACACACACACACACACACACACACACACACGAACACGCGTGCACACATACACATATAAATGCAGGAGAACCTGCCCAGCCCAGCTGTAAAGCTTTGTAAACTTTATGGTAATAAAAGAAGAGAAGCAACTAAGAAAAGCTCTAGCAGGCGTCAGAGTCAGACTTATCACCAGCACACATCACAGGAAAGATGATTCCAGTTCATCTGGACCCTCTCCCTACCTCTGAGCACATAACTGAAATTATCTCCAATTTTCAGGCTCTCCAAAAGAAGTCATCCTAACACTTTATCTTGTTTGTTCTTTTTTTTTTATTTCTCATATTTTTCTTTTCATACACTTCTTGCAGTAGTGTTTCCACTTCATAATATTAAAAAATTAGGGTTTTACTTATTTCCCTTTATATAGTCATCTAATTCTGTTTATACATGTAGTGGGAAATCTATTTTCAATTTTTTCAAATTCTTTTTTACTCTTATGTTTCCACTCTTTTCTTCTACCAAAATACTTTTTAATTAATTTATTATTTTTAGTTTATCAATCTTTTATATGTATATGTATGTATACATATGCACACAATGTATATTCAGTACCAATTACCCTCTTTCATCTCCCCATATTCTTTTGAGCATGTTTACGGGATAAGCAAATATTCCTTCCCGTAGCGCAGTCCGCAAATCCATTCAGCTAACAGTTGGTTCCCCCAAACCAACCGTGGTACTATCATACCTGTGGGCATTTCCCGCCCAGCAGGTTAGGAGCCTAGCATGTAAAGTCCACACATTGTCTGCCCGCTATTGAGTTTTCTCTCCTAGCAGCCATAGCACCTTCTGGCACTGTGGAAGCTAGCCACCAGGGGGGAGCTTCCAGTTTAGTACCAGGTTCATTTTCCTGTGCTCTGTATTCAAAGTGTGTGGAGACTCCACCAGTAGTGTTTTACCATTTAGTTCTGGGGACAAGAGCAATGGCAATAGCCTGTGTTGTTTTCAGAGCCTCTGGGGCCTCCCTAGATGACAGCTCTTAGAGATGAATTTTGCACCTGGCACTGAGACTTTCGTGTTTAAAAACAAACAAACAAAAAAAGGCTTCTGGGAGCATATGATCTAACCACTCAGGTCTTTTTAATTTTTTTAATTAGGTTTTAGTTACATTATAAAGTAGCAGGGTTTTTATAGCTCTCTCAGTCACCACTGATTGTGTTTAGCCCCCCTCTCTCTCTATCTACTGCATCTCTAGTAAACCTTTTACTTTATCTTACTGGTTTGGTGGTTTTTACGTTAGTCGTATTCTTATGATTTTCTAATGTTTTTAAGCTTTCTCATTTGGGAAGGGAATCTCATCGTCGTTGTTGCTGTTGTTGCTGTTGTTGCTGTTGCTATTTTTTCTAATCTCTTGGTTTTTTAACTTCCCGACCACAGTTCTTCCCAGCCCCTTTTTTCCTGTCTTTGTTTAACTCTGATCTCTTTGTTTAGCCTTTCTCTGCCTCCTTTTTATTGTTTTACTTCCACGTTTACCCTAAACAATGTTTAGCTTGATAGCGCACTCCACAGTAGTTTCCCTTCTGCCAGGGTGGCTGGCGGTGGGATAGTGGACTGTAATGGATTCAAGTTGCTTTTTCTCTCTGGTACTAGGGAATGGGCCCTCAGGTGTAGGCTGCTCAACAAGGAAATCCTCAAGTAAAACTGGGATCAGTATCCAAGCAGATAGAAACACAAATCACCGACAGGAAACATGAAAAGGCAAGAAGCATGACTCCTCAAAAATCACAAGTCCGTAACTCCTTAACTGCAGGGTGCCAGCACACTCAAGGAGGGGAAAGCCCACTAATAAAAATCACTAGTGGCCGTAAAGAAGATACAGACAAGAAGATTCATTCAGCCCTGGAGGAAAAAAACTCAGCAACACTGAAGAAAACATCAGCAAAATGGATATAAAAAAAAAAAAAGTCCAGCAAGAGAATTAAGATTTGGAGGGGTGGTGGATGCAGAGAGATGATAAAAGGGGTAAATTGAGCTTTTCAAAATTTAAAAACCCACAGTAGAAAGTATCATCAAGAGACTAGACTCAGGCAAGCAGAAGAGAGGGTGTTAGGGCAAGGGCGAGGGCAAGGAAATACTACATTTAAAAAGAAAGAAAGAGAAGGTTCCCGCCCCCACATCTGCATACTTCCATTCATTCCTGTCTGCTCCTCTGGGCTTCTCTCCTGCCCCCCCCCCAATACCTGATCCTGCCTCTCTTTTCTCCTCCCCATCTCCTCTCCCACCTAGGTCCTTCCCTCCCTCGTCCTCCCCTGATTAATTTTTTTCCCCTTCTAAGTGGGATTGAAGCATCCTCACTTGGGCCTTCCATCTTGTTAAACTTCCTACAGTCTGTGGACTGTATCCTGGGTATTCTGACCTTTTTGGCTAATACCCACTTATCAGTGAATACACATCATGCATGTCCTTTTGGGTCTGGGTTACCTCACTAAGGATGATATTTTCTAGTTCTATCCATTTGCCTGCAAAATTCATGATGTCCTCATTTTTAATAGCTGAATAGTGTTCCATTGTGTAAATGAACCACATTTTCTGTATCCATTCATTGGTTCAGGAACATCTGGTTTGTTTCCAGCTTCTGGCTATCACAAATAAGGCTGCTATAAACATAGTGGAGCATGTGTCCTTGTGGTGTGGTGGAGCATCTTCTGGGTATATATCCAGGAGTGGTATAGCTGGGTCTTCAGGTAGAACCATTTCCAATTTTCTGAGGAACCACCAGATTGATTTCCAGAGTGGTTGTACCAGTTTGCAATCCCACCAGTAATGGAGGAGTGTTTCTCTTTCTCCACATCCTCAACAGCATGTGCTGTCACTTTAGTTTTTGATCTAAGCCATTCAGATTGGTGTGAGGTGGAATCTCAGGGTCATTTTGATTTGCATTTCTCTGATGGCTAAGGATGTTGAACATTTCTTTAGGTGCTTCTCAGCCCTTCAAGTTTCCTCAGTTGAAAATTCTCTGTTTAGCTTTATACCCCATTTTTTAATTGGGTTATTTGGTTTTTTTGGAGGTTAACTTCTTGATTTCTTCATATATTTTGGACATTAGCCCTCTATCAGATGTGGGGTTAGTAAAGATCTTTTCCCAATCTGTAGGTTGCCATTCTGTCCTGTTGACAGTGTCCTTTGCCTCACAGAAGCTTTTCTGTTTTATAAGGTCCCATTTGTCAATTGTTGGTCGTAGAGCCTGAGCCATTGGTTTCTGTTCAGGAAAATTTCCCCTGTGCCCATGTGTTTGAGGCTATTTTCCACTTTCTCTTCTATTAGAAGAGACTGAGGATATCTGGTTTTATGTTGAGGTCCTTGATCCAGTTGGATTTGAGCTTTGTACAAGATAATAAATGTGGATCAATTTGCATTCTTTTACATGCAGACTGACAGTTAGACCAGCACCATTTGTTGAAGATGCTTTCTTTTTTCCACCATATGGTGTTGGCTTCTTTGTCAAAGATCAAGTGTCCATAGGTGCGTGGGTTTATTTCTGGGTCTTTAATTTATTCCATTGATCATCCTGTCTGTCTCTATATCAATACCATGCCATTTTTATCACTATGAGAAAAAGTAATAGGCAAGCCTCACCACAGTGCCCAGGAACTCTGATGCAACTCTGATGCCACAGCTAAGAATCTGAAGGGCAGAAGGGGCTTCCTTCATTAGCACTTCCTGCTGCACTGTTCACAACAACCAAGACATGGAACCAAGGAGACAAAGCACACATACACAATAGGCGTTCATTCCGTTGTAAAGAATGATACGATTATAGTACACATAGGAAGACTGATGGAGCTGGGGACCGTCACGCTAAGAGAGATGAGGGCAGATCTGAAAGACAGATACTGTGGTTTGTCTCATGAGAAACTGAGGCCTCAGTGTGTACATGCGTGTATGTGTATGTGTATATGACATGAAAGTAGAAGAGGAGATGTGGGAATACGAGGGCAACATGATAAGTGGGCATGAAAATAGAGGGGGCTTTGGGAGGAAGGAGAGCAGGGTGGGGAGGAGCCAGGGAAGTGGAGGGGCAAGTACAGCCAAAGTATCGGTGTGTGCAGATGAGCTTGTCATGGCGAACCCATTACTGTGTGTGCTTACTAAAACAAAATTAACAAGATGACGTTGAAAATCATGATTTGACCTCATTTTATTAGGCAGGGGAAGAGTGGTAAGAAAAGTAACGATACATTTATTAATTTCAGCCTGTTCATTAGCTGTCCCCTCAGAATTTGCTGGGCTGAGGATATAGATAGAATGCTTACATATTATGTACAAAACCCTAGGTTTGATGTCTACCACATGGCATGTAGGTCTATAACCCCAGTACTTGAGAAGCAGAGGCAAGAGAATCAGAAGTTTAAGGACATAGTAAGTTTGAGCCCAGCCTCAGCTAGACATCCTGTCTGAAAAAAAAAAAAAAAGATATTTGCCAATCTGTTGAATGTGACCAATGCACTGGAGATCTCCAAAAGGTTGGGTTCAGGGAGAGGAAAAAGCAGCAGCCAAGAAAATGGTGGCTAGTGCACAGCCAGAAAACTTGAGCATATGGTCCTCCAGAAGCCAAGTAAGAGGCCTCTGAAGGAGAAGGAAGGGCAACTTAGTGTTTGAATAGGGCTTCTATTATATAAGTGAGTGACTCACTGCTTAGATAATAAAATACTTAAGTGATTTTATCCCCTCCTGTCCTTAGCCATCTCAACCTCTCACCAAAGGCTAAAGTTCATCCAAAGACACCTTATGTATATACAAGTAAATATGTCTGTAGTAATACTCTTCTTGAGGGCTTTTTAAAATAACGGTAGATATTAAATCTTTTTCAGTATTAAAGATGAAGCCCATTTGTAAGAAAAAAAATCGATTAAGCATGGTATACTTAATGTAGTAATGTTCATAAAAAGTTATAAAATTTTCTTTTTGGCAAGTATTTAGAATCCATATGTACCAGTCCCTTGGGAAGAAGTATTTTGAAGGCATCTGCAGTCCTTGCCCTTAAGAAACCTGTGTGGTATACATACTGCACACTTTGTGAACAGACAGAACTGAACTGCTCGTGCAGTAAGGACAGACAGCTCTGCAATGGAAGCTTAGGGCTGTTAAATCTTCCAGTAGAGAAAGAGAAGATGCCTGAGTGGAGTGCTCAGGGAGCTACCATCCAAGGCCACATTGACAGTGTCATTATTTGGCATACTGTGACCTTTTCCATATGCTTGTGGTCCATCAGAGAAGTGGAAGGATGCCAAAAATCCCTTAAAAGTTGAATCAGAATATGGAATGTCATATTTATAATTTTGTAAATATAATTTACATATATATTGTAAATGTCAGGCTAGATTGAGTCCAACTTGTTTAAAGAAAAGTACCACAGTATCCAAAAGAATCTGTAGAGTATCTGATTCACTGTTTGGATTTTTCTTTATATGCAAGATTGAAATGATACCAGTTGAAGTAGCTCAGTCCTAGTCTGACTTGGCTCTTTAATATTTAACATGCAGTGAAATGCATACTCCAGACATAACTTTTCTTCATTTCTGTCATTGGCCAAGCAAACATCATTTGTGAAAGTCATATTATTTTACTCTGTATAAAGTTTTTGCCTTTAATATATACCATTGGTATATTTTACTCGTATATATTCTAATTTATGTGACTATTTAACAGTGGGTCATGCATTGATTATGTGTAGGAACAAAAGGAGACATCCCAAATTTTGGCACAGTAGAATACTGGTTCCGATTAAGAGTTCCCATGGATCAAGCTATTCGACTTTATCGAGAGCGGGCAAAGGCATTAGGATACATAACATCAAATTTTAAGAAGCCAGAGAAAATGCAATTGGTAAGCTTGTTTGACTATAAGACCCTTTTATAGCACAGAAATCTGCACTATCTCCTCATATCCTGCGCTTTAAACTGAAATTGTTTTTTTTTATACTGGCATCAAGTGGCTTGTTTAACCTTTTATTTTAAAATAATCAGAATCTCAGGAACAGTAGAGTTGGCTTGTGTATACTTTGCTACTTTCTCCCAGTTACAGCATAATCACTGAAAAGTGAAAGTCAAGCTGAGAATGGGGGTGCATGGGTGGTACCCTAGCTCTTCACAGGACTACAGATTCAAGACTAGCCTGGGCTACTTCCAAAGATCCTGTATCGTATTTTTTTAAAGGGCTAAAGATGCAGTTCTGTGGTAGAGTGCTTGTCTCTCATGTACATTGTCAGGCTCTTGGTTTACTCCCTAAAGCTGAACAACAAAGACAAGAAATTGACGTGGTGTACCATTAACTGAAGTCCGTCCCTTATTCAGACTGCATTAGTATTTGCACGCAGTCATTTGTGTGTTCATTCTGTGCAGTGCTATTGCCTGTAGATATTCCCTAAACCACTTCAAGGCACAGAGGTATTCCACGGATACAGAGGGATGCCCTTGTACTCCCTAAGACACTTTTAGAAACTATAACTAGAGAAGTGTTACTACACATAAAGAGACCTTCATCAGTGAATTCTACTCTTAAAGAAGTAACTATTATATCACTCTAGGCTTCTTTCAAACTGTTTTGTATCAATAGATTTTTGAAATGCAAAGTAGAATACAAAATCACTATTATTGCTGAAAACCAGGAGTTTAAATGCAGTTCTCCATTCCCCAAACTATATTTCTTTGAATATTAATAGACACATTTTCAATTAGTTCCATGAACCAGTAGATGCACTGAGTCAAGTTTCATAGAACTGTGGAGTTGATGAGCTTTTTTATATAGCATGAATATCAAAGGGGAACAAAGCGTGTGAGCATCAGGGAGAGAGCACCACAGAAACACACTGAAATGTGTGTGCAGTGTGAATTCTATGTCTTCTTCCTTGGAGTCTATGGTTCTGGGCCCCGGTGGCCAGGTTTATGTTAGGTGATCCCATTTCCTCCAGTAGTCCACCCGTTATGATTAAGAAGTATCCCTTTGGCCCCAACTGAACCAGACAGACTTTGCCTTCTGAGAGCAAAGGAAAGCAAAACTCTCCATGCCTGGAACATGTAAAATTTGGAGCTATTGGCAGCCATCTTCCACCTTGTCAGTCAGCGAAATGAAATATACAAAGTCTGAAGAGAGAATAATGAGCCAGTATTCAGAGAAAAGTGGAAAGCAGATGAAGTAACTTCTGGTGTTTTCCCAAACATAGGAGCTTTCTAGGGACCAACCACATTTCTGTTGTACAGATCCATGAAATATTCCTGTAATGTTACATGAAATTGTCTTCTTTGTTACTTTTGCTGGGTATATTTTCTTTGACTTCAACTTAAATGTAGATTCTCAAACCAAAGGGACCATGACACCTGCTTCCCAGTGATCACCTTCCTGTAGTATTCTTCACAGCACACCTTGAAAGAATGTTATAGAGATACAATTAGTGTTTTCTTGGTTTTCAACTTTAATGGATTGATTTGGCAGGGGTGGGGCAGGTGGTACTTTAAAAATCATTCCACCAAGCTTCCTTGGTTAAGTGCAAGCTCACCTGAGTAAGCAGTCTTATACCTGCTCAGGTTTCCCACGGCACACCACCAGAGGTCTCCACTGGAGGCACTGGGATCAGCCTCTCTTGCTCATTCCACCTTTAGCACTGCAGAAGGGGACACCATAGGAAGTTCTCCAACGCTAAACTAAACTAGCCACTGGAATACTCGCATTTCTTTGTCTCAGATCACCTCAGCCATAAAAAACTTACCACTTATTACAAATGTTTTCTAACATCTGGTGTGCTTACTGGCATTCCCTAGGGGATGTGGAATAGTTTCCAGTTCTACTTGGTGCCTTTGCTCATCTCATCTGGCTGTCCCCCAATCCAGCATTTTCCCCTGTCAGTCCTACCTCACACCACACTCTGGGTGAGCACGTGAGTCTCCTCTAGTTAGGACATTCTCCAGCCCCATCACTCCCTTGGCTCATCAGTTATTGCGCAGAATTAAAGAACATCACATTAACTTTCGTCTTATTTGATTTGGGAACCAGTTTCTACAAATATCCTGGTTACAGTGCTTGCTTCCAGTAGCACAGGTTATGCATCCTCACGTGTGCCAGGTTTCTCATCGCACTGTTCTGAAGCTTTCAGTTTGGAATAAGAATCTCTTTTGCTGAGAAAATAACTTTGATATGAAAATATGTAGTTTTGTCCATTTACAAACTTTTGTTTGGAGGTTGGAAGCTGATAATTATCTTTTAAGTATAGTATTTCTATAATATAAATATGTATGTTTTTCCAGCAAGCAGCCACAACTGCTCAGATCAGTTCAGCAGAGTCCACAGACGGCAACTTAAATGAACTTCATGTTACAGTAAGATGTTGCACCAACCTACAGTCCCGAGCAAGCCACCTACAGCCACACGCATATGTTGTGTACAAGTTTTTTGATTTTCCAGACCACGATACAGCCATTATTCCCAGTAGCAGTGATCCACAGTTTGATGACCACATGTGTTTCCCAGTACCAATGAATATGGATTTGGATCGATATCTTAAGTCAGAATCTCTGAGTTTTTATGTTTTTGATGATAGTGATACCCAGGAGAATATTTACATGGGAAAAGTCAATGTGCCTCTGATTTCCCTGGCACATGACAGGTGTATCTCAGGTAAGAATATGTTCTGGATTCTATAAAATTGCAAAAGCAAACCTAAAGTATACTTTAGTGTTACAGCTATGATTTATTAGCAACTAATTTTCCTAACCTTAGACAATATTTATACTTCAGGTCCATAATACTGTTTACATTTTTAGTTATTTCCTTGCTTGAAACCATAGCATTTTCAGTGTATAAGGATGTTTATAGTGTATTTAAAATACTAACTTGATTACATTAAGATATAAGAAGTCTAATGTTCTCTCTTTCCTCCTTTGTGTTGTTACTGCATATATATGTACATAATATGCCTATATTTTCCTACATGCATTTAACATGCCGTGGTTAGAGTCACCTCTCTTCCCATTACTGTCTTTCCTCCCTACCCTGCCACTTTGCACACGTATATGAAAAACAACAATGAGGTGTTCTAATTGTTTTCTGTAATCCTGTGATGAAGTGAAGAGAAAGGAGAGACTGTAATTACAGGGATCGCGATATTTACACACACACACACACACACACACACACACACACACACATATATATATATATTGTGTGTTATGAACCCAACAACATCATTTATAAATACTTACCTTTTAAACAGTTAAGAGGAGAAAGGAAAGGATATTTGCCTGAGCTCTCGTGGTTTTGTACACAGTCGCCCTATTGGTCCTATCAGACGTGGAGATCTGAGTTATCATCATGTCTTTTTCTTTCAGTCTGAAGAAAGCTTCTTATCTAATATGTGCTTGGAGTCAGGTCTGCTGCTGCAAATGGTGTCAGTCACTGTAATCTTAGTTTTTCTTTGAATTTTTTGTAAGATAATCTTGCTGGCTAGTAGTTTGATTGTTGGGTTTTGTTTTGTTATCCTTCTAACACGTGTAGTCCAACAAACCATTGACTGTGGGAAGCCAGGTATTCTAAGAAGCCATGTATGACATTGACCTTACTGTGAGTCACATAAACATGATGCTGCCTTTAAGGCTGTGTTGGAGATTTTGAATAGTTTGTGCCTTGGTGTGTTTCCTCTTTCCTCTTGTATTTCTTCTGCTTGCATTTTATCGAGGGACCCCTTCAGCCAACTATTCATATTCAGCTAGATCCTACCCATTTCTGAAATTGGATGTTTTACTTGGTGGTGAAAGAGATCTAGTTGGGGTATTATCTCCACCATTTATTTGGTGACTCTGTGCATACTTCCTTCAAATATATATATATAGTAGGAGGCTTCTCGGGGAGCAGGTTTTCATCTGACCCCTCAGATAGCCTTTAGAGTTAGTCATCCCTCCCCATGCTCTCTCTTCCCGTTCTTACCCACCCTTACACATTTATTCCTTCTACTGCATCCTTCCTCCTGCCTCTCCAAATTTAATCATCTAGTTCCCCTTCCTTGAGAGATCCTCTCTTCTCCCAAGTCTCTTACCTGGTACATCATGATCTGTGGTCATATATGCCTATTACATTTAGAAAGTCATATGTACATATTAAAAAACATAAAATTTATCTTTTTGAGTCTGAACTACCTCACTCAGGATTGTTTGGGGTTTTTTGGTTTGGTTTTGTTTTTTAGCCCCATCTATTTACCTGAATTTTTCATAATTTTGGTTTCTTTAATAGCTTAGTAATATTCCATTGTGCAGTATAGTGCATTTTCATCACTCATTCATCAGTTGATGGACATGTAAGCTATTTCCAATTTCTTGTTCTTATAAATAGAGTGGTGGTGAACATAGATAAGCAAGTCTTTCTTCAGTAGGATGAAGAGTTCTTGGGTACACACTCAAGAGTGGTATAAGTCGGTCTTGGTGTAGATCTATTGCCAGCCTCTTAAGGAGCGATGATTCCCATTGTGGTTGTACAAGTTTGCACTCTCATGAACAATGGATAGATGTTCCCTTTCCCAGCATCCTTGACAATATGAGCTGTCATTGCTTTATTGACCTTGGTGATTCTGACTGGTATAAGATGAAATCTCAAAGTTATTTTGAGTCACATTTAACTGATGACTAGGGATGTTGAACATTTAAGTATTTCTTGGTCATTTGTGTTTCATCCTTTGAAAATTCTGTGCTTTAGTTCTGCACCCCTATTTTTTAAAAGTTGGGTTGTTTTCTTGATGTTGAAGGTTTTCCATATTTCTTCATATATGTTGATACAAACCTCTATCAGATGTGAAAATGCTATTTTAAGAAGCCACTCTACTACTTTACCATTGCTGCTGTCCTTTGCCACACGCAAGCCTCTTAGTTTCATGAGGTCGTCCCATGTATTAGTTGTTGCCTTAGGGCCTGAGCTATCACTGTTCTGTTCAGAAAGTCTTTTCCTGTGCTGCTCAGTTTAAGACTGTTCCCCAGTTTCTCTTCTGTAGGATTCAAGATATCTGGTCCTTGGTCCATTTGGAGCTGAGCTTTATGCAGGGTGATAAATATGGATTAATTTGTATTATTCAACATGCAGACATCCAGTTTGACCAGCACCATTTGCTCAAAGTGCTGCCTTTTTCCCAGTGTGTGTTTTCGGATTCTTTGTCAAAACTCAGCTGTCCGTAAGAGTGTGGACTTACATCTGGGTCTTCAATTCCACTGATTGACATGTCCGTCTTTGTGCCATGACAATGCTCTTTGTATTACTGCAGCTCTGTAGTGCAACTTGAAATCTGGGATGCTGATACCACCAGCAATTGGGTTGTTGTTGGTTGTTTTGTTTTTTATTCCAGATTATTTTAGCTATCCTGGGGTGTGTGTGTGTGTGTGTGTGTGTGTGTGTGTGTGTGTGTGTGTTCATATGAAGCTGAGATTTGTTTTTTCAATTTCTGTTGAGTTGTGTTGGGATTTTGATGGAGATTTGCACTGAATCTGTAGATTGATTTTGGTAGGATGATCATTTCCACTTTATAAACTCATGAGCGTAGGAGATCTATCCATCTTCTGTCTTCTTCAATTTCTTTCTTCCGTGTCTTTCACTTGCTTGCTTAGTGTCTTAGTCAGGGTTTCTATTCCTGCACAAACATCGTGACCAAGAAGCAAGTTGGGAAGGAAAGGGTTTATTGAGCTTACACTTCCCCGTTGCTGTTCATCACCAAAGGAAGTCAGGACTGGAACTCAAGCAGGGCAGGAAGCAGGAGCTGATGCAGGGGCCATGGAGGGATGTTTCTTACTGGCTTGCTTGCTTCTCCTGGCTTGCTCAGCCTGCTTTCTTATAGAACCCAAGACTACCAGCCCACAGATGGTACCACTCACAAGGGGCCCTCCCCCCTTGGATCTCATGGAGGCATTTTCTCAACTGAAGCTCCTTTCTCTGTGATAACTCCAGCTTGTGTCAAGTTGACACACACAACCAGCCAGTACAGTTAGATTTATCCCAACACTTGTTATATTAGTTGAGGCTGTTAAAGGTGTGGTTTCCCTGATTTCTCTCTCAGCCCCTTTGTCATGTGTGCATATAGGAGAGCTGCTGAATTTTGTTAGTTAACTTTGTATCCAACTACTTTGCTATAGCAGTTTCCCAGTGGAATTTTTAGTCACTTAATGTATACTATCATATCATTACAAATAAAGATACTTTGACGTCTTCCTTCCCAACTTGTATCCCTTTGATCTCCTTCAGTTGCTTTATTGCTTTAGCTAAAACTTTAAGTACTAAATTGAATAGGTATGGAGAGAGTGGACAACCTTGTCTTGTTCCTGGTTTTAGTTGAATTGCTTTGAGTTGGTCTCCATTTATTATGAAGGGGTATTGGATTTTTGTCAAAACTCTTTTCAGCAACTAGTGATATGATCATGTGGAGTTTTTGCTTGTTTATATGGTGGATTACATTTATCAATTTATGGATGTTGAGCCATTCCTGTGTCTCTGGGATAAAGCCTGCCTGATCATGGTGGATGATCTTTTTGATGTGTTCTTGGATTTGGTTTGCAAGTGTTTTATTGAGAATTTTTACATCTATGTTCAAAAGGGAAATTAGTTTGAATTCTCTTTATTGTGTCTGTATGTGATTTCAGTATCAGAGTAACTGTGGCCTTGTAAAACAAATTGGACAGTGTTCCTTCTGCTTATATTTTCTAGAATAATTTGAGGAGTATTGGTATTAACTCTTTAGGTCTGGTAGAATTCTGTGCAAAAATCATCTGACCCTGGGCTTGTTTTGCCTCTATTTCACTAGGGGCTATAGGTCTGTTGAAAATGCTTATCTGAAGTTGAGTTAACTTTGGTAAGTGGTATGTATCAAGAAAATTACCCATTTTAGATTTTCCAATTTAGTATAGTTTTTTTAAAGTATGCTCTTAAGATTCTCTGGATTTCATCAGTGTCTGTTGTTAAATCCCCCTTTCCATTTCTAATTTTGTAAGTTTGGATATTCTCTTTCTGTCTTTTAATTTGCATAAAAGTTTGTCAATCTTAATGATTTTATCAAAGAAACAATTCTTTGCTTCATTGATTCTTTGTATGTTTTTATTCTATTTTATTGATTTCAGCCCTGATTATTTGGGGGGAAGGTCTGTCTACTCCTTTTTGGGTATGATTTTTTTTTCTTTTTTTCTAGAGCTTTCACATAATGCTGTTAAGTTACTAGTATGAAATCTGATTTGTTTGTTTGTTTGAGACAAGGTTTCTCTGTGTAGCCCTGGCTGTCTGGAACTCGCTCTGTAGACCAGGCTGGCTTCGAACTCACAGAGATCCACCTGCCTTTGCCTCCCAAGTGCTGGGACCTGGTACTTGGGAATGGGATGGACAATCAGTGAGGTCTCAGAGGGAAGTAGGGTGTCCACTAGAATCTGCTTAGTCTCCTGGGGATGAGGACAGAGAGTAAGAGAGGCCACAACAGGGAGTCTGCTACAGGGATGGAGGTGAGACTAGGGGATTCAGTTGGGAGGAGAGAAGGTTGGGGTTAAGATCGGGTTAAGCTACCTGCTTTCCTAGCAGTGTGGCCTGTGGGTTCCCAGAGTGCCTGCTACAGCTAGGGCTAGGATAAAACAATGAGTGGGGTAAAAAAAAATTTTTTTTGGAGGGAAGATCTGTGTGTTCTACTATCTGTGGGTGTGGGGAGGGGACAAGGCAACAACAGGGAGCCTACAACAGAGCCGGGGGTGCAAAAGGAAGATTGGATTTGGAGGAGGTGAAAGAGAGGTGGAGATCTGCAATTGGCCTACTTTTTTCCCTGGCCTGTGAGTCAGGCATTCCCAGAGAGTGCTTGCTGGTATTGGAGGCTGGGGTCATGGGATGAGTCAGAGGAAGGAAGGGTGGAGGAAGAGGCCTTTGTGCTGTATTGGAAATAGGGTCGGAAAGGAAGGGGGACCTCAGTAGATGTTCTGCTACAGACCTGGGGATAGGACTAGGGGACTGGATTTGGAGAACCGGTGAGAGAGGTGAAGACCCAGTTAGGCACCTGCGTCCCTGGCCTTCAGGCTCCCAGGGCTCCACAGTCATTCCTAAAATAACAAAGCTTCACTTTGGCATTGAGAAAGTAATTTCCATAATTTGCAGGAATATTTGAGTTAATGGATAAGGAAAAGCATGCTGCAGGAACTATCCAAGTTATATTGAAGTGGAAATTCACCTACCTTCCACCTAGTGGATCAATAACTACTGAAAACCTTGGAAAGTTCATTTGCAGAGAAGAGCCAGAGGCCATTCAGAGACTACCTCCAGCGTCCTCAGACATTACATCAGTTGTAGTGAGTAACAGTGATTCTTTTTATTTCATTTAAAATACTCTGAATATAAACGAAATAGCCAAGTAATTCCACCCAAAACTAGCTGAAGTCTCCTCTAAAATGTAATGATTATCATAGTCTGACATATTGTTTTATTTTAGGCACCAAAACCTAAACCAAGACAGCGTTTAACATTTGTGGACAAAAAGGTCTCTTTTGTGGATACCTTGCCACACTCGAGTCCTGTAAGTAATAAATACCCCAAATACCTATTTCCCTTTCCTGTATCAAGTCCCAGAGCATATAGACTGTACTGTACCTTTGACATGAGCAGAGATAGTGAGCACAGCGTATCTTTACTATGGTATAAGGTTATAGTGTTTGATAGGCCTTTCCTGACCCTAGATCCCTTTCCAGCTTCCCACTGAGTTTCTGGATCTTACACCGTCAAACATGTACCTTTCTGTAATGAATACAAAATAACATACGCGATTTTTCCCATTAATTCAAGGAGACGTCTCCTCCCCCTGAAGATATAAAGGACAATTCTCCAGAAGTGGGACCAGATATGCCAGCTGTTGCATATCCTTCCAAGGTATGCCTTTGTGTTAAAATTATTTTGAAAGATTTATTTTTGGATTTAAAAGGCTTTGTCTTGTGTATTAGACATGATTCAGGAAATCATAGTATTTTCCCTACATTTGAATATGACTTTTTATGATAGATTTTCTTAATGATAAGTTCAATAGATATGGTTGTTCATATATTGGTAGGAATGTTTACAAACTAAAATCAATGTAAAAGTCATTTTGAGATTAATACATCTTTTATTGTTTTGTTTAATTTTATTGAGACAGGATTTTATGTATGCCAGGCTGGTCTCACACTCACTGTGTATCTATGGATGGCTTTGGATTCATATCCTCCAGCTTCTACCTCCATGTGATGGCATTGCAGACATGCACCACCACACCAGGCTAAATCAAGTCACTCATTATTAGCGTATATTTAGATGTGTGTTTTCATCTGTTTATACAATCTAAGTGACTGTTTTCTAGGGAGTCTTTAATAGCATATTTAGTAGCATATCTCCATGTGTTTTGTTGAGCAGTGATGGTGGTTGTAGAGGGAGAGGTGGTGGAGATGGTAATGGAAGTGGTGGAGGAGGAGGAAGAAGAGGAGGTGGTGATGGTGGTGGTGATGGTGGTGGTTTAGAGACAGAAGCTTACTTGTAGATCAGAGTGGCTCAGAACTCACTTTTTATGCAGCCCATGCTGGCCTCAAATTGGTGGATTCTTCTGCCTCTTAAGTGTTGGGGTTATCAGCATAAGATACTACGCCCAGCTATATGTCTGTGTAATCGAGTCTCCAATGTATATTTTATTATTCAAGTGCTTCAGCAAGAATGCTCTCAGATGTAAGCCAGGCAGTGACAAACACAGCAATGTGCTTCTCTTCTGCATGTTTCACAGGAAACCAGTGTGGCTAAGGTAGAAGAAAACATGGGGAAAATGCAACAAGGAAAAGATGATGACATCTCCTTCCTATCTGAGGGCCAGCTTGCATCACAAAGTGTGGCTTCCTCTGAAGATGAAACAGAAATCATGGAAGAATTGGAGCCAGAAGGTGACTTCTCTATTAAGATTGTTGTTGTTTACCTGACTCCGCCTTGCTTTCTCTGTATGGGCATGTCTGCCACACACAACACATCATTCAGTAGTGAGTCCACCTCTTGACAGAAGTGATAGGGGAGAGCTCTTCAGGCTGTCGTCTCTCTCTTCTTAGGTCAACTTGGGGCTCCTGCATAAAATACAAGTGTCATTGCTGAACTTGTCTGCCATTTATGTTCTAGACATTTTATATTGCCTTTAGGTTCAGTATTATCAGTTAGATGATTCTTTAGCTTTGACTTTTTGAAATTAAAATCAAGAATTGCAACTTAAAAAGAGACAACTTACTATTTCATTGCATTTGTATAACCATGAACTAACTCTGTGTAGACAGGAAGTAGGTCAGCAACCTGGGAAGCCTGCGTGTAAGCAGTGGAGAAAGATCCCAGAGCAACAGGACTGTTGCTTAGGTCCAAGACATCTTCAAAAACGTGTATTTACTTTGCATGTGGATGTACATGTATGAATGCTACACCCACATATGGAAGTCAAACAGCTGCTTTCATAGGTAGGGTCTCTCCTCCATGTAGGTTCCAGGTGTCAAATTCAAGTAATCAGGCTTGGTGACAGGAACCTTTACCCGCTGAACCATCTTGCCAGCTCATATATGCAATTTTAATTGGGAAGACAGTGCCACAGAATTAAATGTCAAATACCAAATTTTGTACTTTAAATATGTGTATAGTTTATTGTATGTGTGTTTTTACTTTAATAGAACTGTAATTTTTTTAATTTTTTTTTTCCTCCTTTTTTATTTTTGATACTTTATATACATTTCCAATGTTTCCCCTTTTCTGAGTCTCCTCTTTGTATACCCCCCATCCCCTCCCCAACCCGCCTCTAGGAGGGAATTCCACCTGCCCCCCC
>CM052707.1:22038212-22077269 GCA_028551405.1 Uromys caudimaculatus | reverse complement strand
GCAGATCCGGGCGGGTCTGGGCGAGAGGTGCTGCTCCCCTCAACCCCACTCACGGGCCTTCCAAGTTCCTGTGAGGCTTCCTCTCTATGGCGCTCCTTGGCTACGGACTCCTGGTCAATTTTTTTAATTTTTAAAAGTAAGGGTAGTACTGATTTTTTACACAGTATTTTGTGTAAGCCATTGGAAAATATCTGCTATGTGATAGCAGATATGGGCGTGGCTATTGTGGAAGCTTGGGTACCATATCACAGCCGGGGCTGAGCATCCATGTCCCACCCTCACTGCCTGTGCATTACCTACCCAGACACTAGCAGGTACCTAGTGCCTCTCAGACTTAACTACTAAGTAGATGAAAAGTCATATGGCAACTTAAAAGAATGCGTAGGAGAGAAATGGAAGAAAGACATTCTTTCTATAATTGATGACCCTACTGTAGAACCACAGGAAGTAGTTGAATCTAGCCTTGGATAGATATCTTATGTCTCATGCTCAATTGCATGGATTGAAAAGGGTCAGCTCTCACTGTGTAGCTACAGCTGCAGAGGGCCCTTTGACACAGTTGCACCGACTTCCTGTTGAGGTAAAAACAGACTTGTGGATGTTATGGACAGACTTGTGGATGCTATGGACAGACTTGTGGATGTTATGGACAGACTTGTGGATGTTATGGACGGACTTTATCACAGTGCAGTTTTTTTTTTGTTTTTTTTTAAAGCTAGCATCTTTTTTTTTTTTTTTAATTTTATTTATTTATTTATTCATTTATTATATGTAAGTACACTGTAGCTGTCTTCAGACACCCCAGAAGAGGGCATCAGATCTCATTACGGATGGTTGTGAGCCACCATGTGGTTGCTGGGATTTGAACTCATGACTTTCGGAAGAGCAGTCGGAGCTCTTAACCGCTGAGCCATCTCTCCAGCCCCACAGTGCAGTTTTGTTATAGAAGCACACCACTGCCAGGGCATGGTCCTGCTTCCATATACTGTGAAGATATATACATGGCCTGGGTGGTGGTCCTTCAAACACACAGTGACCGATGAAGGACGGAAGAAGTGAACATTAGGACATTCACCTTCTCATTGGTGGCGTTCACAATCTCATTGATACATTTTCAACAGCAGTTACCATGTTCAAGTGGTTACTAATTTTTAGGCTACTATACAGAGTAATGGATTTCCTCGCTACATTTCCATGCCTACGTGTCATTCATTCTCCTTCCCTTCCTTCAGTCTTTGATATTTTATTCCATTGAAATAGTTCCTGTTTTGTCTGTTTTTTTAGTGAAAGAATAGTCCACCTTTCCTGTGCATGCATTAGCTATACTAGCTCTTAGTTGTGTTCTCTACTTGTAGATAAAGTAAAGCTTGAATGTTCTACCAGCATATATGGAGATTTATAAAACTGCTTCTAGTTTAAAAATACAGGAAACAGAACATTGAAAGAGAAATCACTAAGCATAATAAAGCCCAGATATAAAAAAGGAGGGACTGGAGAGATGGCTCAGCGGGAACAGGTGCTTGCCACCAACCCTGAGAACCTGAGTTTGATTCCCCGAACTCACATAATGAAAGGAGAGAACTGACTCCCAAAAGTTATCCTCTAACCTCCACACTTGTAGTGGCCCATGAAACAGAGGGGGGAGGGGGGGAGGGAGGGAGGGAGGGAGGGAGGGAGGGAGGGAGGGAAGAAGAGAAAGAGAATAGACAACTAAATTTTAAGAGAAAATAGCAACATCTTTTACCTTATACTTCATCTGTTTTCATTAGTTTCATAATATAACAATAACTGTTTTGTATTCCTTTTTGTTTACTAAAATTAAACATAGGAGTTTTTCAGATCATGTTTTCCTTTCCTAAAACATACATGCAAATGTCCTTGGCAGCTAGAAGTGATAGAACTGGCTGCCAGGTGCTTCATTTGTACAGTACTTACGTACAGTCCATGGCTTGGCTAACCTGGGGAAATGTTGCCTCATGTTTTCTGACAGATGAAGACAGATCAGCTTCGGACAGTGATGACTGTATCATTCCAAGTTCTGCCTCCACAAATACCAAACAGGTGAGAAGCTCGATGCCAGACGCAGTGTTCTAAACTAAAGCTAAGGCTGACTTTCACTCTCAGCACACCCATCTTCATAAATGGAAATTTAAGGCAAGAACATTTCTGGAAAATTTTAATGTGTCTACTGCAAGACAGTTGTACTGGTACAATTTCTATGTGTGTTTATGTGTGTGGGGGCATATTTATATATTTATATATTTAAACGTGTGAGGGCACACGTTTGTGCCTGTGTGCAGAGGCCAGAGGTCAACATCAGGGGTCTTCCTCAGTATCTGTACCTTGTTTTTTGAGAGGTCTCTTTCTGAACCTGGCAGTTTGGCCAGACTGTCTGGCAAGCATGCCCCAAGCACCTTCCTGTCTCCACCTCCCTAGTGCTGGGATTAGAGAACCATACCGCTGTGTCGGCTTCTGCTCTCTTGTGGGATTCTCAGGACCAAACTCGGGCTCTCGTGCTTGCCCAGCAAACACTTAACTGAACACATCCCCAGCCCCATCTTTACTTGTATTATGGAATGGACCGCAGCATGTAAGCATCACTTCTTCCAGGAATACTCGACACCGATAGCATGATGTACCTCCTGCTAAAACTACTGACTCCCCTTCCAGTTTCTGTCTATAAAGATGCATTAAAGCAGACCTGCATCTCAGAGAATACAACTGTGTGACTGCATTGAAACTATAGTAGCTTACCTCGTAGCTTCAGAGAGGATTCGAATCTAAATATGTCTATTGATAAACTGTTAGTTATTTCACTTCTGACAAAAGTTTAATTATTCAGAAAATAAATATATCCAAGAATTCTTTGTTTTGTATCATACTGCTGAAATATAGTATATATACAGAAACAATCAAATGAAAATTATATTTCAAAATGTGAGTGGAAGATTTCCTGCATATGAAAGCATCTTTACCGTGAAGGGGAGGGCAAGGTTTATAAAGTCAGTGTAAATAGTGCCGAGCAGGCGTCACAGGCCTAGGTTCTCACACTCAGGAGAGTGGGGCAGGAGAAGCACACTGCCTTAAAGACAGAAGCAAGGCGGTCAGACGGGGTGGGTAACGGACCCTGGATCCATTGTGCTCAATCCCTGGATCCCACGTGGTAGAAGGAAGAAACAGACTCCTGCAACTTGTCCTCGCCACACACATGCCATGGCACATAGGCACTCACATCCATACACACAAGCACTCGGTCTGACATTCAAGGCCTTGATCCACATCACTAGAGCAAAAGTGAGGAACGCAGGGATGGGGGGACGAAGGGGGAGGGGTACAGTGTAAAGGCTCTCTCCTCATCTGCATTAACTCCCCTGGATCTTTAATTCTTAGAATCTCTGCTTAATTGGAAACTCCAATACTTCGTTTTTAACTCCCCTTTCACATAGTCTAAGCTTGATATCTCTGTAAAACAAAGCCACAACCATAACACGTTTGTTATAGTGCCTCCGTGAAACAAAGATAGACATTTTTATGTGTGTGTTTGTGTATATGTGTGCACATGTGTGTGTATGTAGAGATCAAAGGCTGAGACATTGTGTGTCTTCATCACTCTCCACCTTATTTTTTAAGCATGGTCTCTCTGAAAGTGGAGCTCACTGATAGGCTAGACTGTTTGCCCAGTGATGCTGAGAATCTATCTGCTTGTGTTCACCTCCCTAGTGGGGTTACAGGGACCTGCTGCTGCAGTCAGGGTTTTACATGGCTACTGGGAATCTGAACCCAGGTCCTCATGACTTCTCAGCCCCAGATACCTATTATGTGTTTGATAAAGAAAAAAATCTCACCTTTCTAAAGTTGCATTACTGTAATTAATATATAATTACTGTTTATATTATTATTATTATCTAACCTGTGGAAACCTAGTATGTGGAATTTTCATTGCTCAAAATTGATAAATCAAAAAGGAATTTTATATATGCTTATCTGAGTAGTTTTAATTTTAGTGCTCAGTTAAATTAAATTTAATATTTTTTCTTAATTAAATACTAAATTGTTAAATAATTTTATCAAACCAGTGAATGGAAATTCTCAGCCTCCCATTAGAGCTGATAATAATATCAGTAAGGAAATAAACTTTCTGTGTGAAGTTTGGTTTTATCGTCATAAGCAGAACTGACGGGTGGATGGATAGATGGATGGATGGAATAATTAGATAGATAGATAGATAGATAGATAGATAGATAGATAGATAGATAGATAGACAGATAGACAGATAGACAGACAAAGACAGACAGATGATAGATAAGAGATTTACTAAAAGACTTGGCTACTGCAATGGAGGTCTTCAGTCAGCAAGCTGGTGATTCAGAATGGATTCTGTATTGACAGACTGAGTCAGAGGCCTGAGAACCAGGACATCCATTGGCCTGCATTCTTATCTGAAAGCCAGCGGCTCGAGAACCAAGAATCTAATCTGCTGCAAGCCAAGTTTGAAGACCTGTCCATTTTGTTGGCATGCTAGCACAAGGAGCTCCCTTTTTTTTTTTCGTGTGTGTGTGTGTGTGTGTGTGTGTGTGTGAGAGAGAGAGAGAGAGAGAGAGAGAGAGAGAGAGAGAGAGAGAGAGAGAGATTTTTAAGACAGGGTCTCACTGTATAGCTCTGACCATCCTGATCTCACTTTAGAGGCCAGGCTGGCTTTGCTTGGCTCTGCCATCAAGCGCTGGGATTAAGGATGTGCACCACCATGCTTAGCAAGGAGCTCCCTCTTCAGCCTTTGGTGCCAGTATCCCTCCAACTGGGTGAACATTGCCCATCCACATTAGGGAGATTAATTTGCTTTATTGAGCCTATCTAGATTTTAAGCTATCCAGGAGTACCTCACAGATACTCAGTTGTCAAGTCATGAATTATTTCACAACCATTATGAATTGACTAAATGTCTGGGTACCCTATGGCTTAATCAGGTTGGCAAATAAAATTAACCATCACAGCATTTCACTAAGAACCTTCCATTTGTCATGTCTGAATGTTTGATTTTTCTGTTTTGTCTCTGTAGTTTATTCTGTAAGTGCCTACTTCAGCCTGATTTTTTTTTGTTACATAAATGATTTAGTCTTTGAATACAAGAATATAAGAAATGAGATATTGAATCAGTGCTGGGTCTATGAGGACAGTAATGCAAGAATATATTTATCTTGTCAGTTTATAAACGGCACTCATTCCTCATGCTGTAAGCCAGGGATTTGCTGCCTACCATGGTAGTAAACACAGTACCAGGCTCCTGCTTGTAGGAAACCTCTATACTGATCGAGAAGATGTGCTCATGTTCAGCCAACTAGTGTTAATAACTTATCAGCTAGATTGTAAATAATATCAAGAGGCCATATCAATAACTGAGTCAGTCAACACTGAATCTTTAGCTACTTTCTGACCTACCTTCTCATTCTTCAGATGAGTAAACTGTGACCTTAAAAGAAAGAAACTGCCTACAGCCATTTCCCTAGTTAAGGATGTTGAAAGGACGGATCAATTTGAAGTGTTCTAAGATTAGAAATTTAGAAATCCTAAAGGACATGCATGTTGGGAGCTAGCATGCTCGCCTCCTTCCTTTTAAGTCCTTTAGCTAACTTTATCTGCTTCATTTTCTTGTTGTCCAAAGATAGTCACATGAAAATGCCCATCCCCAAGGGACAAGACCAGATTAGTCACATCTAACCTCTGGACTAGGCCCATCATTATTATCACCCTGCATCATACAGTAAAGAGGGTCCTGCTGTAGCTGTGCCATCTCAAAGACAAACAGAAATTGATATGCACATGGAGTGCAGGCAGGGATTCGGAGAATGCACTACACTGTAGCCACTCTTTGGGAGGAAGGCCTCCTATACAGTGCGGTCGACAACAGATACTTTGGATGTTGGCCTAAAGTAGACAACGGGGCAGTGTGGCAGTTAATCTTACTTTCAAAACAGTATCCACCATCTTTAATTAACCTTGAATGCAGAGAAAAAGGTTTTTCTATCTTTTACAATCCTAGACCATCAAAGTGTCACATTAGACAATGTTTGAAAACATTGCTGATTGTCACATTAAGAGGAACTGCTCCTGGCATCTCCTGGACAGAGGTTGGAGCTTAAACTAAACAGGCTGCAATGTGCAAGACCCACAACAAACAGCTTTCTAATTTACTTGGCCAGTGCAGTTTCAATTTGCTGTCCCAAATACAATTGGTGGGGAAGTGTTGAAGCTTCACCCCCAGTGCAGCAGTGTTAAGAACTGAGGCCTGAGGAGGTTGGCTGGGTCACGAGGACTCCAAGATCATGAATAAGATTAGTACTCATCTAAAAAGGCAGAAAGAAAGGGAGCACTTCTGCTCCCTGCCACAAAAGAACAAACACAGTGTTCTACCTCTGGAGGACACAGCATCAAGGCATCATCAGACACAGAGCAGACACCAGACCCGCTGGCACCTTGACCTTGACCTTGAGCTCTTTGCCCTCTGGAACTGTGCAAATGGTTTCAGCAATTATAAGTTACCCCATCTGTAACATTTTAAAAATGGACTGGGACAGTAACGTGCGCACTTCCTATTGATTATGTCATTTTTTCTTCATGCCACTTTAGCAAATCATTTAATGTGAAAATGGAACCTTTTTAAAACTGCAATGATTACAAAAATCATAGATAATTGTGTATCCTTTATCCAGGTCTATACATTATTGGCATTTTGCTGCATTTCTTTTTTGCCCTTTAGTCTCTTACATGTATATGTTAACATACGGGTTTGTTTATAATATATAAATACATCCTTTTATATATAGAACTGCTAGAAATCCATTTCAGAACTGAAAAAAAACCTGGCCTTTCACCTCTGAGAACTTCACAGTAGCAAGAGAATGTTGTTGTGTGATTCCTTAAGATACTTAAGGAAAACAAACTTAAGATAAAACAAACCCTGTTCTTCTACAGCTCTCATCTGTAACCAGATGTTTGTGGGGGTTCCCCATACACCAAGTACTTCTTCAAGAAACACCAGATAAATGACCTCTAGTTTGCTTCAGTTCTGACAAATCTATAAACTATATAGAACAGAAGCTACAATTTATGAACAATATAAAACAAAAGCTACAATTTAAGGAAACAGTCTCACAAAACTGAACCCCCATTCTAGATACCTAGCTCAATCCAAGTGTTTTACCTGTGCTTCTGACAATAAACTGGGACCCAACAACTCTGTTGGGTTCAATTAACTCACTAGAGTGGCTCACAGAACACAGGGCAACATTTATTTACTTTTACTGTAAGTATCGCACGAAGGTGAAGACACTTCGGGCAGAGTATTTAAGGAAACCTCTTCTGTGCCCTGAGCCCACCATGCTAGAGAGTCCCACGTCTCTTCTGCTGCCTCAGAGAGTTGCACTCTTACAGCTTGGAGCAGTGTATGGGATCTCTGGTATATAGATATGATGAATTAAATCATTAGCCAGCGAGAGTCAGGCTGACCCTCAGCCCTGACATTCCTGGAGGTTATGAAGTATGTATGACTAAAAGTCAAAACTCTTTAATCCAACCTGCTCTTTTGGGAGACCAGCACCTAGTCATCTCACCAGGAGCAAAAGACTGCTATCACATGGGAATACTACAGAAGTGAGGTTAGGTTTGGTTTCTTGTTTTTGTTTGTTATTTTTTGGTTTGGTTTGGTTTGGTTTCAGTGTATCATGTCATAGGGCAAAGCATCGTTTTACTGGATTTTTGATGGCATTAACTTTGGTTGAAGTATTGTGTCACCAATAGTAGTAGTAGTCGTCGTCGTCGTCGTCATAGTAGTAGTAGTAGAAATTGTTGTTGTTGTTGTTATTGTTGCTACTACTGCTGCTGTTGAGACAAGTTCTTACACCATAACCCTCACTATTTTGGAACTCACTATGTAACCAGACTGGGCCTGAATTCATGGTAGTCTTGCCATGGTCTCCCATGAGTTACAGCACTACTCAATTTTAAGGTTTAAAATATCTATGGATTATTAATGCACCAAATGTCTTTAGGAGCTACATGGAATAGAAATCTCAGGACAGAGCTTTTGTAGCTGAGGGATGGGAGGTGTGGGGGACTGTCAGTCAAATTGTCAGTGCTTGTAGAAACACTGCAATGGCCCACTTATAGAGAGTTTGTCTGGCAAACATTAAGTGATAATAAATCATGGGGAAATGTATTTTAAAATACTTTTGATATTGTCTAATTTTACTACTAATTAAAGAGGAAAGATAATCTGAAAAAAAGAGTTTGTCTGGACTACTATTTTAGGAATGTAGTCTGCAGCCAGTTGGCCCTGTTGTTTCTGGTCTGTGTCAGAAGGCACACCATAGCAGGAGCGCAGAGTGGCCAGAGACAAGAGAAGGGGATGAAGCCTCTGTCATTGGATCTCAAAGCCCAACTTCCTCTTTTGAGACTCATTTTCCTAATAGTGCCAAGCTGGTGACCAGCAAGTCACATATGGGCCTTTGGGGGGACCTGGCATATCTAGACTGCAGGAGGTGTGCTACTGACTACTTTGTGTGCTAACCACATCTGCGGTTTTCCTTTCCATAGTTACCTACTGGAATCAGACAGCTTTGAAACGGTGTCTGTACTTAAACTCACCACTTGCCGGGCTTCCAAAGCTAAGATTCCACCAGCCCCACTCAAAATGGTTTTTGAATTATGTCTTCCACATCATTAGTCCTTAGAAAATATCTTTATTTACATAGCATTTGTTATATGGGTATGACGAGCAATTTAGAGATGATTTAGTGTGTGAGGAGATATGTTTAGGTTATCTATAAATGCTTTTAAGTTTGTAAGGTTCTCTCTCTGGTGTGTGTGTGTGTGTGTGTGTGTGTGTGTGTGTGTGTGTGTGTGTGTGTGTGTATAAGAGTCTTTGTAGAGCAGCTACCTCAGTCTCCCAAGAGCTGGGATTCCAAGAGTACACAGCATGCCTGGCTTAGGGAATTGAGATCAGATAAGGGTTGCCTAGGCCAGTGTGCCAATTCCGGAGCAGTGACTAATGAAACAGCTGATTAGTGTGAGGTGAAAAGGATGGACGGATGTGAGGAGAATGCTTTAACGGGTGTCTTAGATCAGCTGGGTACAGGCAGTTGTGAGCTCCCTTAGAACAGTTGCTGAGAATTGAACCTGGATCTTCTGTAGGAGCAACGAGAAAACCACGGAGGTTATCTAGGCTCAGACTCTTAAGGAGTCTGTGTACTTGGAATGCATTTTGAAAGGTAGTTCAAAGAGTAGTTGAGACCTGAAGTGATTTAGGATTATTACGTAGCCATACCCTATAGTTAGCCCTTCTTTAAATACTTTTAAAACTGCTTCCTTGTGTGATGCTTCGAAAATGGTGTCTTAGATCAGTCTGACTTATGCCAGTTCCACTGTGGGTTTGAATTCTCTAGTATCACTGTGCGCAGTGAAGATCACTTGGTGCTTTTGTTTTATAGTAACAGATCCTAACAGGTCATAGTTATTTCTTGGAATGTTGGTCCTTAAAAGGAATCTAACAGATTTCCTAGGACTTAGACAGATTCCTTGGTTCCTTCTCTTTCCTTCATATCTGTCTGTGATCTATAATTAATCATAGATTACTTCATTTTGTTTCATTTCATTTAAACTTTTATGAGCTTCACTTTGTCAGTATGAAATGCTTGTCCCCTCCTTTCCTTTCCAAAGTGGGATAATTAGTGTTAGCATCTTTTTTAACAGGCTACATAAAGTTTAGTGGCGGGATTAAATCAAGTCATTAACATAATGTGCTAACCAATTGGCCCCTATCTCTCTTCGTTTCCCGGACATCAAAGTGGCACAGAGTGCGAGTGTAATTGGGTCTTGCTGGCCTGTCAGATCCCGTCAGTCTGATGACTGCTACTTTTGCTAAAGAGCTTCTAGGCATGGTAATTAATGGGGGTGGGGAGCAGAAGTCTGGGAAATGTAAAACTTTGGACATTTCTCTATGAATATTTTATTAATTTGAATAATCATAAGTTAACAGTATCAATTTGATGTATAATACAGCGATTAAAAGCCTTGTTTCAGGGCCTCAAAATAGATGTCAGAATTTAGAATTTGTACTTGTCATGGCATTGAAAAATTAATCCTTAAGCATCATTGTCAGGTTTATCACTTAATGTGTCTGCTTTCCACAACAAAATATGTGGCCATCTGCCCATGGACCTGTGATGCTGTTCTTAGTTGTCAATTGATTACATGTGGGATCAACTAAAGCCCAACAGCTGGCTTCACCTGGGAGGGATTGGAAGCGGGAAGACCCACTTTTAATCCAGATCTTTTGGGGTAGGAAGAGCCACCTTTAATCTGGGTCATATCTTCTGGTGGCAGTCTATAAAGAGGACATGGAAAAAGGAAGCATGCTCTCTTTTGCTCTCCGCTTGCTCTCACTTTTGCTGTCAAGTCCGTTCCCTCCCTGGCATTCGAGCTGACTTCTGCAGGATTCCAGTGTATAGTGCAGACTAGCTGAGACATCCAGCATCGTGGGCTGAACAGCTGCTGATTCGTGGATCTTCTGTTGGTAGACAGCCATTGTTGACTAGCTAGACCATAGCCATTCTAGTAACCCCTTTATTTAAATAGAGAGAGAGATTCATTCTGTCAGTTCTGTTCCTCTAAAGAAGCCTGACGCAGGTAGGAACGGCAAACTGCAGGCCGGAAGAGAGCAGGCTTTGTGTGCAGGGCCTCTTGACGCCGCTCCTTATCTGCTAATGGCAGTTGTGTAAAAGCAGCCTTAGTCGTTCGGACTAACGTTCAGTGCACCTGCCGCACCATCACTGGACAGTAGGCTGCCTTCCAGCTGCTGCAGATATGGTGTCCAGCAAATACATTTTAAAACTCCAGAAAGTTTAATCATGATTGTTTCAGGTAGCTGCTATCTGATCACATGGCTGGCTGGCATTCTGAGAGCCTGCTCTGGTTCTGGGAGCCACTCAGTGCACAAATCAGTTGGCTCTTGGTTTTCCAGTAAATTCTACTAGATTTCATGCCCAAGGAACTTTACTTTTAAAAGATTAAACAAAAGCTGTTATATGGTTTATAATTTATATGAGACTGTTTCTAATCATGATACAGATTGCCTCTGCAAAAGAAATAATTTGTTAACTAATCCTGTACTAAAATGTCACATGACTAAGGAACACTTTAACTTGTTTATTCCAGAAGCTTCTCTCTAAACATTAGAGAAGAGTCAGTGGGTACAAAACAAGTGCGTGGGGACTGAAACAATATTTCTTAAGAATAAACCTCAAACCAGCAGCATCCATAGCATCTGAGAGGGGCAAATGCTTGAGCCCAAGACAGATAGATCAGAGGATTTAAGTTGGGCACCAAACCTCTGTTGTAGTGTATAATTCTGGGGTACTAAAGAGTTAGGACAGGTCTAAGGAAAAGCTGCACTCTCTACTCTTAGGTACCATGAAAGTCATCTGGGGAAAATTTTTGAGTGCCAGGATCCTATCCTCTACCGACATCAGTTCGACCAAAACAGGGTTTATAGCTCCCCAGTGAGTCTAACAGACATCCTGACTGTGTGACCCCTGTGCAGAGGCTGGTACAGGTGCTGCAGCAGCAGTCCCCTGGAGCGGAGGGGGCTTTTTGAAACCTTTCTTTTTCCTTCACTTCCCACCATAGTAACCCACATGAATGATAAATAATGCTTGGTTATCCATCCTTGAAGGACACAAAAAAATCTTTTAAGCTTTGTTTTAGAATATCTGCTAACAAGTCTCTCTAACTTGCTGACCATTACAAACCTAGTAGTTTCCATGGGGTAGAGGGACAGAAGAACAACATTTTAAAAAGAAGTATTCTCAGTCACCCTAGCACCATGCTGACCTCATCACCGCAGTCGTCAGTGTTCAGTGTGGTGCCTGGAACAGAACATGTTAGAAAACTGAGGTTATCCGCTAATGAAAACTGGCTTGTCTTTGCTTAAAGACATTCCCTTGGCACTGTGAGTTCTTCTCGTTTCTCCCAAATAACTACCATCTTCAAAACAGCAAACCTTTTCATAGCTTGTATGAAGATAAACTTGGAGGGAGGAGGGCACGATCCCGGGAGTTTTACCCAGAGCCTTGTACTGTGCTCTAACACTGAGCAACAGCCTTAGCTAGCATTGGTTTTATTGATGCAGCATCTCATTAGGTAACCAAGACTGGCCTGGAGCTCAGTCTTCCTCGGCCTCCCAAGTGCTGGGTTTAAAGCATGCACCACCATGCCTCTCAAAAATAGATATTATTCCCGCTACCCAGATGCCTTGGGGCATAAAGTATAAAGTCAAGAGGGCTTCTTTGAGTCTTTGGGATGGTTCTTCCTCTGCCCAGTCTGAAGGAAGGAAGCAGAAGACTCCTTTAGTCAGTATACACACCAGCCTCTCTGCACATGCCTCTGGTACCATGGCTTGAATCAGCTCTTTTGAACTTACTACCTCAGCTAAACTCTTCAGTGGTGCACACACAGATCATCACCTTCTATCTGGGTTTTGTTTCTATTGTTTTTTACAAAGAACCAAGCCCCACATATTATGTCTCCTACAGGCAGACATTGTAGGGTTTTTACACTCAGGATATTAGTTGCTTCCTTGTTGCTGTTATAAAATATGACCAGAAGCACCTATGAGAGAAAGGGGTTTATTTTGCTTCCAGATTCCTGAGGCCAAGGCTCCAGGAGCTTGAAGCAAATCTCACAGAGGAATGCTGCCTGCTGGTTTGCTTCCTTGGCTTTCTTAGCCCAGACCCATCTGTCCAAGGATAGCACCGTCCAAGTGGGCTGGGCTCTCCTATGTCAGTTAGCAATCAAGAAAATGCCCCACAGGCTTGTCTGATGAAAGCAACAAACCAGATAAGTCTGGGTTTCTGTCAACCTGACAGAAACTAGTACTAAGAAATTCCTAAAAGTAGAACTCCATTATCATATATGTCATGTAAATGAACAAGGGTTAGAATGATTTGACTAAGATAAGTAAATCTCAAAAGCATAGTACTGGATGAAAAACTAACTATGAAATGGCTAGTAGTGTATACTACCATCTATGGAAAACCGAAGAATAGAGAAGAAGGTCATATGTTTGTGGACACATGTGGACATAGAAAATATGATTGTATGCTTTGGGATATTACAGCCATTTCAGAACAGCAATTCATCTAGAAAGCAGGAAGATAAGAAGGAATTTGGCATTTGGGGGATTCACCCTTATTAATATTCATTTCTTCAGCAAAAGAGTTGGCTTATACATAGCACAGTATAGTATCTGTGTAAGACTGGGTATTTACAAAGCCAATTTTTTTCTGTACTTTTCTCACATTTTCATGTTTTATAATTGAAAAATTAAATATGAGGCCAGCAAGATGGCTTAGTGAGTAAAGGCCCCACTGCCAAGCCTGATGCCTGAGTTCACTCCTCAGGACCCACAAGGTGGAAAGGAATGATTCCCTCAAAGTATCCTCTTCCTCTGGCCACACACTCGCTGCAGCGTTTGAGTACTGTGGCACACGTGCGTACACACACACACACACACTAAATAAATGTAAATTTAAAAATTAAGTACAGAAAAATTAACCCCATCTCATTACAGAAACTCAGACTAAAATTAAACATATCACCATTGTTAGATGCAGATCGTACTGGCTGAGACAAGCTGCGCAGACTTTATCATGAGTGATTCTCACAGAAAGTCATGACATTGTGTGTAAGGGCTCTCAGGTTGGGTTACTTTTTTAAAAACTGAACAGTTGAGTGACAGAGTGCCTATCTAGCATATGCAAGGTCCTAGGATCAATCCCTAGCACTGGGGGAAAAAACCCAAACCAACTGTGTCAGATGAGGAATTAAGCAGGCTGCTATGAGATCAAACCTGGACATCTTCAGCCTGCTAACAACAACCTAGAGAGCACTGCACAGAACTATGTCTGGATGTAAATGAGCATCAGGGAGGGGCCGCAGTGGGACGGAGCCAAGTCATGGGAACTCGGGTTCATTTTTCTCTATGAGTAATACAAGCTGTCATCACATTTCCAGGTCATTCCGCCCCAGAATGTGTAGTGTCCATCTATACTGACACCTAAAAGTTGGTCTTATGCAGTTCTTACTTGAGTCACTTCTGTTCACTCAATCGCAATGTATAAAAGTTCATATATGCTGATGTTGACATCTCACTAACTAGGGAAGCTGATGGCAACTGGTGAACAAAACAGGGAGGGAAAGCATCAACTTACATAGTACCTAAGGCCCACACAGATAAAGAGGAAACACAGGAGCAGCCCAAGCCTGGACCATCTGGACCATCTGGCTGCTGCCCTTTATCTGGGAGATAATGAAGCTGTGCAGATGTGTCACCTGTCTCTCTCTCTCTCTCTCTCTCTCTCTCTCTCTCTCTCTCTCTCTCTCTCTCTCTCTGTGTGTGTGTGTGTGTGTGTCTATCTGTGTGTCTATCTCTGTGTTTGAGATAGGCTCTCATTTATATGCCCTGGGCTAGCCTCAGACTCATGTTGATTCATATGCCTTAGCTCCTAAGTGCTGGGAGCATTCCCAACTTCATCCACTGTCTTCTCAATCTGTATATTATTACTCCTAATTCTCTTAATTAAATTCTCTTTTTATTGTGACAAATTCTAAACACATTAAAGTAATACCATCCTGCCACCCAGATTCAGTGTATTAACATTTCAGATAGTCTTCCCCACATAAAACCCAGAGCAATAAGAGTTTTTGCAGTAATTAAAAATCACCTGTTTCAGCCAGGCAGTGGTGGCGCACGCCTTTAATCCCAGCACTTGGGAGGCAAGGCAGGCAGATTTCTGAGTTAGAGGCCAGCCTGGTCTACACAGTGAGTTCCAGGACAGCCAGGGCTACACAAAGAAACCCTGTCCCAAAAATCAAAAAAAAAAAAAAAAAAAATCACCTGTTTCCCACAATATATCACACAAAAATATTTTCCAAATGAGAAAGCCTTAGAAACAGCTGCTTCACATAGTTCTGACAATATAAAAGATAATCTGGCCATATAAAGGACATTCATTCTCCTGCTTTCCACTAAATATTTATTGTGAGCCTACTGTGTACCAGGTACTGACCAGGATGGTAAACAGCAGACAAGTCAGCTCTATGCCTGCCTGCTGGAGCCCAAGGTCTGTAGAGAGAAGCCCCTGGGTGAGGGGTCTGCACTGTGCAGTAGATTCAAGACGCAGTGACAGCTGGGGGAGGAAGCAGCCTGCAGTTGCTCAGAGGTCAGCACAGCGTGTATGGTCCACAGTGACCAGACTCTGTCCTAAGGAAAAGATATTTCCGACGGAATAAACTGCAGATGAAAAAATACCCAGCACACCATAGCTTCAAGGAATGGCTAACGACAGGATAGTAGATCGGCTTTAGAGAGAGCACTCTCTTAGAAAGGAGGATGCTTGGGACTAAAGGCAGACTAGAGGTCAGGCTGGCTTGTGTCTTAGATGTGGCTTTTGTGGTCATGAGAGAAGATCCACTTCCTGCGTGTGCACAGTAATGGTGTCACTGTCACTAAATTGTTGATACAGTCTGTTTCCTTTGCTAATAAGTTACCTGTTATACTAATCACTAAAACTGTTGTATTAAAAGTGAGCCCCAACAAGAATCTAAAGACATTTTCCAGGTACTAAATGAGAAAAGGGACCAGTGGCTGCACACTCACTGAGATATCAAATGCTTGCAGCAGTCCAGCAGAGCACTGGAATTAGAATTTAAATGAACAGAAATGGTACTCTCTACAGGAGAGCTGGGGGGAGGTGATGAAACAGCAAGAAGACTCCAGACCTTTTAGCTTTAGTTGGCGACAGTCAAAAGACAGTACTGTTGGCTGAAGCAGGGGATGTCAGAGGCCGGATAGGATGGAGGAGAGAGAAGACTGACTTCTGACTTGTACAGCCACACAACTGCTGGGCCTCGTCATCTCCAGATCCTGCTACATACATGAAGTAATTGAACTTTTGACTTGAATGTAGCAGAGTAAAGTATTCAAAATAAATTGCCAAGTACTATTAATGATAGTTATAATCGTTGAAAAGTGCTGTCTTTAAAACTTGCTTTCTGGGCATAGGTGACTTGACATTCACTCCTTTATAGATCTACTTACTGCAGGCTTAATGCATGCAACATCAAGTGAGCAATGTCACCATGGCTTGCACTCACAGAGTTCGGCAGCATATTAGAATGTTGGGGTGAGAGAAGTCACCAAAATCACATAACTGGAACAGAAAGAAAAATAGACAAATATGTTTAAATGCCCCCCCCCATTTTGGATAATTCAGTGTATTTTCCTTTTATTGTTATCTTTGAAGAGTTCTATGTTGTCCTGACAGCTTAAATTAGTTCTTAAAATCATGAAAATTTCTGCTTGTGAATCATGATTAATATATTATTAATAAAATAATATCTTAAGTAAATTAGGATCTTCGGCTATATTTAAATTTATTTTTATCTTCATTACATGTGTCATAAGCAGTTTTAAATTCTGACCTTCACAAGCTAGAATCAAGTGTGCGCTCCTTCCTTACAGCTCTTCCCTTTTCTTCTTTTATGTGGCGCACAGACATTTGGTGACATACTCCTGCCGTACAAGTCTAAGCTAGCCAGATTTCCGTTTACCTTTGCATTGTGCTTTACGCATGCCAGCATTATAAGATATATGTGTGCAATCCTTGCAACAGCAGTATGTTTTAAAGGAAAAACAATATCGTTTAAGATATTTTCTTTACCATGTAGTCTTCACTGGTCACAGAGGAGTCTTTCTGAACTGAGGTTAGACAATAGCGCCAACTTCATTTTTTATGCACGTGAACAGGGAGGGCTTGAGGTTATTAGTTGAAACCGAGTAACCTTTCCAGGCTTTCATCTCTTTCTTTTCAAATTTGAATATGAAAAGCATATTCAAGTCAAAGACCATCACTTTAATGACATTTGGCAGTCATTTGATTTATTAGGTTTTAGAAAAACTTTTCCTTTAAATATTTCATCACACTATGCTAATCCCAGTAATATTGCCAGCTGCAGCCTTGTACCTGTATTAGTGCAGACAGAATGGTGCGCGATTTTCTCTGTCATCCTAGTAAAATTTCCATGAATCTACTGAATAATAAAATAACCTTATTGAAATATTCAGATTTCAGTTTTTAGTTAAAGTGTCTTAGAATACATAATAAAAGAAAATGTCTTTTGAAAGAAGTGGGTAAAATTACCTCATCAAATATTGAGAGGTTTGACAGCAGTGGAAATGGTTCTTTGTAGAGACATTCTTACATAGGCTATTTTTTTTTTTAAAATTGTTTAATTATACACTCTGAAATGTCTACATAGTCACTATGGTGGATTTAAATACTGGTATACAGTGAATTCCTACAATCTGATCACAAAATAAGTACTATTTTCATGTTTTCTAAGTATTCTTTAAAGTTTATATGATTGATAGCATAGCTCTGATAGTAAAGAAGAATTTTAACAATAAAAAGCAAATTTTAAATTGTAAGAAATAACTTTAACTCAGGAAATGTTGAAGTACAATCAAATATTGAAGTTAGTTGTCAATTGAAGCCGTTCCTCAAGGAAGGTTTGTGAGTCCCCGTGTTAAGGTCTGTAGATTCCAGGAGAAAATCAAACAAATGTCATTTTAATTCTTCATTCTATAAATGGGAAATGGGAAATAAATTGCAAGAAATAATATGTAAACTTAGATATAAGATTTTGCTTCTTTTGTCTGAAATGTTACTTTTACTGAATGAAGTAAGTTATGGCAGAAATGTGAGAACACGCCGTAGTTTCTGCTCCAGTTGCTATAGATTATATCACTATATATATATATATTAGCACAATAGCACTAAAGTGTTCAACAGGCTTTGATCACTGCATAATTGAGCGTTCCCAGGTACTGCAGATTAAATAAAGCAGTGATAAACATGTGCTTCATTACCTAGCTTGAAACAAGGCCAACTGATACTTGTCATTCTGGAAGCCATAGGAGATGAAGACCTCATAATGTTCACTCTTCACAGACTTCTAGTGGGGTATTTATAGCCTCAAATGTAAATCAGCAGACAATTGCCACGACACTGTTCACTTCAAACCCTGGGGCATTAGAATCTCATTCTCTCTGTGTGTCGTGAATAATCTATCATGTGGAATGTGTGGTAGCATACACTGTATTCCAGAAAAGAAATCCACTGGCTGTGACGTTTTATTTTAAACTAATAGTAGAATAGAATAAATGATATTTTTGCTTGGTTATTTGTTTTATTTGTTTGTTTGTTTGTTTTGTTTTGTTGGTATTTTTGGGGGTTGTTTTAGTTTGGTTTGGTTTTTTGGTTTTTCGAGACAGGGTTTCTATGTGTAGCCCTGGCTGTCCTGGAACTCACTCTGTAGACCAGGCTGGCCTCGAACTCAGAAATCCACCTGCCTCTGCCTCCCAAGTGCTGGGATTAAAGACATGCGCCACCACTGCCTGGCGGTTGTTTTTGATAATTATTTTGATTTTACTCTTTTAATAGCCATCAGAAGAAATTCGGATTGAGGTCATAGCTCTGAGCCTTAATGATTCTCAAATAACCAGGGAGGACACTATCCAGCGACTTTTCATTGAGTGCCGCTTCTACAGTCTTCCCGCTGAGGAGACTCCTATGTCACTGCCCAAACCCAAGAGTGGGCAGTGGGTCTACTATAACTATACCAATGGTATGTATGGCTCATTTGCAATATAGACTTTTGTGTGGGATTTTCCTATCTGTGAAGGAAGCTAAGGTAACAGCATAGAATTTAAAGCTCTGATGGTCACATGAATTAATAAAAGTCAGACTAGATTAATAAAGCCAGCACTGGAGCATAAAAATTGAGAAAATTTCTTTGAAGTCATTGTAAAATTAAGAGGAAACACAGGCATGGGGAATGTGATATATGTCTGCTCCTACTATTATGGTATGTACAGGAAATACCACCTAAGTCTACTTTTGAGTTTTAATTCAAAAATATGACATTTTAAAAGGGGGGTTTCTTGCTTATAGTATTCAGACCATGTAGTGCCTTGATTGTGGGCTGCCCTTCTGGTCACTACCATCACGTAAGTCTTTCTGCCTAAGAAAGAGATGCGTAATTTCTCACTCTTGCAGCAGGAAGCTTTCCTTTGTAGGGCTGTCAGTTGACATGTAAGTCTATTGGATCAACACAGACTCAATAAAAACCCTAAGAGTGTTTAGACCAATCAGTACTCAGGAGTTTTCTGTTACATAATCAACAACATGAATTAGAAGGAAAACAAAGGTCATTGAGCTTCTTTCATCAAGAGCTGCAACGTCTTAGCATATTCTCTGTGCTAGTGGAAATCCTGAAGATGAGTCCTGCCTAGCTTTTATGTTCTCACTGGACACTCTTAGTTACTTTTCTGTTGCTGTGAAGAGACACCAGGATGAAGGCAACTTACAGAAGAGGGAGTTTATTAGAGGCTTACAGCTTCAGAGGGTTAGTCCATGACCATCATGGTGGAGACAATGGCAGTGAATGGGCATGGCTGAGAGATTACATACTACGACAGCAAGTGTGAGGCAGAGAAGGAACTAACTGGAATGGCATGGGCCTTTGAAATCTCAGAGCTCACTCCCAATGGCATACCCCTCCAACAAAACCACACCTCCTAATCCTTCACCAACAGTTCTACCAACTCAGGACCAAGTATTGAAACATATGAGCATATGAGGGCCATTCTCACAGGGACTAAGAATGATGATGATGTTTTGAGGTAAGGTCTCTCTGTATAGTCCTGGCTGTCCTGGAACCGGCTATATAGGCCAGACTGACTGGCCTTGAACTCTCAGAGATCCACCTGCCTCTGTCTCCAGAGTGCTGGGATTAAAAGCATGAGCCAACAAGCCAGGCTACTAAGATTTTTTTTCCAGTCTTAGAAACTGCAGTTTAAGAAGCACACATAGTCTTGCTACTGTAGCAGCAGAATTAGAAATGATCACACCTACTTAAAAACAAGACAAGCAAAAGCCAACCGGCCTTTGTATAAATACATTCATTACTGAGGTAGCAATCCTGGGGGTCCAGTGGTCTGCTCTAATCCTTTCTGTGTGCACAATTCTTACTGGGGTGTGAGCCTAGTCCAGGTATGTTGGTTCCCTAGTTCCTTCATTTCTTATTTAAAAGAGAAAGTGATTCCTAAGATCCCTTCCTGTTCAAACTCTGTAACAACTGATGCCTCGAGAAACCGTATAAGAAGAAACATGCCCAAAAGTATTTTCTCAGGCTTTCTAAAGAGATTCAATGTACAGTATGAGAAAAGTGAGCCAAATCAAATGTCGGTGCTAGTAAATAGATGTTCAATTCATTTCAATGCAGATATCCCCAAGGAAAGAGCTGGACTTGGCCTTTGTATTGTGTAAAGGTCAGCAGCACAGTGTTTGGCTAGACTGGCAACAAAATGTTCTTGAGAAATTGCCTATACACTGAGAAAGGTGGCCATGTAACAGAACAAATGTTCCCATTTGCCTAGAATCAAATCCTTCTTTGCAGCAAACCTATGATATCTGCTAAAGCCTTTTGGGTTTGTGCACACAAGCTGTGGAGGTCTGTCTGAGACCTTGTTGCTAGATTGCTTTATTCTTCCCTTTATTGTAAGGCATCTGCTATTGATTGGTGTTTTAGCAGTTGCTTATGTTCCCAAGAAATTAGACATTTGATGGGGGGAAAAACTCTTAAAGCAGTTCAGTAGTAATGTTTATTATACTCAAGTTTCTCAAGTTCTTGTCTATTGGGCTTTGACTAATTTTGAGACCATGAGCATCTTTTTTTGTTTGTGAGCAGGGGAAAGGGATGCACTCAGCACCTAGACACTGGTGTTTTATATAAAAAAAAAAAAAAAACCCAAGCTCCAGGCCACAGCAGATGTGAGAAATGCACACCCATCTTGTTAGTAGTTTTTCCTTTAGGTAGGACGGTGGAAATCCTTACACTTTAATCAGTAAATCTGTATCACTGTTGCAGAGAAACTTCCTTGAATCTTTGGTTAATAGACAACTATTATTTAAAGTAACTAATTATTGTACTGATTTACCATTCACTTGTTACTTAAAGAAAGTCAATATAATACAGCCTTACACCCTCCAAATCTCACTGAATGTTAATGAAGGTCATTTCATTCCAAATTGGCTTTTGAAATCCAATGAAGATTTAGGGCACAATTAGAATACACTCTCTTGTGTGAACACTTTATCCATAGAAAGGTTCACTGAACCCAGCTCTGATTTGACTCTGCATGGTAATCTGAGTCACACAAAAGGAATTTGAATGTCAAGGCCTAAATTAGGTACGTAGATGACTGGAATAAACTAGCAATCCCCAGGATTACTCATAATCAAATTCGGTCTTTATGAAGAGGTGTTAACGCCAGGTCCATCTGCATATAAGAATGTATCTTCTTAGGGCTACTGTTACTTTAAAAATTGAAGCTCAATTCACTTGATAGACATTGGTAGCAAGAATAAAACATTTGCATTTTATTGGGCTTGAAAATTTTACTCAGAGAATGCTGAGTAAAGAAAATAGTTTGAGGGAGAAAGATTAATGGTAGGCCTGAGGAGTGTTGTCTGGGCTGAATAAAGCTTTCTGGGGAATTGACAGTAGGAAGAGGAAAGATTAATGGAATCGACTGAGGTTTTCATGAGACTTGTGCAGATCTGGGCCCTTAGTCTCTGAGGATTGAGCAGTCTATCTTCTGGAACAATTAAAGTTTAATTCAGAAAATGAAAAGGATGTAGAACATCAGAGTTTGTTACTAATAGGAAGAGAAATTTGGCAAAGATAAAGATTACAGGGGTGATAATATTTTAATATAAAAGTTATCATAGATTCAAAGTTCACACCTTCTATAATTAATCCATCTGCATTTCTTCCTGCATTTGATATTGATAGAGAATGTAGAGATTTATCCAGCCTCCCAAAGTAAGGGATGTTTTTACTGTATTTTTAATTGACACAATAATTATAAATGGGAGCTGGAGAGGTGGCTCAGTGGTTGAGAGCACTGACTGCTCTTTCAGAGGTCCAGAGTTCAATTCCCAGCAACCCCATGGTGGCTCACAACCATCTGTAACGGGATCTGATGCCCTCTTCTGGTGTGGCTGAAGACAGCTACAGTGCACGCATATACATTAAGTAAATAAATCTTTTGAAAATATATATATATATATATATAAAAGAATTATAAATGTTGGAGTGCAGGTATAGTCAGTGCTAAAATATTTGTCTAACAAGCATGAGGCCCTAAGCTTAGACTCTGAACCCAGAAGATAATAGTAAAAAAAAAAAATAGTTATACAGCATACCACATGATGTTTTAATACACATGAAATGTTCAAATCAGACTAAGCCTGTCTGGTTTTGATAATGTTTATCCTTCTTTGTGGTGAAAATATTTATAATCCTTTCCTCTTTGAAATAGTCATTCTCTACAGTGCGATAACATACCAGAACTTACTTCTCTTATCCAGTATGACCTGGGACATGATGATCAACCTTTCCATCCCTCTCTGGAAACCACTATCCTGTTCTCAGCCTCTATGAGATCATCTTCCCTAGACACCGCTTGTGCTAGCCCATCTTACTGCATTCAGCATAATGTCCTGCAGCCCCCAAGCCCCATTTGTACTATCACAGCTAACAGAACTTCCTCCTTTCTGTGACTGAAAAGGATTAAACTGGGTAGTAATTGAAGGTCTTGAGTTTGAACTGTCGTATCTTTTTAAGTATGTGCTTATGAAGTTTATGTCAAAACTTAGCAAGTTCTAGACAAATGTGATTTCTCTTGGAAATAGTTAAACACTGTAACTGTTTGGGAAAGTCAGTTTTGTTTTATTTTGGTTTGGGTTTTGATTTTTTGACAAATTATTTCTCTGTGTCGCCTTGGCTGTCCTGGAACTCCTTCTATAGACCAGGCTGGTCTCAAACTCACAGAGATCCACCTACCTCTGCTTCCCAAGTGCTGGGATTAAAGATGTGCACCACTACTGCCTGGATAACATAATTACTTTTTAAGTGGTGTAAAAATGGAAACTATCTTTGAAAATACCCTTCTATTTCAGAATCCCATATAAATCGTGGTGCTCACAGGATCATAGAATCATGTCATAACACTAGGTGGCCAAAGTGTCCCTATTCCCCACAGCATTCAATGTCGAGTATCCAGTGCTTCCTGCTCCCAGTGTTTAAAACTGGGCAAAGGAATGTTGGTCTGAGATGGTCCTTGGTGTGTGGTACCCTGACTGGTGTCAGTAGCAGCAGGGGGAGCAGTGCTATAAAAGCTGAGGCTTAGTGTACTGCAGACACTGAAGCAGAATCTGAAACAGAACACCAAGGGCTCAGCACAGTAATCTGCAACCAAGCCACCTCAATAGCAGGGATGTGTGTTAAACAGTGATAACCACTAAGCTAAACTCAGAAGCCCAATCTAGGCTATATTTATCTGAACAGGCACAATTCCAAGTTGGTATGCTTTTATAAGACTAAACTTATTGATTAGGAACTAGAATTTTATTTTTGAAAACAAGTTTTTAAGAAGTCAACCAAACTATTTAAGTCAGCTTTATGGATCTAGTCAATATCACTTTATGGAAGAGAAGAACAAGAAAGCAGGTGGCTTGCCCAGCTCAGCTACAGACCTTTCCCGTCTCCAGCCAGGAAATGCCCTGGTTGGAATGCCAGGAAAAGCTTAGCTGCAGAGGAGGGCGGTGCAGACACTGGAGAGCTCTAGGCAACTGAGCACAGGCTCCAGCTCCTTATGCTCTGAGTTCTAGCCTTCTCTCCTCTGCTTAGTCATCTGTGAAATGTAGATCAACCTCGCTCCTCACCCTGTCATGGAGTGGAGTGCCTAGTGCATAAACATCACTCAATAAATGCTGCCCGATGGGGTGGCGCAGAAACATAGCTGGGAGTTGGTTCATTTTTGAAGGTTAAACATGGAACCACCATGTGTCTCAGCAGCTCTCCCTCTGTGTAAATAACAGAAAGAATCAAAATCGGGCACAGGCACATAGCCAACTGTGTTCACTGCTCCTGACGCCCAGCAGTAGAAACAACCCATAATCCCTCATAGGATGATTGGGAAAACAAAATGTTTTGTGTGCATATAGTGGAAATATAATTCAGCATTGCATATGATGCATGCTGCAGCAGAGATGAGCCTCGAAAATATCAGAGATAAAGGTCAGACTGTGACCCCACTTAGAGGAGTTGGTAGAGACAGAAAGTGAAGTAAGGGTTCCCAAGGGGGGAGAAAGGGGGTGACCATACTGATGAATAGGTAGAGTTTCCGCTGAGATGAGGGAAAGACTCTAGAGGGGAGGAGGAGTGACAGTGTCCTCCAGGTCTGTACCTAATGTCAGTGAACATATGTTCTAAAGTGCTACATTTTAAATTATATGTATGTTACCATAGCAATTGAAATTCATCAAAACTAATCTAAATTTAATTGAAGACCTTTTCTTTTGAATGCTGGAGTTAGATGTTCAGAGGCTTTTAATACAAAGAAAATATTTGTATTTATGTACCAAAGACTTAAGTTATTACTTGGTAAGGGTAACAGTTCATTTTGTGGCTCGTGTTAGTCTGAAACACTGTAGAGATCACTCAATGTTTCAGCCTGGGTTGTTTGTCCCGGTTTTTAAGTTAAGCTTGAGTGAGAGACAGATTGTAGGGCATGGGTGCCATGGCACTATGTGAAGGTTGGAGGCCAGCCCTGGGAGGTGGCTCTCTCCTGCCCCTAGGGACCAGGGATTGCTCCTGGGTCACCAGGCCTGTGGCAGCAAGTGCTTCTGTCCACTGAGCTGTCACACCACCAACCTCAGTTGTCTTCTAAATTACCTTCATTATTCTGGCCCTCAAATGTTAGAAACCAATGCAGCCTAAAAGCTTTAGGACTATGAAATGGGAGAATATATGAAAAGCCACATATTGAATTAGGAAAAAAATCCATTTAGTTTAATGTACTGACAGCCTCTAAAAATGAGGTACTGACCCTCAGCACTAGTGAAATATATCTGCTAAGATGACCTGGCGGTGACAAAGAAAACACTCAGAACCATTTGTGTTGCTCTTGTTTAATATTGGAAGCTCTAAGGAACCCACACAGTATGGTGTCCTGTAAGGACAGTGGCCTTGGTTCTCCAGGGCTGCGTAACTTGGCTGCTGGGCTCCATTAATCTCTACCTCTCCTGAGCCACTGTTACCCCTTGTCTTCCACCATGTGCCTGCATCCCTCAGGGCACACCTTTGGGTTTTGATTAAGATCTGTCAGACAGCCCAGCAGCTGAATGACTCCATTGCATGGTCATTTGGAGCCCAACTCAAACTGTCCTCAGAAACATTGTTAATGAAATGGAACTCGAAGGAGCATGAGCTCCAGAGTCATAACAACAATGTCCCTGCATGCATGTTTGATTGTGTCTGAGTCGAGATCTGGCTACAAGAGACCCTAAGCCCAGAATGGCATGTAGAAGAGAGGCATCTCCTCCCCCAGGTGCCAGCTCTGTGTACAGTCTGTCTGCACTGCCAAATGCCAGGTAACACTTTTGACAGTTATTCATCCGTTCCAGCCATATTCCTGAAGGCCAGGACCAGAACAGTCTTCACACACCCTTGTTCCACCATGCACTGCAACCTCAGCCCTGACTTTGCTCACCCGCACACTAGGTGCCTTTTACCCCACGTGGTGGCAGGAGAGGAGGCTTAACTTACTGGGTGTCAGGAAGGACGGACATGCTGCCATACACTTTCATTATCACTTGCTTCTTAAGTGAAAGAAAATGCTGTGGCTCCCTCAAGTACAAAGCAGTAAGACCCCCAGCTTTTCAGTCAGCTCCACCAGAGCCATAAGCAGGTAGTGGTAGCATTGAAGCCCTCTGAGATGTTGTGTGTCTCCTTTCTGACAGCATGCCTATAGGCCTGTCAGTGGCATGACACTAGATCACATGACCATTCAGATTGGATTCTAGTTTCCCAGACACACAGGCACAGTGGCACTGTGTATGTCTTTAAAACAATAGTCACAGAGTGCAGGATGGTGTGATGGAACACAGGTCTGGGTGGCTTCCTTGTGTGGACTTGTCTTTTCTTTTGCTATAGTGATCTATCTGGATAAAGAAAACAACCCAGCGGCGAGAGACATCTTAAAAGCCATCCTGCAAAGGCGAGAATTGCCTCACAGAAGGTACTTACAGCAAGTTCACAAAAGCACATCTCTATGTCCTCTTGCTTCCTGGAATGTTGGAGCTCCTCCTTGCAGTTTGGTTCCCTCCAAAGAAGTGTGACAATGAAAAGACATGGGTGTGGGGTAGCTCAGTGGTAGAGTGCTTGCTTAGCAGGAGTGAGGTACTAGGTTTAATTCCAAGCACTGCAGAAAACAGAAAAGGAGAAAAGAATATAGGAGTGGCAGTAATTCCTACACCCCAGCATTGTTCCTTTAAAAATTTCCAAATGTCCCTCAGAGATACAAATGGCCATGCCTTTTCCCCCCACCAAAGCCCAATGCAGACAACAGGTGAGAAATGCTTTTCTAGAGCATACTGGGGTGCAGTTCACCTCCCTATGCTGAGGAAGGGGAGATACCCTTTCCCCAGCCAGAGCCTGGGAGCGCTAAGAAACATTCTCTCTTCTTCTTAATACTCCTAAATACTTCCTGACAGAGCCCCCAGTCTGAGAACTCCCTTACTCAGGTGACAGTCCTGCTCAATGATGGTGCTAACTTAGCAGCCACAGCTAGGGGCCGCCACTCTTCCTGGACCTGTAAAGGGAGTGCCCGACCCCTAGGAAACTGCCTATAGTACTGCTACAGGCTGTGCATCTGCATTTGGAAATATACCACTGTTACCTTAAATGGTGGTTCACTGAAGGAAAAACTACATTGAAGAAATTATTAATCTGGGACTGGAGACTCAGACGTGGGTTTGGTTCCCAGCACCATCCTGTGGCTCATAATCTACTCCAATCCCAAGGAATCTGATGCTCGCTTCTAGCCGCCATCGGTACCACATGCATGTGGGGCGTTCAGGCAAGCACTCCTACACGTAAAATGAAAATAAATACATTATCAAAAATGTTTTTTCATTTTTCATTTGAGGTCATAGTTTTGACTCTGATTCAGGTTTCTTTTTGGTTTCTTTTTCTTTAGCAAGAGTTCTACTGAGAAAATCCACCAACAAGGAAAACAGCCCATAATGACAAATAACAAATAATTAATTACACCTGCAATGATTAGGGACGGACACTGAGCCTATGCTGAGTGTGGTGGTGCTCGCTGTCAGTCCCAGTGCTGGAGAGACAGTCGAGCAGCCTGCTCGGGAGCAGGTGAATCTCTGTTAGAGACTAGTCTAGTCTACAGAACAAGTTCCAGGCCAGCCAGAGTTACATAATGAGGACACATAAAAGGGTAGAAAGAAAAGAAACTGAGCAAGTTAAATGCTAAAAGAGAAGGTAGTAATGGAAGACGATCTGAGAACGTGACATTTAAGCTGATTTATGAAGGTTGAAGAGACTCGGTCAAGTCAAGAGCCCGAGGCATATGGTTCCAGGCTGAGGGAATGTCAGGCAGAAGGATGACGCAGAGGGCATTCTGGGATAGATGGAAGGACTAGCAAGGCTGGGCTCAGAAGTAGAGACTTGCAGGAAGGCACAGATGTGGAGCACATGATGTTTGCACACCCCAGGTGTGTGTCTGGCCCTCAGTTTTTAAATCCATTTAGTGGGCTTTCTTCCCGTTTGAGTTGAACTTTCTAGCTCTTTCATTGGTTTTGTTTTGTTTTTTTAATGCTGGGAGTGGAAACCAGGTCCTTGCCTTTGTCCATGTGAGGCAGGAATTTCAATACTGATCTACACCTTAGATCTGTGAATTTTATTTGACCTCTCATTTTTCTCTCTTTAGAATTTAAAGCCAGGAATGCTGCATTTTCATATTCCTAGCCCTTTTTGTAGAACTTAGAAGGAGCTTTTTTTAATTTTGTCTCAGAATTATGTACACTCAATGAAGGTAATAGCCTGCCTTTCTAAAATGATGCTGATATGATCTCAAAGCCTGAGATTAAAGTATATCACGTGTCAAGGTACCTGAAAACAGCCCTGGAGAGCCTCTTTTTCCATGTGTGTCCTGTGCCGTAGGATACCCTCCATGGGCACTATCAGAAGGGTGGTGTGTTGCTCACACCATGTGGCAGCAGGGGCCACATCTTTTAAGCTCTCTTGACCAAACTGCATTCATTCTAGGACAACGTTTTTGTCATTGTTCATGAATGTTTTGCTTGCATGTCTATATGCACCATATGTGTGCTCTGCCTGCAGAGGTCAGAAGAGGGCACTGGATCCCTGGTACTGGATTGCAGACAGTTGTGAGCTACCATGTGGGTGCTGGAACTAGAACCCAAGTCCTCTGCAAGAGCAGCCACCTCTGTGGTTCCATCAACAGTCATTTGTGTATAACTGAGTAAAGGAATCAGTAGATAATTTGGGAATTTGTTTAAAAAGCACTTCCCTCCCCACCCCCACTTAGCCTACTGTGACCCAGGTTCTGGTTCCTTGTATCATTTCATCTGGTCTTCACAAGAGCCCGCCCTGTTCTTAGGTGTAATTGTCCTCCATTGCACAGATAAGGAAACTGAGGCCAGGGAAACTGAGTAATTTTTCCAACACCACCCAGCTATATAAGCATGGAAGTCAGTATGAAAACTAAGAATGAATGCCCTAAACACTCACCTGAACCCCTCTGTCCTGTGCATCTTGTAAAACACTCAGACTGCTCCGCAGTCTGGACCATGTTATGTGATTACTCTGTGAACAGGTGGTAGCTTTCATTTTCACTTAAGAGATCTCAATTTTCTAATTGCTTCAAATATATCTCTAGCTAAAAACCAGGGGCTTATAAAGGAATGAAATGCTGGCCGTTACCTTCAGCAAGTTGATTAGAGGCTTTGTCTTGTTCACTCATCCGCATTTGGATTTTGTTTATATTTTTCAAGGCATGATTTCTCAGGGGCTTCGATTTTCTGTTTCTTGTTTTGTTTCTGATTTGGGATAGATATGTTTCACAGAGTTTAAAATGGTGAGGTTTACAAACCTCCATGGTTTAAGCTATGCTGCCAAGACATATCAAAAGAGCACTTAACTGTAAATTCCTGTCATTTGGTCAATCCAAGTGTGTTTGGCCTCAGCACAAGCCACTAATTCAAATCAGCTCCATCAGAGCCCTGCAATTATGTGTCTAAAAGTAAAGTAGAACTTGGATGCTGTGGTTGTCCGTTAAAAGGTCGCTGAAGCAATACGAATATCTGATACAGCCACTGAGCAGAGCTCAGCTTTTCAATGTGGGCATTCAGATTGCTCCCTGGCAGTGCAACCTCTGCATTTTGTAAGACAACACATACAGTTTGGTAGATTGCTTGCTACCAGACCCAGAGTTGTATACTGCTGGGATTCAGGAAGCATGTCTTTCTGTCAAAAATGCTGACTGTGAAACCTACCATGGCCTCTGCCCTTCATTCTTTTAGTCTTAAAAAGTAGAAGTATCAAAATCTCAGATATGGTGTCATGACGTGGCCTTCGGGTCCTTCCCTTTGCCTGGTCACTTTCTTCCATTCTGGAGATGACTGCCATCCAGGAATGCCATTTGAGAAGGAGATTGGTGCTCACGGGAAAGCTGGGGGAGCTGGTTCTAATAGTTCTGGTAAGACTCTTGCCTGATGCCATTTCCTTTCTACTGGTATCACCATCTCACACGTAGTTTTTTTAAAAAACAATTATGGCAACGCCCTGCTCTGTGGTAGTGATCTCCTCTGTCCTGTGCCTTCCTAGTGTGCGCTTCACCGTGGTCAGTGACCCTCCCGAGGATGAGCAGGACCTGGAATGCGAAGACATTGGCGTTGCTCATGTTGACCTCGCGGATCTGTTTCAGAAAGGAAGAGACATCATCGAGCAAGACATTGATGGTACGAGTACAAGCGTGGCTCTGTCTGCACGGGCAGCCGCCAGAGCCCAGGCTCTCTCTTTAGACCTCTGCGGCCTGGGAGGGTCTGTTACCCCTCAGCAGAAGGCTGTGGCTCCAGCTAACAGCTGCTGCTACTGAGAGCCTGGCCCTTTATTCTCCCCCCCCCCCTTTCCCTCCCTAGGTGATAGAGAATTTTAAATAATTTTGCCTCACAGGAATTAACTAATGCATTTCTTAGTGATGGGGGTAAGACACTTGGCCTTAAGCTTGTTCTCAACCATGGCAGCATCTTCTCAAGGCTTCTCTAGTTCAGGACTGCAGCCAAAGGGTGTGTCTGTCCCCTCTGCTAACTCTAGGATTCTGACAGTCAGGGTCTTCCTCACAAACTGTACCCTAGATGTTTGCCTTGCTCGGTGTGAGTCAGGGCACTGCCTCATTTCCCCTTCTGATCCTACATCACACATACAAAGGGACTGTACTTTCTAAACCATAACCAAGGAAGGCCCTGGCCACACACAATCAGTTGAGAAACTCTCACTGATTCTGCTTCAAACTGGCTAAGTTAGCAGAGCCCTCTCTGACACTTTGTGCTGAGCTTGTTGATTTCCTGTGAGGCCACAATCATTTAATAAGCATCTCCTAGGGACCAGGATTCTCCAGTGCTGTCGAGGCTATGTGGAGCCACCTCTACTGGGCACGTGGCAGGATTCAGACAAGACATCCAGATCGAGCCAAATGATTGCCCAAGTTAAATCAAATAAATAACTAGGAGCATGTTTGGAATATCCATAAAGTATGCACATCTGACTTATGGCAGCTAAGGATTAAAATGCTTATGTCACTTTAGTCAAGACTCCAGAACCGAGAGTCTGACAGGAATCACCAAAATCAGTCTCTATAGCCAGCTCTGCTTAGTGATCCAACTTTTCCTGTGTGGCCACAGGGATCACACTTTGCCAACACCCACCTGTTAGGACCACTTGTAAGAAGCCAGTCAAATGTCCAGGCACTGTTCCCTGTACATTTGAATACCTTGCTCTGTGCCATATGCTAGTGAGTGGTCTCCAAGAAAAGATGAAATCTCAGAAGAACAAGCTGGGTACCACCAGGCCACTGCACTTTAGTGGCTCCTTTCTCCACCCATGTGCCTACCAAGTTTTCTTTGAAGGTTTGCTCACAAAGGTTCATTGAAGTAACACAGCACTGGGAGCAGTTGTTGTAGTTCATCTGTTGAGGAGGCTGAGAAATAACAAGAAACTACAAGACCCATAAGCACTATCAAACTTACAGACTTGGGCCTTAGATCCCTAACAAATATCTTTCCCTACCTGATGAGGTCTGGGGCCTGGCCTGACATTAGAGCAGGCTGTGTTCAAAGAAGCCTCAAATAGTCTGCCTTTGGGACATCACTGATAGCACTCACTCAAGAAGTGAGCCTCTGATCCTCAGAGCTGACTCACATGTCTTAAGTTCTGTGAGTCTGCCATCTTGCTTTTCTAATTGCACAGAACCCTATTTTAAATGAAATGTCACCTTAGGGATCTAGGTGACCATCCTAATGCTGAGTGTATCATACCTTTGCAGTATTGCACGGTATGTTAGAAGAAACTTTGACCATGTGGGGATAGCCATAGCCTTTAGTAAGCTTCCAGATTACTTGTAAAATGTGTGTCCTCAGACACGTGGCCTTCTCATATAACTGTGTTCATCTCAAAGCTGTGTGAACTAGCCTAGCTGTGAAAACTACTGAACATCATTGACCTTTGCTGACTCCTCCTCCTCAGTTCTTGATGCCCGAACAGATGGTGGCAGCATTGGCAAGCTGAAGGTGACCGTGGAAGCACTTCATGCCCTGCGGTCTGTCTACGAGCAATACAGAAAGGACTTGGAGGCTTGAAAGAAACTGTTCCAGAGGCATCCTACTTCTAAGAAAAATGCTCACATGAAAGCTCAAAGATAAGATTTTGAGTAATCACTCTGGTGTATGTAATCTATAATTCATGGGGAGCTGGGAGGGAGCGCCTGGGTTTAGGCTTGAATGTTCAAGTTTTGTATAGTTTTTGTGTTTGTTTATTTTTCTATCCATTCCTCCCCATGACTGCCACCCCTTAGGACTTCAGTGCTCCTAAGTGGGCTCTCTTGTCAATAATTTATAGCAACATGATAGCATGAAACATCTATTTGCATTTGCAAAATTTTCTTATGAAGAACTGGGAGTAGTTCCCATTTTTATTTTTCAGAAGTAAAGGCCTAAAATCTTAGGAAACCAATGAAAGAGAAATGCTTTTTATGTTATCCCTAATTGTCCCACTAAATGGAACGCCTCTGATTAGCCTCATTAAGACTTTTTATACTGTGAAGATTTTATTAGAAGCAATATATGAAAATTACTTGGATTAATGTGTTAATCTTCCTCTTTAAAATGCTAATATCTACTTTATGCCATTAAAGCTTAGTATGCATTTTCTTTGATGCATACAGTTTCTATCAATTAAATATAAAGAAGGAGACTTGGCACCAACTTATAAAATTACTCCCAGTTCTGTTTTGGTTTTTTTCATAAACATTGTAGTTGTTCCAGGTTATGTAGTATCAGTGTGTTTTTAATGCTGGTACCAGATCCGGGATTGTATTCATATAAAGAAGATAGGTAGATAGATAGATAGATAGATAGATAGATAGATAGATAGATAGATAGATAGATAGATAGACAGACACACACACAGAGGAAATTTATACTTTACAAATCAAAATTATTATATAGAAAAAATTAAAGTATGGCTCAAATTCTAAAATGCTTCGACATGAAAGGAGACCCTTTTATCATTTTTTAAACTTACATCAAGCTTACACAATGCTAGAGTGTATCTGGATATCCAGACCCTCAAAAAGCAGCTCCAAAAGTTAATTTCTAGCTTTAACGCAGCCTTGCTGAAGGGTTTAATTGATATTTTTAATGGAGCTGTGAATCAGTGCTGCAGAGGAATTGTCTCTGGGGGTCTGAGATATAATGCATTTCATTTTTTAATTTACTTTTTTATTTGTCATTTTCTTCAAAGGATTTTTATAGGCTGTGGGTTTTCACTGTTTGCAAACAGGCTATTCCTTTTTAAGCATATGTAAAGTATTCAGGGAGATAAGTAATTTATTAAAATCTACCTAATTTGCCGTGCTATATTAAATCTCTGCTTCAGTGATCACAGACCATTTCATTTAGAGAATTAGGCATTCCCTCTTTGTGTGATTAAAGTCCTGGAAAATGAGTTCTTTGCTCCTATTTGTGAACATTCAAAGCCTGCTAATGGCAGGAAGATGGAACAGATTATGAGACAATTCATTACAGTTCAACAGGGGAAAAAGCAGCTATAATGCAAAACTGCAAGTATGAATATCAGTGTATAGCTGAGCCATCTGTGCTCTAACAGCTTCGGGGATGACTCCTCCTTGGGAGGCTTTGAAATGACATCCCTATGATATTAATTTGTTGGCGCACTTTGTGGGACCAGTAGAGTATATGATCTGACCACAGAACTCTATAAATTGTCTGCACCGTTGGGCACCCCTGTCCTCAGGCCTGCCATCTCTAAGAGGAATCGTGCTCTCATCAGACTCTGAAAATCTTCATAACAACTCATTCCTCTGGAACCTTCTAGTGACCACAAACATCTGCAGACAAAGCCTCTCCAGTTCTAGTAAACAACCACATGTTTGTTGTCACTTTAGCTGGCTCTGAGCTCATCTTCTTGGCCTCCCTTTCTAGCTTTCTTTGGCTTTGTGCAGCCACAGTGTCATTAAGGCCCATAATATTCCCTGCAGTAATTTAAAACAGCCGGATTATACCCTGGGATTAGCTGAGTGGTTTTGGAGACATTTATTGTGGTGTGCTCCTAGGAGGCGTGCATTATTGTTTAAAATGTTATATCCAAAACTAAATAATGCTTTCTGCAGAGATGAAGACGGGGTGGTGCTGACTTCTTAGCATCTTTAAGTGGAGACAGGGAAGCTTTAATCCAAAACCCTTCTACAAGTGAGTCAGCTGTGTAGTATGTATACCTCAAGGGGGACCGTGGACTGTCCAGGCTCTCCTACCTGTTTTCACTAATGCTAACGTTCTCAGCTCAGACTCCCACAGTTCCCAGTACCAACTGCACATGTTTAGTGACTAACAGGCTCTGAAGGAGACATCAAGTGAGTGTCCTCACTTGAAGTCCACTGGCATCTTTGTTTACCAGAGTTCATTGAAAAGTTTACCTCCATTGGTTTAAAGTCCTCTGTCGTCCTCTGTGAACCAAGCTTGCTCTGTTGAGGATGGCTGGGAAGTGAGGGCTACCGTGCACACAGTCACAGCCCTGGAGGAGAACATGCAGCTCTCGGTAACTGCACAGTACACTCAGCACTCTGGGAGCTGGAGTGCTTTTAGTTTGGAAATATAAATAGAGATGTGATGTGGCGTGTGGGACAGTGTATTATACATGGTTTTTTGCCTACTGTAGTAGAAATGTCAAATTCCCAGCCACTGTCATGAGAAGCAGTTGACAAAAATAAGTTTTATGGTTTACAGTGTGGTTTACGTAGAGAACATTTCTCTTCACTCTCGGTTTCAACATGTTTTCTGAATTATCATGGTTTGTTGCCATTTAACTTAAATTAGTTTTTTTAAGAATAAATAGAGACTATGTTTAATCAAATAAAGAAAGGCCACATTGAAATTCTGCTGTTCCTGCCATTCATTTGTTACCACAAAACACAAATAATTTCTATGTGTCATGAAGAAGTGTGGGCTGAGACATGGTCATGTGATTTGGGAGGCTCTGCGTGCACCAATGTTCCCACAACAAAACATAAATTATTTTAGTAATCTGACATCAAGAGCTGTGACAATGAAAACCAGCTCTTACACATGTTCTAACAAGAATCTGATTAACATTTTTGTGGATATGGAAAATAACTTTTTTTAGACAAGCTGGCACTATTGCTGAATTTAGAATGATTTCCTTATGTACAGAATCGCAAAATGTGAGTCATGTCTGTGAACAAATATGAGAATAAAATGTGATCTTTGTGTAACACAAAACACCACGGAAGAGGCTGTGGGCTGTGAAATGATCCAGTGACTGACAGTGGAGGGGCGACCCCAGCAGTAAGAGTGTACTTTAGTAAGTCACCCACGCCCAAAGGCCTCTGACTGCCTTAACAAAGAGAAGCTAAAACCATGATTTATTATAGATTGGGCACCACACCTAATTAAATCCATGAGTAGGAGCAAACAGTATTACATCCCTTTTGTTCTAAAACAAAACAGCCTCTAGGTCAACCAGAAAATATCAGAGTAATAGAAACAAATATTTTAAAGCTAAGCATACAGAATTAGAAAATATCCTTTCATCTTGCAAGGGAGAATTTTTCACTTCCGTCCAAAATGTTACCAGAGACCAGCACTTCATGATCCCAGTCCTGGAAGCCTACACTGCAGGTATGGTTCCTTCTGTCCTAACCAGTTTTCATGTATTTTTCTTCCCTGTTCTTGTTCTGTTCTTTCTTTCTTCCTTTTTTTTTTTGTACAGGCTTTCACTATGCAGCCCCAGTTGGCCTGGGACTCACTATATAGACCAGATATAGACCAGGCTGTCATCATAGAACTCTGCGTGCTTCTGCCACCTGAGAGCTGGCATTAAAGACAAAGGCAGACTTGCACCATCTACCCTTTGTTTTCCAAGTGCTATGTGCTCTGGAGTGAAGTCAGGCTCTGTCAGACAGAATGTGCCTTCCCCTCTGATCTCTTTTTGTCCCTTCACACTCCAGAAGCCACATTCTCATTACTCTAACAGCCTCATTTCTCCGTTTACTAAACACCATTTGGTTTTGTTTTATTTTAGATATTTTCTTTTTAATTATGTATATATGTTTGTCATTGTGTGGGTATGTGTATGTGCGCACGGGTGTCTGCAGAGACCAGAAAAGGTTGTGAGGTACACTGGAGCTGGAGGTTTGGGAAGCTGTGAGCAGCGATGTGGGTGCTGGGAACCAAACTGTGATCCTCTGTAAGAGCAGCAAGTGCTTCTAACCACTGACCCATCTCTCCAGCCCCTATTTTCTTTCTTTTTTTAATTAATACCTTAATGCTTATCATTCTGTCGCCCATTCTTTTCATCCCTCTATTCAATCAAACGCTCCCGTCTGCCTGCCTGACTACTGTTTGCTTGGCTGGTTGCTTAGCCTTGGTTCTCTAGACCACCTCAGTATGCAGCTCATACTGGCCCAGAACTCAGTTGCTTAGCCCCAGCTTTCTTGAACCTGTGAGCCTCCTGCCCAGTGCACCACCTCTTTTGAAAGCGAACGCACCTTTTTCACTCCATCCTCTCTTTGCTTGGTATCCCAGTTCTTTGGGTACCAGCATCTGTGGCAGTTCCTGGGGCTTCTCAAAATGCTCCACTGTGTAAAGATTGGTCTCTATTCTTTAGAGATGGCAGTGGGAGGGGGTTGCTAAACAGACTAATCTGGTATTCCTGGCTTGAACTTGAAGCCTTCCTGCCTCAGTCTCCCAAGTAGCTGGATGGCAGTGCATGCCACCATTTTTGGCAAAGACTTCATCCACATGATAGCACCATAGCCCTTCTGAGAGGAACTGATTTTTGTACCTGAGCTTCAGGTCACAGAGGCAGACCCTCAAGCAGCTCTCTGACAGCTCTGGTCAGGAAGCAAAAGGGAAGTTTTATAAATGTCTAAGAAACTTGGGAGGCAGAGGCAGGTGGATTTCTGAGTTCGAGGCCAGCCTGGTCTACAGAGTGAGTTCCAGGACAGCCAGGGCTACACAGAGAAACCCTGTCTCGAAAAAAAAACCTAAATAAATAAATAAATAAATAAATAAATAAATAAATAAATAAATAAATATCTAAGAAAACAGTGGGCTACACAGAGAAACCCTGTCTCAAAAAAAAAAACCTAAATAAATAAATAAATAAATAAATAAATAAATAAATAAATAAATGTCTAAGAAAACATTTTTTTCCAAAATCAAGATTTTTGGTACAGATATACTTTGGTATAGGTTCACATATTACTAACAGCAACATTTTGGAAGAATGCTTGAGATATCTATTCTCATAACCAAGATCGACTTCTCTTCTTATTAGGCTCCACTACCTCCCAATAGCAACCCAGGCTGATGATACTTTTAAGACATGAGCCTCTAGGGGACATTTTAGACGCAAGCTACAACAGCAGGCCTCACAACTGCTCTCGATATTCTGCCTCTCAGGTTGGCTGGTCCCTCTCCTTTGCTGGCATCATCTGTATTCTTCTAGCATTTGAATTCCATCAGACCTCCTGGTATGTGCAACCCAGGCCTTGCCGGCGATGGGTTTTGAGCTGACATTTACTTATTTCCCTCATTCATGCACAAAGCCATATCTGTAGTCTCTGCTTCTCCTCAGTCCACTGTAGGAGTGGGCTATTTCATGTGCCATTAGAATCCCAAACAACATGCTAAGGTCTTTTCTTTGACTGAAAAGGAATATATGCATTTTAGAGTTTAGAAAGGATTGTGTCTTAGCTATCTTTTTTTTGCTATCTGCTTCTGATTTCATTGCCTTTTGCTTAGTGTGGACTACAAGATCTGAGGCCTTTGGAAACAGATTTCCTTTATGGTTGAATATGCTGTTGATCTTCTTTTGAATGTTCCATGTGTGTTCTGTCTCTGTCTAAGCTTTGTGATCATGCTAAACATGCCTTTTCAACATCTCTGATTTGCCATCTCTTGGGGTTAAAACCTATGATTAAAATTAATGCAGCTGTAACGTTCTCTTGCCTGTTGCTTGCTATATTTTGAGGCTAAGTTTCTTGGTGCACACATGCTGGAGTGCATACGTCCATGGCCCACTGTTCCCGCAAACAGCACAACTCTATGGTGAACTCTCATAGCCTTATAGGCAACCAGTTGAGCTGTCCTAATATGTACAGACTCAGTTGTCTGTCTGGGGTTTGATACCTTCTTTCTTCTTTGTCTGGGTTTGAGAGAAGTCGATCTTGGTTATGAGAATAGATATCTCAAGCATTCTTCCAAAATGTTGCTGTTAGTAATATGTGAACCTATACCAAAGTATATCTGTACCAAAAATCTTGATTTTGGAAAAAAATGAGAAGAAGTTAGCCGGGCAGTGGTGGCGCATGCCTTTAATCCCAGCACTTGGGAGGCAGAGGCAGGTGGATTTCTGAGTTCAAGACCAGCCTGGTCTACAGAGTGAGTTCCAGGACAGCCAGGGCTACACAGAGAAACCCTGTCTCGAAAAACCAAAAAAAAAAAAAAAAAAAAAGAGGTTAGAATTTCTCTTTGTCCTAGATGCCCACTCTGTCTGCCATGTACTTGTCGCTCTGATGTTCTGCCTCATCAAAGACTGGAAATGACGCGGCCAAGTGATCTCAGGCTGAAAACCTGAAGCTATGAATCAGAATTAATTTTGCCTCAGATGTTTTTTTCACAACAGCAGTAAGCTGACTAACTCACTTGACAACATCAGATCATTAGATCTTGGAGAAGAGGAAACGATGTGGAGTGTACAGGAAGATGCAGCAGAGGGGAGGCCATTTTGGAAAAGAGAGATATTCCTTGGAGATGCGTACTGAAATAAAGGAAGGAACCAGCTGAAACCATGGCTCCCCAGGAAACACAATAAATAAAATTAAATTGTCAATAAAAAGTGGACATTTGGGTACGGGGGACAAGTTCCTGAACAGAACACCAGGGGCTTATGCTCTAAGATCAAGAATAGACAAATGGGACCTCATGAAACTGCAAAGCTTCTGTAAGGCAAAGGACACTGTCAATAGGACAAAACGTCAACCAACAGATTGGGAAAAGATCTTAACCAATCCTATGTCCGATAGAGGGCTAATATCCAATATATACAAAGAACTCAAGAAGTTAGACTCCAAAAAACCAAATAACCCCATCAAAAAATGGGGAACAGAGTTAAGCAGAGAATTCTCAACTGAGGAAATTCGCAGGGCTGAGAAGCACCTAAAGAAATGCTCAACAT
>CM052707.1:21926053-22037712 GCA_028551405.1 Uromys caudimaculatus | reverse complement strand
GGTGGAATTCCCTCCTAGAGGCGGGTTGGGGAGGGGATAGGGGGTATACAAAGAGGAGACTCAGAAAAGGGGAAACATTGGAAATGTATATAAAGTATCAAAAATAAAAAAAGAGAAAAAAAATAAAAAGAAATAAAACAAACAAACAAAAAAAAAGTGGACATTTATTGCAGGAACTAAACAGGGCTGTGCCAACAGAAGAGGGCATTGTTGAGCTAAGAAACTTGAGTTCTCCCAAACCCTTCTCTGTCAGGAATTGCCTCAGTTGGTCCAAGAACATCCAAAATAAAGGTTCTAACAGAAAGGGAATCCTGAACTCATCTTCCATAAGAACATAAGATGAGGATCAAACCTCAGCAGCTGTCAGTTGGACATCAATAAGCTCAAGACAAAGAGACAGAACAACTGCCAATTACCCCACCAACCAGTAGTCATCCACATCTGGGCATATTTGTTTGGTATGTTTTTTTAATGAATAAAAAGTTTAAAATAACAAAATACCAAATGCCTATATGCTCATTATATATCAGAATACAGATGTTAACGTCTCCTGCTACATACCACCCTAATCCAGACCTGCTTCCCACCCGCCAGGTCACCATGTGTATGTAAACACATACACATGCACACAAAATATGTATAGAGTTGTTTTGCTTTTTATTTACATAAGTGTCAGACTGCAGACATGGTTTATACAGCTTTTTTCCACATAATTTTTTAAACCATGTTTTTGAAGTCCACCCTTATTTCTGGCATTTCAGTGCCAAAATAGAGGAGTCTGTGGTTTTTAGAATGAACCCTCCACAGCAGGATGGTGTTCTACCCAGTGTTAGTTAATTTGATGGTCTGAACCACCCTTCTGTTGAGAACATCTAGACATAATTTGAAGATGTCAAAATGTCAACTGACTACCAAGGCTGTCAAATTACAGGGCCTAGCCTGATGACAACCTGGAGGACAAGTCTAGCACTAGGGCTGGTCTTCCCTCAGAGGCACCTGCCAGGTTGAACATGAGCATGAAAGACTACACAGAACCTTCATAAGCCCCTGGGTCCTGAAGGGAAGAAGTTGCTATTGGACTACAGACCCAAATCCTCCACATTTGAGTTGGGATAAAAGCCTAAAATATCAAGACAATGGTGATGTTTTCATTCTCCCCATCTCTGAACGGATTAAGGTAGTCTCAGGTTGCTGGGACCACAGCCTATCACTGTCAGAAGCATAACTCTAGAAGCTACCCTCTACATCCTCAAACTACTACCACAGCTCATAACCAGTGTTTGCAAAATACACACTTATGTCACAATACAAGGGGTCAAGACCGTGTGACAAGGCAGTATCGGGTGGAGTTGTTGCAATCACTTCAAACAACAGTCAACCAGGGACTTCCAAACAGTATCCAGTATGATGTCATGCTAAAAGACAACCTGAGACCTTTTGAGGAGGATTGGACATTATTTTAAGATCCAAGTGTAAATTCTATAAGTGGAAATTACAACCGAAATTAAGAGTTGACTGGATAGTCTAATCAGATACCACTAAAGAGATTTGATGAACTGAAAAAAGAGAACCTTTTTGGTGCATGGAAAGAAAATAGAGAATACTAAAGAGAACGGAAGAGAAAGGATGTAAAGTCACATGGGAACTTATAACCAGCTACCAAAAATAGTGGTCAAGAATTTTCCAAAATAAAAAAGGGCAGATTTATGAATGACTTACTGCAAGAACAGCAAGATGTTAGGTGTGTAAAGTCACTTGTCCCCATGCCTGATGACCTGAATTAGATCCCAAACATCTATGTGGATATTGAAGGGAGAAGGCTGGTATTAGAGACCCAAGTAAGTTCTCCACAGTTTGAGTCCGGACTCTGAAATCATGAGACTCACGGAATGACGGCCTCTTTCACATCAATCACTTTTTGCTAAGTGTACTGGAGAAATGTTCCTCTTCCTGTCCATTTTACTGAAGTCTGCTGCTACTGGATCTGGGGATACAGACAACTGGAGGCCACCAGAGTGAAGTCTTCCAGCATTGGTATAGGCTGGAACCATTGTGTCTCGGGGAGCAAGGCTCTTGAAGTAAAGTTTACGGCCTCAGCAGCAGCAATGGCTGCTTGTTGACCTTAGTAGCAGCAATGGCTGCATGTCTTTTACGGTTGGAGCATGAATCCTCTCCAGGAGGTGTTTAGAACACCGAGGTTGTCATAATGACAGGCAAACCAGTTTCGAAAAGAGGGATGAGGATGGTTCAGTTAACAAGTCCCCACTCAAGGCAGTCAGCATTAAGGAGGGTCTGGCAACTGTCATTGAAAGGGTCATGTTCTGGAATGCCTCCCTTCTGCCACCAACACCAATTTACCTTATCTGAAGAAAAGACTAAACACTAAGGTTACTATCATTCACATGCTCAACAGTGTCTGACGGTGCTAAGCCCTAGCTGAGGAGTCTCAGAAGTGTAAGGAGTAGTATGTATGCTACTTCTGTTAGACCTACCTCTCAATCCTTACCTTCAACTATCCATGAGCATTAACATTCCAAGCAAACTCATGGCCAGTGGGATCAGGATGCCCTGGGAGAGTACTTATTCCCTTCTCTGTTGTTCTGATGGACAACGGAGATGTAGTCTGTGTAGGTCCTCAAAGGGTCTAGCAGTATCATCCACAGCACTCACAGAGGCAATCAATTTAAAAGTACAGCTGTGCATTGGCTTTTCCATCCAGCCCTCTTATCCCTCCCAGTCCCTCCCTCCTGACTCTGAGACCATCTGCAGGGAAGTCTTGCTGAAGATCTGCCTGCTTTCAGGAAAGCCAGGCTAAGAGGACAGATCATCAGAGGTGGCCCCAGGCAGTAGGAGGACAGGAATGGGACTTGTGTCACAAGTGAGATTTGGAAAATCTGATGGAAAAAAATAACATCATTAATGATAATTGATACTGAAATAAACTCATTTGGTAAATTCCTAACAGTGATTAACTGAGATAAATGTGTGAAGACATGAAGCATCACTTATCAGCTATGCTTTGGGTTCATGCTACTCCTCTTCTTGGGTTTTCAGCCGGTGATGGCACATACCTTTAATCCCCAGCACTTGGGAGGCAGAAATAGGCAGATCTTTGAGTTTGAGGCCAGCCTGGCTACACAGAGAAACCTTGTCTCGAAAAACCAAAAAGAAAGAAAGTAAAAAGCTTTTCAGAGGATGGAAAATTGCAAAAGCAAACAGCAGCTTAAATTCAACAGAACATGCATTGCAACATTCCTCCTGAATCAAGTATGAGTAAACAATTGCACAGGGCATGAAATCACGGATCAGGAATCTTAACATTCAAGTGGGGTTGAAAACCTTGGCTTTCCAAGGTGGGGAACTGGTTTTAGGAAAGAATTTGAAGTAAAGTTACAAGATACCTAGGAGGGGGAAATGCAACCAAATGTAGGCTGAGAAAAGGCATTGGAGAGAAGAAACGAGACAAGAGACTGATGGGACATAAAGTAGAGATCAGTGAGAGAATGGGCAGATAGACCGTAGGAAAGGCAGGACTGGAGATACTGGTCACAACATACAGGGATCCCGAGCTAACATGGAAACGCTAATAAGAAAGTGCCCCTGCAAGGAAGAACTGCCCAGCAGGTAGGAAAATTGCTATCAAGCATTCAGCTTTGAAAAACTGAGCAGTTATCCAAAGAAAACCACACAAAATTACAGCAAAAGAAAACAATTCTCGTGTTCTAGGCAGGAGGGGAAGCTTACATGGAGAAAAGAAATCAGATAAACATGAGAGCTCTCCAGAGCAAAGATGCAAAGCAGGCAGTAGTGAAGAACCCTGTCACAAAGCTGAGTGCATGCCAAGAGCTCCGACTCCACCAGCCGTCAAATATTTAGGGAGGTGGCTTTCACTCAGTGACATTAACATGACATAAAATCGGCTAAGTGAAAAAGAACAGTTCGGTGGCATTAGTACATTCACAGTGTCACACAACCACCTCCTACTTTGCAAACATTCCCAGCACTCCATGAGAAAATATTCATTTACTCATGCCTACTGCCAGTTTCAGGCTGACTTGTTTTTTGGGTTTGGGTTGGGTTTGGGTTTGGGTTTGGGTTTGGGTTTGGGTTTGGGTTTGGGTTTTGTTTGTTTGTTTGTTTGTTTGTTTGTTTGTTTGTTTGTTTCTATGAGTTTACCTATTCTAGGAGTTTTGTGCAGGTGGATCTAATATACCCAACTTATCACATGTCTTCGGGCCCATCCATGTTGTGGATGTATTAATACTTCATTATTGCTATGGCTTAGTAATATGCCATTGTGTGAAGATACTATGTTTTCTATCTATCAGTGGATGGATAGACACCTGAGACATCTGGGTTGACTCTACTTTTTGTATACTGTGAATAGTACTGCTATGAACATTTAGGCAGAAGCGTCTATTTGTTTGGTTTTGGCTCTTTGGGTTTATATCTAGAAATGGAATTGCTCTGCCATGTGATGATTTTATGCCTACCTCAATCTGTTTTCCTCAGCCTTGGAACCGTTTCATAGCACATTGCCAGTGGAGTATAAGAGTCCTAGGGTCGAGTGTGAAGCAGTGTCTCCTGTGGTTTTATGCGCTGTCTCTGCTAACTAATGGTGCTAAGCATCTTTTCATGTGATTGTTTTTAGAACAGCTTAAACATTAAAAATGTGGGAATATTATACTAATGACACCCTTTCTGAGAATTTACTAGAATACAGTCTTCAGCTAAATAATATGCAAGTGAAGAACCTAAGGGAGAGGTCAGGAGAATTGACTATACAACCAAAGATGTTAAGCAAATCATAGCTGGACATAAGAATAAGAGGAAATGTTAATTTTCATGCTCTAAGGAAGTAGAAATAACACATTTTTTTTAGTTACAGTAAGAGGGAAAATACAAAAGTAGAATAAATTAATTTTACCATAGATAATGAGTTGGTGGTGTCATTCGAAGTAGGCAAAACACAGAGGTGGGAAGACCATTTAAGTCAGTGGACAATTTAAGTCAGTGGAAAACAAGCACCAAAGCAAACCAGGAAGGTTTTCTGATCACCAAAAGACTGCTTTAACAGATACAGAAGCAGAGACTAGAGAGTGGAAAGGTGATAAATAGAACATGCACAGTAAATATACATAAACAATAAGACTGAGAACACGCCTTAATTCATAGTAATAAATCATCTTACCACACTTAAGAAACACACTTTTGGTTTGACTCACTTTGCAGAACTTAGCCCTTCACTGTGAAGTGGCACCTCTTAAAAGACAACAAATTCAAAGGACGGTAAAAGCATTGGGCCAAGGGACATGAGGAAAGCACCTGGTTATCTCACAAGACAGACGCCATCAATAAGAAGGGCGCCTAACTTATGCTCTCTGAGTCTAAGGGCCGTAATTCACAGCAAAGACCACAGCAACAGATTCCATGAAACATAAATACAGGGCAGAGAGGAGACGTACAGGAACTTATATTAATTAGAGGGGTGGCCAGGTCCTCTCAGTTCAAGACAGAGCAAATAGGGAGGAGGAGGAGGAGGAGGAGGAGGAGGAGGAGGAGGAGGAGGAGGAGGAGGAGGAGGAGGAGGAGGCAGAAAGAGCAATAGCATAAACATTATAATCCTTAAGCAGACCTTATAAATACATATTGAACTTTTCAGCCTTATAGAACGGAACGTGTCCTTTTTTCTAACTACTTGGCAACATTTATGGAAATTGGTCCTGTAGGAAGTACCAGGAAAGGTTTAATAAGTTCCACCAGGAAGAAATAAAATCAACAACACTGTCTTATCACAGTTCAGTAAAACTGGAAAGACATTTTTCAAGGCGAGAATGTTTTTTCCACATGAACATTTTTAAATTATTGAACAACTCATGGAAACAAAGTGACCCTAAATAACCAAAGCAGGCCTACGCAGCAAGAGCAAGCTGATCCTGTAATACCTGATCATGTCAGGCTACCTAGAGCTGTAAGAGCTAAACAGCATGGTACCACTCAAAAAGACAAGGGAGGGCTGGAGATGAGTCAGTGGTTAAGAGCACAGACTGAGCCGGGCAGTGGTGGTGCATGCCTTTAATCCCAGCACTTGGGAGGCAGAGGCAGGTGGATTTCTGAGTTCGAGGGCAGCCTGGTCTACAGAGTGAGTTCCGGGACAGCCAGGGCTACACAGAGAAACCCTGTCTTGGAAAAAAAAAAAAAAAAAAAAAAAAAAAAAAAAAAAAGCACAGACTGCTCTTCCAGAGGTCCTGAGTTCAATTCTCAGCAACCACATGGTGGCTAACACCATCTGTAATGGGATCCGATGCTCTCTTCTGGTGTGTCTGAAGACAGCTACAGTGTACTCACATATATAAGATAAATAAATAAATCTTAAAAAAAAAAAAAAAAAAAAAAAAGACAAGTGAACCAGCAGCATAGAACTGAGAGCGGAAATAAACCCACACAGCTATTGCCACATAATTATGCCAACTTTTAAAACAATAAACATCAGAAAAAGATAATCTCTTCAACAAAAGATGCTGGGAAACAGGATTTCCACATGAGAAGACAGCTGGATCCCTCTCACCAGAGCAAAAATCAAAATGTGAGGCCTGAAACTGCAAAACTGCTAGAGAAAAACAGACAAAACTCTCAAAGATGTAGGCAAGGGGCTTCTGTCAAAGAACTCAGCAGAGGAAATAATCCGAAGAATTGACAAGTGAAGCTGCATGAAGTTAAAAGACTTCTCTGTAGCAGAGGAGGAAATCAGGAGCGGAAACAACAGCCTACAGGCTAGAAACAGGTTTGTTGACCATACGTCTGACAGGGATTAATATCTAGGATATGTAAGGAATGCCAACAGTTAACTCCCCAAAGAAGAAGTCATCTCATCAGTAACTAGGCAAATAAATTGAACACATAGATCTCAAAAAAAGGAGGAAATACAAAAGACAATAACCATTTGGAAAATCACAACATTCTTAGTCATCAAGGAATGCAAAGTAAAGCTTGACTGAGATTTCACACAACCAAGTCAGAACGGCCATCATCAAGAAAAAAGAACTTGAAAATATCATCCTGAGCGAGGTAACTCAGTCACAAAAGAACGAACATGGTATGTACTCACTGATAAGCGGATATTAGCCCAAAAGTTCAGAACGCCCAAGTTTCACTTACCAGTAATCGCTGGACTGAGAGTGAGGTCCCAGATGGAGGAGTTGGAGGAAGGTCTGAAGGAGCTGAGAGAATTTGCAGCCCCATGGAGGGAGCAAGAGAGTCAATGGGCCTGACCCCCCCCCCCCCCGGTCCTCCTGGAGTTTGGACCACCAACCAAAGAATACACATTGATGGACTTATGGTTTGGACCACATATGTGGCAGAGGATGGCCTTGATGGCCATCAGGGAGAGAGGAAAGGCCCTTGGGCCTGAGGATGTTAGAGGCCCCAGTAAAGGGGAATGTCAAGGCGGGAATATGGGGATTGGTGGACGGGGGTGGGGGGGTGGGGGGGGTGGAATTCCCTCCTAGAGGTGGGTTGGGGAGGGGACAGGGAGTAGCCAAAGAGGAGACCCAGAAAAGGGGAAACATTGGAAATGTACATAAAGTATCAAAAATAAAAAAGGAAAAATAAAATAAAATTTTACATAAACTTATGCTGTAAAAAAAAAAAAAAAGAAAGAAAGAAAAAAGAAACCAAATCTGCAAAACTGTGGAGAAAGGAGCCCTCTACAACAGTCGGGGAATGTAAAATGGTTGAGCCATTCTGAAAATAGTGTGTATATGAGTGTGTGTGTGTGTGTGTGTGTGTGTGTGTGTGTGTGTGTGTGTGTGTGTGTATAGTGTGTGTGTTTATAAATATACTTTATTCATGTATTATATCATATATAATATAATATATACTAAATATATTATAAAATAATATATCATATAATAAATAATTTGTATATTATCCACTACATAGACTTAGAATACTCTAAGACAGCACACCACAGACATAGTTGCATGTTCATGATTACTGCTGCAATACAACCAAGAAAAAAAACAGCCAGAGATGACTGGATAAAGAAAATATGGTGGGGCTAGAGAAAAACCTCGTTGGTTAAGAGCACTAACTGTTCTTCCAGGGGACCAATTGAGGTTTGATTCCCAGCACCCACATGGTGGCTCACAACTGTAACTCCAGTTCCAAGGGATCTGAGAGTCACCAGGCAAGTTCATGGTATACGGACAAGCACGTAGGCTGTCTGAGGCTTACTATTGCTGTGATCAAACCCCATGACTAAAAGCAATGTGAGGAGGAAGGGGTTTATTTGGCTTACCTGTCTTGAATCACAGTCCACTGAGGGAAATTACAGGAGCTCAAGGCGAGCAGAAACCTGGAGGCAGGAGCCCATGTACAATCACGAATTTAGAAAATGCCTTCCATACAGGCTACCTACGGCCCGATCAGAGCCTCAGTTGAGGTCCCTTCTTCTCAGATGACTCTGGCTTGTGGTGACATACAACTAGCCAGCAGCACACAGGCAAAACTCCTAAAGACATAAAATTAATTTTTCTTTTAAAAGATTTAGACAATATAGTATATATTTCCACACAATGGAATTTTATTCAGCCATAAAGAAGAGTGAAATTATGTCATTTTCAGGAAAGTAAGTAGAATTGGAAACAATCATGTAAACAAAGTAAGCCAGACTCAGAAAGACAAATACTGTGTGTTTCCTCTCATGTGTAAAATCCAGTAGTTGGTGTGTGTGTGTGTGTGTGTGGTGTGTGTGGTGTGTGTGTGTGTTATGGAACATGGATGCTACATATTTGGAAGGAAGAAGGGAACCAGTAAGTGGGAAATGGAGATGAGAGTTGGGGAGAGGAAATATAAACAAGATACACGACACACATCTGTGAAAACATCACAATGCAGCCCATTATCTGTATGCTAACTAAAAGAATACAGGTCACTGGACATGCAGGCCAGGGCCAGAGCGCTGCACAGGCTGTGGCTATCACTGACCCACCATCACTGTGCACTGAACCTTTGTTGGCCCTCGTTAGTGACCTAGTCACACTGCTAGTGTGTGGGCTGAACTGACAAGGCTGTGCAGGCGCTTGACTTGAAATCCAATATGAGCCGGGCGGTGGTGGCGCACGCCTTTAATCCCAGCACTTGGGAGGCAGAGGCAGGCGGATTTCTGAGTTCGAGGCCAGCCTGGTCTACAGAGTGAGTTCCAGGACAGCCAGGGCTACACAGAGAAACCCTGCCTCGAAAAACAAAACCAAAAAAAAAAAAAAAAAAAGAAAGAAAGAAATCCGTTATGTGCATCGCTTCATGGAGCGTTCCTCAGAGTGTGACCTGTCCTTCAGACGTGTACTCAGAGCTCACAGACACACTGCCGGGTTCTCCTCATTTTCTCCCTGGGCCTTTTTTGTACCTGTTACTACTGTGAACAGGAATTTTGCTTGCAGTTTATTTTCAAATTAGTCAATAATATTTTTTTAAAAATATCAACTGTTCGTCAAAGGGGGAACATAAATGAAAACGTCACCATTTTTTTAAGGAATGGTTTGGCACATGCTCCCTATCAGAATCTTAAAGGTGCAAGTAAAGCAAAGGCCGGAAGGAAAGGCTACTTCAAATATTTATAAGAACTAGACTCAACGTGCAGCGTGAAGCAAGCCAAACTCCAATTTCAAATGCCAGTAAGTGGAGAAAACATAAAAATAAGCACGAAGAGAATAAAAACAAAAATTAATTGGATTAAAACTTAAGTTGTACTGATAACTAAAAAGGTAATTCTTTGAAACAGTTCTCTAGACAGATCTAATCATTACAAGAAGACATTGTGGGTACAAATTAAGCATGTCAGTAGGAGATTAGCCAGTGACTAAGAGATCCTGAGCTAGCAGGTGTCTGTGCAAATGCCTAATTTTCTAGAAAATCCCCTTATCAAAATCATCCTAGTAGAGATAAAAAGTTTAAAAGATCAATTTTCATACAAGACAAATTTACTACCAATCTTTTTTTTTTTAAAGAAAGCAACTTTGTTTTATCACGGATTCTAAAGAGCCCTTCAAAATCTAGGTAATTTTAGTGTGCTTCAAAGTGTTCCAGAAAAGAGAGGAAAACTTCAATAGCCACTGATTAATGCAAATAAATTTTAGAATTGTAAAGGAGATAGTTAATATTGATGGCCATGGTGACAGGATTGGAACCACCAAGTAGATGAGCCCCCAGGCCATCTGCAAAGGACTGGACCAGGCTAGCTTCTGGCCATCTATGCCTCTGAGGGGTTGCCTTGATGGAGAAGACCCACCGTGTGTAGGTCAGCCACTCCACAGAGGGGGGCTCAGGCTGAAAGAAAAGAACAGGAATGAGTGGGGCACAAGTATTCACCACCCAGCTTCCTGCTCTGCATGCAATGTGTGGGACCAGCTGTCTCAAGCTCCTGTCCCTGTGACTCTCCAACATGGCAGAATGACCCCTCACACTGTGAGCCAAAGCCACTTCTGCAGATATTTTCTCTCAAGAAGAGCACCAAGCATGCACAATAAGGTCACGTACATAGAAGATCTGTGGTATAATCTCATGGAGGAATGTTGCAGTAAATATCCTAAGTAAAAGAGCAGCAAACAGAACTGAGTGCCACAGGGACTGGAGGGGTGGCTCAGCAGTGAGAAAGACCCGAGTTCAAGTTCCAGCACCCATGTTCAGCGGTTCACAACCACTTGTAACTCCAGCTCCAAAAGGATCTGATATCTCTGGTCTCTTCTGGTACCTGCAACCATGTACACACACACACACACACACACACACACACACAATTACAAAAGTGGAATAAAAAGAATTCCATATTTAAAATATAACATTGTGCTTAAATGGTGTCTGTTTGAAGAGTGTAAATATGGCGTGACTCAGCCCTAGAGACTTCATGTATATCCGAAGCCAGCACACCGAAAGTGACACATCAAATTTTCAGAGAAAAATAGACTATTCAATAATGGGGTCGACCACACTGAAAAGGCGTCTAGAGAAAGATTAACAGGATCCTTCACATGTCAACGAAAATAAACTCTGGAAACCCTGGAAGAAGCCAGCAGTTCCCTCCAGTGTCAGGAAGAGGGCTCTGAGAGGGACACAGAGGCAGGTGGTATAAATTTAACTGTGTGAAAATGAAAGTCTCTTTATGACAAAATTAATAAAAATATAAATGAAAAACTCAGAAAGAATGGTTATCAAAAGCAAGAAAGCAATGTATTTTCCTAATGTACAAAATGCTTCTAGAGAAAGCAATAAAAAGAAAAACCAGCCCACAGAAAAATGGGTAAAAGATTGAAAAGCATTTACAGAAAAGTACATTTTAGTGACTCAGCACACCGAGCACTGTGTTGCTAATGACTAGGCAGGACGGAATGTAAAGAATGCTTAGAAGAATTAAAATACCAAGTGAAGCAAGAAAAAAAACACGGTTTCGGTCACATGATTGACAAGGTCAAAATTTTTATAGGAGCTGGAGAGATGACTCAGTGGTTAAGAGCACTGGCTGCTCTTCCCAAGGATCTGGGTTCACTTCCCAGCACCCACATGGCAGCTCACGACCATCTGTAGCTCCAGTGCCAGGAGACCCAGGCCGCTCTTCTGGTCTCACAGGTACTGCATGCACATGGTACACAACAAGCATGCAGGCAAAATGTCCAGTCACATGAAATAATTTATTTTGTTTTATAGAACACTCCTCTTTGGAAGTAAAGTTCCCTATAGACTCTGTGCAGATGAAATTGGGAAAAGAGCACTCTTTTGTGTGCTGAGAGTTGAATTGGGGCATTACACGTGTTAAAGATCCTGCTTATCATTTAGTCCACTTCTAAGATATCATCCCAAGGTAACACCCAAGAATGCTTCACACCCGTGTCTGAGAAAAATCGAAAACACTGCAGGCAGGCTCTCACTCATAGACAACACACATCAGGAAACGGAATAGTATACAGCTTTGTAAAAACCAAGTGGTACCTTGGTGTGTAATCATGTACCCATGTGTAATCATGACCAAGATCCACTTGTGCTTAAATCAGAAACGTATTCTTGACCGGTTCTAAAGGCTAGAAGTCCTTACATAGTGTCAGCGAGACTCTCACCCCTGAGGGTACTGGAGCAAGAGCTGCCCTCACTCTTGCATGATTTCAGTCCTTGGTATTCTTCGTGTTGTTAGTCCCCATCACCCCAGTCTGCCTCTTTACCAGGCATTCTCCGCCGTGTGTGTTTGTGTGTGTGTGTGTTTCCAAACACATCTTGAAATAAACACAGTAAAGGGAAGAACAGTGTGTAACACATGCACTAAGTACTTAGGAAGGTGTTTATGCACATGCTGCAACTTAAACACAGCACCTCTGGAAACACCAAAATGGAGACTGGTGGCTTCTGGTGACAGGAACCTGACAGCTAATGACAGTAGTCCATGAGGAACTTTACTATACTTACAGCTGTGTCTTACAGTTTGTTAAGACATAACATCACATGAAAGATTCATCCATTCTGAGAGTCCAGGGCATTGATTTTTAATAGAATCAGACTCAGAGAGTAGAAGCACTTGCCACTCAAACCTAACAACCGGAGATCCATCCCCAAAACCCATGTAAAAAGGCTGAAGGTAGTAGGATCACAGATGTGATCCCAGTTACAGCAAGGTAGGTGACAGGGACAGGAGGGTCGGTGAGAGCTCACAGGTCAGGACACTGCTTAGAAGCAGAAACAATAAGAAGTATCTGCAGGGCTGGAGAAATGGCTCAGCAGTTAAGAGTACTGACTGCTCTTCCTGAGGTCCTGAGTTCAATTCCCAGCAACCACATGGTGGCACACAACCATCTGTAATGGAATCTGGTGCCCTCTTCTGGTGTGTCTGACGACAGCTAAAGTGTACTCATATGTATAAAATAAATAAGTAAATATTTTTTAAAAAAGAAAGAAATATCCTGCCTCAAAATAAAGTAGGAAAGAGCTAGCTAGGAGAGCCAACACACCTCAACACACACACACACACAAACACACACACCATTGTGCGTGCACATATACAATAAATAAACAGAATCCTAAACAAGTATTTACCAATGAAGACACACAAACAAGAGAGCCCATAGTGTAGCTCAATGGTGAGCCCTTGCATAGCATGCTCAGGATCTTAGAGACCAACGAATGCGTTTGGACGGCTTTCTTACTGAGGATGGGGAAGGGTTTACTGGCAGGGTTGTGGGAGACTCCCAGAGCAGCCATTCCGGGAAGCCTCACACAACACAGGCGACAGCTTTGCCTTTGCCACCATTATCCTCTCAACCTACCGGGCAGGACTGCACACAGATGGCTAGAGATGGTGGCTGAAATCTCAGCTGAAGATCTGATGACCCTCTCCACTCCTCCTGACATTCTGAGGGAGTGTCAGCAGCCAACAGGCCCCCTGGGATGGCAGCGTCTTGGAAGGAGGCCCATCTAATGAAGATGCTTGTTTTGTGTTGAGGACTGTGCCCTACAAACATGAAAAGGTGAGTAGGCGCTAGGGCTGAGCTGCTCCTAGGAGGGGATATTCTGTAAGAATGCAGATGGGGCTGTTTCTTACCCATCAGCTGCTTTAACACGAGAAACATGCGTGTTGCACCAAGAAGAGACACTCGCTAGGTATAACATTTTCTATATTCTCCATGCTGTGTAAGACATTTTGGAACTGTTGTGACTGAAGACCGAAAGATCATCTGCTTCCTTCCCTTATCCCGAACCCAAGCGCAGGCAGTTTTTATCTGTGAAGAGGCAGAACCCTTCTAACAGTGCATAAAGTCTAGGTGTTTGAAAACATGCAGCAGGGAGATTAGAGAGTCAGCCTTGGAGGAAACAAGCCCCTAGCGTGTACTTGAGTATTCTGTGTGATTGTGGCACTCCCGTACCGTACGCCAGTGACAGTTAATGAGATTGTCCTTTTAGGTAGCACTTAAGAGAAAAAGATAATCCCTCAAAGATATTCTCAGAGGCTAACCTTCATCTAGACAATCCCCTCCAGGTGTGCCCAGGGGCCTGTGCCAGGTGTCAAGTTGACAAACAGTGCTGACCATCACTCAAAACCTAGACACTGCTTCAAGTTCCTGCTGCCTCGGTTTACCTGAGGTGATAGGTTATAACTAGAAGTATGTAATACTAGACGCCCTTTTCCTTACAGTGTTTATCAGTCAGGGTATTTTTTATCACAGTTAACAGAAAAGAAACTAAGACAGTCACCCTACAAAACATCCTTTAAGAAATAATGTTTCCACCAGCAGCCAAGTATTTGGTCTAAGACAAAAAAAAAAAAAATCCGTTTCCTTCACAGCTTCGGTTTCATCAAGGTAGGATAGAGGGTAGACAGCTCCAAGGGCAGAATTGTTACTTTGAACCAGTCAACTTCCAGTTCCCAGCTGGCTCCAGGATTCTGTATACCTTTCGGGATGCAAGACTATGACCATTGGCTAAGCCTCAAATCCCGGTCTAGTTAGGGGCTTGTTGCCTTCATAAAATGATGGCCCGATGGGAGCTTGCATAAGTCGAAAGTGGGAGAAGCTGGTGTTGACTAGGATACAAAACAAAATTCACTTACAGAAGAAGCCCACCCTGGTTTAAAAGGCAATCCGTTCTTCCGGCTGGGCTGCCCATGAGCCCTCGCTCTCCATTTTCCTCACCAACAGCAAATAGGAACCATTGGTTACATGTGTAACAACTTAGTGTTTTTCCTCTAAACTTTTATCCACTGTTCAGCAAGGGGCACATATTCTTTCCACCTGCCCTGATTGTCGCTGGTGTTAGTAAATGAGAAGAAAGAAAACCTTTCCACTTGGGTTTACTCAGAAAGAGTTAACATCTGATTTTACCTGGAACTCTTTAAAAGACAAAAGATCAACAGAGCCCGAAGCACTCCTTGCAGAGGGCGTGGAAGCATTTGATGTCCTAAGGCTTGTGCAGAAAGGAATGTTGTTTTGAAATGGGCAGTGAAGGCCGGGAAAGAGATCCAAAGAAAGTTTCCATTGAGACAAAATCAAATCAACTCACCACCTCCGGTGGATCCGTGGGCCCCCTTGGCTCTGTGCCCAGCATCTGCATCCAGAGTCCCTTGAAGCCCGGGTGCCTACAGTGATGTGTGAACATGTGGCTTGTCCCCGAGCAGAGGCTCTAAGTCTTAGAGGCTAGGGGGACACTTTTTCTTGTGATGGTCAAGGAGGTCGCAGGAAGCACCCCAGAGATACATAGAACTTCCACTACCAGCTGCTAAAGCAATGGTTCTCAACCTGTGGGTCGCGACCCCTCCACAAACCCATAGCTCCCAAACTATTTACATTACAGTTCATAACAGTAGCAAAATTACAGTTATGAGGTAGCAATAAAATGATTTCATTGTTGGGGGTGACCACAACATGAGGAACTGTATTAAAGGATCTCAGCGTCAGGAGGTTTGAGAACCACGACTTTAAAGGGTTTCTAAAGCAAATCCATTCAAATAGAAAAAGCAAAAAATGGTTTTTTTTTTTTTTATTTTTGGGGGTTTTTTTTTTTTGGTTTTTCCGAGACAGGGTTTCTCTGTGTAGCCCTGGCTGTCCTGGAACTCACTCTGTAGACCAGGCTGGCCTCGAACTCAGAAATCCACCTGCCTCTGGCGTGCGCCACCACTGCCCGGCAAAAAATGCATTTTTATTGAGCACACAGGAGACCACCAAGTACAAAACTCACGGAGAGGAGCTGTGCTTAAGAGATTGTTGAGTGTGTTCCTCAAAACTTGGTCCCTGCTGCAGCAATGTGGGAGCTAAGAGGACCCTTAAGTTTTGAGTGGCTTGGTAGGGATTTGGGAGGAAATAATGTAGTCGTCCTGGGAACTTGGTCAGTTCTGAGAGGGGTGTTGTGTACAAGCCTGGCTCCTCCCTGCTCACTCTGTTTCCTGTCCCTGTGTGACCTCTTCTGTTTGCCTGTGTTCCTGCCATGACGTCATCCACTCTGGAGTCCCCACCAGAACAGGGTTGATATTGGCACTGTGCTCTAGACCCTCCAGACTGTGTGTCTCTTTCCTTTCTCAAGTACTCAGAATCTCGTGTTTTATTGTATATTATAACAGATAATGGGCTCATACAAAAGGCCCGGTGGCTGCAATTTAAATGCCCCCCTTAGGAGAGCAGGAAAAGCAGGCCCTAAGTGTAGAGGAGGAGTAAATGATCTTTAGGGCCCAAAGAACACACAGTCCCATAGGATAAATGTCTCCTGGGCTCGGGATGTTGAGATCAACTTCCAGTCTCTTCGATCGGATACCTTCTGGTTAATGCAGAGTCCAGGGAAGGACTTCATGGCAACCAGTAGTTACATCTGTTCTGGGGGACCTTTTCCCCATCAGATAAGGAACTCCTCAGAGAAAGCCCCCCTTTAGCTCCCAGAGAGGGGAGTATCCAGAGGCAAGGCTGGGGCATGGGGTGGGGGTTGTGGGGGTTCAAATGAGAAATGTTCCTGTAGCCTCAGGTACTAGAACACTTGGTCCCCAGTGGGTGGCACTGTTTGCTGAGCTCATGCTGCCATAGTGGAAGAACATGAAAAGCCCCGTGGGCCTTGCCCCACTTCTGGTTCACCCTCTCTGCTTTGTGTTTGCATCTGAAGATGTGATCCTCAGCTGCCTGCTCAGACCACCTACTGCCATGCCTCCTCCACCATTATGGACTCTCCCTTTAGACCCATAAGCCCCAAATAAATGCTTCTTCCTGTAAACTGCATTGGGTCGTGGGCGTGGCAATAGAGAAGAAACTAACATAAGACACTGCTATCTTTAGCTCAGTGCTCCTCAACCAAAGTGCCATACTTGGGGGAGCATTATTCTGAGCACAACGGTACGCGGCAGGAATATCACCTAGGTGTCTGCCCTTCCGGACAAATCCACTAACTCACAGGGTTCTTCCCTGAGGCTCCCCTCCTATTTCCCCTTCCCCTTTGCCTCTCCTCCTCTCTTCTTCCCTCCCTCTTTCCCCCTTCCTCCCTTCCTCCTTCCTTCCTTTTCTTTCCGTTTTCTTTTTGAGGCTGGGATTTGTCATGTGGCCCAGGCAGGCCTAGGCCTCATTATTCTTCTGCTTTGGCCTCCTGACTGCTGAGGTACAGGTATGTGCCAAGAGGCACCCAGTCTAGGACATCTCCTTCGCCTCTTTCTTTAACACACACACACACACACACACACACACACACACACACACACACACACACACATAATCAATCAATGTTTCTATTTAATAAAAACAGGTTCTATGACACAGCTTTATTCAGCTATATTTGAACCTAAGGCAAGAAGAGTCAGTAATGCTAATTCTGACTTTATTTAAATTGTTGATATTTTATTCACTGTGGATTTTTGTATTAGGTTTATGTATTTTTTTCAAATATTGCACTAGAATATGATCTGTCTTAGTTCTCACAAGGGAGTGACTTACTTGCTGGCACTTGTCCCAACCCAGCATGGTCACAAGATCTGAGCTCTCCTTTTATCCCACCCTGCCGAGAGCCACCTCTCCATGATGGTGGAGGGGAACAGTTGTTTCCAGTCTGTGCTGGGCCACAAACATGACAGCCTTTTCTCTGACTGCCAAGCATGGCCTAATCAGCTCTCCTTGTCCTGCCTCGGGGTTCCATGCAGTGCAAGGGTGTTTAGATAGTCAGTTACTGTGCTGGCTGGAAGCTTCTAGTCCGAGTTTCCTGAGTCACCAGCTGCTATATTCCTCACAGCTTGTGCAGACCTGACCAGTGTAAGACAGAACTTGGGGAGGAAACAGTGCTGTTCACCCACATCTCTCTTCCAGGACCTTGAACTTCTTCTCAAGACCTCACAGATAACTCCAAAAGTTCTCTCTTCAGCATCCTTTTCTCTAGGACATGGCCTTGGGACAGTGTCTCTAGGACATGACCTTTGAACAGCACTTTGGTTAGGCTAGCAGACCTATGGAAAGAATTCTGTCAGGAAGCTAACCAGCTGTGCCAGCAGCCCATGCTGCCTTCCAGTGACTGAGCCACTGTGCATAGGTCTCAGAGTCACGAGTGTAAAAGCAATGTTACTTCCATGTCTGTCCTCAGCCCCAAAAGCCATCAGGCAGGCTTGTCCTGAGTTATTTGCTTCTAGAACCCTAAGAGCTGCCCAGGAAAGCGCCTAGTCTGCTGTTCCAGAATGCACTTCTATCTCATCCACACACTAAGACTCCTCCCTAGAAGGTGCTTAGCTTCCCGTTCAACAGCCCAAACCCAAGTCCCTGAGTTTGCCCACTTAGGAAGAGAAGAAGCTCAATGGAATTCCGATTCTGTCGTCTCCCAGCCTGCTTCCCTCTGCAGAATAGAATGCCAAGGTCCTTTCTTGGTTCATTAGTCCCGTGGGCATGGATGGAGCTCAACTCTCCCCTTCCTCAGCCCTTCTGTAGCCCACATGTATATCAGCAGTAACCACCGTGAGGGTGAATTGAGACAGGATGCTAAGCACTTAAAATATGAGAGAGAGAGAGAGAGAGAGAGAGAGAGAGAGAGAGAGAGAGAGAGAGAGAGAGAGAGAGAAACCGATGTGGCGTAAATCCTACAGTCACCACCCACTCTCCCTCCTTTGTGGCCTCTTTGGACTTTGTCTTTTAAGAGAAAGGGAGGCAGGCAGAGCAGCTGGTCACCTAAAGTGCCTGAGACACTCACTAGTCACTCTGAGCATTAGAAGATGGAATTCCTGGGGAAATATCTCCTTGCTCTAGGAAGGAGAAAGCTCAAGTGCAAATGACTTTCAAGTCCGGATGAATGGGAACCAAGCATACTAGTGACTCCTCCCTGTAATGGATCCCAGCTTCAGAGACAAACCCAAGCTCCTGGCTCCCACTAGCCAGAAACCGGTATGCAGTAATGCAAAGAGACAAGGAAGTTGCCTCCTTAAGTGTGTGCATAAAGCTTAGACCTAAGAGCCTTCTCTGTCAGCAGAGAAACCAGCATTGTGGACACTGGGTCACAGAAGTCTTTGCAACTGCAAATCCTGTCTTAACATCCCATATGAAACTGGCTCCTTGGGTTTCGCAGAATACTCTTCAGCAGGAGTCCAAGAGCACTGCTGTTTGCTTCCAGGTCAGCAAGAAATGTTTTCCCACCAGGAACCATGACTCCCCGAAGCCCTTTAGACCCACTTTGGCTGTGAGATCTGCCCTGCATCCTAGCCACAGCCTTACCTTCCTATCCCCTGGTCATCACTGCCCTGAGAGAGCCAGAACCTGCACGTGTACCCCCAGAAGAACTGTGGGCCCCCTCCAGCAACACTCTTACCTCCCAGGCAGCAGCCAGACCCTTGAGATGTAGGCTGCTTGACGATGCTTCTCAAAGTTCACAAGCCAACTGGCTTCACCAATCTCACAGTCCAATGCCAGGAAATTCTAGCTAGCCTGCCAAGTCCTGGGGACTGAAGGACTGGGGGTGGAGGAGCTGAGGGGGTTGGGGACAGGACCTGGTGGGGATGGGAACTTGACGATAGTTGCTTTTAACCCTCATGGCTCTGGCCCAACTCTTCCCCTCTCCTGCCTGGCGCAGCAGCAATTTAGGCAGACAGCCCTTGCTCTGGAAAACTTGCTCCAGATTCCATGGGTTCTGGTGGAGCCACATATGCCAGGGATACACTGGGCCGGTCCTAGGTTTAAGTGTGAGAAGCTAGCCCCGGTCCCTGATGCAGCTAGTTTAGAATCTGCACAGTTACAACTCAGACAGATCTCAACAATGTCTCTGGAGCTTCCCAAAGCAACTCCTGACTTCTCTACAGCACAGTGTGTGGGGTCATTTCCTCTGGCTTCTCTGTCCTCAGGCTCCAGTCTTGCTCCCCTGGTGCTCAGAACCTTTTCTGTGCTTCGCCTGAGAAAAGTGTGTACTCCATGGAACGGATTGGCTCTTTCCCTTCATGGAAGAATCTTGGCCTGGAAATTTCCCTCCCACAGCTAAGGATAATCAGCCACCGCATTCTCCAGCACTACCTCTGCTTCCGTGTCCCTTTGTCAGAATCAAGCATGTTTTCTGTGGATGGAATCTTTCCTTCTGGAACCTTCTTGGAGGCCAGTGGCTTCTTAAGCCATTAACACTCTGCACTCAAGTAACTTTCTCTTGTGTTTGTGAGGAAACTGTACTCAGTCTTGGAACGCAAGCTCACTGTGCTAGCTATTGTTTGTCAGCTTGACACAAGCCAGAGTCATTCAGGAAGAAGGACTCTTGATAAAGAAAATGCCTCCATAAGATTTGCCAGTAGCCACGTCTGTAGTGCATTTTCTTTTCTTTTCTTTTTTTTTTTTTTTGGTTTTTTTCGAGACAGGGTTTCTCTGTGTAGTCCTGGCTGTCCTGGAACTCACTCTGTAGACCAGGCTGGCCTGGAACTCAGAAATCCACCTGCCTCTGCCTCCCGAGTGCTGGAATTAAAGGCGTGTGCCACCACTGCCCGGCATTTTCTTAATTAGTGTTCTGGGAGGGCCCAGCCCATCATGGGTGGTGCTGCCCCTGAGCAGGCTGAGCAAGCAAGACGGAGCAACACTGCCTGGCCTCTACACCACTTCTTGCCTCCAGGTTTCTGCCCTGTTTGAGTTCCTACCCTGACTTTCTTCAGTGATAAGCTGAGACGGGAGTTGTAAACTGAAATAAACTCTTTTCTCCCCAAGTTGCTTTTGGTCATAGTGTTTTATCGCAGGAATCGAAACCCTAACTCAGAAAACTAAGGGCAATCCCACACTGGATGCTTTTCTCCCTCCATGGAGGAAAGAAAATAAGAACTAGGTCCCCTTCATCCTGCCCCTCACACCCCATACTTGCCACAGCAGGTTTGGGGCCTAGGCCTCTGTGAAAAGGCAAGGCCCAGAACTCAAAGCACGCATGGCCTGCATCAGTCAAGGTCAGGAAGCCTAGGCTAGTGCAGGACAAGGCACTAAATGTGCTCAAGCATGTGGTGAGTGCCTGAGGCCTTTCACAGTCTGATGTAATCCCCTGGCAGCTCTTCAGTGTGGGTTGAGGGAGCTTTTCCCAGTGTCTGCTAATGCTCCCCCAAGTCCCCCCAAACCACATCTGTCTGTTCTTTCAAAAAGAAAAGCCAAGGATAATGTAAGCCAGCCTGGGACATCACACTAAAGGAACAACAGAAAAGTTCTTACCTGATATTAGGTAAGACGGAACTACCAGTAGGGACAGGCAGGGAGAGATGCAAGGTCAACAGACCTATAATGAGCAAACCTGGTTGCAGAGAGGCACGCTGCACACCCGAGGAACCTCAAAACTTCCCGTGGTTTAATGTGGAGGCCACACTGGGTCAAGTCCCGGGAGATTGTTCAAAATCATTTTCTCAGTATTTAGTAAGGTGCACGGGACCCAGAACGGTTGGAGGGAAATGGAGGGCAGTTGCCCCCGGGCTGGGACTGTGCGCTGGAGCACCCGGCCACACGCGCCTCTTCCTTCCCCAGCTCTCTCCAGACACGGAAATGCCGCTTCCATACTACCAACATTTGTAACTAGAAAATACTTCTTCCAAATTCCTCAAAGCTTCAGTGACATTTTTTCCCCAATAACATTTTTTGAAGAGTATAAAGGAGTTCTGAGTCCAGAATGTCTGGAGTAGTGGTTATATAGATCCTCAAAAAGACATCTGTAGCATGCATACACACAAATATCCTTTAAAGATATTTTTCCTTTTCTTTATTTCTCTTTCTCTTTTCTCTGTCTCTCTGTCTCTCTCTCTTTCTCTCTCCCTCTATGTGTGCATGCTGGGGATCGAACTCAGGATCTTGAATGTGCTAAGCGTACACTCTACCATTAAGCTACACCCCAACCAAAAAGGTTTGATATTTTTTCTTTTACATGTAAAATAATGAGTTTCATTATAACATTTTCACACATGCATATCACACTACCGTGTGTGTGTGTGTGTGTGTGTGTGTGTGTGTGTGCTCAGCACGAAGAGAAACATTTGATAATTGTCTCTTTCCCTTTCATTACCTTCTATTCTTCCTCTCTCCCTGTGGACCCTTTCTTTCCCAAGAAAGCAAGGTGTGTGTTCTCTCTAGTGCCTGCTGGACAGACCAACACTGCTGGAGCATAGATACCTAGAACGGAAGCCTGCCTGCATGAGTCAGGCAGCCCCCAGCAAGCAGAGATCCCCAGGTGCTAGCAGCTTGGGTGTAAGGCCTGCTGGTAAGGAGAAGGCACAATCAGGGCAGCAAGGCTAGGCCCTCTCTGTTGCCAGGCCAGACTCTCTGTCTCAGAGACCTGGGCTACCACAGGCTAAAAAAGTCTGCAGGACTCTTGGGCCTCTTCTCCCCAAGCCTAGAGAAATCTGCTGAGGTCAAATGGGGGAGGGGGAGGATGAAGGTTGAAGCCACCACCAGCAGCAGTAGCAGCTTCCAGCCCTGTAAGCTACACGAACACAGAAAAGTCTGAGTTTTCTGGTTGTTCAGACTGAAAGTTCAGCCAGAGAAGTGCCAAACATCTGCCTTTTACAGCCCAGCAACCCCCAGCGCATGCACTGCGATGGCCTTTTGTAATGTTATGGCTCCATCTACAGCCTGAGCAAGGAGCATCCACACTGGGTTTCTCTGAGCAGCGGAGGGGTGGAGCACAGGCTCATTGCAATTAACACTAATAAAATCTTTTCCAATAGCTGCTCTGTTTACTCAATGCAGACGTGGACTATGCTGGAAGTTATTTATTCAGACTGTGTCTACAATAACAGCTGTTCAGAATATACTAGAACCTCTTTAGCCAAAATTGGCTTGGAGTCTCTATTTTAAACCACTGTTTGTTATGAATTGAGTTAAATATCCTTTTACCACTGTGTTTCTCTATTGCAGCAATGGAACCCGTATGAGCCTTTAAAATGCCAGGATCCCATGTTCTTTCTCATTCTCTCAACAAACATTCAATTAGCACCTACTGTGAAGCTGGTATAGTGTTGAGTTTGACTCCATCCCAATCATCATCAGAGAGAAGGCTGCTCTGACTGGGTGAAGCATTTCCATATGGGTGGAGAAAGGAGGGGAAAAAAAGACCAAAATCCTGAGTGTATCAGAAATAGTGACAGAGAAGAAACAGCAGACACAGGGTCCTTTGATTCAGACAGAAGGCGGAAGCCAACCTTAGACGTCGGCAACATTTCCATTCTCTTCAATCATCTTTCCCTCAGAAGTCTAGGTAGGCTGGCCTTGGTGTCACACACCTGGAGCAGGAGAGCCATGAGTTCAAGACCAGCTTGGGCTCAATAGCAAGTTTGAGGCTAGCCTGTGTCCAAAAATAAGATGGAGTTAGCTTTTTTCCTAAATAAGTAACTCTTTTGGGGGGGGGGAGAAAAATAACTTGTCAAAATCCTACCCAGCAAAACTAATTGTCCACTTATAAACGTGGTGAGGCCTTTTTACTGGCCCAGGAGAGATGAGGGTCCGCCCCCCATCTGCATGTCCCATGTGACATTGGGCATGCTCGTGTGAACATATCACCTATGCTGTACATGGTCACTGAGCTGTTCACAGTTACAGGCTTTGTATAGATATTCCCATCATTCCCAAAGAGAAGCATCTATCTACAAAGCAAGGGATAGCTCCCAGCTCTCTGAGAATGCATCCACCTGCCAGCGAGGTTCAACCTCCTGGACTTCCAAATCATGTCTGGACCAAAGTCTACCTTCAGGATCCCTGGGTGCTCAGCCCCAGACAGACTGGGCTGGGTGGCAAGTGGTGTTCCTTGGATGGTCAGGGGCATTGAGAACAGCACAGTATAGGCTGGTTGGAACAGTGCAGGCTGCTTCCTGATAACTGCTCTACCTTGCTGATGATTTAAATAATGTCTCTAGAGAAATAGGCGGTGTGGTGTGCTTTTGATGCGGGGTTCAGAAGATTATGGAAGGCAGGACTGGTTTACCTGTCTTTAGCAGCCCCATCCTACCTTGCCATGACTAACGCCATTCCCATTTTGCTTTTCCTTCTCCCATGTCCTTCTTCCCACATTTGGCTCTGGAGGCAACTGCAGTTGTTTCTCAGTATCCATGACAACTGGTTCCAAGACCCTAAATCCAAGGTCACTCATATCTCTCATATAAAGCCTGACGTTTGCATAGAATCTCTGCATACTCCCCTTCTGCACCAAGCCAGCCCTGGATTTCATAGCCCTGGACACTGAGCACTGGCCACGCAAGTGGTTTGTTTCGCTGTATATTTAGGGGATTCTTACAAGAAAAAAAAATGTAAATACTCAGTTCAGGCCCAACTTAGCTCAAATGTTTCACATCTGCCGTTGGTTGAAATCCAAAGGTGCAGAAGCTTGGGATGTGGAGCTCCAGTGTTGCTCTGGTCTTTGACAGGACCCAGGCTGCTCTCTCTGAGGGGCCTGTGCCCGGCTGCTGATCTTCCTTTGGATCTTTCTTGGATATGGAAGCATTTTCTAGGTTGTCTCCTTCAGTCCCTGGATTCCTGTAGAGTAGAGAAAACATCTCAGAGTTTCGTGAAAGGCAGATCTTACAAGGATGGGACCACAGCAAAAAGAAAATAACAACAACAAACCAGGAAGGACTCAACAAAGACTCCAAGATAGTTGGAACCAAACATGCTTCATAAGTGGGAGCTGAGGCAGGGTTGTCCCAGGCCAAGGCTGGAGAAAAAAAGTACATGGCTCTCTCACTACTTATGCAGGAATCCAAAGGTGATTTACCTACATGAGCAAACAGGCTGGGCATTGACCAGAGGAGTTATCCAGGAGTGTGGAATCTTCTCCAAATAAATAACTCGCCATTGTGTTTTCTCCTGCGTGCTGGGCAAGGAGGACTTGCAAGGCAGGGAGCCTGACTTTATTATTCTCTCTGACTCATGCTGCTGCTGGTAAACACCATTTAAGAGGAGGATGAGTGGTCGCCCTCAAACACACCATCCCAGCCCTGCCTGGCATGCAGGAAAGTGGCCCAATTCCAGACCTGTTGACGTTGCCATCCTTAGTCCCCCACGCACACACCCTACCCCACAGTATGTGTTTGTCATATGCAATGCAATGAGTGAGCATGTGCTTTACTACATTGGGGATTCATCTTTCCTACCTGGGTGCCTGGGGTGTGGAGAAGGAGCTGAGCCAGTGAAAGAACTGTCCTGCAGGACACCCTTCCTCTATCCTCTGTGTCCCTGGAGGATGGTGCTATCAGGTTCTCTCAGGCTCTCAGCCCATCAGTCTGATCCTTCCTACCCAGTGAGAAAACCATGAAAGGCCTTAAGACGTGGCAGCCCTCCTCAGCACTGGAGGAGAAACCTGATGTGGAGCCCAGTAGCACCCACCACTGACCCTGAACACACCAGATGAAAGAGCAAGGCCACAGTTAATATGACAGAGCTAACTGCCTGCTACCTATACCCTCTAAACCATCTGACCACTTACTTTTTCAAGTATAATTTTTAAAATTATCTTATCATATTTTTACATCTGTGGGTATTTTGCCTGAATGTATGTCTGTGCCTACTGAAGCCAGAAGAGATCATCAGAGCCCCCTGAAATTGCAGTAACAGATGGTGAGCCACCATATGGGTCCTCTGGAAGAACAGCCAGGAGAGTTAACTGCTGAACCACCCCTCCAGCTTCTAACCATTTACTTTATAATACATTTATTTATTGAACTGGAAACAATTTGTCTATTATGTGTGGGGACACTTTTTTATCCTTAAAAGATTTGTTTTTATTTTTTTATGCATATAAGTGTTTTTCCATAAAAAGGACATTAAATCCCTTGGAACTGGAGTTACAGATGGTTGCAAGCTGTCATGTGAGTGCTGGGAACTGAACCTGTATCGTCTGTAAGGGCAGTCAGTGCTCTTAAGTACTGAGCCACTTCTCAACCCTATAATAGAATATTTGAGATTAGCATTTCAGTAGAGCCCAGGTCATATATAATTACTGATCATGTTCTCGGGCACCAGACCTCCACAGCCATCACTGGCCTCTCCCAGATGGGAAGGCTAGAGATATCTGTTTTCCAGGCTTGTTTAGTGCCAACAATCACCTGGAAACGTGTCCAAATAAGCAAATGCTAGGCTGCCTGGGTCAGCATCTGTGGAAGGGCATGATTGTCGTAATGTAAAGGTTTCCAGCTGGTTGTATTGATCCAGTGATCTGACAAATATGGAAGATGTTGAGTTAGTCATGGGGACGACACTAAACTGCACACTCTAGTTCTACATGTGGCAAATAAAAGCATGGAATGTTCATTTAAATTTCAACTTCAGGGTTGCCTTCTAGTCACTCCCCTTGAGGGACTAATTGAAGGTCAACTCTGACGTGCAGGAAAATAAACCTCTTGCTTTTGCATTGAAAAAAATTCAACTTCAGACAAACAAGGCATTATTTAAGTCTAACCTGTGTGATTTGGAGGACATACTTATACTAAAAATTTCCTTCTGCCTGGCCAGCCTGGGAGATGCTCCAAGCACTATGTTATGGACAAGCTAAAGAGTCTCATTTGTTGTCTAAGCTGGACTCAAACTTTGGGCTCATATGATCCTCCATCCTAAGCCTCTTGGGTAGCAAGGACCACACCTGGTGTAAAATGTCTAATTTTTAGAGGAAAACACACAGCATTGTTGAGAAAGCAGTTGTTCTGAACCCAGCTCTGGGAGCCTCTTGGCTAATCAGTTCTTGTTCTTATGGTTCTCCAAGGTCTCATGAAGCTTAGGCTGGCCTCCAACTCAGTATGTAGCCAAGGATGAGCTCCTGCTTCCACCTTCCAAGAGCACATCACAGCTGTGCACTGCCTTGTCCAATGCTCACCACGTTTGTGGTCACTGCCCACCTGTGTGCCTGCAAAAGCAAGCCCCAGCCTGCAACCCTTCCTCCTTCTCCTGGAAACAAAACTTTAAAAAAGGACAAAGAGGGTTTATTTCTTGAGATACAGGGGTTTGAAGCACAATTCAGCTTTTCAGTGAGGCCTCGAATTGGATTTGAGCAACGATGGCATTCACTTCCCACTGTGTTTATTAATGTCAAAATAATTTTTCTGAGCCATATGCACTTTTTTCATGACAAAGTTTTCTGAGCTCCTCAGCCCTTCAGTGTGTACCGCTGTGAGCGATGACATCTGACACCAGGGTAAGGGCCTCCCAAGGCAGATGGGGGTGGATCAGTCTCTCTGCTGGAGAGGTTGGAAATAGCAAGGATTTGGAAATCTCATAGTCAATTATAAAGCAGACCTCCCTAGAGGTGAGAGGAGGAGAATTTTCAGAGATGAATATGAAAATCCATAGCACTGTATGGTCTCAGAATGAAATGTTTTCTAAATCAAATTAGGCTACATGGTGGAAATTGAGGAGAGAGAGTCCTTAAGGTGACTTTTAAATGAAAATGAAGTGTCGGTTAGTAAGTTACAGGAATTCCGTGATACCGTGTGGCAGGCTGGTGTCTCATTAATTTCAAACATAGATTTTTATGTGAGCCCATTTGATTATAATTTGATTATCTGACCCTGTAATTAAAGTTTATTGCCAATTTGGAGGCGTACATGTAAAATGAACTGGTTTTCTTCAAAGCAATATACAATCCTTTGGACTCGTTGGCCTCTGCTTCTGCATTTAAATGGAAAAGTCAGTTCCAATGTGACAAACAGGTTGGGGTTTTGATCATTAATCCTGCTAAAGCAATATTCATAAATTCAATTCTGAATCAGTTGGAATACTTTTCTTTTATTAGTTTCTGTGTTATTAAATGAGATTGTTTCTGACTAATATATTTCTGGACTCAAACTGTAGCTCCGAGCTGTTATTCAAATCAAATAACATGCCCCTTACTTGTGCCTCGCACTAATAAATGCCAACTTGTGATACATTTGCAAGAGGCTGTCAGCGATATTAAAGGAGGCAATAATGCCGAGGAGGTCTCAAAGTGAGCTGATTTTTCTAAAGAGTGATCTTCCTCATTCTTCTTCACATACACACAGATACTCGAACCTTTTGTCTTAAGGTAAAAAAATGTGGCTTGGTTCATATAACTGTTGCCAGCACTTTCTTGACCAAAACATTGGCTTAGGAAACTCCTAATTTGAGGTCCCTGAGCATGAGAAATTCGAAATGGATTTCAGGGTCATTTTCTTTAGGAAACTAACTGGGGAAGATGTGGGTCTTTCTTCCAATATGCAGGAACCAAAAAAGAGGCTCCATCGCTTTAACGCTAGAAAAACTCTTCATGGATGGGAGAGCCATTTGCCTGAGAAAGCTGCTACCTCATTGATCACTAGAGTTGATCTGGCTGATCTGGCTGACTTCAGAGTGGCCCCTTCCTCCCTCACTGTTTCACATGTGTGTCTCCCAAAGCTGAAGCTGTGCACTCAGTCAAAGAGGACCATCTTCCCCAAACAGAGAAGGATTGGTCTTCGGTCAAGGGTATACGAGAAAAACTCTTCACAAACCAATCAGCCCCGTAATTACTTGTAGAAACTGCATAGGGGCAGGATTCAGGTGCCCAGCTCTGCTCTTCAGTTTGAACCACCAAATGACAGCCTGATCCCCAGGCACTCATTATTGGTCACTATCCTTTCTCCCCACTAATAAGACCCGACTATACAGCTCATCTTGGATAATCATAATGACCTTGGGATTTTTCACTGCTCTGGAAATTTTCCCTGAGCACCCACATTTGTGCCTCAAAAAACATCCTCTAGACAAGGGTGCTGTCTCTGCCCTTCCCTTTACTGACACACTCCAGTTTTCTCTCTGTGGTTCTGGGTCCTTCCAAGCTTCCTCCTTATCTCACAATCATTATGGGCAGGAACTGCCTCTCCTGCCCCAGAAAGAATATTTCAGTCTTCGGTAAAATTCAAGTCTCCATATTGCCAGAAGCCTTAGAGTCCACTGTCTTGCTCATGACTCTTTTCTTAAACACCCCACCCACCAACAATGGTGCCCAGCCAGCCTGCCTGCACACAGTAAGGATCTGGCCTATCCTCAGCTTGGATCCTTGGCTTGAATGACAAGAGAGGCAGTTCATCCCAGGGCTGTCCATTGTTCCCACCATGAATCGGGCACCCTGTTGAGCATTCCTCCTGTTTGCCTAGCACTCAGCTGAGTGATTTGCAGAAGGAACAGGAAAGAAACTAAAGTGAGGAGCTGGTTACTGAAAGGTGGGCTTCCTCTATCCCCTTGGCCTGCTGGCAGCTCTACCCAGATGACCAACCCAAGAGAAAGATGGTTTCTATGAAGGAAGTGATGCCAAGTCTGGAAATGGAATGTGTGAAGGGCATAGGGATTGGGGAAAGCATGGCCTTCAGCCTGTTAGAGAGCCCATGTCCTCAGAGGGCTGGCCAACAGGAAGATCTAGACTCCATTTCTCCTGCTCAGAGTTGCCTAGCCCCAAGGCTGTACTGGGCACAAGCTCAGGCAGGAAATGGTTGGTGCCAGATCTTTTGTTTTGTCATCAGAAATGTATCATCTGTCTTGCGTGGTTCTTGTTGGCAAGCAATGTTCTGTAAATGTCACCTTTATTGTCTTGTTGTCTATGAGGCTTACTGCTAACCTAGGTCTAGTTCTGGAAGCTTCTAGCCTCTATACAATTTAATCTAGGCCCAGAATGTCTTCAGCCTCTGAAACTTAGTGCTGAATATGCTCACCCTTTCTGGTTTTTTTCTGAACTCTGTTGGCTTGTTCAACTCAGCTGTTCTAGCTCAAACTCCTCGACAAGCTGACTGATTCAATCTGGCTTCTCTCTTAGCCTCTGACTTGCTCTGCTTTTCCTCAAACTAATTTTAACAATCAGTTCTAATCTTCTGGCTCCTTCTCATTCTCTGGCTTGTTTTGTCTTCACCTATTTCTAGTTTCTTCTCTTTTTTCTGTCTCTCTGTAACTGCCCCAGTAAAACTGTCTTCTCCTTCTCCTCCTCCTCCTCCTCCTCCTCCTCCTCTTCCTCCTCTTCCTCCTCCTCTTCCTCCTCCTCCCCTTCCTCCTCCTTCTCTTCTCTCTCTCTCTCTCTCTCTCTCTCTCTCTCTCTCTCTCTCTCTCTTCCCACTCTGTGCTGCTCCCCTTCTGTTGCCTCTCTTTCCTCTCTGTTCTCCTGAGAGGGACATATCCTATTCTGTCAGATCTATCACTTTGTCTGCCTCTCAATTAAACATCACTTTCAAACATGGCTACTTCCTTCTACCAACTAACATTACCTTCATCATTTGGGATTAAAAGTGTGTACTAAAGGCATGTCTGAATTCCAGCTATATCACACAGACCCAGATCACACAGGTCTTTGGATGGAATCAGATTGACCTTGCTGCTGGATTAAAATTCCTCTACTGTGTTCACACCTCTGTGAACTCTCAGGCTTCAGTGATGTTCAGTAAGGAAGAGACCCCAGCCTCAGGCTAACTATGCTTCAAGATGTGGCATCTGGGGCAAGTTATTGTGGGTGTTGCCAGAGTACAGGTCTAATGTGACAGCTCCTCCTTGCACTGAGCAGAGGTGACTAGATGTGAGGGGGGAACATTTTTTCTTGATTGCTAATTGATGGAGGAGGGCCTGTCCCACTGTGGGCTGTGCCACTCCTGAGCACATGAGCCTGGATTGTATAAGCAAGCTAGCTGAGTACAAGCAGAGCATGAGCCAGTAAGCAGCTTCCCTCCAGGGTTCTTGCCCTCACTTTCCTCAGACAAATGACTACTGAAAAGTGTAAGAAGAAATGAACCCTTTCCTCCCTGAGTTACCTTTGGTCCTGATATTTATAGCTTCAACAGAAAGCAACCTAGAACACTCAGAATCATGGGGTCTCAGTCCTGGTTGCTCACTGCTGGCACTGGCAGCTCCTACAGACTGTTATGTGTAGGCTGTTTCAGGCTGGCAAGGAGGAAACTCTTTTCCCCAGAAGTGATGAAAAAGAGGCCCAAGTGTGGAAGCCTTGTTGCCTACTAAATACACAGGCCCAACACTTGAGTGAATGTCTACAGTACAAGCACTGCCTGTGACTCTGTACCCTGTCTTTGTGTAAAGCTGTAACCATGTACCACAATGTCCACCATCTGATGTAGAACATTCAGCCTTTAGTACATCTGGAAGCAGTGCAGTTATCCTCTCTAATCCCTGAACATTTATTTCATCACTGCCAAAATACATGCTGCCTTCTGAGTGATGACTGGAGTTAAGGTGGACTGTGTCTGTGGGAATAAATGGTGATAAGAATGGGTACCATAGGGATTACTGTGTACTTACTGTCTACCAGCTTCTGTGCCTGGGTATACATTTATGAAAATTACATATTCTGTATAGCCAACACCACAAACCCAATTGGTGGATGATACCGTTACATTCTTGGGATCAGGCCACAGGTAGTGTGTTTTTTCTCTCCACGATCTACTGGATCTGGACCTTGTGAATTTATGAGGAGTCTCCCTAACAAGTAGAGATACACTCTACCTAATTCCCTTTTTTTTTTTTTTTTTTTTTTTTTTTTTTTTTTTTTACAATTCATTAAAAGAAAATTTAAGACAGAGTCTTACTATGTGGCCTTAACTGGTCTGGAACACATTATGTAGCCAGACTGGCCTCAGGCTCACATAGATCCACCTGCCTCTGTCTCTTGAGTGCTGGGATTAAAAGTATTCCCCACCATGCTTGGCCATGTTAAGATTTATATTATGGCAAAATATGCACTGATATGTTTGCCGTTCCAGTAGTTTGAAGTGCGCACTTTGTCGGCATCGGGTACCTTTACAACGTTATACAACCATTATCACTATCCATTTCAGCATCCTAAGTGAAAATGTGGGGGCTGGAGAGGTGACTCGGTGATTTAGAATATGTACTGCTCTTGCCAAAGACCTGGAGAATTTGAGTCCTGGTACTCAACATTGGGTGGCTTACAACTATCTGGAACTCTGGTTCTAAGGGAGTCTGCCTTTGGCCCTCACTAGCACACACCTACACACACACACACACACACACACACTCACACACTCACACATACTCACACACATTCATACACTCACACACACACATACTTAATTAAAACTAAAGAAATAATTATGTACTCATCAAACACTAAGTCCTATCCCTCCTCCTCTCTAGCCCTCAGTACCTACAGTGGTTTAGATTTGCTTTTTCCCCTAAAGATTTGTGTGATGGAAATTTGGCAGCGGGGTGCCAAAGGGTGGCAGAGCCTCAGACTCTCTGGCTTCCTGTTTCACTGCATCTTCCCACTCCCCTGCCTGTGCCTGTTTGAAGCACCTGTCATTCCTGCTGGCCAAGAAAAACTCATCAGAGTTAGGGCCACACGGCACTTTTCAACATCCAACCTTCTTGTAAGGTATTTCATTTCAGTGATAAGAAGTGGGCTGATACAGTGACCCACTAAGCTTCCATTAAGAATTTCTTATTCCCATTACCTCCTCGGTGGAATCACGCAATACTCTTCCTTTTGTATTTGGCTGGCTTTGCTTAACATAACATTACCAAGGTTCACCCACCTTCTAGTTTGTATGAAAATTCTGTTCTCTTTATGGCTGAATAACTGTACGTATACACCATGCTGGGAGAAGGGTGTCTTCCACTACATGTTCCCACTGTGGCTGTACCCTGTGGCACTTTGTCAGAGGTACACTTTCTCTGCATCCTTGCCAATATTTATCTAACTTTGTGATTGTAGCCATTCATATACCTAAGCTCATAAAACAGATCTGTGTGTTTGGGAGATAAGGTGTTACCAGTGCAAGTGGGGCTAGTCTAGGGAAGGTACAAAGGCCCAGACATTTTCTAGACTCAGTTTGCCTTATTATTGTTTTGAGACAAGATCCTGCTTTATAGCCCAGGCTGACCTCAAACTCTTAATACGCCTGCCTCAGCTTCCCGAGTTCTAGGATTATAGGCACATGCTACTGTGCACAGCTGAGTTTATCTCCTTATTTGAGGATTCTCATTCTAGTGGTTACTACTATTCTTGTCTGTAAGAATCCTGGGGGAAATTTTTTTAAAGATGTATTTATTTGTATTTTATGTGCCCGGATGGTTTGCCTGTGTGTATATCTGTGCACCACGTACATGCAGTGCCCAAAGAGGCCAGAAGAGAGCATATGATCACTATGTCAATGCTGTGACTTGAACCCTGGTTCTCTGTAAAATCAACTAGTGCTCTTAACTGCTGGATTCTTTCTCTAGCCCCTGCTAGGGGAAACTGTTGAAACTGGAGGCTGGTGGCACAAGGAGTTCTGCTATGAAAAGTCTTAGCGGGGTCAGATGGAGACACTGAAGCTGCCCCACCATGGTTCTTACGTGCCGCCATGGCCACAAACACTGCTCTATTCAAACATCATCCTGGTTTTCCTCCTCTGCCTGTTACCCAGGCTCACACACAGCTGATGCACAAGCTGTCTAGTTGTTGGGACAGCTGAAGACACCACACACTTTGGGGTTGCAGGCCATATAGAAGTCAATATGGAACTGTGAGTCTTGCTCCTTGCTGGCTGGTGGAAGGTGTTATACAGACCTCTAGAGTAGAAAAGTCCATAGGATTTTCTTGGGAGCCAGACTGTCTCAAGATTATCTCAGAGGCCCTGATGAAAGTGCAAAAGGACATTCAGATTTATGTCTTTGTTCAGGAGTGGAGTTGGCAAAGCCAGACTGGGGCTGGAGCCAATGTCTCAAAGGAGTCAAGGTTGTGGTTTCTGGAGACCCAATCCTTCCCCCTGGGCTGTGGTCATCAGTCCTAAGGCAGTTGTGCCTGAGGTATCCTGTGTTCTCTTTGCCACTATTGTCTGAATTGGCTGTCTGCTGACCATAGCTGTATACCCGATGCATAGCACAGAGGACGCTGTACTTCTTCACAGACGTGTTCGGCATCAGCCTATACAAGGCATCCTGGTCCCAGCTTCTACTTCTGCCCTCTTTGTTCCTCATGTCCCAACCCTCCTTGCCATTGAGGATCCTTGTCCCCGTGGGTTTGGGTCAGTATTGCCCACCCCTGGACCCTGCATGCTCTAATGGCCATTTGCCAGGCAAGATGTGCTCACTGGTCCAAACCGTAGCCTGACTGTTAAGAATGTAGCCAAGGGCTGGAGAGATGGCTCAAGGGCTGGAGAGATGGCTCAGTGGTTAAGAGCCCTGACTGCTCTTCCAGAGGTCCCGAGTTCAATTCCCAGCAACCACATGGTGGCTCACAACCATCTGTAATGGGATCCGATGCCCTCTTCTGGTGTGTCTGAAGACAGCGACAGTGTACTCATATACATAAAAATAAATAAATAATATCAACTTTTTAAAAAAGAGTGTAGCCAACCACTTTCTGGTTGGATTGGAGACCTGTTCCACAGGCATTTACAGTATGCCTGATACTTTAAATCTAAGCAAAAGCCTATGACTGAGCAGTCACAGGCTCGAGGGGGGACCTAATATTGTCGTTTTGCTAAATCCACATGCTGTCCACCTGCATCCTAAATATATAAGCACTTCCCCATAGACTAGTGATCTTTTCAACGATGGTCAGAGGAGCTACTTTTTACAGTGGGGAGGTTCATAGCTGCTCAAAGAGCTGAAGAATCACTGTTGAGTGTTCTGCCCTAAATGGGTTCTCTAGATGAACTCCTCCCCTCCAGAGGCTCAGGGAACGTTGTGGAAGAAGGGGCAGGAAGAATGTGAGAGCTGGGAGGGTGGAAGAGGTGCTCTGAATTGCTGCTGTCTCCTCATGCTAGACCGCTGCACTCATGGGTGATCTATAGAAGAGCTGCACAGATCTGGCCACTTAGCAGTCCAGCTCTGGTGGGGCCGGGGGTAGGCAGTGGGGGAGCTCCCAAGGCCCCAGTCCTAGCTGAGGAGCTATTGGCAGTTGATGGCTGCAGGGCAGAGTATATTGTCTTTTAAACTGTGGCCCCTTGTAGGTTGCTCCTGCTCCTGTAGATGGCTCCATACTCACGCACATGTGGGCGACATTGACCGGACTCAGTGAGTTCTTTTTTATTTGTTTGTTTTTGGTTTTTTTTCCGAGACAGGGTTTCTCTGTGCAGGCCTGGCTGTCCTGGAACTCACTCTGTAGACCAGGCTGGCCTCGAACTCAGAAATCCACCTGCCTCTGCCTCCCAAGTGTTGAGATTAAAGGTGTGTGCCACCACTGCCCGGCAGTTCTTAAAAATAAAGAAAGAGTCCATGAAAGTAGGAAGAGAGGGAGGGATGGAGGAGGATCTAGGGGAAGGGGTTGGATAAGATCAAGATCCATTGTATATGTGTATAAAATGAAATAAGGTTGGAGAGATGGCTCAGTTAGTAAGAGTGTATACTCCTCTTCCAGAAGACCGAAGTTCAATTTCCAGCACCCACTACCTAAAGGGTAACACTCTCTTCTAGCCTCTATGGTCATTTGTATTCAAGTGCACATACCTAAACATGCACACACACACACACACACACACACACAATTAAAATAAATATTTAAATATATATATATCATATATATGATATATATGTCAATGGCTTTTAATATATCAGAGTTTTCCAACCATTATCACAATCACTGTTAAAACACTTCCCTGGAAGAAGAGAAGTAACCCTCACAAGTTGTACTCTGACCTCCAATCAGGCGCCATTGTAAGCATTCCTCTATGACCTACTCCCTCAACATACACACAAAATAAATAAACGTGCTTTGCAATAGCTTTAATTTTTTAAATTAAAATATAATTACGTCATTTCCCTTTCCTCCCTCCGACCCTTCCCATGTACCCCTTTCCCACTCTCAAATCCATGGTCTCCATGTCTATTACATCATCTCTAATGGAGACCCTCAAGCCACCACCCCTAGTCCCTTCCTTCCTCCCCAGACGTCAGAACCTTGGACCCACACAGCAGGCCAGCTGGCAATGGTGGCACTTGTCCCTTTGCTCTTGACAAGCCTCCCTGAAGCTTGACCTGGGCTAAGCCCCTGAGAGGAGGTCAGAGAGGACATCTGGGAGGAATGCAGAGCTCGATCAACCAAGGTCCTCCTGGTTGCTCATTGGGAGCACAGTGAATAGAAGCAAAAGAATAAGTTCATGCAGAAATAAATACACAGCACCAAAGGAAGGGTGTCTCTGAGTGGGAAGTTTGTCAGCCACTGGTGGGAAGTGTTATTGGGTGGCACAGAGACAGGACATCACACCAAAGCAAAGAGCATCTCAGTTCGGTGCTAAAAGGTCTTTGACGCTTCTCTTCACTGTATCTCCTTAAAGAAATACAGACATCAAGCCAGGTCTGCACGTGCTAGCCTGAACCACCACCATGCTGCTGTCGTGGTCATCCTTCTTCTGCAATTGGCTGGCATTGCTGATTACATTTATATTACTACTGTAATATAAAGTTTACTTTTAAAAATACACATTTAATTTTAAGGTTTAAAAACCAAGTTTATTTGAAGAAAGCGATTACTTCAACAGTAGAGCAGATGTAGCGGGTGTTGTCCTAAGGACCCTAGGATGTGCCCATGGTGTGGTTTTGGGGCTAGGGAAAGCTTATCAGAGGAAACTGCATGCTGTAAATCCACAGACTGATGGCTAAGCATCTATAACGGAGGGACCGTAGGCATTGGGTCCCAGACACACTCTTTCCAGGTAGGGGGAACTAAGATTCTGAAATACTAGGGTCCTCACCTTGCCCCTGAGGGAGCAGCCCCAGGCTCTGTGACTGTGGACTCTGCTGTGCAGGCATTCTAGTCCCAGCGGTAGCCTGTGTGTCACAGGGTGTTCCTCTTTTCCCAGCTGACTCAGTAAGATAGCACACTTAGCTTCCGGTAATGTGAGTAATGAGAGCTGCGAATCCCTTGGCTCTGTCACTGCGGCTTTAGAAAGCTCCAAGGACGAGTCTCATTTGTGAGGAATCAGGGAACTTTCTTCTCTGAAAGTAAGACAGCATCCTGCAGCTTCCACTTGCTTTGCTTCCAGATGCTCAGATGCTTGATAGGGGTTGGCTTCCCAGCCCCTCCTGGCTTTAGAAATCATTTTATTATGCAAGAATGGGTGACAAATATAAACTGCACCTTTTTTTTTTTTTTTCCTTTTAGGACTGGGCATTGAACCCATGGCCCTGTGTATGCCACATAACTGCTTTCCGCTGAGATACACCCCTACCTCCAAAATCTGTCTTTTATCACTTGGCATAAAGTATGTGAACCCATGAGGCTGCAGAGTGACAATTCTTTCTACTGCTGGCTGGGGTGCCTTTGCAGGTAGCACACTTGTTAGCTCTTCTCCAGCTTGAAAACACTTGTGCTTCTTCTGTCTTCTAAAAGTATTACCTACAGATTTAACGCAATGTTGATATTTCCTTCTGAGGCCTGGTGTGAACTGGCTCCACTCACACTCTTCCCAGGGTGCTCTCCTTTGCCTCCCATCATGGGCACAGGCTGCAGTAACCTCTTTCTGCTCACGGCTTCTCCTTGTTGGATGCTCACTGGCCCTTTGCCCTGTATTTCCCTTGTAACACAATCTGCAATGTCTTGTTCACTTTTTTTGTGTCATCTTTCCAGGATGAAAACCCTTGTCAAAATCTTATCAGTGGCACTGGTACTTAGCAGATATTTTTCTGACAGAATGGACATGTATGAACAAGACTGGGAAAAGACTCGGGGCTGGGTACCTCCTTGGTCCCGAAGGCTGGGTTACAAAGCTTGCACTTCATAAACAATGGGAAAACAGAGCTTAGAAAGGTTCCTTGGGAAAACAGTCTGTTCATCTAAAATAAAGTGTCGGTTTCTGCAGGCATAAAATCAAGATGAGTATACACGTATCTTACAGACATTGAGTATTCAACATGTATGAACCAGGGATGTGGCTGTTAGCATTTCAAATAGATTAGACTAATTGTAATTCTTACAGTGTTATAGAATTTAGAGGCCTTTTATCTCTCCCCAAATATCTAGCTTTAGTTTTCCTTCAGAGCAGTAAGCAGAATCAAATAGGGATGCTGATGGCATTGTATATAGGACATTGTATATATGAATTGATGGATAAATTGGTACATGTGTGTCTCACTTTAGTAACACTAACAGGATACATGTAAAGACATGATAACACACAATACATGCTGTATTGAATGCGTTATTCATTCATTCTGATTTGTTTTGTTTTGTTTTGTTTCGGTAAGACAGGCTATGTAGCCCAGGCTGGCCTCAAGCTTACCTACCCACCCCCTATGCCTCTAGAGCACTGGAATTATTCATTAATGGATGCTCAGTTCTGTGCACTCATATTGTCGGGCACCTAAAATACTCATCCAGAACAATAACAAAAAGTGGCGAAAGTTCTAGAAGGTTAACAGAGAAACTTGACATCACTCCGCTTGTCTCCCAGTTTTCAGCCTGCGGGAGAACTCATAAAGAATGCCCAAATGGTGCTTTGGATTTGCGCTGACGTGACAAGCTGAGATCCTAATCAGTCTTCTATACCATTCCCCATAATCACTGCAGAGATATTAAAGAGGCCAGCACTCAGTCATTGTCAGCACTTTGATCCTGTATCTACCAAGTGTCCATGGCTCTTTGGGATGTGGCAAGGGAGAAAGGAGATAGACTTTCAATCCTCCTAACAGCTTAGCCTAAAGGAGAAAGATGGCAGAGAATAGCCCAAGGATGTCCCCAACCTCGCCCTGGCAGCAGGCACCTACCTGCTATCATGTGGTTTAGCTTTCTTCACAGCCTCATATAGGTGAGCATGCGTGCGGTGTTTGTAGGCAGCGAGACAGGGAATGGGATCTTACCTCAGGTGGCTGCTCTGGAGGAAGGGTTCCTAGGGACTGTCACACACACTACGGGGAAGGCAAAGAGTCTCCGGACATAGGGTGTGGATGACAACAGAACAGTACTGAGAGGCTGCAGTAGAAGTCATTAGAAAAAAAAACATGAATTACCCTGTCTTTGCCTTTTAGAATATAATCTCCCTCATTAGCTGGAGGTGTTAGACTTCCTTGGAGTGTGAAAGGGTCACAGTCACTTTCGGAAGAAAACCGAGAGGAAATTATGCTCACTTCGTGACATTCAGAACTAGATTTTGCAAAGCAAGCCAGGTTTATAAGGATATCTCTCTCTCTCTCTCTCTCTCCTCTCCTCCCCCCCTACTCCTCACTTCCTCAGATCAAGCCCCAAGCCTAGAGGCCTCAGTGCTTGGACATCTTTCTTTCAGAGTGGGGAAGATGTCCCAGTGTCCCCTGGGACATATGGTATGTCACTCTGTGATAGCCTATGGTCCTAGCTACTCCATAGGCTGAGGCAGAAGGACATCAAGTTCCAGCCTGCTAGGGATACAGCCTGAGGTTGAGGCCAGCCTGGCTAACCTCAGGAGAAGCTTTCTTGACAAGCCTCCCTGAAGCATGACCTGGGCTAAGCCCCTGAGAGGAGGTCAGAGGAGACATCTGGGAGGAATGCAGAGCTCGATCAACCAAGGTCCTCCTGGTTGCTCATTGGGAGCACAGTGAATAGAAGCAAAAGAATAAGTTCATGCAGAAATAAATACACAGCACCAAAGGAAGTGTGCCTCTGAGGGGGAAGTTTGTCAGCCACTGGTGGGAAGTGTTATTGGGTGGCACAGAGACAGGGCATCACACCAAAGCAAAGAGCATCTCAGTTCGGTGCAAGAAAGAGAGGGGTGAGTGTTTGCCTAGGATACTCAGAGTTCAGTCCATAGTACATTAGTCGGGGGGAGGGGACAAAAACATGTAGAAAACAATTTTATTTGTATTTTTTAAGTTCTGTTCTACTGTGTGTGGGGCTGGGTTATACATGTATGTGTAGGTACACCATCAAATAATGTGTATGACATACCACTGTGTCATAAGCCAAATGCTCTCTCTATTATAGCCTATTATTTCTCTATTATTTTATTATTTCTTCTCCATCTTTTTTTTTTTTTTTTGAGACAGAGCCTTTCACTGAACCTAAAGCACACCAATTCAGCTAGATCTGGTGGCCAGCATATGCCGAGAATCTCCCCATCCTCACTCCCCAGGGCTGGGATTACAGGCATGTAGTGCCACACTTGACTTTCTACATGGGTGCTGAGCCCAAACTCAGGTCCTTGCACTTTGATGGCAAGCACTGTCCTGCTAAACCACCTCTGCAGGCCCTCAGTTTGATTTCAACTTTCTTGCCTCCCCCAGGCCATACCTCAGAGTTGGAAAACACTTGGGAGTGTGGAGGCAGGTGAAGAGGCAGCAGGATGTGTCTCCTGGGTCCTGCCCCTTAGCTAGGTGTGGAGAAAAAGGAAAGCAGCTGAGCAGCTGGGGAGGGCAGAGTAAATGACGTCTCTGCCCAGCATCCCCTCAGACACCAGAGAGAATTAGCCATCCCCCCACACACACACACACCTCCTGGGGAAACCATGTGGTTGTCTACTTGCCAAAGGTGAGGCTGAGCCAGTCGGGGAGTGACCAGAAGGGGGGGGGAAGCACCCGAGGGAGCAGGTCACCAGAATGCCATAAGAGACCAGAGACACTGTGCTAATTGAGCAAGGGAGCAGGGAGAAGACAGAAGTCAGAGGCCAGGTTCTTTCCCAATGGGCAGATAATAGCTGAGCTGTCTCACAGTAGCAGTCAGCGGAGCTTTGTCTAGCCCTGCTCCTTCCCCTATCTTGTACCATACTGAAGTCCATGAAGACACGATTGGTTCCAGACAAAATAAGCCATCTTCCCATGTCTTTGTGGGGGTAACGGTAGGACTGAAGAGATTTGATGAAAGTGAGCTCTCCTTACCTTACCTATCATACTGTTTGCCAATTTCCGTGGTGTCAATTCCTCTCACTATGGTCAACTTCGAGCTACCAGTGAGTTCACCAAAAGAAGACTCAAGTCTGAAGCATTCATGGGCTCTGTCAGGTACGAGGTGACAGGCTCACTGGGCTCCTGGCCCACCCTTTCTCTTACAGCCCAGACTTGTCATTTCCTTGGGTAGCCAAGGACCAACACTTAAAAATCCTTTTCTCCAGAAGCAGGTGCTACTGCTTGTGGAAATGTCTCTCTGGCTCGGAGGAAAGCCCTAAAGTGGGGTGACTAGCCATCCTCCCCAGTTCCCCCTTTCTTCTCCAACCTCTTCCAGGGCCATTTCCAGGTCCCACTCACCTACCCAAGATACTCTTGTTTGAGCCATCCCGCCTGACAGAATCAGAGCAAACCACCTCTTGGGGGGAGTAGGGGAGCGCCAGAGGTCACCCTAGCTGGCCCCCTGCCTCCAGGCAGGTCTCTCCCTAAATAGTCCTAGACAGAGCCTTGCCTGGGCTGGGCCATTTGCTCGGAGCGCCCTGGTAGCCTGGGAAAGTTTTGTGCTGACTCCATTTGGAAAGCTCGGATGGCGGTAGCATACTCCACCTGCTCAGAAGGGAATCATTAGTGGAACGCAGGCATGCGAGGGCCCGAAGGCCTGTGGCAATTAATCATCTCTCCTCAGCAGGCTGCCTCAGCTGTCTGACTGCAGCCCCGTTCTAGAGGTAGACCTTTAATTGTCCCTGGAGAGGGCAGGTGGGTGAGGGCTACCTCAGCTGGTGTTAGCAAGCAATCCTCCCAAATAAAAATAAAATAAAATACAATTTTTTTTGATATTCAAATATTTCTCCCTTACTTCCCAGAGTCTGTTATTGGTATAAAGGTTGAAGCTCAGGCAGCTTAACTGTTATGTGGGGTGACCTTTAGTTTTAATATTAATATATTATCGTAAAGTCTGTGTGAATCATGAATGCAATTTTGGTATTCATATCAAATGCCACACGCCGAAGCCATTGCAACTTTTCTCCCCTCCTGCCCTCCACTGGGCTGCAAACCAGGCGGATTAATATGCATTCTACTTCTCGCTGCTTTATTTGCTGAGCGAGGGTGGCCAGGCAACTTTATCAAGAGTAACATTATCAAGAGCTTTTCTGCGGGCTTCTTTATCATATTCACACCCGAGTCTGCTCGACACTTGTCAGTGTCAATCAAATCGCAATAATACGCAGATGATTTGCTCATTTGGTTTAATAAAATCTTTCTGCTTATTTGCGTTGCCTCCGTTACACCACGTAATTGCTGAGCCGCGGAGGTGAAAGGCAGCCGGTTGCCTGGGGGATAAGAGGAGCCGCTGCTATATGAAGGATTTGTTTCTTTCCTCTGACTCTCCCCAGTCACTCATATCCCTAAAATTAATATTGTATTTGAATCCAGCCCTGCTATTCTTATGCAGGCTAACATTGTTATTACTTATTATTTGGATGTGAAGTCATTTATTTTTAGTTTTATGTCCAAGCTGTCAAGCTAAATTTCATTGTGAACTGCCACATACAATTTTTAACTGCCATTTAAAACGAGATTCAAACTCTAAATTATGGAGTGAGCTTGTTCAAAGGGCTGGCCTGACAGGAAGTGCAGCCAGGAGTCTCCACGGCCCTAGAAATCAAAGGGGCTCTCAGTGATTATTTTTTCAGGAAAGCATGGGGCTTTAGCACTTTATCACGGCCTTAACTGTGGTTGGACGTTCCAGTGGGTGTTTGCAGGGGAGAGGTGTGCAGGTGGCCGAGCAGCCTGGGGCTGAACCCTGAGCCCACTGGGCCCCCGTACTAGAGTTCACTTGATGCTTGGATAGACCTGAAAGTCTCAGAGGCTGTTGGGGACCCTGTGCTCTCAGGTCGGGTAACTTTGCAGAGGGATTTTGGGGTGACATAGCTGGAAGCCTGGGATGACTGGGTGTGGGGATGGGGGAGTTGCTGAGGGCCCCTGTTGGGAGTCAGGAACCTGGCAGGGTATGGCTGAGGAGAAGGCTCAGTGAAGGTCAGAGTTGTTTGGGGAGTCTTTGGTATTCACAAAGAGGCAGATGTTCTTCGTGAAACATAAACATGTATCTGGAAAGCAGGGCTTGTTCCCTGAGATGATTTCCAGCCTGTGTCCTGAGAACCTAGATATGTGAGCAGCAAGGAGTCCAGAAACCACTCTACTCAAGAATAGCTAGGTGGGGACAAACTCACCATCCATAGCAGCCTCGAAGGTCCTGCGTAAAGTGGAGCAAAGGGAAAGGTTGTCACCAAGAGGAGACTAAGCCAAGGATGTAAGGACACCACAGCTTTGTGGCTTCATTCTTCCCACTAGGTCACCCCTAAAGACTTAGGCTTTCTTTGCTCTCCCACAAGGTCCAGTTCAAGGGAGCCAAGGACAGGCCAACCTAAAGAATTCTGGTCAGCCACCGTCTGGTGCATTTTAAGATTTGCAGGCAAACCTTTGGAAGCCAAAGTGGTGCCCTTGGATAATAAGTACCAGTGTTTCACTAGGCATGGTAGCACAGCTGTAAACTCAGCACCCTGGAGCTGGAGGCAAGAGGACTGTGACCGTCTGGTGCATTTTAAGATTTGCAGGCAAACCTTTGGAAGCCAAAGTGGTGCCCTTGGATAATAAGTACCAGTGTTTCACTAGGCATGGTAGCACAGCTGTAAACTCAGCACCCTGGAGCTGGAGGCAAGAGGACTGTGAGTTTGAGGCCAGCCTCTGCTACATAGCAAGATTCTATCCCAAAGGGAAAATAAGGACTTGTGCTTAGAATTAGACACAGTGGACCCCGGAATCCCAACCCCTTCTCCATTGTCCCCACCAAGCCAGAAAAATCCTCAGTGGCCCACAGCCCAACGCAGATCCTCCCTGGCTTCAAGTCACACACATTGAGAAGAGAAAGCATCCAAGTCCCGTCTCCTGCTTTCGACTTTTGACTGAGCCCCAGCTAGTTGCTGGTATTTTTTTAAAGAAGCCTTAATTCTAAATGCACAGATGCTTTTCTGGTGCCAGTTTGGGTTTATGAAATGGAACATCTGATGAGACAGGCACCTGGGGGAAACTGAGGCCCGGCCCTGGCGCAGGAAGAGACTGACTACCTCCTCCTGTTGCTGTTTACCACAGTGACTCACAGGGCAGATGGCACCTTTCCCGTCAAGCTCCTACAGAACAAATTCCACACGTACAATGGTCTATCAGCTATGAGGACTTTACTAAAGATGCTGTAGGAAGACCAAGGAGAGAGCCAACATGTGTGGAGTGCTCCACAGTTCTTGGTAAATAAACCTCCACAGGACCTGCATCCTCTTCAGCCTCTCTCCTCTCCTCTCCTCTGCCCAACGCCCACATCGCTGCTCAGTCTTCTGCCGTCTTCATCCTCTTAATTTAGCTACTCTGAAATACAGCAGGCTAAGGCTTCTCTCCCACAGGTGTGACCGCCCATGACTGACAAACGCTCCTTAGAAAAGGACAACCCTGAACTCTGGAAACGAGGGTCTTCACTTACTAGGATTGCTATAAAACAATGAGACAGAAGATAAAATTTTTCCTGCAACATAGCAACTCTTGATGAGTTCCATCCCAGGGACAATCCAGGTGGCAGCGGCAGCAGGCACTCTGCAGGGTCAGCAGAGTACAGGGAGGTCACACACTAGTGTCTCTTAGGATGCCATTAATAAAACCTTATTTGCTAGCCAAGTGGTGGTGACACACTCCTTTAGTCCCAGTACGTGGGAGGCATGGGCAGGTGGATCTCTGAGTTTGAGGCTACAGAACAATTTCCAGGACAACCTGGGCAGTTTACACAGAGAAAATCCGTCTCAGAAAACAAAACACCTCATTTGCTGAGAAGTATTACAGATTTCTGTTTTTCAAAACTAAGAAATCTATTCTTTAAAAACAACAAAACCAAGCCAGATGTGGTGGCACTGGGCTATAATCTTGACACCTGACCGTTCAAGGTCTTCCTCAGCTGCAAAGTGAATTTGCGGCCATCCTGGGCTTCATGAGACCCTGTCTCAAACACAGCAACCAAAACTCCCTTCTCTTGAGAAACCTAGCCGGGCAGTGGTGGCGCATGCCTTTAATCCCAGCACTTGGGAGGCAGAGGCAGGTGGATTTCTGAGTTCGAGACCAACCTGGTCTACAGAGTGAGTTCCAGGAGAGCCAGGGCTACACAGAGAAAACCTGTCTCGAAAAACCAAAAAAGGAAGGAAAAAAAAAAAAAAAGAATCTGTTAAAAAGAGAAACCTAAATCCCCATCTGGGCCTGGACTGCAGTGACTGCCCCTCAGGTTGGGCCTGTGACCACCCAACCCCTGGCCGGCCTGTACACCTCCCTGCCCTTTGGCTCAGGGGACACCTCAGTGCAATGCTGAAGACAGAGCAGATGTTGGAATACAGATGTGGGCATGGCCAGGGGCCGCTTGGCAGGTGCTAAGTGCCAAACAGCAAGCAAACGGGCCACAGGGAAAGCCTGGTAGGGAGGCCACTCAGAGGAGTCCTACGTCAGAGCACACGGGACAGTAACCTCCACTCCCCAGAGTGACACAAGAGAGTCACTTGTTCATTTCTTCAAGTGCTTGTTGAATATCCAGTGTGTGTGTTCTTACAGATCTGAGGACCAGCTATGCACAGCAGACCAGCCTTCCTACATTCATGGAGAGAGCTTTCAGGTCTGGGAGGCAGAAAACATACAAGGTAGGTGAGTAAATATGTGATCTGCTCCATGCTTGAGATGAGCTGCCAAAAGGGGAAGAGAGTGGAAATAGAGGTGGACAGAGCAAAAGGGAGTCTGGGTACAGACGGAGCATCCCAAGATCTCTGTGTGTGCCATCTGAAGAGTGGATCTCATAGCTGTACAGAAAAGGGAGTTTCCTGGCAGAGGGTATAACAAGTACAGAGGTCCTGTGCGGGGCAGTGATCTGTGACAGGCAATCTGGCACCCGATTGAGCACAGGTGTAAAATCTGGGGACCCCGTGGAACAATCCACAAGGGACCGGAAAACTTCATGCCAACGCTCCCAGGAGGCTTTGGTTCCAGTCACAGGTCACAGTACCACCCCTCCTCAGGTAGAGGCGTGGCCACAGGGCCCCAAGCCATCCCCATGTTAATGAGACACTAGAGGCTTAGTCACGCCCCTTCCCAGTTACTATATCTGCCTGACCTCTCCCAGAAAGGCAGGGATACAATTCCATCCATGGCCACTCCACAGGATGAAAATAAACGTCTTAGAATTATGAACTGTCTCTTCATCTGGACCCGCTGTGGGAAGCGAGGGATGCAGCCCTTGATTAAGGAGCTGAGTCTAATCTCTCACCAAGGACTTCCCAGTGCTCCCAGATGGTACCCATTCTCCCAAGCCTAAGCAGCTAGCCCAGCGCCCCAAGCCACTGAAACCGGGAGATGACTGGATCTGCTTGTTTTGATATGACAACATCCAAGGGAAGATGTTGAGTGAGCGCTTGGTTATAAGAACCAAGTTCATGGGGGAGGTTTCAACTGGGCACCCAGGCTGGAGCCATCAGTGGACATCCTGTTTAAGGACACCAAGCATATTAACATAGACTAAAATGAGGTCTCAGGCTGAGCCCTCTGCTTACCAACAAACACAGGGCCTTTGCATAAATGGAGAACCAGAGTAAAGGGGTCAGGAGGTCAGTTCAGTTGCACAGTGCCACCATCAAAGTGGTTTCTGATAGGGAGAAAAAAAGTCTTGTTGGTTTACTTATATGACTCAACTAAAGCACAGAATTTTCTGCCCCTTAATTGCCCTGATACCAGATCTAAATAGCTTAAAATTGGTTAAGTGGGGCTAGGGAGATGACTCAGCAGGCAGAGTGCTTGCTAAGTACCTAAACTGAGTTTGGATCCTCAGATCCCAAATTTAAAAAAAAAAAAAATCTGTATATGACAGCTCATGAACTGTGTGGGCAGACACAGGCAGATCCCTAGAAGTGACTGACCAGACAGCCTAGCCAACCACTGAGCTCAAGGTTCAGGAAAAGACTCTGTTTCAAAAAATAAAGTGCAGAGTAATCACGAGAGACACCGATATCAGCATCTGGTCCCCACAGGCATATGCACCTGTCTACACTCCAGGTGCACATGTGTGCACTGGAGAGGAATATTAGTCCAGCAACATGGCTGCTCTGACCACATCCAGAGACGTGTTCTAGGTCTGGGTGATCTGGCTGGAATGCAGACACACCCTTAGTACACACCTTTAACCTAAACAATTACATCTAATTGAGGGGTAGACAAAGTGATGAATCAGAGAAAGATTTGATAAATGAGTCAGAGGTAGGATACAACTGACTCTCAGGAACACAGGTATTCAAGAGCATCAGTTGAGTCAGTTCAGCTGAGTCAGTTGGGAGTCAGTGCAAGGAGTGCAGTGCAGTGAGTGGAGCTCATTCCTGAGTTCCTGTAGTTCAGTGCAGGTCAGCAAAGGCAGTTGAAGGCAGAGAATAAGAGGATCCAAAAGATGAGAACAAACTGCCAGAGTTAGTTTGAGGCCAAGCAGAGCAATTCAGTGAGAAGCTGAGAAAAGCCAGATTGAATCTGTCAGCTTGAAGAGGAGTTTGAGCCAGTCCGAGTTCAGAAAGAACTAGAAAGGGTGAGCTTATTCAGCAGTTAGCCTCTGAGATGACAATTACATAAGGCAAATAAAAAATACTTTTATAGCTGGGCAGTGGGGGTGCACGCCTTTAATCCCAGCACTTGGGAGGCAGAGGCAGGTGGATTTCTGAGTTCGAGGCCAGCCTGGTCTACAGAGTGAGTTCCAGGACAGCCAGGGCTACACAGAGAAACCCTGTCTCAAAAAACCAAAAAATAAATAAATAAATAAAAAACATAAACTTAAAAAAATACCTTTATAGTTCACAATACTACACGTGTGCACACACATACATGCACACACACGCAAAGCCACATAAAAATAAATAAATAAGACATTTAATTTTGTTAGTTTATAAAATATATATTCATCATCTAGTTCAAATTCAGAAGGCACAGTAAAAGTATTTTATGAAGCCTTGACCCTTAGCCAATGACTCCTTACCAAGAGTCAACCAGGCCCCAATTTTTTGTATGTTAAGAGATATTCTTAAAATATAAAACAAACAAACAAACAAACAAACAAACAAAAAAGCTTAATATGTTCTGAAAAACTCATCAGGCAAATTTACCATTGTGATTCTTAGTCTTTTAAAGAATTTTTATTCATTGTTATTATGTCAAGGGTGGATGTCAAAGGACAGCTTTGTGGAGTTCTCTTCCATTGTTACCATTAGGTCCAAAGCAGCCCCCCCAAAATGGCAGTGCTGGTGACAGTATTCTAAACAGAATAAATCTGGCTGGGTAAACAAACCTAAAGGTGGATTTCTGTTTACCAGGAACCATCTTTAATCCACCCCAACGGTCAACTATCTCTGGCAAGGACATCTAGTTCCTTGTAGATCTGAACAGCCTTTATCAGCTCTAAGACCCATTCTGCTGAGTGTAGTATAAAACCTGCTTGGTCTCCCATCATTTTGCTTCTCTCTGCCCCTCCCAAGAGATAGCCTTGGAATTTGATCCTCAATAAACCTTCTTTCTACCCACAGAGTGGTCCAGGTCTGTGGTTTCACTTACTATGTCCTTGCTTACCATTCCCAGGGTTCTGTAACTCAGGTTGTCAGGCTTACCTCTGAGCAGAGTGTTTCTAAAAAGGGTTAACCAAGGAGAGAAGACTTACCCTGAGTGTGAGAGGCACCATCCCCCAGGCTGGGGACCCAAATGGAATGAAATGGGAAAGGAAGAGCCAGGCTTTCTCTCTCCTTGTTTCCTGTCCAACGTGAGGTCAGTTTCTCCCCCAAGCTCTCTGCCATGGACATTCCACAACTATGCCGGGACAGGAATAAGTCCTCCCTGTTTGTTGCTACATCAGATATCTTGATCACAGATACAAAACCTTAACATGGTCATTATGTGAAAATAATGACATGCTCTTACACATGCTTAGATGCCTTTTGACATTGCAATATAAAATTATTGTCTACAAATTCAGTGGCTTTGTTTATAGCTAACCAATATGCGTACCACACAGGCCATGGATGTGACAAACCCAGAGAATAGTCACTCAAGTAGCTTCTTGATGCAATCGAGAGATGTGGTACCTGAACTCTGAGGCTGTTTTACAGTAGACATTTTTTTTTTAAATAGTATGAACAGGCAGGTACAGTGGCACATGTGTAATGCCAGCATTTAAGACTGAAGCAAGAGGATCATGAGTTCAAGGCTAGCCTGATCTATTTAGTAAGTTCCAGGACAGCCTGGCCTATATGGGGAGTCCCTGTCTTTTTTTTTAAAAAGCAGGCAAACAAAAACAACAACTGGGCATGGTGGTACACGCCTTTAATCCCAGCACTTGAAGGCAGAAGCAGGCAGATCTCTGTGTTCAAGGCTAGCCTTGTCTTTATAGCAATTTTCAGACAGCCATATAGATCTACATAATAAGACCCTTTCTTTCTGCTTCCTGACCACCATCTGAATAGCTTTCCTCCTTCACACGTGTGACAGTGATGCTATGCCTCGCCACAGGAGTCCACAGCAATGGAGCTGAGTGGCCATGAATGAAAGTCTCTAAAACTGTGAGCCAAAAGAAACCTTTCTTCTTTTTAAGCTGCTTATTTCAGGCATTTTGTCACAGCAGTGACACAACTGTGTTGACAGAGCCTGGTTCGTACCCATACCTTGTTGGGCTTTGTCAGAAAGGACAAAGTTAGTCTCTCTACGCTTACCAGCTATTGTGTGAGTCCCAGCAACTCTAGAAACTGAGGCAGGGAGATCACTTGAGTCCCAGAGTTAGAACTCAGCCTGGGCAGCACAGTCAGACTACAGCGCTAGAAAAGATCATCCTGGTGGACGTGCGGACTTGTTTATGTTACAGCCCCTCCCTCCCTGCCTGCACCACCTTTACCAGCCTTTCCCCCAGTGTCCTCCCTACAGACTGCCTGCCTTTGTGCTAAGGGGCATAACATAGTCTTAAGTCTTAATTTTCTTTTGACAGTGAACTTGGTCTGCTTTTTAAGGTTAATTTAGTCCTTTAGCTTCTTGCATTGTTGTATGGGGAACACTCAGGGCACAAGAGAAAGCTCTCTGCCTCTCTACACGGCTGGCATTCCCCACTCACTGCTTGCTTACTGCATGTGGACTCTGTCTCCACGTGTGTACCTGCATCCACTCTGATTTGCTTCTTTAGACCCACTCATTGCCTCTGTGCCTGGAATGCCACTTTGGGACTAGAAGTGCCTGGCTCTTTGTCATTTCCATGTCTAAGGAGGAAATGAGAAGCAGAAACCATTTTCTGATGTCTCACCAGCCTTAAAGTGCTGAGGTGATTTTGGTCTTTGTTGATCAACAGACAAATTAGTTTTCATTTGGATAAGCATTGTTTCTAATGCCTTTCATTCTGGCCTGGCCCCATTCCACAGCTCAGTTACTAAAGTAACTGTCACCAGGGAGGAGATTCGGGGAGCTGTAGATCGGGAATTGTTTGCTAACTAGCCAGCTTTGATTTACACTGACACAGAGGACACAGCTGATCATAGTTGATTTTCTCAAATCTTCTAGAGTGATTCTTCAGGATGTCTTTAATACGGGTCTGTCTTCCTGGCTAACCCATTTATCTACCCGTGACGTTAAGAAAACGCCTGGGGCTATCTTTAGGGTACCTCTCCACTACCTTGAGCCCCCTCTCCTTGCACACACCCCCATACAAACCCCTGCTCAGCAGACGCTCCGAACAAGGGTAACTAATTCCCAGTGAGTGATCTAAACCTCCATTCTCCTTCTACAAAATCAGAGAAGTTTGTCTTTGAAGTCCTTTCTAGCTTGAGGTGTTGCTTATTGGTTCATGACAGGAACCTACCAGGGTAGCCCTCGATTGGCTTCCAATGGCTTCCAACTGGCAATCCTCCTGCCTCAGCCTCTCAGGTGCTGAGATTATAGGTCTATAACACCACATCTGGTTCTAAGTAGAACCAAAGATGGCAGAGTATAAGGGATGAAGGAATCTGTACCAACGTTCACTCTCTGTTGCCAGAGTTTCCAACCACAATAAGCCCATGTAATAAAAACACATAATCCAGTTGTTATAATCATAAGCTAGATGCCTAGATTGGACAGATCTAACACTATACTAACTTATTCCCCAGCTATAAGACACTTGCTACTGTGGTTTCTCCTGGCCACGTGGTTCTGTTCCATCATGGCCTCCTTCTTCTCTTCAGTCCTCTCTCCTTCCCCTCTCCTTTCTCTCTACCTGCTCCCACTCTGCAACCTCCAGTCCCACCTTTCCCCTCCACTGCCCAATCACAGGTTCTAACCTTTACTGACCAGTTAAAATGAGGAGAAGGTTCACACGAGCTCACCTGAGTACGTGATGGACTGCTCTTTGGGGGGGGGGGGTGGCAACCCCTCATGAAGAAGCAGAATTAACATCAGAATACAAACAGCATCAGGACAACCCACAGCAACTGCCCACAGTGAGAAATTGGGGCTCTTCCTACAAATGAGGTGACCCACTCTTAGGTCACAATGGCAGTCATGGCAGGGTAGCAAGTGTGACTCCATTTCTTAACTGATCTCCCCTTCCTCAGCCTATGGTTATTTTCTATGTTTCTCAAGAGGAGAAAGACCTTAACTTGTAGAAACAAAAACCTTTCTCTGGACTCTCCAGCAAGCAAGCCCACTGGCAGCCTCAACAACGGTTGCTGGGACAGTGGGTTGGGTAAAGAGACACTGAATGAGAAAAAAAAATTTTTTTTTTGAAAAATTTAAATCTCCTATGGCAGATGTAAGAACCTGAAGCAGGATTCCAGTCTCCCCTCTAATCATGGGTGTGTGAAGGAATTACTGTGCAAGAAAGTGGGCATCATGGCACCACAGTACAAGGTCAGCCCGAGGGTCTAGGTGGCTCTGTGGTTAGAGATAGCCAAATCTATGTCCAGCCTCCCAACCCTTCTTTGGGTTCAAGCTGCCAAGTCAGTAACCTCAGGCCTGGCCCATCAGGAAGTGGCAGACCCAGCTCCTGCAGAAACCACTCCTGATCACCTGCTTGTGGTGTGGTAGGAGCCAAAAAAATTGTCATTTCTCCTGATCTCACTTCCGGCAGGTTGCCCTTGTAGATGTGTATCTGTGGCCTCTTCCACTACTGGGTGGGTTACTGGGTGGGTGACTGGCAGGAGAGGAGGGACTAGCAGAGGGGTGTGCACCGCTGGAGACTTTATACTGTCTCCTGTCTGTCACAGAGGCGCTTCTGGCTGTTGTGGGCTGACTTTCCTCCTCTCCGGCTTGTTTTAGTGGCATGCAGGTAGGTGTCCCAGGGAAGCAGAAGGAAGACCTGTGACCTATGCCAGCAGAGAAGCACCCTGCAGTCTAGGGCCTCCCTGAGGCTCCACAAAGTTTAAACCAAGCCACTGCATCCTCCCATTAAATCCCTGTTAATTGAGAAGCTCTCCTGCATCAGGTCTAGGTGGCAGAGCTCAGGCAGGCTGGATGCACAGAAGGCCACTGCTGATTGACAGGCCTTTTTTTCCTTCAGTGCACTGTTCTCTTGTTTTTGGGTTTGTTTTTTTTTGTTGTTGTTGTTGTTGTTTTTTGTTTTTGTATGTTGTGTTTTAAATGCCAACAATGCCACTTTGCCCATGGGTTTGTTTGCATAGCGCAAATTAACAGTCAAATCAGGTGCTGCTCCTGAATGGCACAGAGAGAGGTCACAGATGCCTTTGGGGGATCACACAGTCAAACCAAGAGAATTATGGTGCAGATAGTTTTGTGGACTAACAGATGTCTCTCTTTCCTGATGCGTATTTCCCACCTGGGCAAGATCAATGTACCAAGTGTGGCCTCTGTAGTGACCTCTCCTGCATTAGGGAAGCCACACCTGGGCCTATCCCTGGAGGAACGGCTGCTCAATCTGCTCTTGATCTTATTACTGCTCCCCCAACTCAGACCACAAGCTTCCAAGGAAAGCAGATGCTATGGCCATTTCTCCCTTACATTGAAAGGGCTAATTCATTGGGAAAGCCATGAGTGACACTATTTGTATTTTCACAGCTGCAAACCAACCCAAAATATCTGCTTAAACTACACTGAATGTCTCCTTACTTCATACTGAGCTAAGAGATTGATTCATTGAGTCATTGATATGCTGATTGATTGATTGATTGATTGATTGATTGATTGGTTGATCTATTTATATTGTATTTGTGTGAGTGTTTCGCCTGCAGGCATATCTGTGCACCATGGTCATTCATGGTGCTCACAGAATCTAGACCAGGGTATCAGATCCCTGAAACTGGAGTTACAAAGCATTGGGAGCACCTTGTGGGTGGTAGGAACTGAACCCAGGTCTGCAACAGCAGCAAAGACTCTTAACCACTGTCTTAGTCAGAGTTTCTATTCCTGAACAAACATCATGACCAAGATGCAAGTTGGGGAGGAAAGAGTTTATTCAGCTTACACTTCCATGCAAAAAGAAGTCAGGACTGGAACTCAAGCAGGTCAAGGAGCAGGAGCTGATGCAGAGGCCATGAAGGAATGCTGCTTACTTACTTTGACTTGCTCAGCTGGCTTTCTTATAGACCCCAAGACTACCAGCCCACAGATGGTACCACTTACAAGGGGCCCTCCCCCCTTGATCACTAATTGAGAAAATGCCTTACAGCTGGATCTCATGGAGGCATTTTTCTCAACTGAAATGCCTTTCTCTGTGATAACTCCAGCTTGTGTCAAGATGACACAAAACCACCCAGTAAAATTGACCCCTTGTCACCTTGACACACAAATACATCACTATTAAGCCTCACATCTTAATTTCTTATTCATCCCCAAGATCTAAATAACTTTAAAAGTCCCACAGTCTTGGCAAATTCTTACATATCAAAATTTCAATCACTTTAAAAATATTCAATCTCTTAGAATTCAAAGTCTTTTTACCATCAAAAAGTCTCTTAACTGTGGGCTCCACTAAAATACCTTCTTCCTTCAGGAGGAAAAATATATCAGGGCACAGTCACAATCAATAGCAAAATCAAACTCCAACCGTCCAATATCTGGGCCAAGGGCTTGAGTCACTTCTCCAGCTCTGCCCTTTGTAGCACACACCTTGTTTTCTAGGCTCCAGATGCCTGTACTCCACTGCTGCTGCTGTTCTTGGTGGTCATCTCACAGTACTGGCATCTCCAAATCACTGCTGTCTTCTGCTGCAACTAGGCTTTACCAACAGCCTCTCATAGGCTCTCTTTATGGTGTCAAGCCTCACCTCCTTTGTATGACCCCTTCAGTCCTGGAATTGCAACTGAGGCTGCACCTTCACCAATGGCCTTCCACGGCCTCTCACAGTGCCCAAGCCTCAGCTGCTCTTCATGACTCCTTCATGCCTTCAAAACCAGTACCACCTGGGTGACTCTTACACATTACCAAGTCCAGCCACAGCACAAGGTACAACCCTGGCTATCTCTGGAATGCAGCCTCTGTGCTCTCAGAAAACATTTCTCAGAAGATTTCACCTCAATGATGCTGCTCTCTTCCTAATCACCACCAATTTCCCAGCTCCAGCCAACCAGCATCAATGGTCCCACTAATGCAATGGTTTTTGCTTTAGTAGTTCTGGTATCTTGTTATTCACAGCTGATTTCTTCAGCCCCAGCTACAGAATCTTAAATCAAACTAGCAGTGGCCCTGATAAGAGTCTTTAATCTTCCCTCTGAAATTTCACAAGCCAGGCCTCCATCTTCTGCACTGTTCTCAACATTATCTTCTGTACTGGCTAGTTTTGTGTGTCAACTTGACACAAGCTGGAGTTAACACAGAGAAAGGAGTTTCAGTTGAGAAAATGCCTCCATGAGAGCCAGCAGTAAGGCATTTTCTCAATTAGTGATCAAGGGGGGGAAGGCCCCTTGTGGGTGGTACCATCTGTGGGCTGGTAGTCTTGGGGTTTATAAGAAAGCAGGCTGAGCAAGCCAGAAGAAGCAAAGAACATCTCTCCATGGCCTCTGCATCAGCTCCTGATCCTGCTTGAGTTCCAGTCCTGACTTCCTTTGGTGATGAACAGCAGCATAGAAGTGTAAACTGAATAAACCCTTTCCTCTCCAACTTGCATCTTGGTCATGATGTTTGTGCAGGAATAGAAACCCTGACTAAGCCATCTTTCAAGCTCCTACAGAACACCCCAGAGAGCTCTTAACATCCCAATGGTTCTTCTAGCTCAAAGTTCCAAAGTCCTTCCACAGTCCTCCCCACAACATGGTCAGGTTGTCACAGGAATACCCCACTATGCTGGTACCGATTTGTCTTAGTCAGGGCTCTCTAGAGTCACAGAACTTATAGGTAGTCTCTATATAGTAAGGGAATTTGTTAATGACTTACAGTCTGTAGTCCCACTCCCCAACAATGGTCAGCAGCAGCTGTGAATAAATATCCAAAGATCTAGCAATTGCTTAATCCCACAAGGCACGCAGGCGAAGAAGAAGAATCTTCCTTCTTCCAATGTCCTTATGTAGGGCTCCAGCAGCAGGTGTGGCCCAGACCAAAGGTGTGCATACCACCATGCCTGAAACCTGTGTCCTCCAGACTCAAGATCTAGATCACAGGTGAGCCTTCTAATTCTGGATTGTAGTTCACTCCAGATATAGTCAAGTTGACAATCAGGAATAGCCACTACAACCACTGAGCATCTCTGTGGCCATAGTTTTTGTTTTGTTTTGCTTTGCTTTTTAGCTTGTCTGTTTGTTTTTAGTTTGTTGAGACAAAGTCTCACTGTGTAGCCCAAGGTGGCCTTGAACTTCGAATTTCCCTGCCCATGCTCAACCGGGCATCACAGATCACTGCCCCACAGGTGGGATTCTTTTATCTCCTGACTCTCACTTGGCTGGGTTCACACATTCACATTACTGGTGGTGCTCCTATAGACAGGTGCCTTTTGCCTACCACTTAGATATCAGCAGATACCATGTGCAGAATCAGCAGGGGCTGATTCTCACCTCAAAGCCTGGCCCCAGTGACACACTTTCTCCAACAAGGCCACACCTCCTTAATCCTTCTCAAACAGTTCCACCAGCTAGGGAACAGAAATCTTAGAAGAACACAGTAGAAAAGTGTCTCTTGACCTGCCACAATTTTTCCCCATGTAAGGCTCATCAGCAAGTAGCTGGGATTGCTGTGCTGCTTCCTCAAGACATCTGTAGAATGGATGTTCAAAACAGCTGGTGCTATAATGTTAGTCTGGCTGTCTGCTTGATTAGCTTTCTTTATTCAAGGCAGCCAGGGTCCCAGAATAGAGTTAGTATAGCTGCCAGTTAGGGAATCAAATCACCCCCATGCCCTACCATAGTTGCTCATTTACAATGAAGTAAACCTCAGAAGGCGTGCTTACAATAACGTTAGTATTAATAGTGAGTCTTAATCGAATTTAACAGTCCTTTTAGCACCAGAGGTAGATCCCCTAGCAGTTTGAATAAGAAATGTCCTTCCCAAGTTTATGTGTTGAACATTTGTCCCCCAGAAGGTGGCGCTGTTTGGGAAAATTGTTGGAATCTTGAAGGGGTGGGGCTCACTGGAAGAAGTAGCCCACTGGAGGCGGACCCTGAGGCTTTATAGCCCCGCCCCACTCCCCATTCACTCTTTGCTTCCTAAGTATAGCCTCGATGTAACCGGGCACTCTCCTGCTTCTGCCATGATGCTTTGCCTGCCAAGTCTTCCCTATCATTGTGAACTATATGCCTAGGGACTGTCAACTGTTTCTGGAGTTGCTTCCATCAGGGTATTTTATCACAGCAACAAGAGAGTAACTAAGACACTCCTCGTCTGTCTAACGATGCAAAGAACTAAGTCCTGCTGAAAGTCACATTCAGGGTTAACATTCCATCAACTTAGTGGTGGGAATCTCTTGACCCTAAGGCCTCTGCCAGAGTCTGGAACTTCAGGACAAAGGCTCTCTCACACTGCAGATTGTCCCCAGAGGACAAGGGTTTAAGTTTAAAATCCTCAACCTTAGTCGGGCAGTGGTGGCGCACGCCTTTAATCCCAGCACTTGGGAGGCAGAGGCAGGTGGATTTCTGAGTTCGAGGCCAGCCTGGTCTACAGAGTGAGTTCCAGGACAGCCAGGGCTACACAGAGAAACCCTGTCTCGGAAAAAGAAAAAAGTCAGTTTGCCACCAGATGCTTCAGTCTCAGTAGAGGCTGTTCGCCTCTTCTTCATGTCACCAGCTCAGCCTAATGTACTGCTGGTGGCTAGAAAGAGAAGACAGTACAGGGCCTGGGGAGATGGCTCCCCAGTTAAGATCGCTTGCTGCTCTTCTAGGGAACCAGGGTTCAATTCTCAGCACCCATATGAGGTTTACCACTGTCTGTAACTCTTGTTCCTGGAGATGTGACACCCTCTTTTGGCTTCCAATGATACTGCATGCATGTCATACAGAGCCTAACAAGCAGGCAAAATACTCCCATACACATGAAATAAAAATGAGTACTTCTAAAGAGAAAGCAGTATAGAAACAAACACCTTCTGCAGAAATCATCAATGGGGTTTGGATTTTAATCTATTCTATGGTGTCTTCGTTTGCTTTTCTCTTGTGATCAAACACTGACCAAAGCCAGCTCAGGGGTGGAAAGGGTTTATTTTAACTTACACTTCCATGTGGCAGTCTATTCTCCCGGGAAGCCAAGGTAGAAACTGAAGCTGAAACCATAGAGGAACACTGCTTACTGGCCTGCTCAACTGCCTTTCTTATTCTGCCCAGGTCCAGCTACCCACAGTGATCTAGGGCCTCTCACATCAGTTGGCAAGTGAGAAAATGCTCACAGACACACTCAGGGGCCGATTTGATGAGGGCGATTCCTCAGTGAGATCCCAGCTCTTCTCAGGTTTATGTCAAGTTGAAGGAAGCTAACTATGACACAAGGCTAGTGATGTATAACCTAGTCTTCTCAGTGCTGGGTGATGGCAGCTGCAAGTTGTGTCTCCTACACAGCCTCAGCATCACGAGGAGCAGGCTCTGTTGCTCGGCTGGGATCTTCAGTAAATTATGCGTAAGGAATTCATTATAGACTTCTATTTCCAACTTACAGCAGTTGATTTTGTATTAGGTAGCTTTTTGTGGTTGGGACAAAATATCTGATGTTAACAACTTAAGAGCTATTTCAGCTCATGTGCTCAGAGGTTTCAGTCCCCTTGCTCTGCTGTTATGGGCCTGTGGTGATACAGAGCATGGTGATAGCAGTTCCTGGAGGATGTGGCAGGGCAGACCTACTTGCTTCAGAACAATCAGGAACCACAGAGGTAAGAAGGAAGGACCGCACTGGGGATGTCTACCAGTGACCTACTCCGTCCAGTTGGTAATGAACTCATCAATGAGTTAATAATCCATAGAGAACTTAGCATCCCCATGAGCCAATCACCTTCCAATAGTGTCTGCATCCAGTTGGGGACCACGGCTTCAACTCCACACCACCATAACTCAAATATGGCAATCCTTGAACCAGCAGGGGTGGGGGTACAAGGGGGTGGGAAAGACAACTGATGGTCAGTTCTTGTTCATGTAGATCTTGGCAGAGAGGAGTGGGGTGGAATTCAGGGGCAAGCTAGGAAGTAGGCACAGTGGCTTCTGCCTGAAATCGAGTGCTCAGGAGCTGGAGGCAGGAGACTGAAATACAAGGCCATCCTCAACTACGTAGTGAGTTTTAAGACAGCCTGAGCTACATGGCACCCTGTCTCAAACAAACAGGACTGGAGAGAAGGGTCAGCAGTTGAGAGCACTGATTATTCTCATAGAGGACCTGAGTTCAATTTTCAGCATCCACAAATTGGCTCACAATTGTCTTAACTCCAGTTCTGGGGGGATCTGGCGCCCTCTTCTGGCCTCCACAAGCACAGCATGCATGCATATGGTAGACAGACACACATATGCAGGCACAACACCCATGGGTATAAAAATCAATCAATCAGCAAACTAGGGAGCACAGGGGAGCTGGAGAGGAGTAATCTGGAGGAGGATGGACAGAACAGATGAGAGAGGAAATGAAAAATGATTCCACTTCAGCTCCCACTGAATGTCAGCTGCCTCCTTCCTTGAGCCTAATTTTTCCTGTCTCGCTCAGATGGATGGCAACAGCTGAGATGATAAATAGTATGTGTGTGACCTATGGCCATTGGTGGTGTTGCAGCCACTAAGACCATGACTATAATGGGTCCTCCTGGTTATATGGTTATCTGACTCTTGAGTCTGGTCAGAGTTAGCATACACAAAGCCAACTTGGCCGACACTGCAGACGGTAAGCAGCATCACTCTGAGATTCTCCAACACTGGCTTCTCTACACTGTGGGTACCCTTCGTCCTATGGGAAACAAACGATGAGGCCAGTCCACTGCAGAGAGTGATTTTCCCAGTAAATGTGTGGTTTTAACACAGGCATAGCCATACCAAGGACCAATAAATACCCCAGACCCATGGGAATGGCAAATCCTTCCCTAGACCAGACTTAGAGGGATGGCCTAGCCTCTAGTCTGAATGTCAGTGTTGGTGGAATGTGCAGAAAAAGCCCATCCAAGCTTTCTCCCTTGGATGTTTACAGCCTGAAAACTGTTCTCCTACAGAGTCTGCCCCTACTGAGATCACCTACCTATGCCTCCTTGTTCAGGTGTGTATAATAAACATGCTTCCCGGGTGCTGCAGCCTCTCCATCAGAGCCCAGTTCACCCCATCTTGGCTTTTTTCTGTCTCTATGTCTGTCCATCCTTCATTCTCTCTCTGCCCCAGTTAGGTCAATCCCTGGAACCATACAAGGATGTGGTGGTCCACCACTGCCAAGGAAACCACTGTTTCTGACTTTCCAAAGGCAGCCATCAGCTGTCAAGCATTTACAGGGTGTGTGACTATCTTAGTTAGAATTGCTATTGCTGTGATGAAACACCATGGCCAAAGTAACTTGGATTTATTTGGCTTAACTTCCACATCACTGTTTATCATTGGAGGAAGTCAGGACCGGAACTCAAACAGGGCAGGAACCTGGAAGCAGGAGCTGAAGCAGAGGTCATGGAGGGGTGCTGCTCACTTGCTTGCTCTCTCTGGCTTGCTCAGCCTGCTTTCTTATAGAACTCAGGACCACCAACCCAAGGATGGCTCCACCCACAATAGGCTGGGCCCTCTCCCATCAATTACTAAGAAAATGCTCTACTGGCCTGCCTACAGCCCCATCTTATGGAAGCCTTTTCTTAACTGAGATTCCCTTCCCTCTGGTGTCTTTAGCTTGTGTCAAGTTGATACAAGACTATCTCACACAATGACTTTGCTGGCTTCCTCTCTCATGGGGGTCTTTCTGTGAGAAAATCCTGTCATCAATTGTGTTTTCAAGTCCTTTCTTCTTGCAAGGACATCAGTCAATATGGACTAGACTTGCCCATTTGACCCCACCCTCATGTAATCTTTACTGCCCATGTAAAGACCTCGTTTCCAGACATAGTCTCATCTGAAGAACCAGGGGCTAGGCCTCACATATGAGTTTTGAGGGCAGGGTCAAAATTCAACTAAAATTGTGAGCCTTGCTCCATGATTATTGTGTATTCCTTGAATGAGTCTTAGAACTAGGTAAGCCCAACACGAGGAGGCTGAGGCAGGAGGATTACAAGTTACGGGCCAGTCTGAGTGTAATTAAGACCCTGTCTCAGAAAACCAAACCAATAAGCAAAAGCGAGACTAAAGACAGGCCCCCATGACTGCTTCTGGAAGGAGTTTTTCCCCATAAGGTGACAACGGAGACCAATGCTACCAATAGATGTTTGCAGTAAGGAATGAAGAACAGGCGATTGTCTGACACCAGGGGAAAGGCCAACATTAAAACCTCTGCCTTCTTTGGTTTTATTTTATGGTTTTGTGGTTAGGAAAGATAGACCATAAACTATTCCATGTGCTCCAGAGTGACAAACACTGGGCAGCAAAGTAAAGCAAGCACTAGAGAGTGGGGGCAGGGCGGCTCTTCTCAATCAAAGGTCCGGGAGTCTGAACTGTGTACACTCCAGGGCAGAGAGGACAGCTCCTACCTGGGCCCTGGGATAGTAGTGTGCCTGGCATGCCACAGTAAGAGCAGAGGCCACAGGCTGGAGGGAAGATGTGCTAGAAGCTGTGCTGAGAGGATTGAGGGACTGGTGGCAGGTGGTGTGAGGGCAGATTTCCAGGACTTCATAGGTCTTTGGTCAGCTCGTGACTGGAAACCACTGGCGGATTTGAGGAGGGAGTGGGTAATCTAGTCGAGGTGCACAGATCATTCTGCCTGCCTCACTGAGAACTGAGAAGAACGGTGTCTGAGAGAAGGCAGACAGCGCACAACCCAGAGTTCAGATGGCTGGGTGACAAGTCAGTGAATGGGGACTTTTCCTGAGTTGACTCTTGTTCCTCCCGGGATCCATTTCTGTCTGGCCTTGTACTTTGGCATTTCTGGTCAGGAAGCGAGAACCACATACCACTTCTCCAGCCCACATTACCGGAAGGGCGAGGCCTGGCACACTTGGCTCAGGGTTCAATGACTATGGCCCTTCCAGAAGGAAGGTTACAGAAGCTAATTGGGGCCTTGTGCCGCACCCTGCCTTGTGATTTATGGTAGAAAGCCTCAGTAACTCTGGCACCCATCCTGAAGCTAAGGGTGGAGGAGGGTCTGGGGCTGAGGACTTTTCTCAGGCCCTTGCGGGAGCTGAGCTATGCCAGCAGTTCATTAACTGGGCTTATCAGCTCCATTTAGCCTGCGATTAAAGCAACCGTTTGTCCTAGAACTTGGGTCACATGATCTATATCCCTATTACATGGTAGTCAGCGCCACCATGCCCGCTTACAAGCCTTCTTCTCACTTTGGTAGGCTGGTCCAAGGCCAGCCTCACCCTAGGCGATACTAAAACACTCCTACAACGTTCTGCGTTCAGTGTGGGAGCCAGAGAAGTGGGTAGCCACGCCTCTCCATCCAGCTCTCCCCACCCACATCTCTCCAGGGCAAAATCCCTGCTCTCCCGTGGGGGCTCTGGAATCCGTCATTTAGCATTACTCCATCCCTTTGATTTATGACTTGGAGCCTCAGTGTGTGTTGACCAGTGAACTCTGTTGACTTTGCATCTAAGGGAACGAAAATGGCTTAGTTGTCTGGGTGATTAAAGAAAAAAAAAAAATGGAGTCGGGAGGGTGTGTTGGAGGGAGTGGAAAAAGTCAAGCCCTTCCAGAGGCAGGTGTGGGGAGTGAGTTTTGAGGTGGGAATGACAGGCTGTTTAGAGTGGCGTAGGTGACAGGCTTGGTAAAGGACTTCCCTTGAATCCACCTCGAACCTCTGTTTCTTGAGCAAACACCCCATTGAAGTGCTGCCCTGCTTAAAACATTTACACAGCGTGCGTAAGGAAAACTGAAAGCGTCTATACATGAATTTTCAGGAACTCAAATGGAGACCCCAGGTTATATTTTTTTAAAGCGATTTTTTGTTTTGTTTTATTTGTTTGAGACAGGATCTCGCCCCATAGCTCAGGCTTGCCTTCAGCTCATTTCTTCTGCCTCCACCCCCCAGTCCCAAGTGCTAAGATTGCACCATCCTCCACACATAGATTTGTCCTAAGATTTTCCATGAGAAATCCTTGGGTATGTGGCTTTGCTGCTTGCATTCTTCAAGATACCCACCAGAGGGCACTCGACTATTCAGGAGGAGAGGCTGTCGGCTGCTCTCTGGCTGTAGAAATTCACCTTGTGCTTTTGCAGAACCCAGTTAGACAGGTAGGGGAAGCATTACTTGTTACACGTCAGCTGGAGGGGGAGGGGCTGTATAAACAGCTGCAGCTATCGCTAGGAAAACATCAATTACACTCCGATGAGCTCATTGGGCTGCATACTTCTCTCTCTAGTTTAGCCTTCGTGTAGATTCAATCTCCCAAAGCAAAGAACCAGAGTCTGGCGTTAAGAGCATGTCAAGAAGTCTCAATTTCCGTTCTCTGGACACACTAATGAGCACCCTATCGGAGAGAGAGAAACAGCATTGAGCATTCTTTTAAAAGTTCACAGTGTGCCAGTGATCAGGGACCAGAGGGATCAGCTCAGTTCCGGGGCATGCAGCAAGTGTTTGAGGGTGGAATGAGTGACCCCTGCCCCTCCTGTCCTAATGTTTCCTGTTCACAGACATTAGCAGAGGAACTTGTGTCAGCTTATTTTTAAACTGGATGCCACTTGACTGGCACAAAGCACCCAGCAGTTGCTGTGGGAAACCAGTCTAGGTTGACTGATATTTGCAAGAACAAGCTTATTAGAAGCAATTCAGCCATTCTAGTCAGGTAGAAATGACCACTGTTTGCAATGGGATGCTTTAAATTAGGGACTTGTATTAGCAGAATATACCCAAGTGGCAGATCTGTTCAAATAACGTGTTAGAGGCAGATAAAGGCAGGGGTTGCTCTAGAATAAGCAGAGTAAAGAGATACAACAGTTAGTGTGATGATTGAACCACGACTGGATGCTGACTTGGAAAACCAGAATATTCCAAGCCTATTTAGGATGGAAAACAGAACACAAAAAGTCAGCTCTTGAGAGTGGGAGTTTGGGTTAGGAAGTAGGTCAGTGGGTAAAGTGCAGGTGCAGAAGCATGAGGACCAGAGTTCAAGCCGCAGCACCCACAAGAATGCAGGACCCCCTGGTGTAGGCCTCCAGTTCCAGCTCTGGAAAAGTGAAAACAGGAGAACCCCTGTGGCTTGCTGATGGCCAGCCCCAGCCTAATCAGCAAGCTCCAGGTCCCAGTGCAAGGCCTTGCCTCAGAAACAAAGAAGACAGCTCCTAAGGAACCATACCAGAGACTGACGTCTGCTCTCTACTTACTGTGTGTCTTAGTCAGCGTTTCTGTTCCTACACAAACATCATGGCCGAGAAGCAAGCTGGGGTGGAAAGGGTTTATTGAGCTTACACTTCCACGTTGCTATTTATCACCAAAGGAAGTCAGGACTGGAACTCAGGCAGGGCAGGAAGCAGGAGCTGATGCAGAGGCCATGGAGGGATGTTTCTTACTGGCTTGCTTCTCCTGGCTTGCTCAGCTTGCTCTCTTATAGACCCCAAGACTACCAGCCCACAGATGGTACCACTCACAAGGGGCCCTCCCCCCTTGATCACTAATTGAGAAAATGCCTTACCGCTGGATCTCATGGAGGCATTTTCTCACCTGAAGCTCCTTTCTCTGTGATAAATCCAACTGTGTCAAGTTGACACAAAATCAGCCAGTACACTACACATTCGTGTACACATGCATATACAAGAATCAAATTTTCTCTCACACAGTTGAAAGCTAAGAAGGATGAGATAGATAGGCCAGTGCAGGGCCTGTGTTGTGTAGTGTTTACTTGTTTGTTCAAAGCCAGCTGCCTTTTCTTTGTGTCTTCACAGAGTAAAATTAATTGGTTTGGTGGAGAACATTCCAAGCCAGCAAAAGCATTCAAGCCATGGCAAAGTTGTTCACTCTTCTGAACCCGATTTACGGAGAGAGATGAAGAGGGAGATGGAAAGGAAGAGAGAGGGAGAGGGGGGAGAGAGGGAAAGAAGCAGGGAGGAGAGGGGGAGAAATTCAGAAAGCACAGTGAGTAGAAAGCAAGCAGTTTGACCAGGAAAGGAGTGTAGACAGGGCAAGCGCACACAGCCATGATGTTAAAAGGATTGGTACAATGAAAGAGAAACCGAGTACCAGGTAATGGAATCGAAAAGTTACCTGAAGGGTAAGGCCCTTCCATTGAAGACTCCAGGTGGTAAAACACACAGATTCATTTAAAAGGAGATTGACCTTGACAGAGTGCCTGAGAAGACAGGCTGCAGGGCTTGCAGCTTTAACAAGGCTGCCTAGAGAAATGTTTGTCCTGTCGGGCTACACAAATGCTCAGAGGCTGCTGTGATCCAGACCCAAGTGAGCCAGGCGATACCTTGAGCTGGTAGCAGATTGAGGGCACATGGTGCTCCTTTGCTGGAATTCCAGGGTCCTAAAGGCTGGCCCCAAGGTTCTAGAGAGCTGCTGAGGTGAAGTAATGTAGAGTCAGTGTGAATGTGTGAAGCTCTTGAGTGGGCCGTACCTGAAACTGTGAAGTCATTTAGATTACCCTGGAGACCCCAGGACACTGGAGATGCAGGCATGCCAAGGGACATTTCAGACATTGACTGGACAACTCAAGAGAAGGGCACTGTGTGCTGCAGGGGGCAGAGTTGGAGGGACAGGTGTACCAAAGATATTCAAGCCCAAATAGCCCACCATGAGACTCAGATGCCAGACTCTCCACAAGGAGTTGTAGGATGTAACGCCTGCCTTGATCGGTGTTAGGTTTTGTTCTGTTCTGGTTTTGCTATCTGGTTCTTTTTGTTTGGCTATTCTCCTACACCACCTATTCTGAACAGCAGTTACCCTACCCCATGTTTTTGTTTGCTTGTTTTTAATTTATGTTTATAGGGGCCCACAGTTAAAAAGTTTTATTTATGTTTATAGGGGCCCACAGTTAAAAAGTTACCCAAAGTCTCAGAAGACGCTGGGCTTTCGGACACTATTTGAAGTTGGTTGGGAAGCATTTTTGCATTATGAATGGCCACGGCCATAAGGGGACCAGAGGTGGAATGCTACACTCGGATATAGAATGTCCCTGGGCGGCTCATGTGTTTGAACATTGGGCCCTCAGCTGTCTGGTCTAGAGGAGGAAGCTGGCTAGTGGGAGGCCAGCACTAAGAGTTATGGCCGGGCTCTATTTCTGCCCCAAGCTGCTTCCTGACCCACCAAGATGTGAGCAAGCAACCTCACACTTCTGTCTCCGTGGGCAAAGAGAGGCTCTGATGCCATGCTTTCCATACCATGACGGGCTGGGTCCCCCTCAAACTGTGAGCCAAGTTCCCTTCCCTTGAGTGGTTTCTTTCAGGTAACGAGAAAAAGCAGTAAATATAGTCACTAATCTCATCCATGGCTGCTTCACCCCCGTGACCCACTCACCTCCCTATACCATTATATTGGTGATTAAATTTTTTTATTTAACTTTTTATTGAATCTTTGTGACTTCACATCATGCACCCCGATCCCACGCATCTCCCTATCCCTTTGTACCCACCGTCCGTCGTTGCAACCTCCCTCCAAAAGAAAAAAAAAAAAAAACTCATTGTGGAAGCTGTAGTGTGTCACAGTGTGCCCCACAGTATACCCTTTGTCCACACTTCTTTACTTACAAATGTTTATTGCAATGACTCATTGATCTGGTTCAAGGCCTCTGGCTTCTACTACACTATCAATGCTGGATCCTCCCTGGGACTCCTCTAGGACATCCTGTTGGTTACCTGTGCCATTGAGATCCTCTAGTTTTGGATCTGTAGGACCGGCTCCTTCATACACTCTAGCAGTTTATTGATGGGGCAGATGTTGGCGTGAGCCAACTCAAAGCCCTAGATCTGGGCCTGGGTGGTAGCCAGCTCTTCCATACCCACACCACTAGGGCGAGCTCTCCAGCACTGCCCCAGCTAGCTCACCCGATGCCATTGTGGCAAGCGACAGAGGCATATGTGGCATGAGGCTGGAGGCTGTCTCAGGCTTGTGCCCCTCCAGGACTCAGTGGCCAGTGATCAAAATTTAATGTATGAATTTTGATGAGAGATATAAATGATGTTATTTCTCTGCTGGTGAGATGAGTCAATTCAAGGCAGATTAGATTATATAAATGCAGGTTTATTTGGGAAGATGCTCGTGGGCAACTTCACTGGCCCCAAGGACTAAGGCCAGGGAAGTCACCATGGGAAGGGAGAGAGAGAGGGGAAGGGGAAAAGAAAGAAAGCTCACAGAGAAAGAGAAAAGAAGGAGAAGAAGAGAGAGAAGATGAGGGAGACCAAAGTGTCTGGTTTATATAGGGAGGAGCCTCTGGGGGAAGGGCAGCCCAATTATAAAAACTAATTCCTTGGTAGTCTGCTCTCCAACAATGTAGGAGTTTTGACCAATTGTTGTCAAGTGTGCCTGTGGGGCACGCTCCTTGTGATGCACACTGGAAGAGTGTTTAGAGCTGATGGTCATGTGGTTGTAGTATCTTTTAAAAATAAGCCAGGAGGAAAAAAAAATATCAGATGAGAAAGTAGTCCTATTTTTTTGGTAGGATGCAAATTTTCCCTACTGAAATGTTGGGATAAGAGAAGGTGACATCATTCCCATTAGTGGGCGACTTTCAAAATCAAGGTGATGACCCTATTGCAGGAAATACAAGTGTCTGGACTATGCTGGGACTAGACCTTCCCACATAGGCCCTTTACCCACGAGCGATGTTCCCTCTCTTCTTTCCTTACATATCCCCATTCATTTGTTTTTTGGTTTTTGGTTTTTTTTTTTTTTTTTTTTTTTTTTTTTTTTGAGATAGGGTCGATCCTCCTATGTCAGCCTCGCAAGTACAGGGATGGCAGAGGTGAGCCATCAGATCCAATTTATTTCTCAATCTGGTGATCTAATTATACGTACACTAAACATTTAATGTTTCAAAAGCTCTGAACCACGGAGGGAGGTGGTTTCCACAAAATAAAGTCAACCAGCAGATTGCTCGGCTTGAGAGAGAGGGAGGTTATTTGCAAGCATTATGTCATTTCAAGATGCTGTTTGATTACAAAATGAAATTGATTGCTCTTCCAGCCTGGATGAACATCATTGTATGTGGGTTGTTCTCCTTTAAACCATAAATAATCAACGGTCCATAAGCTATCCTTTTTGTTTTTGAAATGCTGTTATCTTTAAAAAAATTGTGTGTGTGGGGGGGAGGTGCCCATTCAGCAACCCATCTACTCACTCAAAGATGGGGGTAGTGCAGAATGGTAGTAATGACATAGAAAGGACAGTCATTGTGTCATTTTCCCATAGCAGAGCTGCTCAAGCATCTGTGGTTTCTAATGTATCTGAGGATTGTAGCTGTCAGCTTCTGAATTGCTATAGAAAAATACCTGACATAAAATGACCATAGGGCAGAAGGATTCAGTCTATCATGGTGTGGTAGTTTGAATGAATGGTTCCCTATAGGCTCATATGTTTGACTGCTCCATCCCTTGTTAGTGGAACTGTTTGGGTTGGTCCCCAGTTAGTGGAACTACTTGGGAAGGATCAGGAGGTGTGACCTTGGAGGAGGTATGTCACTAGGGGTTGGGCTTTAAGATTTCTAAAGCCTGTGCCAGGCCCAGTCTCACCTCTCTGCCTGTATCTTATGAATCAGATGTGAGCCCTCAGCCACTGCTCCTGTGCAATGCCTGTCTGCCTACCACCATGCTTCCTGCCATGATGGTCACGGACTAACCCTTTGAAACTGTCAGCAATTCTGCAATTAAATGCTTTGCTTTATAAGAAGCCTTGGTTGCGGTGTTTTGTTGGAGCACTAGAACAGTAACTAAGACACATGATGAGGAGGAGTTAATGGAACAGAGCTGTTTAGCTCATGTTAACCCAGAAAGCAGGGATGAGTCCTGATAGGAAGGGTCAGGGCACACTTTAAACCTCAAGATACATCCCCAGCAAGGTATTTCCTCTAGCCAGGCCACACCTCCTATAATCTAGTCAGTATTGAAATTTTTACATTTTCATTTATTTAGTGTGTATGTGTGTGTGTGTGTGTGTGTATGTGCGCACGCGTGCGTGTGCTTGCACAAGTGTGCCCAAGTGCTCATGTAGAAACACATATCATTCTACACATATAAAGGTCAGAAGACAACTCACAAGAGCCAGTTCTCTTTCTTCTACTATGTGGGTTCTAGAGATGAGGCTTGGCAGGAAGCACCCTTAGCTACTGAGCCATCTCACCAGCCCTTATTCTAAGTATTTCTTAATCCCATCAACGTCTCAGTCAAAATTCATCATTGCAGCTATTAACAATAGACCCGTCGCTTGTTAAATATCATCCCTTAAACGATTCGATCAAGGAAAAAACCACAACGAAATGCCGACTTTGATCTTACTATCTGTAAGGTCTTTGATGTGTTAATTCTATTTTGTAAGACGTTAACGAGTTGTCTGGTGTGTACTAACAATAAGTAACCAGCAATACAGATATAGGGCTCCACCCTTCAGGAAGGACTTGAGGGAAATGGCCCCATGTAGAAAACAGTCTCATCCTTCCCTCCTTCTTTCTGTTAAGATTTATGGTAGTAGATGAAAGATTAAAATTGATTTGTACAATGACTATCTAGGGACCAAAGGAAGAACTTCAGTGGTTGCTTATCTGATGGCTGAGAGTTCTGACAGGGATCAGAGATCTGTGAAGTTCCCTGGCAAAAAGAACTTTTAAAGCAATTTTCATGTCACATGTTCCAGAACTGTAGCCTGGCAAATACTATAAAATACAAGAGTGGTTTGGCAGATTGAATGAATGTGTTTGCCCCACTCCCATCTCCTGGCCCCATTAGAAGGAGAGAACCTAACTCTGTTACCTTTCCTTTGCTGTGATAAAATATCCAGCAATAGAAACCCAATGTGGGGTGGGGGCGGGTTTTGGCTTGATCCATCATGGCAGGGGAGTTGAGTCAAGGCCCCAGGAGCTTCAAGCAGCTGTTCCCATCCTATGAGCAATGAATGCTTGCTTCTGCTCAGCCTCTATAGTCTAGGATTCTAGTCAGGAACCGCTGCCACCCACACTGGCCAGGCAAGCTCACCTCAGTTAACTTATCAAGGTAATCCCCCACAGGCACACCCGGAGGGCTGTCACCCAGGTGATTCTAGACTGGCCAAGGGAATGATTAGCTCTAATTGGCACAACAGGTAAAGTCTAGGATAGACTGTTTTCTTAGCCCAATGCTTTATAACAGAGGTTCTCAAGAATGCTGTGTGTAACCCTTTAATATAGCCCCTCATGTTGCGGTAACCCCCAAGTATAAAGTTATTTTTGTTACTACTTCATAACTCTAATTCTGCTGTTATGAATTGTAATATAAATATCTGATATCTGATAAATGACCTCTGTGAAATGGTCATTTAGACCCCAAAGGGGTCGCCACCCACAAGTTCAGAACTTCTGCTTTATAACAATACAACATTCTTTGAGGCTGCATTCTCATTCCTTTTTCTTTTAATAAGCTATCCGGCTGTTTTGTTTTGTTTTGTTTTGTTTTGTTTTGTTTTGTTTTGTTTTGTTTCTGAGACATGGGCTGACCTCAAACTCTTGGTCCATCTTTTCAGATGACAGTCATGCACATTTATACCCATTGTTCTTTACTTAGTGACCTCAGTCTTAACTTGCTTTCTGTTACTATAATACAATACCTGAGACTGGGTAATTTATAAAGAATGGAAGATTATTTCACTCATGATTTCTGAGGCTGAAATCCAAGAGTGTGGTTGTGGTATCTGGTGAGGGTGGGTGCTGCTTCATTTCATGGCAGAAAGCAGGACAACCAGGAAAGGGTAGAAGAAAGATGATAGGTGGCCATACTTTGAAACAATACATCACTGTGGTGACTGTAAAGAGCTGATAGCCTGTATGTGTGCATGTATGTATGTATGTTCCCAGCTCTCTCTTTCAGTGTCTCTGTCTCTTTGTCAATCTCTCTCTTTCTCTCCCTCCCTCCCTCCCTCCCTTTCTCTCTCCCTTCCACCCCACATTGGAGAGGCTGAGAACCCAGGGGTGGTTCATCCCATGAGTCTATGTGTCTCAGCAGGGCTCAGATGCCAACCCAACCCCAGGGCTCACTCCCATCTTCCCCTAATAAGGCCCCAACCCAAGCCACCAGGACAATGCAAAGACCGAGTAATAATAGCCCTGACTGCCTCTGAAATATGATGGTCCAGTCTTCTCCGGTCACCAATGCCTCCAGACCTGAGTTAGCTGAATCATGCTGGCTGTGCTACGAGATAAGACCACCCTACTTCGAAGGCATAGCCCTGATTGGAAACTTTACTGAAACTGAGAACACCAGTGAGTGCAGATGGTAACAGGTGAGGCTAGGCTGACCTTACAGGCCAAGGTCACCTATATAGGGAATGTCCCTGGGGCCTATAGCCACCTTTGTAACCAGACCTACAAGGTAAATCCAGGTAATGATAAATAACTATTACCACCCACCAATGCCTGGTGGACAAGGACTGTCAGGCTTACCCCATGCATCCATGGGGCTATACTACATCAGGGCAAAGAATCCTGTATACTTGTCCAGTTGTTACTCAGGATTATTTATCACACAGACAGCCAAGTCCTAGATTTCCTGGGTAACAATCCTAGAACCTCAGGTTTAGTCCCCACAAGAGCCAAGCGGAAAACCAATTTCGGTTGTAACTCTCGTAAGACTGGGAGTGGCCGGTACAGGAACCGGGGTAGCTTCCTTGATGTTACAAAACAAACACTGTGGCAGTTTAAGAGAAGCCATAGATACTGATATAGAGAGATTAGAAAAAGGTTTCTCTCCTCCAAGATTCTCTGGGCTCCTTGGCAGAGGTAGTACTCCAAAATAGGAGGGGCTGGATCTCCTCTTATGCAACAGGGAGGGCTATGTGCAGCTCTCAGAGAAGAGTGCTGTTTCTAGGTTGACCACTCCAGAGTGGTCAAAGAGTCGATGACCAAAGTTAGAGAGGGTCTGGTCAAGAGAAAATCAAAGAGAACACACACAAGGCTGGTTCTAATCATGGTTCAACAGTTCCCCATGGCTGACCACCCTGATATCTACCCTGCTGGGTCCCCTGCTCATTTTACTTCTGCTCCTTACCTTTGGCCCATGCATTCTAAAAAAAAATTGAGCCAGTTCATGAAAGAAAGACTTGGGACTATCCAACTTATGGTGATGAAAAGTCACCACCAATCCCTCCATAACGAAGCCTGTGAGCTTAAGGAAGTCCCACGATTGGACCTTCTAGTTACCAAAGAAAGGGAGGAATGAGAGGCCAAACCTACTCCATCTTGGAACCGGCCTTCATCTTAAAAGAAAAAAAAAAAAAAAAGCCTGAGAACTTGGCCACAGCTGAACCCAAGCTGCACCCACATACCAGGAAGGACCCTACAGTTTGTCCATGGCCAGAGTTGCTCCCGAGCTACTTCCTAGCGACAGTCAATCAACGATTAGTCTGATTGGTTCAGATGTGCTTTCAGACCGTCCATTTTTTTACAGTCTTGCTTCAGAGCACCCACCTGTCGGCTTACAATATATATTCAGTTAGATGCTGGCCAGGCTGGACGACCTCTCGCGTACTTCCACGTCCTAGAAAACCTTGTCCCGATGAGAGTTCGGGGATGCTTCACCAAGCTGTCCTGTGGGCCAGTGGTGAGTAAGCCCAAACTCAAGTTTGTAATAAAGAGACCCTAATGCGATTACATGGGAAACAGCTCCTTAGTAGTCTTTTGAATTGAATTTGTTTCATGCATGCACCCAAATGCCCTTCTCACACTGGATATCCCAAATATACAGTCCCAATGCCGGGGTGCTTATTCCCGCATATACCAAACAACCACCCACTCAGCTACTTGGCATATGGAGGAGAGGTCCCGTCTTCTGAGGTGGGCACTAAGGAGTTGTGGGGTCCTTCCTGGTACATGGGTGCAGCTTGGGTTCAGCTATGGCCAAGTTCTTTGGCTTTTTTTTTTTTTTTTTTTCTTTTAAGATGGAGGCCGGTTCCAAGATACTCCATCTTGGAGAATGAGAGGTTTGGCCTCTCATTCCCCCCTTTCTTTGGTAACTAGAAGGTTCACGAACGATTCGTGGCACAATAGTCTGACCAGCCAGTCGGTAACTCAACCCAAACCCCTAGATCATCGTCCCACGATGATGCCTGCTTTTTGTAGCTCTTACCTCGTATCTAAGCTATGGCTCACTTTTCTCCACTTTAGTCCTTAAATACTCCAGAACACATTTCAGTTCTCCATCTCTGCCCTCAAGCTCATATAATTGTCTCCTCTTGGCCTCTGGTGCCCTGGGTCTGCTCTCCACAGAAAGTGTTATGTTCCGAACCCTGGTGGCATAGTGTCTCCTCTCCCTAAAGTCCAGGGGAACAGGGTTTAATAAAGGGTTCTGCCCATAATTGTGGCCACTTAGTCTCTGGCTAGACCTTGGGACCCTCCCAGCTGCAACCATTTTCTTAGCAGCCACACCATGAGACGTGCAGTATTTACAACTCCTTAGTGCCCACCTCAGAAGACGGGACCTCTCCTCGATATGCCAAGTAGCTGAGTGGGTGGTTGTTTGGCATATGCAAGAATAAGCACCCCGGCATTGGGATTGTGTATTTGGGGTATCCAGTGTGAGAAGGGCATTTGGGTGCATGCATGAAACAAATTCAGTGGAGAGATCTGCCCTGAGGAATCTTTATGAGTCAACTCTCAACAATCATTGAATTGGGGAAGCCAGAAATCAGAAGCACTCTCAGCAGAGAATGGTGACCCAGGGAGAAACTGGGCTAAAGACATTCCAAAGGAGATTTTTCTGTGGTCACAGAAAAGGATTTCCAGGTCTCTTGCCTTTTATTTTAAGACTAGTACTAATGGGACTGGAACGTTCCTGAATGTATCCAAACTGAGTTAGAGGACGTGGCTTGGGACTGTTTTCAGCTTGGGGAGGAAGGTGGAATTTAGAACTAATCTTTGGGATCGCCATCAGGAGTTTGACTCGCTGCCATTTAGTAAGTCATTTACCAGTGTCTTAGAGTCCACCGAAATGGAAGAAGTAAACTTCTCGGGGAAGTGCTCTCCAGGTGGAAGGCACCGAATGAGGTGATAGAAGACCTAAATATTGTGGCTAGAAAGGGGGCAGGAGAGCAGAGGGGAGGGTGGCTAGGATTGTTCAGTGCTGTGTGGTGAAGTAGAGGGCAGCCCCACTACAGGTTTGGAGGCCTTAAGGCCAATGGCCTTCACAGAATTGGGCTAGACCAGGAAGAAGGAGGCCAGAAAAGGGTGCCTTGAAACCCAGGGGCCGTTGGGTTTTATGGAGCATGAAATGTGCCCGGTGGGAGGCATTTGAGCCGGAAAAGGTCACAAGTGTTTCAGGTCAAACTGAGAGCAACAAGCAAGAACTATGTGGGAGCCGTCTACACACTGCCATGGGAGAGGACCTCTAGCTTCTGTGACACTGTGGTTCCCTGGTTCTCAAGCCCCTGACAGATCGGTGGAAGGGCTCCTACTGCTGGCTAGAGGCAAGCTCCACCAACTCCCATATGCCCCCTAACCTGCACCCCCTATTCCCCTGCCTCAACTGCAGAAATGAGTGTATCTCCTGAAGCAGAGAAGTATGCCCTCCTGGGAGATTTCACTCTCTACACTCTGGAAAAACATAGAAAAGCTTTTTAGTAATAGTGTGCTTCTGGCTCTGGCTAATGGCCAAAGAGGAACCTGCTTCTTGACTGACAAAGCTGGGCCACCTGAGGAGATATGGGAAGGGAGAGCTAGAGGGGGAGCCGCCAATCAAGAGAGGCAGCTTGGGCTAAGAGACTGGCCGAGAGAGTAAGGGGCAAACTGAAACGACCAGGTAACCAAAATGGCTGAGTTACATAAGGAAGGGCATCTGGGGAGAAGGGCAGCACAGCTCCCAGCCTGGAAAAATTTAAGGGAGGGGGCAGGGTAAGCCAGATATACCCTGTAACAAGTAGGGACTAAGGGATGCAGGCCCCAGTATAAACAGAGACTGCAGGCTGCAAGTCTGGCCATTTAGGCAGATGAGAGATTTACACAGCAAAATATTGCCAGAATTATTTCTTAAGTACATCAGTGTTGCTCGATAATAGTTGTTACCGAGGGTCATCTTGCTCACCGGGTAAAAGTATGCTTTTCTCCAGAGGAGAAATGGGGCTTTATGTCAGGCCAGGACTTAAGAATATTTGTCTCCCTGTTAGAGACACGTTCTTTGATATGGCAAAAGGGTTTAATGGCTGGTTGTAAGTCAGGGTTGTCTTTTTTTGGTTATGAGAATGGACCCTAACTGCAGGTCAATCCCCGGGAACAAACATTTAAATAATTTTTTCTAACAAGCCTGATAACCTTGAATTTATTTATTTATTTATTTTGTTGTTGTTGTTGTTGTTTCGTTTTTTTTTTTTCGAGACAGGGTTTCTCTGTATAGCCCTGGCTGTCCTGGAACTCACTCTGTAGACCAGGCTGGCCTCGAACTCAGAAATCCACCTGCCTCTGCCTCCCGAGTGCTGGGATTAAACCTTGAATTTATTTTAAAGGAAGCACTACCTTAGCTAAATTCTACTCTGTGTGGCTTATTGTCTCCTAAGCAAGTTTATTAATAAATCCCATCACTCCTACCAGGGAGCTGCAGACCTCCTTCTCCAGCCAGTGGCTCAGAGTCCAGATCTGGATACCAGTTGGGGCTTTGTGGAGCCAAGCGCTACCAGCAATCACTGCTAGAGACTGGCTATAGTGGCTGCCGCATAAACCTCTGGGCGGGTATCCATGGTGACTGACACACGCCACGTCCAATGGCGGCCGGGAGCCTGTTTGTTTCCGTCCCCGCTTCCCCAGGGATTGAAGCTTCTTTGACTGACAGCTCGTTCCGGGCTCTGTTACGTAAGGGGAGGGACGAGTGCGGCCCCACCCGAGCGGCGCTAACTTGATTGGCAGGATGGAGCACCGACCTCCAGCACCTCCCGGAAGTACGTCCTTGATGGACAGCAAGAGAGCCACTCGGCATGGGCGTCCGAGGGGAAGCACCCAGGCTGGGGCGTGTCTAGGGCGTGTCCCGCCGAGGGCAGGGTGGGGCGGGGCTCTGCGGGAGAGGAGCGGCAGGGGCCGGGCTGCACTACGGCCGGAGATGCTGTTGGCCCGTGGTGGCGCTTGGCCGCCAGCGCTTCGCAACAGGGGCGTCCAGGTAAGCGTCCTACCTCTGGGCTGGTGGCTACCGAGTCGTCAGGGCCGAGGGTTCGTGTCCGCGGCCCGGCATTCGGTTCCCTGTGGTGCGCTAAGGACGGGGCGACGGCGGCCGCGCGGGGACACGGGGGCGGGGCCGCACCTGTGCGCTGCAGGCACCTGCTGCGCCGCCTCGGAGGAAGAGGGAGGCAGGTTCAGTGCCGCTCCGGTCGGGCCGTCCCCTCTGGTGCTGGGTCCGGTCAGTCTGGCGAGGGGCTGCCACGAAGCCCCAAGCTCTCGGCCTCTGCTGCAGACTCGCCGGCCCAGCCGGCCTTCAACTAGCTTCGAGGCTAGGGCCGGGCACCAGCCTTGCATCACCTCGGGACAGGTTTGTCCAGATTCTCTACGTGCTCCGAGACTGGATTGTGCCCCGGGCGAGGGTGCCCGGCCCAGCTAGCTGCCCAGCCGGGCTGTCCGAGGCCCGGGCTGTTTACTTTTCTTCGATCCTCTTAATGTGGGATTTCGTAAAGCCTTTTGGGGGTGATACATTAGTTAGTGCCTATATTAGCTCTGTGCCACAGAGGAACGATGGTAGTCCTCATTGGCCCTCTGCGGTATACTCCCCGTCGCATAAGTGAAGATGCACATTTCGCTCAGCTGTGCAGGGTAAATGCACTCAATCATTTTTTATTCTTAAGACTCAGAGGAGCAGGAAGTCTGGTGGTATTTTGTACGACTAAGGATGGAGCCTGTTTTCCTTACATCTGTCATTACTATTGGACGATGTCATTGTTATGCCTATGGTAGATTGCTCATCTAGCAAACTGTAGTTTCTGAAAAGTTGGCTACAGTTCCTTGTGCTTATGTTGCTGTTGGAACGATTTAGTTAAAAATATCGCTTCGATGGATGGCTCATGGTACCTTTTGGAGGAACTGAGGGCCATATACTGAATTTTAAAGGCAAAAGACATGAAAGGTACGTAGTGCCAGTACATTTACAGGTAGGAAATACCACGTCTCTCAAGAGGTGAAGAACCTCGACAAAACATGTGTGTCTGGGCAGTGGGTTACTAGTCCTGAAAAAAAAAAAAATGGTTTTCATTTGAGCCAAACAGGAACATACCCCTCCCTCATTTTTTTGATGTACTATTGTGTCAGCCACCTTTAAAAGCAGGTTTGCAAAGACTTACCAGGCTGCAAGTCAGCAAGTTAGTGGGAGAAGTGGGATCTCAGTCCTCTGGTATAATTACTGGGTGACACTGTCTCCTGGAAAGCGCAGCAGCAGCTATAGGCACTGGCTGGTACCCACCCACAGATGCTGTATGCATACCAGAGAACACAAATCACTGATGATTAGAGATACTGGTGTAGCATTGCTTCTTAGAGATGTGAGTTTTGACTCTTTTTATCTTCAGCTTTTCAGGGATACAAATAAGAAGCCATCCTTTTAAACTCAGCAGACTCTGGGGAAAGAGACTTAAGGCTGGGCTGGCTACTTCTGTATCTTTGTACATTTACTAAGTCACCCACTGACCTTGTGATCTTTGAAACCTGGTTTCTTATCCACTGCCTGCAGTTCTCTCCTTTAAATCTTCCATGAACGTACACATTTGAAATTCCTCAAGTGCCTAATACTGCAGAATTTTATACTGCATTTTTAGTACTTTAAACAAACCACCTATTGCTCAGAATGCCTGTTACCTATATTCCCTGTAATTTAAGGCAGAGGCAGGAAGATTGGGAGTTTGAGGCCAGCCTGGGCTGTATCTTGAATTCCTGACTAACCTGGACCACATAGTGAGTTTTTTGTTGTTGTTTTCTTTTCTTTAAAGGGCAGTTTCTTGGGGGTAGTAGGGACAGGACTCTACTCCCTCTTTCCTGATACAGGTATACTCTTTTTTTTTCCCTAGAGATAGGGTTTCTCTGTGTAGCCTTGGCTGTTCTGAAACTTAGTCTGTAGACCAGGCTGGCCTTGAACTCAGAGACCACCTGTTGGGATTCATGGTTTTTCTTACCTCATTGGCTATTAGTTTTGTGCCTGAGGCAAGTCATTCAGGACATTCCTAGTCCCTCACCTTGACTGTGGGAACTGTGATAGAGCTCGAGTGTAGGTGTTAGAGTGCACACTGACCTCCATTAGTCAGGTGCCTAGAGGAGCCATGGCTGCGTTGTAAAGCAAAGCTGAATCTTGACCTTGACTCCTCTACATGCTGGTTAGGAACCTGGTACTCAGATGATGATTTTGTTTGCTTGTGTTTGTATCAGTAGGTATCACTATGTAATCCAAACTGGCCTAAAACTCTGCATCCTCCTGCCTCAGCCTCTCAAGTACAGGGCTTAGCATGCTTGGCTATGTACACTTTTTTGTTGTGAGAAGCATTTAGGGCCTGCAGTGGAAGGGTGTGGAGAAGGGAGTATTCTTAGAGCTCTCTGAAGATACTCCCAGCCCTATTACCTTGGGGGCTGCTTGGCATGTTGTACCCAGGGTGTCAGTCTGTCCTGACTGTTGTTGGTGGTATCTTTGCATTTCTCCCATTTGTTTCAAGGCAGCGTGAATGCTGAGGACAGAAGAGTTTGATGACACAGCACTGAAGTTCTTTGTTTGGAATACACGTTATGAACCCTTTGTGGAGCATGTCTGCAGGCTCTGTGCGCAAAGTAGGTATAGTCAACAAATAGCAACTCCGATCGACAAGGAGGCTAACCGTCTATATCAAAGCCATCTGTAAACTTTAGCAAACTTTGCCTGGTTTCATTTTTGAGAAATCACTCTGTTCATTAAATTGGGTTTCTTAGGCTGAGAGTTCCCATCAGAATCTGATGATCACTGTTATGCTAAGGTCATTTCATTTAGATTGTATTATGCATGATGAAATTTGTAACACATTCTGAACCTTTCTCTATTGAAACTTCTGCAAGTCAACCAAGTTGCAAGAATTAAATTTAAAATGTCTTTCTTTACTTTTTAGAGATCAAGTCTTGCTATATATCCCAGGATAGCCTGGTATTCTGTTGTCTGGGTTGCCTCAAATAGCATTCTTCTTGCCTTAGCCTACTGAGTGTTGGTATTGTAAGTGTGCGCTCTCATGCAGTTTTAAAATGATACATATGTACACACACACACACACACACACACACACACACACACACACAGATATGTGACCTGACAAAACAGCTCAGCAGATAAAGGCACTTGTTGCCAAGTCTGAGTTTGTCCTCTGACTTCTGTATGTGTGCCATGGCCCCAAATAAATAATATAATTACAAAAATCTAAAGAAAAACATACATTTTCCTCTTAGGAAAGCTTAAAACATACAAGTAGCAATTTAAAAGCTCAATTCCACCAGTGGGTCGCCAACATTATTACCTTTTCCCTATGCACAGAATAGAGTCTTTACATAACAAATTAAATAGCCTTTGTTGTTGTTGGGAAGCACCAGTGAGATGCTAGTTTTCTGGCCATTCTGAGCCCTTAGACTAAGGATGGCAGTGTATGCTGGAGTCACAAATGTGGATCAAATGTAGCCTAAGCAAGTGACATAGCCCTGCTTCCTCGGTCCTTCCCGGTGCTCACTAATTTCAGTCATCTGTCCTACTTACTTTGAACTCCACAGCCCAGCTTTCTGTAGTATCTGCATGTACTGTAGTATCTGGTCTTGTTAATGGCTTTCCTGCTTCAGTTGCTTGTGACTGCGTTGTTCTTATGGGATGTAGCTAATGGGATTTTTACTGCTTTAGTCCTGTTTAGTCTTGTTTGCTCCTTCTATGACCTGCCTTCTCAAGGGATTTGAAGGCATCTTCATCATGGTGTGAGAATTTCTATGTAAACAGTAACTCAAACTTAGAAGCTAGGATGGAGCTAACAGTGTGCTCTGTTTTCAGAGTTGCCATAAATGCTCTCACAATTTCATCTTGAACAGCGAGCTGAAGGTGAAGAGAAGACATTAGCAGGGGATGTGAAAACTAGTCCTCCACGAAGTGCACCCAAAAAACAGCTACCTTCTATTCCCAAAAATGCTCTGCCCATATCGAAGCCTACATCTCCTGCCCCAGCGGCGCAGTCAACAAATGGCACCCATGCCTCTTATGGACCCTTCTACCTGGAATATTCGCTTCTTGCAGAATTGTGAGTCCTTCACAGATGACTGGTCAGTTACGAATGGTATCCCTGAAAGTTAAGAATGAAGTCATGTCTTCTGATAGACTTGTGAATTAATCTTACAGCTCAGACTTGTTCTCAGCTTGCTCCACTTTGGAGAACAGTAAGGAAGGCAGGACTCTTGAGAACACACAGTTGATTAGGAATCTGGTAGCTTAATTTCAGTGATCCTTCTGTGAGACATTTCACTGGAAGAGCTTTCTAAAGTAAGTGGGTAGTGGCTGGGTGGCAGCCTCTCGGGTCACACCAATTGGGGAGTATGGGCTCCATGTTGGCTCTCAAATTTTCTGAACCCCTTGACAGATGGGAGGGGCTCCAGTAGGGAAGGGTCAGGGAGCAACAACTCTCAGCAGGTGAGGGAACTAGAAACATTGACTTGGAAGAGAAAACTTAAGAGTGCTTAACATTTTTCCTTTAAATGACATTTTATCTAGTGTATTTGGTGGGAGGAGGAGCCGTGGCACAGGCGGAGGTTAGAGGGCATCTCGTAGTTACTTCTTTTACCATGGGTCCAGGAATTAACCTTAGGTCACCATGGTTTGGTGGCAGGTACCTTCACCTCTTGAGCTAGCTTGGCCAGCCCTCAGAAAAATACTTACAATTTTGTATTGTTTTATATGTCAGAAGGGCTGTAATTAGAAGACTTACTTGGTACAACCCTCAGAGGTTCCTTCTTAGGACTGCATGACTTGTCACAAGCCCACCCTTGCAGCAAAGCTAGGAGGACAGGGACTGTGCACTGTGCAGCAGCATGCCAGTAGTGATGATATACTGCTTGGCACAGAGAAGGTTCAGGTACCATGTAGTTTGGATCATTTGTTAAAGGGACAGAACATTGGGGTATTGTTAATTTCTATAATCTTAAAGTTTCTCTGTAGTTCAGTTATTTTCAAAGCAACTGGATCACTCCTCCCAGGGTACTGATGCTGTACTGGTCAGAGGGAGTGAGGCCTCAGTGTAGTGTAGCAGTGGTCTCTTCACTCTATAATGGCTGCCTTGTGTTTTGAGGCTGAGCAGTGAGGTGAACAGGCTCCTATTGTGGCGACTGAAAGCTGGCTGTGTTAAATACAGAACGGCCTTTTCCGACAAACATTGTCTCTGTGGGTAGCTCTATCTGCTAGCCATGGTTCTGTACTCTAAATCCCAGGGACTTGAAAGGTAATGATCTACCTGTCATGGTTGCAGTAGTGTCTATCATGCATTCAGGGTCAGCCTGGGGTACACAAGTAACTTAGAAAAGGCTGAGAAATAAATGTGAGGCACTTGGGTAATAAACAAGGCTCAGGCTGGAGAGATGGCTCAATAGCTAGGAGCACTTGACACTTGCAGACAACTGTGGTTCAGTTTCCAGCACCCACATGGTAGCTCACAGCCATTTGTTACTACAGTTCCAGAGGAGCTGATGTCTCTTTCTGGCCTCTATGGGGATGAGAGACTTACATGGTACATTTACATGGCAAGCAAAATGCTCATATAAAAATAAATCTTACCAGGTGTGCTGGCACACACCTGTAGTTCCAGCACTTGGGAGGCAGAGACAAGAGGCCAGCCTGGTTTAAAAAGTGAGTTCCGGGATAGCCAGGGCTAACAGAAAAAACATCTCAAAAAAAACCAAAAATAAAATCTTTTAAAAAGCCCCATACACTATTTCTCCATACATTTCAGGATTTGCATGTAAATGTGTTTTAGAGTGCCTTGGTCAGTACTGTCCTTCTCCGTGTCAGATCACTGGGGGCCAACCAAAATGGTGGCCAGTGTGTAACTAGGTTCCAGACAAAATGGTAGCATCTTTCTGCCATGACACTTGGTCTTGCCTTATGTCAGCTTTCACCTTCTATAGCAAGACCCAGAGAGTCTGACTGACGTCAGGACTGTTTGGAAGCTCAGAATGATACCCACCTCCATAAGCCACACTACACCCAAAGCCTGTCTTGCCATGTGACCCAGTGAGGCCAGCTCACAAGGACAGCTAAGTGATGGTAACTCTGGACTCTTAGTGCTTATGATTCGAGTTGAAAACCGTTCACTTTTAATTTAGTAGTACAAATGTAGTATGCCCAAAAAGCCCCAAAAGAAAATACCACATTTATAATAGTAAAAAGATAAATTTTTGAATGTGTGAACTCCTTCGTTTATAATGATAAGAGCAATAATTTTACAAATATATTTATCTCAGTCTTACTTTTGTTGTTGTTGTTGTGTATGTGTGTTTGTTTTTGAGACAGGGTCTCACTGTGTAGAGACTTGACTCTGGACTTGACTTAGAGAGATCCACCTGTTCTGCCCCCGGTGCTGGGACTAAATGTGGGGGCTACCCTATCACCTCGTTTACCTCAGTTTTAAATCCAAAAGGATCTGTTTCTGAAAGTAAAATCTGATTCTTTGCCCCTGTTTGCCTTTCTGAATCTGGAGCCCTGTATTGGCTTGAGTTTCTCTGTGGATTGTTTTAGAAGTAAGAAGGGACGGTCAGGGGGACATTCAGGCGCAAGGCCAGAATGAATCCATTTGCTTAGTTTGTGCATCAGCTGCCACTTGAGGCATGCTGCCTTGTCTCAGAGAATGTGGGGTGGCCTGACTTACACAAGCCACTAGCGTCTGCACAAGCTGATTCTTCTACTGCTCTTGTTTTAGTACATTGGTAGTGAAGCAGAAGCTGCCAGGAGTCTACGTACAGCCATCTTATCGCTCTGCATTAGGTAGGATGTGGATTTGACTTTCATTTATAGCGTGTGGGGTCCTCTGACACAGATGGACTTTAGCATGTTTATGTTCTCCTGCAGTGTGGTTTGGAGTGATATTCATACGGCACGGGCTGTATCAGGATGGCGTATTCAAGTTTACGGTGTATATTCCTGATAACTATCCAGATGGCGACTGTCCAGTAAGTAGGATTGCAGCTGAGCCCGTGCAGAGCTTCACTCACTGAGGGGAAAGCAGGGCTTACAGATTTCCTGATCCTTCTCCTGACTGTATGTCTCCCACAGCCAACAGTGGGGTTGGTGCTTTGTTACCTCTGGTCATGCTAGCCCACCTGCAGCTTCACCCTTTCTCTGCTCAGGTTGTGTGCGTGAGGTTGGGGGCCATACTGTACCATTCACTGTATGGCTGGTAATGGTCATGCTGCAGAGGAGGAGAGTGGTATCTCCCCCACTGCAAAACTACTTTACAGGAAAATGGTTACAGTTAACTGGCCTGATCTGACCAGCAGCGTGACGTCACTCACTGAAGTCTCTCTCTTTACACACAGCGCTTGCTGTTTGATATTCCTGTCTTTCACCCACTAGTTGATCCCACCTCGGGAGAGCTGGATGTGAAAAGAGCATTCGCAAAGTGGAGGTTAGTGTATCAGTGTTTCCTGTAGTAGCATGGCCGTGGGAACAAGCCACAATAATCACACCTGGTCTCCCTGCAGGCGGAACCATAATCATATATGGCAGGTGTTAATGTACGCAAGGAGAGTCTTCTACAAGATCGACACAACAAGTCCCCTAAACCCAGAGGCCGCAGTACTGTATGAAAAAGACATTCAGCTTTTTAAAAGTAAAGTAGTCGACAGTGTTAAAGTGTGTACTGCTCGTCTGTTTGACCAGCCGAAGATAGAAGACCCCTACGCCATTAGGTAAGTGGTGTGTCCTTTATATTTCCATTTTCCAGATGAGCTCAGAATAAAGCTGTAGAGGAACATATGTTATTAGCCTGGAGCTTTTTACTTTGTTAGCTCAACTCCTAATGCTACTCAGGCTCTTGGCCTTAAACCAAAAGCTTTCATAGCTCACACACCAGTAATGATATATTTAGTGACTCTGGTGTCCTGAGAATCTGTCAAGTGCTTTTTCATCTTTCCATGTGTTGAGTTTTCAGAAGCAATGTGAGCTGCTCTCCACACCGTTCTTCACGCCCCAACATAAGTAGAGCTGAAACCACCAACTTCAAACTCATTTCTCTCTGCTCTGTTGTAATTAAATAGAACTTACCTCTAACATGTTCAGAAAGATACTTGTACTGAACTAGATCCGCCTTGACACCGTGACAGGAGAATGGAGGCCCCTCTAGCTTTTGTGGACCTGGGTAGAAGCATACTGTGGGGATGCTTACAGGCTCTGCTTGGTGTCTGTACTTACGCTTTGCTAATACAAAGCTATTCCTTGGTTTCACTCTGCTCTGTTTTCTTAATCTTTAAATAGTATTTCAGAGGTGGTATGAGGTTTACAGGAATGAGTCTAATTATCAGATAACATCAGTGTACAAGCTAGCAACTGATTAAAGATTGCTCTTTAGCCAGGGGTGTGGGGTGGAGGTGCACACCTAGTCTCAGCATTTGAGAGGCAGAGGCAGGCCTGAGTTTAAGGCTAAGCCTGGTACCAAGTTCCAGGACAGCCATGGCTACACAGAGAAACCCTAAAATCTTTTCCCTTCTTAAGTTTTATTAGAATTAATTATTGAAAATGAATGCTGTACATGTTTAGCAAACTATAAACTATTTTTAATATTTTTTGCCCTTCAAGCTTTTCTCCATGGAACCCTTCTGTACATGATGAGGCCAGAGAAAAGATGCTGACTCAGAAAGTAAGTACATACCCATTTTTGATATGGCTATCCTGGTTTAACTGTTTGCATTGGAGGCCACTGTTTCATACAGCTTGGGGAAAGTAGTCAGGATGGTTCTGAGCTTGCTCATCAGTTGGTTTTTTTTAATGTCTGTTTTTGATTGTGCCTAGAAGAAGCCTGACGAACAGCACAATAAAAGTGTTCATGTTGCTGGCCTGTCATGGGTAAAGCCTGGCTCAGTACAGCCTTTCAGTAAAGAAGAGAAAACAGTAGCAACCTAAGAGATGGTGGAGCTGGTGCACCACGCACTTTCCTGCTGGACTCTGGCCTAGTTAAAGCTGACTTATGGCAAAGGACTGCCTGAAGAGTAAACCGCGTGGACAGTGACTGGATATCAGTGTTGTGTATGCGTAGGTTCTAACAGCAGGTTGTGGAGACCTCTCATTAAGTAAAGCATTACTTCTGTCGGAAGTGTCAGGGTGGATCTAGTTCAGTACTCCAAATTATTGGGGACCTTGAGGCTTAAGTATTTTTCTGAATATGTTAGAGGTAAGTTGTGTTTACTTAAACTAACAGAACAGAGAGAAATGAATACTGTGTAATAGTTTGGAGTTGGTAGTTTCAGCTGTACATATGTTAGGCCATGAAGAAGGGTGTAGAGAACAGACTCCAGAGTGCAGCACTTTCAAGTAGAAGACTGGCTTCCCGGCTTCAGCCTGCTGACTTGCTGTAAACATATCTCAGAAGCATTAGAAAAGTAGGCAGAACCAGGATGCTTGTTCATAGTTTGTTTGTTTTTTTTTAAAAAGGCAAATTACTGTATTTTTATGGCAGGAAGAAGAAAAAAGTGTTCAAACGGTTTCTGATGAAGTCAGGTATTTAAATGGTGAATGACCGATGTGTTAGTGGAGATGAAATAAACCAATAAATGATCGATTGTCATTTATGCAGGAAAGTAATGCTCCTTTTCAGTATAACTAAACAGAGACTAATTTATAAGTGCTTTATTGAAAAATACACATATTTTCATATAAAATTACAATAGCGGTCCTAAGGTTTTTTAAGTACTCTGCACGGCACTACTCTGTGAGCAGTGCAAGGCTGTAGGTTCTCAGCTGGGTGCTTTAGAGCAGCATGAAGTTACCTAGTAACTTGGTTTATAATGATCCAATTTACAATTGAATTTTCTCCTTAGGATTATTAATCCAACTTAAAAAAAAGACTTGACAGTAGTGATTAATAAAGATATACATAGATAATCAATAGCTGTTAAATAATTTTCTAATTTGTATAAATGGTACTATGTACTAATAAAAACCTAAATTCTCCAACCTATTTTTTTAACTTCCAGGAATACCCTCAAAGATACTTTCTTTTGGATAACTACCTCCAAAAGGGGTCATAATTTTTCAAATACTCTCAATTCAACCTGATTTAAAAATCTGTATATAGCTAACTGATCCCTATGTAATGCCACTACTACAAATGGGAGAGTTTTACATGTGCCCAGAACGTGTAGCTACATCAGCAGTCCTTTAAGAAAAGCATTAAAGAAAATATTAGCTGTTTAGCCTAAGCCTAGAAGGCTTGTACCTACTAACGTTCACACTGTAGAAAGTGTCATCATAAATATACAGCAAAATCTGGGTCACAATGCTATGCATCTTACAGCCCTAAAGTGCCACCAATTACACAGGTTCGTTCAGACATTGCACGACTCGCACACTGTGCCGTACCTACTGGGGAAGGGATAGTGCTCAAAGGGGTCAGGCCTTAGGCCAATGCCAAGGTTGGACCTACCCATATGCGAGCGGAAATGGATTTAAATACAGTTCCTCTCCTGGGGCCTACCTACAAAGGCCTCTAAAGATTTGCTTTCTGCAGTACTTGTAAAAGTTTACCAGAGTTAAAAAATCCAGGTTTGGATTCTGAAGTGTTGAAGGTAAGCACTAAGTAGAGGAAGAGGCAACTGGGATGAATAAAATATTCTAAGGATACTGGAATATCTGATTTCTTAACCAAAATGTCCCTTCCATTCTTTGTTTTTGAGTAAGGGTTACATGTAGTCCAAGCTGGCCTCAGACATGCTGTGTAGCTCAGGTTGGTCTTAAACTCCTGGTCCTCTTACCCTCTACCCCTTGGGTGATGGGACAGCAGAGGCATTTACTGCCACACCAAGTCAGAGGCGCTTCCCTTTTATGCCCGCCTCTGATCGGTTGCTGGATTAAGGAGCAAGGTTCCATAATCCTGCCTGCATCAAGTCCTGCTAACCAGCTCATGTGAAGACCGTTTCCTCCGGCACACTAACCTCAGTGTGAGCCTCGGTCATTAGCCACATCTTGGAGGCGACGTAACAGAGCAGAGTGATTTTCTGGGCAAATTCTTTTTGCAGGTGACTCACTTCCATCGTCCAAGAGAATCCCTCTCTTTTTAGTTGGAGTCTCTCCTGTCCGTATCATACTGTTAATTTCTCTCAGTCTCTATGGTGAGAAAACCAGAAAAACTTGAAAATGCTCGGTAGTAACTTAAAGAGGCACAAATTTAAGATGTAAGCATTGAACACTTTTGTAGAAAGAAAACCCTGAGCAGATTCTGACAGGACACTGGTGACTCTGGGTGGGGCAGAGCATTTCCATTTTTAACAAACTTTCTTGGTGATTATGATACACATATCTATTATACACACGTTCAGCATGTTGTGATGGTCCTATAGTATCACAGTTAGACATAGTTAATCATACGTCCACTCTGAGATTGTTGTGTGTGCATGTATGGGGTCGGTGTGCATGCATATGCATGTGTGTATATATAGTTCAGGGTTTGTGTGTGCATGTATGGGGGTCAGTGTATGTGTGCACACAAGTGGAAATCAGAGGACAACTCTGGAGTCAGGTTTTACCTTTATATGTGGCTTTTGTGACAAGTGCCCTCACCCATTGAGCCATCTCCACAGTTCCACACACAAGCTGAAAAATAGCGTGACTTGGAAGTTCAGTGGCTCGCTCCTATGTGCTCACAACTTGGGAGGCAGAAGACGACTGCAGTAAGTTCAAAGTCAACCTGGCTACAGATTGAGGCCCAGGTCAGCTGGAGTTATATAGCAAGACCTTGTCTTAAGCTGCAGTCCCTCCACCCTTTTGTTTTGAGACAGTGTGTCACTGTAGCCCAGGCCAGCCTGTAACACACTTTGTAGCTCAAGGTGGCCTCAAAGTCACAACATCACATCAGCCTCATGCATGCTGGGATTAAAAGTGTGAGCCACTATGGCAAGTTTCTTTTTCAATCTGAGATAGTCGTAGCTGTTAGCCAGAGTAGCTCTTAACTCTGCAGCCCAAGCGAGACTTGGCCTCTGTGTCCCCAGAAGCTGAGAGCATGCCTGAGCAACTTGTCTTCTAGCAGTCATCCTCAGCCACAATTTCACTAGAGAAATAAGCCTTAGGTCCTCAGGGCATTCATTACTGGTACTGCATTAGCACCTTCTGGAGGCATGTAGTAAAATTATTTGTCATGTTCGGTGGCTTCAGTGAATAGTCCAGTAAAGAAAGGCACTGGCAGACTATGTCACCAGCATTGTTTCCCAGGGCCCCAGAGTCTGCCTGGACGCTGTTTTCTTCAGGTACCTTGTTGGCTGAGTTTTTATTCATGTCTTATTTTAAAAGTATACTGAGGGGGAAGTGGTAGTGCATAGCTTTAATCCCAGCACTTGGGAGGCAGATCTCTGAGTTTGAGGCCAGCCTGATCTTAAAAAATAAAAAACAAAAAACAAACAAAAGGATATTGAGAATACACACAGTTTAAGAAATCTTCAGAGTGGTGAGTACACAGGACTAGTGAATCCTCACATTTCCCTGCTTCCACAATTCTGCTCACTTCTCATCCCCCAGATTTTAAAATGCATATCCTAAGGCCAAGACCCTAAATTGGTAGAATGTTTTAGCTTAGCATGCAAAGAACCATATATTCAATTCCCAGCACTGCACAGCTGGCATAGTGGTACGCACCTGGAATACCAGCGCTCCACAAATGGAGGCAGACGGATCAGAAGTTTAAGGCCATCCTTATCCTTAACTACACAACAAAATTGAGGCTAGCCTGGGCTACATGAAACCTAGAGTCAAAAGAATAGTATATCCTAGACATATTTCTTATTTTTATCTTTTTGTGGTTCTGGGGATTAGACTAGGGCCTGGGGCGTGCTAGGTAGACACTGCCACTCCACCCTAGCCATCACTTCAGTTCTTTACTCTGAAATAAACTTCAGGAGTTTTCAGTTCAGTCATCAGTGGATTTGCCAGCATATGTATTTTCAAAAATTTTAACTATCGCTGGGCAGTGGTGGCGCACGCCTTTAATCCCAGCACTCGGGAGGCAGAGACAGGCGGATTTCTGAGTTCGAGGCCAGCCTGGTCTACAGAGTGAGTTCCAGGACAGCCGGGGCTACACAGAGAAACCCTGTCTCGAAAAAACCAAAACCAAAAACAAAGACAAAACAACCCTATCATAAAAGAGGCTCCCTTCTACCCTTTCTCTTCTACCTCGTGCCTTCCTAAGAGAGGTCTAGCCCATTGCTACCTGAGTTTTCCTTAGCTGGCTCACCGACCACAGTAGTTGATTAAATGTTACATAAATTATAAATTGTTTCCCTTCAGTGTACATATAGATATCATAACAGCACATTTATAAAGTACATTTTGTAGATAACTCTACTATGTACATATGGTACATATATTTTCTACACAATTCATTTACATGATATGGATGTTTCCACAGTTCAAATCTTCAAATCTTCACTTTGTGGGGGTTGGGGGCTATTCCAAGTTGTCATATGGAGGTCAGATGGAGTTTTCTCCTCTCTTTCCACAGGTTCAATACTAAACTGAGGTCACCAGTGTGTGAGTCAAGTGCCTCACCCTCTGGCCCTCATGGTCTCAGCCTAGAATTCTCTCAGGGAATAGAACATACCTAGCCTCTTATTATTTATTGTGTCTTATGGACACTACATTTTCCTCCCACCACGCTGGTCCTAAGCCATGTCATCAGCCCACCCCACACTTGCTTTTTCTCACCCAGTTTGCAGGGATATTAGTCCTATTACTCCACTCTAAGTATCTGGCTGGTTCGTGTGTATCCTCTGCCTTTTTTCTTTGGCTTCTCTTATTCTTAGAAGTATGGCATTAGTGAGGGTTTGTTTTGAGTCGTATATTATGGGACTATGGATATGAATTGGGGGGTTGCTCAGAGTTTGCTGTATCAGCATATGTGGCTCTGCCTCATCTCTTTAACGTCTGTATGGCATTTCAGAGTCCATCTATCATGGCTAATCCCACACTGGTTATTATTTCTTCCTAGTTGCTTAATATTATAAACAGTTGTTCAGCAGTTGTTCACGCCACAGTATATGCTCTTACAGGAGCACCATGATGACTGATTGTGACCTTTGATGATTTTCTTTTCTCCTTGTTCTGTGACTGTTTCTTAGGCTGGCTATAGATCCATACTGCTTGCTTTGTGATAGTTTCCCCTGGTTTCAGTTGTTATCTACTGAGACTCTTTTCCATCAAATCTTAATAGTGTGTGTTTCTACATGCAAGTGCTGTGTGGGCAGAGGACGATCTTGGGTGTTGCGTAACGTAAACAAAAATATAATGCACTTCCTTTTCCCCAACGCTCCCTCTTCCGTGACGCCCACGTGCTCCCCGAGGTTCCTGTCCCTAGTTAGTTTTCTCTGGAATGCTGTGTAAAGTAGACAACGAACCCTAGTGCATTTCACACATGCATGAATGGACAGAGTTAGGGATGCTAGTGGGTTTATCAGTGCTTCTGGCTTGATTCGGTGATTGGTGGGCCTTAGGGCTTAAAGTTTGGTGGACTTTGACGCAGGGCATTGCCACAAAGACCAAGCTGGCCTGGTCTCAAACTTAACATTCTACCTCAACTTCCTGAGTGCTGGTTTTTGGGTTTTTTTTATTAAAGTAATAATTTTTTTATTAAAGTAATAATTCACTAAGATGTTTCCAATGAATATAAATTTCCACTTCACTAACCATATAAGACTAAGATGACTGGTGTAGGTACAGATATGTCCACCTTGAGAAGAACTTGCCGAGGTGTTTCAGCAGGGCATAGCATTGTGTGCACTCTCCAACAGCGTGGGTCCTAGTTGCTCCACGGTGTTACCAGGACTTCTATACCTGGTGTTTGATGTTCCTGATTTTGCAGATCCTTTCTTTATGTATTGTGTACATGCAAATCCTTTCCTTTAACAGAAATTGAATGTCTTGGGGTTTTTTCCCAGCCCATGCCTTCTTTGTTAATTCTAATATTAGGGTTTTTTGTTATATTTTTATTTTTATGTATATTAGTGTTTTGCCTGCATGTATGTCTGTGTCAGATCTTGGGAGTTACAGACAGTTGTGAGCTGCCATGTGGGTGCTGGGAATCGGACCCAGCTCTTCTGTAAGAATAGCCTGTGCTCTTGATGCCTGAGCCATCTCTTTAGCCCCTCTAACATTGTTTTAAAGAGCACAAATTCTTAATTGTAATGAAATACAGCTTATTTTATGGATTGTGATTTTTATATTGTGCTCACCAAGACTTCATTTTCTTCCAGTTTTCAGTTGTAGGTTTTATATTTATATCTGAGTTCTTGGTATTAAGTTTTACATGTGGCACAAGACATGCATATGAGTTTATGATTATTACAGCACATAGATTGCCACTCAGTTTAGCACCATCTGTTGACATGACTTTTTACAACTGCCACAACACCTTTGTGAAAGAATCGGCTCACCATGCACACACAGTGTGCCTTAGTGTGTTACACAGACCTCTGAATTTGCACTTGAGCAACACAACCGTAAGCCTGAGAACCAGATGTTGTGAACCCCCCACCTCTTTCAAAGTTGTATTATTCCATTCCTTTGCCTGTTTATACAAATAATTCTGGGATTTTGGCTGGTCATGGTGTTTTTTCACAGCAATAGAACAGTGACTAAGACACAATCTAAACATTGTGGATTCTCATTAATATAAAATGCTTCCATTTTCTCTTGTGATCTCTTCTTTGACTCACAGAAATCTGATATTAAGCTTCTAAAACTTTAGAGGTTTTCAGATAGCATTCATTGCCAGTATAGCCAGAAAAAAATTGCATTATTTGAATCCTTTAATTTATTACATACGTGGGGATGCAATTCAGTGGACGAGCACCTGCCTAGCATGGGTGAGATTGGTGCTCAGCACTGTACTAGGAAGTGTCTGTGTAGTACAGAGTGTGGGCTACCTTTGTAAAATGCCCCACACGCAGGTGATGCTGTTGGATTATTGTCCCATCTTTTATATCTTCACTCATTTTCTCTGCCTGCTCTATCAGTTGTGTTGACTTCTCCACTATGAATGCATTTTCTCTCCTTGCATCTCTCATAACTGAGTAGAGTGCTCACACATGCTCTGCAAATGCTTCACCACTGAGCTGGACTCCTAGCCCAGGAATGACTCTCTTGGTCTCATTGCTCTGAAGTCCGGTTTTCCTGTTGCATAGCTCCTGCACTTCTCTGTGTACTTGTGCCAGCATGGTATTTTGAACATGTTCTTTACAACAGCCTTGTTGAGATACAATGTACATTCATATAGCTCACATTTAGAGTGTGTGACTCCAGCGATAGCTGCACGCTACAATCAACTTTATTGCTCTCAAAGAAATCTACTAGCCCAAGTGTTTCCTTTCTCCCAAGCAACCACTGATCTGCTTTCTGCCTCTGTGTGTCTGCTCCTTGTGTGCATCTCACCTGGGTAGACCATGTGCAGTCTTTTATAACTAACCCTACTCACTGTTGTGTCTACAGGGGTTACCCCCACACAAGCGTGTGCTAGGTACTTCACTTTTTGGTCACACACATATTTAATTCATCAACTACTAGATACTTGGATTGCCATTTTGGAACTCACTCTGTAGACCAGGATGGCCTTAAACTCAGAGATCTGCCTGCCTCTGCCCCACGAGTGCTGGGATTAAAGGTGTGTGCCTTTACCATCCAGCAGGATTGTCACCTTTACAGTGTATCTTCACATTTGAAGCAATTGCATAAGTTTTTTACATCTAATTTCAGATGATCTTAATGGGGTTGTTTGTAAAACCTACAAACAGATTGCAGAGGGATGAGATTTCCTAAAATTGAGACAGTGTTTCCTATAAAACTTGCAATTTAAACCAAATACATTCCAAAATGGATTGTGGTGGTAAGGGGGTACAGGAATCAGAGGTAAGAGGGTTGGGGCAATGGCTCAGTCAGCAATGGGCAGCAACAAGCTAAATACAGTGGTGACCTCCAGTGTCATCAGTGTAGGCACCACACTAAGTCCCAACCTAACCTGTGTCACATGGTTCCCCAAGTACAACCCAGTCAAAGCACATGCCTGCCACAGCTTCTGCCAGCCTATCCGAGTCTACATTACTCCCAGTGAGATAGCCTTTGCCTTAAGGACATCACTTTCTTCTCTGCTTCTTGGATGCACTTCCACATCTCAGGAACTATAGAATTCTTCACCAGTAAGCCTCAAGGTTCCCTGCTCTCAGACTGAAACAGATGCTACCACATATGTCTAACACTGAGCTCTCCATTTTTCCAAAATGCTGCAGAAACAGAACTTGGTAACCAGTTTAAGAGTCCAAAGTTTCTATTCTGAACAGAAGCAGAAAAAACAAAATTTTACTAATGAAAGAAAACTCAATGTTCAAAATGTGCAGATTGGAAAGGAGGCAAGAAAAACAGTTGCTCTACTTTATTTCCAACCCTGATGTCCTCAAAAACCCAGCGGGTCCTGGGCTCTGCCCATCATGACTTGAGCCTTCTGACATGCGCCCATTGCACGGCTCCAGGAAGTTCTTACACTTCAAAGAGCTAGTCCTAGCCTTCTAAGCATTTTAGAGTTAGTGAATGCCATTTACGTAGTCTTACCTTTGATGGGCTGTTGCTGAAGTAGTAAAAAATCTTCTCTCGAGGAGAAAGCATTGCTTCATTTTTATGTGGGGAAATGTAGATAGGATGACTTTGAGATAACTGTACTCGGCGAGGGGAGCCTGTTCTTACAAATGGATAGGGAGAGAGGGGAGGAGTGTCCGTCTGTTGAAAACAAAACAAGTAATTCTGAGAATAAGCTGTCCTAGCCAGGTTGTAGTAAAAGTCATCAATTGAGTGAAGAGGCATAATCAACCAGAAGCTTTTTGACAGCTGAACAGTGATGGGTCAGCAACAGCCACAGGACTCCAGAGGCTCACACTTTCAGCTAACACTGGTGGGTGTTTAGTGTCTGCCGGCCCCTGTGTTAAGCATTTTTATACATTACATCATTTCATCCTCACGACAATCAGATAAACTATTAACTACTATTCTCATTTAATATATGAGGTGACAAATGTACAGAGAAAGTTTAGTTGGTTAGTGCCTTGGTACTTGTGTTGGAGATGTTCTTAGTTTTATTTAGCTAAAGAATTATTTGTAAATCTAGTTTATGATGGAAAATCCTCAAACGATTCCTCCTGCTCAAGAGTAGAAGCAGCATTCAGTGACCTCTGACGTACTTACCTGCGAGTTTGCCTGTGAGTACTTCATGGCAAACGTTCGGATCTGTTTCCTGTAGATGTCATTGTAGAACTGAATGAGGTCTCCTCTTTCCTCCTCTTCAGTGTCACTGTTGGCACCTGTGAGTCGAGTTGGTGTAGGAGGGGCACTGCTGGGCTGTGGAACTGGTAAGGTGCTGTTTGACCTCATAACTGGACTGGAGTCTCTACTGGCTGCAGCCAAGAGAACAAAAGATGCTGGTCTAGATTGTTTGAAAAAAAGACATCTCACTAGGAAAAGGGGGAAACAGCTATATGTATGGGGTCGTCATCAGTGGCAATAAGCAAGCAGTTTGATTCTTCAGGGTTGGTGTGTGTCACTCGTGTATGAAGATACACACCTGTATGGAGGCCACAGGCCAACCTTGGGTACCATTCCTTGGGAACTATCTACCTTGTTTTTTGAGACAAGGTCTCTCTCAAAGGGATACTTCAGTGTCTCAAAGCACTGGAATAAAGAACAACTGGCCTCTAAATTTAGTTTATTCCAACAAATTGTTTGAGAATAAACTACTTCTATATTTTATAATTCTTAGTCTTCTTGCCCTAAAAATAGATGTTCGTAAAGATCCATCTTCTTTACCTCTGTCTGTATTTAGTTCTGTTGGAGAATTCTGATGGCTTCTGCTCTCACTGCTGCCAGAATTTCTTCTTTTCCTTTTTATCAAGACACTTCTGTATACCTTTAAAGAGACAGTGAGAAGGAGATGCTAACTAGCATTTATTAAATATATACTAGGTGGTAGGACCTAAACATATGGTACTTGGTTCTCACAAAAATCCACGCAGTGGTGGTTGTTTTCAGGGAATGTTAGGAACTGCAGCCAAGTTAGGCATTGGGGATGTCTGTGATCCCGGGACTCAGAAAGCTAAAGGAGAGGGTTGCAAGTTCAAGGCCCATTTGGGCTGCTATCTCAAAAAACAACAAAACCCTTTATATGTCTGCTTGCACTACTTATTAATAGCAATAAGCAGGTACTCCGATTCTCTAGGGTTTAGTGTGTGTGTGTGTGTGTGTGTGTGTATTCTTTAGTACCAATACTTGAAGGCTGAGGCAGACATATCTGTGAGTTCAAGGCCAGCCTGATCTACACAGTGATTTCTAGGCCAACCAGAACTACATACTCTGTCTCAACAATAGCAATAGCCTTGTGATCTAGGTCATAGAAAGTATTCACTAGCAACTAGGACTTAGAGTCTATCTCACTTCAAATTCCAAGTACTGCTTAAAACAAAGATTTGACAACATTCTTGGTTTTCTTTTTTTTTGGTTTTTCGAGACAGGGTTTCTCTGTATAGCCCTTGCTGTCCTGAAACTCACTCTGTAGACCAGGCTGGCCTCGAACTCTGAAATCTGCCTGCCTCTGCCTCCCAAGTGCTGGGATTAAAGGCGTGTGCCACCACTGCCCAGCTCATTCTTGGTTTTCAATGACTGATTTTTATGTCACCTTTAATCTGCTTTAATAAAGCACAGTAATAAACTAAGACAACGTTAAATGAAAATTTAAAATCTACTTCATCATTCAACGTTGTCTTAGTTTATTATTGTGCTTTATTGAACCAGACTAAAAGGTGACATAAAAATCAGTTAACTTCTAAATTTGTATCAAGTTCATGGCTCTCTGAAGAAATATGTCATGGGAGAGATGGCTCAGTGTTTAAGAGCACTGGCTGCTCTTCTAGAGGACCCAGGTTTGATTCCCAGCAACTACATGGTGACTCACAACAGTCTGTAACTGCAGTTCCGAAGGCTCCAACGCTCTCTTCTAGCCTCTGAGGGCACCAGGTACCCATGTGGTGCAGATACACAATATACCATATATAAGAAAATAAATATTTCACATCATTGCCTTTGAAGGAAGAGGACTTTAAATAACTTGCATGAAATTGTATGCCAGCAATGTAAAAAATGAAAATAGCCCCATCCCCTTTGATTCCTACTTGTGACTCCTGCGGGGAATAGGCACAGAACTAACTATAGCTAATTTTTTTGTTGTTTAATTTATCACAGACTTAAGCTTTACTTTCAGCCCTGAGGAAAAAACCATGGTTACCTGGCTGCGGGCCTGTGGCTGAGTCCTGTAGCAACGCATGATATCCTGGAAGGACTTGTCTTCTTTTGTGACCTACAATAGTGAGAACACTTAGATCCTCATCAGGCGTGACAGTGAGCAGCGCAGCGGGCCTGTTGCCACTGTACTCAAAGACTGTATAGTAAATGAACAGCGTCTAGTCATGAAAACCTGAACTTTAGTAAGGAGGCCAGTATGTAAACCACAGCCTGCAGTAGAAAAGGACAATAACTAAGCTGAAACGCTGACTAGAAGTAGAAGTTGTTAGATCTGAACTGGCAAAGGAGAAAACAAAATCACACTTATCTAAGGAGGAAGTGTACTGTCTGAAGAACAGAAAAAAAAGAAAAACAGCCTCAGAAAACTGTTGGACAACAGTTAGCACATCAGCGTTCATGGAACCAGGGTTGGAAGAGGATGGAGGCAGAGAAGCAAGAAAAGATGTTCAAAGAAATAAAGGCCAAGCTGAGCAGCATGGTAGGAACAGGAGGAGCAAGAGTTTTAGGCCACTTGGGCTGCTGGGGTAAAAAAGGAGTGACAGCACCCAAGTTTACTTTAAAACATAATGTATGCATCCACAAAGGACAAGAAACAGTAGACGGAATCAAGAGATCCATGTCAGCTTTATGATAGTAAGGAGGTATCAAAACAATTTTCCCTCTACAAGGAAAGTCCAACAAGGGAAGAGCTGACTTCTCATCAGAAACTAAACAAGTAAAACAACAGAGTCAGAGTGGGCAGAAAGAAAAACATCCTGTGCAATGCAAAACATTCCTCAGAAGTGAATAAACACAGTTTGCTACGTACAGCAACCCCATAGAAAGGCAATAGAAACTGTGAAAACAGCACAAATACACATGAAAAAGGCCAAAATACTTGTGAAGTGTTAACATATTGCAAGAATGGTAAATACATTTTCTTAATTAAAAAGAACGATTGTACAAAACTGTGCATGATGTATTGTTACAGCTGCAAAAGAAATATACATTTACCAAGTATGTACAAAGGAGGTGGCTAGGGTGTTAGATAAGTGACTGCAGATGCCACTGAAACCCACAGGAACCAGTAAGAAGCAGAAGTGTAAGGTTAACATAGCAGCTATAAATATACACATGCCTTTTCCTGGCTCCTTTAAAAGTCATACCATTGAGTCAAGGTAATGGTGGACTTGCAGAACTTCCAGTGGAATGAAAAATACACACACACACACACACACACACACACACACACACACACACACACACAAATACCAGCACAAAAAGATAAAGGGGGAAAGAGAGTATGTATATCTAACTCACTGATGTAAATTTGAAGGTAGGTTCTGAGATGTGTGTGTGTGTGTGTGTGTGAGAAAGAGAGAGAGAGAGAGAGAATATATAGCAGAAACCAAACACATTACTAAAAACCTCCAACAGAAAATACCTAATTCAGAAGAAAGCAAATCTGAAGGAATAAGCTATAGAGAAAACGGAATGTGTGCATAAGGTACATAGAAAGCAAGGGAAATGGCAGACGGAGTCGGGTCAGTAACAATAAAATAGAGTAAACAATACATAGAAAGTTGTAAATCGGGAAACATCAAACTATGTTGACCTAAACAAATGTAAAAACATGCCATGTTCCTGAATGAAGACATTATTTGACAGTAAACAACAGATATGTTCACTTAGACAGTAGTCAAAAGAAAGCTGTAGCCGGGCAGTGGTGGCGCACACCTTTAATCCCAACACTTGGGAGGCAGAGGCAGGTGGATTTCTGAGTTCGAGGCCAGCCTGGTCTACAGAGTGAGTTCCAGGACAGCCAGGGCTACACAGAGAAACCCTGTCTCAAAAAACCCAAAAAAAAAAAAAAAAAAGAATTTGGACAAGTAATAGTTCAATTATTAAGACTGCATAATCTGCACATAAAAATAGTTGATACAAAATGTGCTTAGACCTCAGTAAGAGGTTCAGGACTGGAGACTGACCTGAGTGGAGAGTGCTTGTCTCGCATTTTAACGGCCCTAGGTTCAATCCCTGCACCACAGAAAACCAACCAACTTAGCAAGGTTGCTGGATATTCAGTCAAGGCACAGAACCCAACTGTTTTCTGTACTCTTGCAATGAGAACATCAAAAACAAAATAGCTACAGTTACAATACCATCAAAACCTACAGGAAAAATGACAAGGGCGAGAGCTACACTCTGAAAGCACGAATCATTGTTAAAAATCGAAGACCTAAACAAATGTAAAAACATGCCATGTTCCTGAATGAAGACTGAACTTAAGATAACTAAATTCCCCATATTGATCTACAGATTTTCATGTGACTCTTTGATGACAGTGACAACTTGATTCTAAAATTTTTATGGAATTCCAAGGGACTCAGAATAGCTAAAAATAAAATTAGGACTCATATTTCCCAATTTCAAAATTTACAGAAAAGCAAGAGTCATTGACAGTATAAAGTACTACATATGACGGACACAGATCAACATAATCAAATAGATGGTCTCAATATAACCCATGTGTCCACAAGAACTGATTCCACAAACATGCAAAACTGTTTATTCAGTGGCTTAAATAATGGTATGGCAGCCAGAAAGCAACACAAAAAGTGTGAAGCTGGACTCGAACCTCATACCACATGTAATGACCCACAATAACTCAGAAACTGAAATGCAGAAGACAAGGTAACGCTTCATGATACTGGATCTCAAATTTGGCAATGAATTCTCAAGGCAAAAACTCCCTCTCCCTCCAAACATGTAATAAATCTTTTTTAAGTACTGATGAGAAATGGAATTAATTAGTGGAATTAAGAACTTTATATATTGCATGTAGGAATATAAAAGTATGGAACCGCACTTTGAAAAGTAGCTTCACAGTTCCTTAGTGTTGAAACATACAGTTCCCATATGATCCACGGATCCATGTCTAGGCATTTACTCTAAGGGAAATGGAAGCCTGTGTCTACACAAAATATCACCCACAATGCATACAACAGTGTTGTTCATAATTGTCAGAAACAATCCACATGTCTATTAATGGATGGATAAAAAACACTGCTCACTGTCTATAAAATGGAACATTCTAAGGCTCCGCTGACAGCACATATTTGGGATGTAAGACTTGGTGAGTAGCCATTTAAAACTGTCCAGGTAATGAAGGAGCATCATTGCCTTTCCAGCACTGAAAATAATACTTACCTTTGCCATCACATAAATGGCACACATTAACAACTGGTCCAGATGTCTGTCCATCATAAGTTCAGTACACTGGATTATAGAGAATTCAAAGCAGGTCCAAATTTTTTTCCTTAGTTCATCTGAAATATCTAGTTTTGTACAAAGATCTCGAAGGCGGACACCGGCTAAGTAGTAAACCTGACAGAGAGAAGAATATTTCAAACCTTGTTTAATGCTTACACTCCCCGAGCCTGTGCTCCAGTAAGGGTACATGAAAAATTACCTTTCTAAAGAAAAGTGATAAGGAGCTAGTCTTCCTCGGCCTGATACTGCTGCTGGTTAATGGCTGGCCTTGGTTCTGCTGTTGTCCACCAGGGGAAATCTGTTGAATGGCCACCGGACCAGGGACTTGCAAAGTTGTTCCTGTCACCTGTTGGGAACTCAGACTTGCAGCCAGCGCCTGAGCACTGAGGGGCTGAATAGAGCCCGTCACCGCCTGTGCCTGGCCCCCAACATTGACTTGGACTGGGAAGAATGTTATCCCTCCATTTTCGTTGGCAATCCCTGCAGTTTTTTACAAAGAAGAAAAGAACTGTTGACATGAAGTTTTCGTTTCTTTCTCCCCATCTTCCATCATCGGTTTAGACTGACACTTTCCAGATCTTAGGTGACTTTCTGACAAATGCCAGAGAACTCAATCCCTAACTCTGCCTCCCTTACCTTGTACTGGAATGGTCACTGTTTGTCCATTGTTGGCCGTGACAGTGGCTGTTGCCATGGTGACCAAGGTCTGTCCAGGAACTGGTGTGACAGAAACAGTCTCCCCAGATACATTCTGCACGGGGACAGCGTTGACTAGGGGTTGTGGGGGGATGCGCCCAGATGTGCTTCCTTCAGAGGGACTATCATTCTCAAATAACCGCCTTCTAGTAGAACTGACTGTTGGGGAACTGTACCTGTCATACAGTGTGGTTGGAGACGTTATACCTATGATCAAAAAGAAATCAGACTATTTAACAAAGAGACAGTTCTGACTTCTGTCTAAGCCTCTGTTCAAAAGGAAATTCAGTGTGCTTCAAACACTTCATAATTTTAAAAGCAAATAAAGTGTACAGAAGTCATGGTCCACCCATATTTATTCTAGTGGAGTAAACTATGCTTTCAACTGAAAGCATTTCACAGAGGAGTCATACTGTCTCACAGTGCTCTCTGGTTTTCCTTCCCATAAATGAAGCGAGGCTTTGTCCTCAGCCACCGTGTCCTCTGCTATGACGACTTTGATGAGGAGGCCTTTAAGGAATCGTTTACTTTTTCCCCATATTCAAATTTTACCAAAGACATTACCTGGCCAGGAGACAGGATGACGTGCCTGCCATCCAGCGGTTTTCTCCTTCAGCTTTTTCCACAAAGGGGAGATTACTAACATGCCATATTCTTCAGTAAGGTAGACATGTATGGTTTAGATTTAATAATCTTAGCTTTAAGCAGCTTTGTTGAGATATGACTCATGCACCATACATCTCGTCCTCTTCACTTATATAATACAATGGCTTATATAAATTAATTTTTAAATTGTTGCAGAATATAAAAACAACATTATCAGCATTAGCCATTTTTAAATACATTATACAGCATTGTATAACTATTGACATCCTTTCTTAAACGTTTGTTTGTTCTTTGAGACAAGGTCTCTCTATGTAGCTCTAGGTTTCCCAGAACTCACTTTTTAGCAAAAGCTGGCCTCAGACTCACAAAGATACACTTGTCCCTCCTCCCAAGTGCTGGGATTAAGGACATACACCACCATGCCCGGAACAATTGTTTTTTTTCTTAGTCACTCTAAAGAAAAACTAAGTGTTATGACTTAGTTTAAGTATTCCTTCTAATGTGTGCATGTTTGAATTGTTAACTATTCCTTTTCCCATATTCACCTGTAAGACCTGTGTAACAGTAATTCTTTCCAATTTAAAAATACAAGTAGGGAGATCAGCAAGACTTTAACAAGAGTGAATCCGGAAGGCTATGTCTTACATTCCCTGGGAAGACAGAGCCTGGGGCAGGGTTGTGGACCCAGCTTCATGTAGATCTCCCTGAAGGGAGGAGTAGCAAGGACAAAGAAAAGGAAATTGAATGTCAAGCTTTAATTCACAGATTCGGGAAGGAAGACTACAAAACCTGACTGAAAAGGTCAGCCTATCAGAGCTGAGACAGGTCTGTTTGAAAGATCAGACTACTGCTGATCTTTCAGAACTGAGGGAAGGCTGGAGATGGCTGAGCAGGTAAGAGCAGCGCTCTTGCAGAAGAGTCAGCACCCACATGGTGACTCACAGCTATGCATAACTCCACTTACATAGGATCCAACACCTCTGACCTCTGCAGGCACCAGGCACATACATGGTACACAGACATGCACGCAGGGGAAACACTTATACAGATAAATCTAAAACCAATTTTGAAATGAAAAAGATGTCAAAAAGCATTTAATTGGTGAGTTAGTTTGGTTTTCTGTTATTATTTTGAGACAGGGTCTCATTATGTAGCTAAATCAGACTGGTCTTAAAGTTAAGATCCTCCTACCTTAGCCTTCAAGTGCTGGGATTCCAGAAGTCTGCCCCCACAGCCTGGAGCATCCAGATTTACTGAGTCAGCACTGGAGTCAGCACTGACTTAGAGTAAACTTGATTTTAAAACCGATCCATTTATAGCTAATACCTTTCAAGTACATTATGAAACAGACCTAGTAATAGCAATGCTCTAATGGATTCGGAGCTCTGGGGGGGGATATACATATATACATATACATATATACATACACACACACATACACACACACACACACACACACACACACACACATATATATATATAAACTGTTCTTTGCAAATCGTTGTGGAGCTGGTATGTACTTAGCAGGATGTGTACCTTACATCTCCAGCACCAGGGGGCAAACGAAAGAAACTCAAGGAAGACAGACCCTACACATGAAGATGAACCTGGCACCTAGACAGTCATCTAAGGAGCTAGCTAAAACATAAGCCGGACTTTCTGGGTTTCTTGGGCCAGCAGCGATGTCACATTACCCTAAGGAGCGCAGCACAGCTCCAGTGATAAAGCTGAACCTGTTCCACTCATGAAGCCATCCTGTCTCACTGGCTTATCTACCTGGGTCTCATAGCTTTACCAACATCCAGCTGTGGTGCTACACACCTGATTCCCAGCTATTCGAGATTAGTCAGGCGAACCAAGGATGGGAATTAGCCTGGGCAACACAGTGAGACTCCTATCTCTAATAAACATAACGAAATAAAACCATAAAAAGGAAGACACACTTGAAGGAATGAGAATCCACTGACAGCAATGTAAGTATTGTTAGCAGTTTGCTTTTCCCATTTCTGCCCTTTTGTATGTTTATAGATAGATATCCACTTACAAATAAAGATCAAGTTAAATTAAAGTGCTCTAAAAAGATAAGCAAGGCACTCCCATAATCATTGTTGGGGTGAGTTGGGGGGAGCAAGACTATGTAGAATTCAAGGGGAGCCTGGGCTAAATAGCCAAACCTCTCAAAATAATTTTTTAAAATGTTTTTAATATTCTTTAAAAGCATTTTTAAGCCAGAAGTGGTGGTATACACCTGGAATCCAGCATTTGCAAAGTGGACAGTCAGAAGTCCAGGGTTATCACTGGTAACATAGCAAGTTCAAGGCCAGCCTGGGCTACACAAGACCCTGTCCCAACCCTCCTGCACAGAAAAAAAAAAGCATTTTTAAGTGACCACTATGTTACTAAAGGACACAGAATATTCTTGGCTCTGCATAGCCTATTGATTTTCCTTACAGGCTTAGATGGAATTTAAGTACTCGATTCAAGACTCCACAATCTTCCTCTTTGTATTTTAAACTTACTTCTTCCAAGTCCTCCAGGATCAGCGCGGACTTCACCCACCCTTCTCGGAGTTAAGGGAGAGCCAGTGATAAACATTTCATCTGCTCTCTCTAGGTTTTGAGGTGGCATGACCTATAAAGAATCGTTTGCACAAAATCTTAACAGTCAAAAAACATTTCACTAGAAAGACAGTAACAGCCAGGTGGTGCAGTGCACCCTTGGAAAGCAGACACAAGCGGATCTGAGTTCAGAGGCAAGCCTGGTCTACAGAGGGAGTTTTAGGATAGCCAGGGCTACCCAGAGAAACCCTGTCTTGAAAAGAAAAGAAACAAAAAGGAAAGGAAAGGAAGAAAAAGAGAGAGAGACAGTAATAATCTAAAGCAAAGGAAACAATTTTTGTCCGATTAGTTATTTCTTAATAAAATTACTAAAGCTAAAATTCTCAGTCTTAGACTGAAAACCAATATGGAGGCTGTCTGAGCCAGTGTACCTTACAATTTGAGGTCAGAATAGCAGGCTCAAACTTTACTGTCATGGAAACCTTGAGGTAGTTACAGGCTCCTATTTGATACAGAAATAAGCCATTAACCACACTGCAAAGCCCTACACCCCAAAGGGCAGACCCCAGCTCCAACCGCTCTCTGTAGCGTGGGGCCATAAACAATACTGATGTGCTTCCCTTACAGAAGGATGCTAAGACATTGTCACAAACCTCTTCACATGTAGGGACTCTGTTTTCATTATCTCTAATTCTGTCCCACAGTGGGGACTTGGATTTCCATGCCAAATGGTCTAAAATTTGTTCTTCAATCTGATTGAGGTGTTTGACCACTTCTCTGCAAAGACCATCTTCTGCTCTGATAAACACTTCTATTACCTGCAATAAAGAAACCGCCTAGGTTATTGAGTAGCAATTACTATGATTGTGTATGCAAAAGTATAAAAGCAAAATGAAACAGCTAAATTTTTTTAAATATTCACATAATTTATCAGAAGTTATAAATTTAATAAAGTCACGTGTAGCAAGTTGCTCATCCTTTTATGGCTTTTGTAAATAATCTACACATATGGATAATATAAAATATTTTGTACAAAGTATACCTTATACATTGAACCTGAAAACAGTACTCTTAAGTTTTTATGTAAGAGGCTGGATATATAGTTCAGAAATAGAGCATGTTCTTGAATGCTTAAGGCTACAGGCTCACAGTATCAATAACACAAAAATAATATTAAAAGTCTCTGACCATAAGCAGAGAGTGGGGGTTCATACCTGTAATCCTACCTCTCAGGAGGTAGAGGCAAGAGAATCAAAAGTTTCAAGTTATCCTTGAGTTTGATGCCAGCCTGGTCTAGTTGATACCCTGTCTCAAAAATAAGTAGGCAATAGAAAACTTATTTTTTTTCTGAAAGATATCTGCAATATTAAACTTTCAAACATGAGAAAGACATATACAAGCTATACAAACTTAGTGACATGAATGCTGTTTTTTAATGAAGATTTATTTTTATCCGTGTGTGTGTGTGTGTGTGTGTGTGTGTGTGTGTGTTTATGCCCTGTGTATGGATGGGAAGGAGGTCAGAAATGGGTTTCAGGTCTCCTGGACCTGGAGTTGATGTGGGTGCTGGGAACTGAACTCAGGGCCTTTGCAAGAGCAGGAAGCACTCTTAACTGCTGAGCCATCCCTCTAGTTCTAGCATCCTCTTCTTACCCCTCTCCACCTGCTACTCTGCTTTCTTTCCTTTCTGAGAGCCCTTGCTATGTAGCCCAGTTCAAGTCTGCAATCCTCCTGCCTAAGCTTTCCAAGTGCTGGGTTGTAGGTGGAATCCACCACCTCTGCCCCTCCCCTGACTTAGCTCTTCAATCATAGTATTCTGGAGTTCTTTGGCAGATGATGGAAAAAATCAGCTGAATGTTTCAGCAAAAGAGATCTGCCATACTACTATAAATTACAAGAATTTACACAGGTCAAAGACTCTCCTCCGTTCTCTATGTAGAGATTATTAAATTTTAAATAGATTTACATGTTTCATGTGAGTAAGTAGATAACAAGAGGTTAATCTCATAATCACCAGTATAATTTTTAAATACCTTATAAAAATGATAATGTGGCACATCAAATATTTCAGCAATAAATGGAAAATTCCCAGGAGGCTTATAGGAAAAAGCAACCACCTCAAGGCAGCAGGCCAAGAGTGGCCTATGGAACGCATCCTGCTCCAGAACGCCCTATAAAACAAAGTCACAGTTAGAGCCTGTAGCCGACTGTGAAAACACATTTATATCCAGCCAGTTGAATGGCACTCATCTTTTTATTAAAGATTAAAGGAGTATACAAGACCATTCAAAAACATGCTATGAAATACTTTTTTAAAGGTATTTTAAAATGACAGACCACGGGTGTCCTGAGGACGTGAGAGAACTGTAACCCCATGTATTGCTGCTGCGAATGTAAACGATAAAAAGCCGCTGTGAAGAGTGTGTGCAGACTCTTCAGAAGATTAAACAGAGGGTTCCTGCACGGGGCTAGGGATGGAGCTCTGTGGCAGAACGCTCGCTTCGCCTACGTGAGGCTCCGGGTCCAATCTCCAGAAGCACGGTCTGATACGCCAGTGCTAATTCTAGGAAGAAACCCGGGCCCGGCACACCAGAATCCGCAGCAGCATGTTCACAACGGCCAAAGGCAGAATGATCCAGCTGTCCATCGGCCAACGAGTCACAAATACAGGGTTCAAACAAGGGAAGGAAGTTGTAAGCTTTTTAGATCATGGATAAAAACAGTGAAAAGAAAACCAACTCCAACATAAACGGACAAATGTAATACAATTCCAACTACCTAAGGAACCGAGAGAGGGAAGACTCAAAAGTCTGGAAGACAGGACACAGAGGGATGGAGAGAAGGCGAGTGGGAAATCAGTCTTTAATGAGTGTAAGGTGGGGGATAATGGCTACCACCACGCTAATGTAACTTGAAATGTAACTTTCAAGATGATCAAAATGCTTTAAGTACATTTTGCCATACAGAAAATTTAAAATAAATTATTTAGATGAATAGACAGGTACCTACTTAATATTAATTCCTAAACTGTAGCTATGGTTTACATGCTATTCAGTATGTGTTTCACACACACTAAGTCAGGCCATAAAGCAGCCCATTAGTGCATACAGCCAAATACAACCATATATGTATACGTGTATATGTACATTTATGTGTGTGTATAATATACACATATGTATGTGGGTGCAGAAATGGCTCAGTGGTTAAGAGCACTTGTTACTGCTGCAGAGGACCTGGGTTCAGTTCCCAGCACCCCCATGGTGGTTTACAACCATCTATAACTCTGCTCTCAGAGGATCTACACCCCTTTTCTGACCTTTGAAGGTCCAGGCACACTCACGGTGCACATATAGAAAGGCACACTCATGGTGCATATGCATAACATACAGGCAAAACACTCACACAGATAAATAAAATATAAAAGTAAAAAAAAAAGTGTAAGTCAGGCATAGTAGTCTGTCCTTGTGATCACAGCATTTGGGAGACTGAGGCAGGAAGATTAGATATTCAAGGTCAGTGTGGGCTATACTAAGTACAAGGCGTATGTGTACTATATTGTAAGACTTTGTCTCAAATTTTAATAAAAAAGACTTACATATCAACAAGAAATTCAAATTAATTACTGGCCAATTATATAACTTTTAAAATGTCATCTGGAGAGATTGCTCAATGGTTAAAAGCACTGACTGCTCTTCCAGAGGTCCTGAGTTCAATTCCAGGCAACCACATGGTGGCTCAAAACCATCTGTAATGGGATCCGATGCCTTCTGGTATGTCTGAAGAGAGTGACAGTATATCCACATACATGAAATAAAATAAATCTTTAAAAAAAAATTAGCACTTTTTTTTTAAATTTATTTTGTATGTATGAGTGTTTCACCTGTATGGTTTCTGCACAGCATTCTCTGGTACCCTGGTGCCTACTGAGGCTAAAAGAGGGCAAGAGATAACCTGGACCTAGAGTTATAGAGAGTTATGAGCTACCATACAGGTATTTAAAATTGAATCCAGGTCCTCTGCAGAAGCAGTCAGTGCTTTCAACTGCTGAGTCATTTCCTCAGCTCCAAAAGTAGCATTCTTAATGATAAAGAGTTCTCTCTGAGATGAATGTGAAACAGCTGTGGGTAACCAGGAGGCGCACCCTGGTACTTTCACAGATGACCGAGTGTCACAGTTCATGTCCCTAGCCTAATTTCACAAATCCAACATTTCCAATCTTCTCTAGCTTCATCTTTGTAAGAGACTATTTTTAACTGCTACATAAAGTTATGTACAATTGTAAGACATGATGTTTATTATACATCATTTTGGAAAAATAATTTGTTTTTGTTTTTTATACTTCCCAAGACCTTGAATTGCTAAGTAGTCAAATGAAATACAATTCATCCTCGGCCCTTCTTAGGTATTTTGTTGTCTTATTTTAGTTTTAGAGAAGGTCTTGCAACGTTTCACAAGATGGCCTCAAACTTGTTACACAGCCCAGGCAGGTTCTGAAATTGTGATTCTCTTTCTTCAGCCTCCAAAGCAGGTAGGATTAAAGGGGTAGGCCAGGGTGCCTAGCTGTTTATAATTCTTGCTTAGAAAATAAGGAAAATCATCTTAGCTGAAGAACAGCTGAGAACTTATACTGAAGCGCTATTAAGCCAACACTCAGTGTTTTCCTTCACTAAGCTTGTATAAAATCTCCATGCTATTAAACAATTCAGCTAAGTTAAACCTGAGGATTTTAATGCTTGACTACTGGGGTGGTTTGTACAAGAATGTATCAATAAGACCTGGTGTTTGAATACTTGGTCCCTACACTGTTTTAGATGCCATGTGGGGAAGATTTAGGAAATGTGGCTTTGTTGAACCGCTTTTGTCACTAGGGGTGGGCCTTATAGTTTCAAAGCCTCACAGCGTTCCCAGGTTGCTCTCTCTGCCTTGTGCTTGCTGTAGTGGACATGAGCCTTCAGCTTCCTGCTCCTGTCGCTGTGCCTTCATTCAGCCAACATGGACTCTAGTCCTCTGCAACTTTAAGCCCAAATAAACTCTTTCCACTGTAAGTTGCTTTGGTTATTGTATTGTATCACAACAATAAAGGAGTAATTAATACATCGACAGAGTCCTCCTATTTAAAATGCGTGTCATAACTCGTGGCTGCTACGAGAATCACTCCCTTACCCATTCCATGCACCTTATGTTGTTAGGATAAAGTCAGAGGGCTCCACATACATGTTTCCTTAGGTACTAGTCTAAGTCCTAAAGGCACACACTTTTCCTTTGTACTGGTCTTCTGTTGGTGGGTGGGGAGGAGTGAAGCTGTCTTACTGTGTGTAATACATAGTTTTTGTACTCACAGATAAATCCATGTCTCCCAATCTTTTTTGTTCTTGCTCAATAACAGACTCTAATACTTTATAGTAAAGCATTTCTGCAAAGCGAAAATGTTTGGTGACAGTTTCTGTTGAAATTAAAACAAAAGCACAAAATTAAATACAAATTAAGTAAGCATGATGGGATAGACTCATCTCTCACTTTTCTACCCACACATAAAGTCTAAAAACCAAATCTATATTTTCTTTTTCTAATTAATTTTACATGTATATGGTGTTTTGCTTGCATGTATGTTCATGTACTATGTGTATGTGGGTCCCCAAGAGATCATAAAAGGACATCAGATTCCCTGGGACTGGAGTTACAGATGGTTGTGAGCACGTGTGGGATTGAACCTGGGTCCTCTGGAAGAAGAGCCATTTCTCTTAACTGCTAGGCCATCTCTCCAGCCCAAACCCATACTTTCTATAGTTGATATTTCAATTATCCCTAAAATTTCTCACTAGTCTTTTTTTCCCCTTTCCCCGAGCCACAGGCTCACTCTGGCCTAGGCTGGCCTGACTGCTCATCACTAGTCCCGCCACAGCGTCCCGGGTACTGGGATTATAAATGTGAACTCCACGTCTCTAATGTCTTTCCTGTTAACATCCTTCATACTTCCTAAAATTGACGTGAAGGCAGCACATGAAGAACTCAGTAGCACATTAAGTACACATATTTTATCATTTTGAATACAACAGTTCTATGCTTCAATGGCTTGGAGTTGGAATTTCTTCAAGGACCTATGTGTTTAACAGTTAAGAGGTGGGGCCTCAAGAGAAGTTATTTCCCTTTCTTTCTTTCTTTCTTTCTTTCTTTCTTTCTTTCTTTCTTTCTTTCTTTCTTTCTTTCTTTCTTTCTTTCTTTCTTTCTCTACAGAGTGAGTTCTAGGACAGCTAGGGATACACAAGAAACCCTGCCTCAGAAACCAAAAGAAGTGCTAAAAGTCCAACCTAATAAAGATGTTAGACTAAACTTTCTGTTTCTGAGAAGGGCCCAGAAATCACTGACAGGGGAAAAAATAAAAGGCCAGCTACGCCATAGCCTTCAGCTTACAAGTCTATATCTTTCCTGGTCTTTCTAACTCCATTGTCAGGTGTCAAAGTCAGGAGCAGTTAGGACAATAGTCAGTCTTACCTTTAGCACAATTACTAAAATTCTCGTCTGGCTGGAAATGCTGAGAATATATTTCATACATTTCTTTCAATCGGTTAGCAATAGCCTGAGTTGGATCGCGGGAACATGACCTAAAGAGCAATGTGAAATTATCCAACATAAGTGTTTTGGCTGGTCTCAGAGACACAATGTCTAAAACTATAAACTTCATTGACATAAAATGCTTTGAACAGATACTATATACTTTACAAATAAATAAAGGATATCCCATACTTCCATTTCAAAGATGGCAGTATTACTATTTGGAGTGGCAGAAGTATTTTCTGTGTGGAGCTGTACCCTTTACCGCACTATGCTGAGCAGACTTGCTCTGGGGCTCATTCGATGCTGTGGCTAACCCCACAACCTTATATATCCTGTCATTAACACCAACAAAACTGCCCTCAGGTGACTGTCTAGCGGGCAGCAAAACCTCTGGGAAGAACGCCTGGAAAAAAATAGAATGAAGGTGTCCAGAACCTACACTATAAACACATATAAGCCAATGCTGGCATTTTTTTATTCTCTCAAATAAGGTTTATTTCATTGACGTTTAAATCTTTTGTGTGCGGAGTATCTGTATGTGTTCAAATATCTATGGGTACACATGTGTGAGGGGTCCTGTGCAAGCGTGTGCTTATGTGTGTGTGGTCGTCAGGGATCAACCCCAGAGGTTATTCCTCAGCAGATGTACATGTTGCTAAGATGGGGTTTCTCACTGGGAACCTGGTGACCACTGACTAAGCCAGGATGGCTGGCCAGTAGGTTCTTCTGTCACTGTCCTACCACTGAGGGTACAAGCCTATTCTAGCACACTCTGCTTTTTACATGGGAGCTGGGGGAGATCAGGTTCTTATAGAGAGCAAGCACTCCAGCTGAACCATCTCCCTTGCCCTCTTTCTCATTGATTTTTTTTTTAATTAGCAATATATGGGGCTTTTATAACAACTGTTTTAATTTGATCACACACATGTATGTCAGAATTTGGTGAGCAGTGCCTGGGGGAACTATGAGAGAGGCGTCAGGGGATAAGAGGGTCTTTTACCTTATGCTTTGTTCCCTGCATTGTTCTTGGACATGAGTTCATGCCTCCTGTGACAAACATTTACATTAAGCTTATGACATGTTTCTTCTTGTTGGATGTCAGATTGTTGCTAGAGAACCCAATCTGGTCAGCGTGCTCTGAATCTGGATCTGGCCTTCTGCCTTGTCTCCATGCTTCCCCAGAAAGAATCTATAGTACCTGGCAGGCAACTGTGTTTAAATTGCTCTGTCCTGAGAAAGTTCTGGGCAAGGGCAGCTCTGTTAATATTTAGTGTGCTTACTGACGTTCATTTCCATGATTGTCTGAACGCCAACGACCTCCCTCGGATCATTCCTTTTTCTGTTACATTCCTGTATAAAAGTACACTGAAACTGAGGTAAGACTGTCTACAGCATCAGAATGCAGTCTGCCCCATTCTTGCACATCCTCAGATCCCAGGTCCAGCAGACGAGATCTACACAGGTCAGCTAAAAAGCCAACACATATATATGACCAAAATTTAACAACTATATAATTAAGCTACTGTGGCTTAATTTGATCATATACATGTATATAATTAAGTATATACGATCAAATATATATGCATTGCAAAACTTTACCCAAGTTTATAAAATTATAAAGGAAATAAGCTTCATACTTGTGAGGCATAACAAGAGATAACTACGTAATACAATACCAGAGTGTTATTTATGAACATATACATATACTTTAAAGATTACCAAATAAAAAAGGTCGGTTTTACCTAGCATCTACTGGTAATATGCAATTCCACTAATAATATCTATGGCTAAAGCTGTTATGACTAGAGATTATAAAAAAATCTGAAAGATATAGCTACAATATAGGCTTTCATAACATATACATAAAATGCTTCTCTCAGCTACTGCAGAGGCTGAGGTAGAAGAATGAGTTTAAGGCCGACCCAGACTATATGGTAAGTTCAAGTCCAGCCTCAGCAACACAGACTCCATTTCTGTTTTTATATACTTATTACATGGCCTCATTCCATAACTCAGGCTAGTCTTGAACTTATGATCCTCCTGTCTTGGCTCTTAGGCCATGTGGCTGGCCAAGACCCTATTTCAAAAGAAGTAAATAAATAATTACTCCTTCTAACCAACAT
>CM052707.1:21816036-21916593 GCA_028551405.1 Uromys caudimaculatus | reverse complement strand
AAATAAATAAATAAATAAATAAATAAATAAATAAATAAAAAAAAGATCCTGTCTCACACAGAGAAAGGACTGCATAAATTATCAATTAAATACCTTTTAGAATGGTGGTGGGGGTAAAGCACATCACTACTCAGAAGATTAGTTATGAGACTAAAGGCTACTAGAAAAATAATAAGTTGGAGGAATATCTAAAAAACATCAGAATTGTGTTCTGCAAAGAAGCCTTACATTCAAATTTTAAAAACCAAAACCAAAAACAAAAACAAAAGAAAAAACACCACTTAAAAAATTATACAGTTCTGCCAGGTGAGGTGGCTCACACCTTTAATCCCAGCACTCAGGAACAGGGGCAGGTTAATCTCTGTGAGTTCAAGGCCAGCCTGGTCTACATATCCAGTTCCAGGACAGCCAGGGCTACAAAGACCCTGTCTCAAATAAACAAGCAAACATCACCCATTTCTGTCTGCTGAGATGGCTCGTCAGGTGAAGACACCTACTTCCAAGCCTGACAACCGGTTTGACCTCTAAGACCAACGTGGTGGAGGAGAGGACAGTCCCTCAAGTGTCCTCTCATCTGCACATGCACTCCGTGGAGGGCCCAGGCATTCCCCCTGCCGCCCACACTAAAATGTGACCGTTTTTAAAACGATGCGGCTCACACATTATCAACTTTGACCTGGTCATATTAGACATATTTATATTAATTTATAGTGTGCTCTTTCATAAGAACATAAGAAAATCAAAGAAAATTAAAGGGGGTAAAAACAGAACAAATAAAACTATCAGATGGAAGCAACAGCTGCAGCACAGAGCCAGGGCACCCTGTGTTCAGTCCCCAGAAAGGAAGGTAAAAGAATAACGTGAAGGCGAATGGGGCACACGGAAAGGGGCAAAGGTCAAGGGCTCCTGTCTGGGATGCTTGGACCAAGACTTAGAGTTCAGCCTTTTGAATTTTGGACCATCTGCACCGCTTTGATTAGACGAACATAACCAAAAACTCTGGCGAAATCCAAAACTTTATTTTTCTGCTTTGTCTTTCTGCTGTCTTGTTTGTTCTACTGTGCTGAAGATCAAACTCAGGGCCAGCCAAGCAGTCTGCCACAAACTCCGTCTCAGGGCTACACCTCACACCTTGGGAGTCACAGGTAATTGTAGGAACTAACTCCACTAATTTTAAAATCAACCCTGATGGGAAAGTTGAAGCTCTCATTGAAACCATGCCCAAACTGACAGTCGGAACTCTCTCACAGTGTTCGTCCTGTAGAATCACAATACAGACTACTCTATACATCCTCAGTGTTGACATGCATGGCTTATGGAAATTACATAATTCAAAGCCTAGTACACATACTGCCAAAATGAGTATCATTCTCCTACCAGTCACCTAAAGGTCAAAGTCCTTGTTGTTTTAGAATTTTATTTTTCTGTAGCAAAAGAAGTGAAATGCGGTTCTTTTAGCCAATTCTTCATTGCTACTTGGAGTTCATTAGGTACCAAATGTGTGAACAGCAAAAAATACTACCATGGCTTTAGAGTTATCTTTACACTCTGAGTTTCTACATTCTTCTCTTTTTCTATATATTTTTCAAAAACCTCTAAAGTTATCATTTAAAACTAAATTTGGTGATATTTGATTTTTTTTTTTTGAGGTGGGGGTGGGGTGGGGACTGGGGACTGGAGAGATGACTCACTAGTTAAGAGCACAGCTTACTCTTCCAGAGGACCTAGGTTCAATTCCCAGCACACATGGCTCAGGGCCATCTATAAGCCCAGTTCCACGGGATTTGACACTCTCCTTCCAGCCTGTGAGAACACCAGGCACACATGTGGTACACAACCATACATGTAGACAAAATACCCATACACATAAAATAAAATAAAACATTTAAAAATGTCTGGAGATGCTGACTTCAGTATAAGCACTCTGTCCAACCTCAGGTGGTGGAAGCTCCCCACTGCTCATGTTCTCTGAGGCTAGCAAACCTGCATCTGGGGTACAGTTCCCACGAGTAAAAATCACGCAGAAACATGGGCTGTCAATAAACTTACCTTTAAAATTAGGGTTCACAAGTTCTTTACGGTGAGAACATTGTAGGGCATTTCCATAAACTAAATCCAATGCACACAGCAGAAGATGGTAGGAATTGACCAGGTCATCACTAATCATGGGGAAGTTTCCTATGGGTTATAAAAGTCACGGTTAAATCAGCATCCACTGCTCAGTACTTTAAAAATAATTGCTTCCTTTAGTTATAATGACGCCATCCACCATTATACCAAGTTGGTTCAAGATTGATACTGTGTTTTGGCAAATTTACATTTTAGGACACTGATCATGTATGTCTAAGAATTTAATGAAATCTAAAACTTTACTTAAATTCACTATACATTCAATAGGCATCTATTAAGTAGCTAGTAGTGAACTAAAACTTTAATTATTATTGGCCTAGTCCTTGGAATTCTGAACATACACACAAAATTTTACCAACTCTCTTCAACTGTAACAAATTATTTTACATAAAAAGGTTTTTCTGCAGTGAAAATAACTATTTAGAGGTAAACCACTAGAAAATGATCCATGTATGATTTTTCTCATATCTGTAATCTAAGAAGAAGAGAGTCTTTAGAGCACTAGTGGTAATGATTTAAAATACTTCCCTATATAGCCATAAAGGTCATTCACGTTAATCCAACGGAACGCAGATACAGACATTTGACTTCAAAAGCTACTACTGTCCCAAGGATAACTGTCGTGCTTGTAGCAAAAAAATAGATAAATAAATAAATAAATAAATAAATAAATAAATAAATAAGGAAAGAAAGAAAGAAAGTGAGAGAGAAAGAAAGAGAGAAAGAAAGAAAGAAAGAAAGAAAGAAAGAAAGAAAGAAAGAAAAAAGGACAGACAGACAGACAGACAGAAAAAGAAAATGAAACAAGCACTCGCCTGCAGACGAGTCCTTCCTACAGTGCTGCTTATGAAAGGTGATGAACTGCTCCATTTAACTGCCAGTGAACATCTCTCTGAAGAGCCGCTGTCACACCTCTGCATTTTCACACAGTGCAGACCCAAAGCACGCATCACACTTTCACACACAGCGCCTACCCGAATGCATCCAGCACGCATGCTTTCCTTCATCTCAATTGGCTCTGTATCAAACGTTCCCCGTTTGCTTCCTTCCAAAGAAAGTTACCACCTACCTCAGCTTTTTCATTGGGAGACAAGTTGAACCAAAAAAAATTAAATAAAATCCTGCTACTGCCAGAAAGGCAAATAATTATTAAGAGATTAAATTCTGCATTGATACAACCAAGTGAACTTGCTTGCCTCTGCATATTAAAAATATTAAAAGTCTACCCCTATTGTACATAAAACAGGAAGCCACACTTCCTGTTTTTAAGCTATGAAGCCATCACTGGCAAGCCTGGATTTGTCCCTGTGTGTACACGTGCAGCAGTTACAGCAGCACTGTAACTTCTAACCACAGACTGAAAATGTCCCTAAAGGTCGAGTTCTAAATGAAATCTCAGGACAGTCCCAACAGGACATATTTGCCATCTCAAACCCTGACCTTACAAATGGACGGTAATTTACAAGCCATCTTACCATTTAATCCTTAACCTCTAGACTTGGCTTGTCCGGGCAAAACATTTCCCATTTTAGGGAAACAGAAAATGATCTTCTGCTCAAAAACCCCCTCATGTGACAGCTCAAACTTGTCACCTGCCATGTCAAATCAACAAAGTCACAGAGAATGAGCTTATTACTGGGATTGAGATTATCTAAAATGACCATAGGCTACCGGCAAAGTGTATCTTCCCCCGAAAGAAAACAAGTGTGAACTAAAGCAGCTGAGCTACTGATCCAAGCACACCACATAAGCCACGCCAGGCTGTGCTGCACCCCTGAACTCAATACTGGGAGCATCAATCCAGCCCAGGGTACAAAGGCAGACTCCCATCTCAAAACAACAACAACAACAACCAAAAACAACCAAACAACAACCAAAACAAAACAAACAAAAAAAAACAACAAAACCTAAAAAACAAAGCTAAGTGCAGTGGATGCTGCCTGATACTCTGCCAGTGTTTTAATAGTTTATACACTAGCAAATGCGTTCACTCCTAAGCACACCCAAACTAGATTCCAGTCCTGGTGGCCACACAGTTATCCAAGACAGTCGTAAGATTACTATTACATGTAATATCTGTTCATAAGCTAATCCCGCAGCCTTCACAGAAAAGCCCAAGGTTTTCTTTTGTCATTGATTTATATCACATTTATTTTATTTTATGTTTGTGGTGCTCAGGATTGAATACAGGGCCTTGTACATGTTGGACTTCACCACTAGGCCATGTCTGACTGCACTGAAGAAGGCTGCCAGCACCATTGTTAATGGAAAGCAAACTAAGAAGCCAGCAAAGACTCTCCCCTCTACTGGGCACACCACTCAGATAATAATGGAGGACTCCTCTGCTGCCTTAGAGAGGTCCAGCTGCGATTACAACACTCCTGGAGACCACACCTTCTTATTCAGCCTCAAACTGGGAGACAGGAGACCTGGATTTAAATCCTTACATTATTCTTTTATTTTTTCCATTAATTAATGTATTTATTCACTTTGCATCCTGATCGCAGTCCCCTCTTTCCTCCCAGGCCCCCTTAAACAGCCCCTCCCCATCTCCTCTGAGAAGAGGGAGGCCCCCCTGGGTACCAACTCACATCAAGTAACTGTAGGACTGGGTGCATCCTCTCCCACTGAGGTCAGGCAAGGCAGCCCAGTTAGGGGAACAGGATCCACAGGCAGGCAATCGAGTTAGAGGCAGTCCCATCTCTAGTTGTTGGGGGACCCACAAGACCAAGCTGTACATTAGCTACATATGGGGGAGGGCAGCCCATAGATGCTCTGTGGTTGATGGTTCAGTCTCTGGGAGTCCCCAAGGTCCAGGTTAGTTGACTCTGCTGGCCTTTCTGTGGCGTTCCTATCCCCTCAGGGTCTCTCAACCCTTCCCCCAACTCTTCCACAGGACTCCCTGGGCTCAGTCTAATGTTTGGCTGTGGGTCTCTGTATCTGTTTTGGTCAGCTGCTAGGTGGAGGCTCTCAGAGGACAGTTATGCTAGGTTACTGTCTGCAAGAATAACCGTTTCTAATCTTGAAATGAGTCCATTATGATCATTGATCTGATAAAGGGAATCTCTTATACAGTAATTTCCCCTTATCCTGGGCTTTATTTTTATGATTTCAGTTACCTTTGATCAACAGACCAAAAATATCAAATAGAAAATTTAAGAAATAATTCTCAGATAGGCAAGGATGCCTATAATCTAAGTACTAGGGAGACTGAGGCAGGAGGATCACAAATTCCAGGTCAGACTGGCCTAAAGAGTTAGCCTCCAACAAATAACAAGTACATTTAAAATTGCATGTTTCACTGCTCTGCCCAGCTGTGTGGACAGCTCTGGCCTCCCCGCGTCCTGCGTGTCCAGGCTGAATATGCTTTGTATCCATAAGCCAGGTAGCTGTTTTTGTGGTTCTTTGATCTATTGTCTCCATACAGCAGAGATTTTATTCAAGCAATCTGTACTTCACTTAGCAAGTATCCTAAGGTAGCACCATCAACTTGCCAAAGAAAAGCCAGAAGGTGGGAGTGTTTCCATTAAGTGAAAACTTGAGTGTCCTTAATTTAAATTTTAAAAAAAGGGGTTTAAAAGGGCTGGATAGATAGCTCACTGGTTAAGACCACTAGCTGCTCTTCCAGAGAGCCCAGGGTTGAGTTCCCAGCAACCTCTTGGAGAATCACAAGCATCTGAACTCTAGGTCTAGAATATATGATGCCCCCTTCTGACCTCCTCTGGTACTGCATGCACAGGTGACAGACAGACATGCAGGAAAACAAGCATGCATAGAAAACAGAATCCTTAAAAGAATCGATCATATGATGCTGCTGCTAAGACTTAGAGTACAATAAGATAATTGATAGAGACATAATTTATATAACATATACTATACTACCATAACTGCTCTGTTCTTATTATTTCTTACTGTGCTTGATATATAAATTAAACTGTATGTAGGTATGGATAGCAAGAATCATAACATTCAGGGGGTGGAACTATCTTTGGTTTCAGGTCTTAGGAGGTATCCTGCATACATAAAGGGGGGGCCTCCAGTATGCATGCAGCTCGTTCCAATGTTGATACTTTGTATCTCATTGAATTATCTTAGTGGGAACAGTATGCACAGTCTATAGAGGAAAACCTAACGTATGTAATTGTACCTTCTCCTTTAGACTGTTAAGCATTCTCCCTATACAGAATATACCAAAGTCATAGCGGCGTACTTCAGTGCATGCAGACCTTAGGGTAATGGAATGAAAAGAGGAAAGAGATTCTAAGCATCTAAGTTCAGTCACACTCGTTACCTGTAGACATGCAGACAGTCATCAGACCTATTCTGAGGACTTCAGTCTCACTCAGTGAATCAGGTATAGCTTATGAAGAGCAGAGCCCCATGTACAAGCTAATGCAGCGTGTGGTGGTTCTGTTCACAACTCAAAAGAATAGCTTCACGTCAAAAAGGTGTGGACAAAAAAGGGTACGCCATTTAACACGAGGAGATGTGGCTACTGGAAAGACTAACAAAGAGCCTCGTACAAAAGTGAGGCTTTCTTCCTGATTCATAATACAGCAGATAAAATCAGCACCTAAAAACGGTTAGCTAATTCCTGTCAGAATACACATTACTCTTACCTTTTGCATATATAAAAAGCACCCAACAAAAATAGAAAATTTCAGATGTGGTGCAGGGCTGTCGCCTGGAGAAGGAGAAAAGCAAAGTTGTGAGACAAATGTAAGAATTACAGAAAGACAACCCAAACGACTCAAATCAGATATGAAACAAGCCCACGGGCAGTAGAGGGATCACAGATGTGGCTTTTCAGGGAAATGTACGAGACACTGAAAGCAAACAGCCAGGGGGCAGAAAAACAGTTCAGATGCAAAACAAATGAACAAACAAACAAACAAAATCTTTTTTAAGTTTTGGGGGTCAAGATACATAAGGCACAAAGTAACAAGATAAACTACAGCTCTGTGCTGACATCAATCCAGCTGCTCTTGTGATGACATCAGTACAGCTAACGCTGCTTCCGGGCCGCAGGCAGTCTTGGTTACTGCTTCTCTGAATGCAGATGGACTGCAACCCTTTCCCTACCTAAAATACTCCACACTATAAAATCACGAAAGGTCATTCTGAAGTAAACCCTGGCCCTATCCTTTATACCTGTACTCCGCCACTCAGAGACCAAGCTGTCTGCTAACAGGGGGCTCAGATCTGCTGTGGCATGGCCTTTCTGCTAAAATCTCTTGCCAGTGCTTAAACCAGACTTCTATGGGGCCCAAATCACAAGAGCCTCATTTTTCGTTTTATTTTTGTTTTCTGAAACCGGAGGATTTCATGTCACCCACGCTGGCCTCAAACTTGCTATGTAGTAGAGGCTGACCTTGAACACCTTCATCTGCCAAATGCCAGGATTACAGGTGTATGTCACCACGCCCAGCTTTATAGCAGGATAAAGAAGAGCAGCTGTCCCTAGAGAAGAGCAGGGAGCTGGTTCAGTTCTGGTCCTAGCAGGAGCAGGCACTTGTTTCCCTGGCCCTTTCCCCTTCACCTGTCCACGTCACTACAGTTAGGAGCAGTACTGGATTTAATCCAGTAGGTCATAGTTATAGCGAGAGTCAGACAGAGCTGTGCTTCTAACGTAGCTTATCGCAGCACTCAGGAGGTAGTAGAATCTATAGTTCAAGGCCATGCTTGACAACTTAACATGTTCAAGGATACCTAGGCTACATGAGACTCTGTCTCAAAAAGAAAAAAAAAAACAGTTATGGCCTTTGTGCCATAGTATGTGATAACCTATTTATGATTTTGATCATAATATAATATAAAATAATATAATATAAAATAATATAAAATGTGGGCCCTTTTGCTTGTAATATATAAGCTACTCTAAAGTTCAGCTCTTAATATTAGGAAGTTCCTAACTGATCTGCTCCCCAAGACCCCCTTGCTGCCTCTGCACACATTGCTATTTCCTCTGTACTGAAGGCCCCGTCACTATCTCTAAAGTCATCTGCCAAATCTCACCCAGTTCTGCTTCCTCTGTGTAATGCTATCACACTGGGTCATCTAGGTTTATCCTGGCCTCAGAAATCTCACTTTTGTGTGCCTGCTGCAGCCCTCTCATGGCCCGCCTGATATTTCTTCTCTCTTGCTTTACTGTCAACTCTCAGAAGAGAGACCACAGTTCTGTTTGAATGCCCATCCACTACACAATACCAAAACGATAATGTCTTGCTGTGTTTAACACACAGTGACATAGCCACAGCTGTACATGACAGTCATACTCACGAGGCCGGGCCATCATGGTAAAGCGTCCGGGTTCTGCAGTTCTACCCACTGTCAGGTACATGGACCACCTGCTATGTAGGACTTGATTTTCCCCATGGTTGTCACTATGAGAACACCTGAGAAGAGTGCTTACCTCATGACCCACGGTTATGTGCTATACATCGTAGTATGACTGTTAGCAGAAAGTGCTAGAAAGTGCCAAGACCTATAGAGTAAACTGGGTGTGGCAGAACATTCCTGTAATTCCAGCACCTGGAAGGCTGATATAGAAGGATAGCAAGTTTGAGGCCAGCCTGGGCTACACAATGATATTCCTTCGCCTGTTTTAGGGGGTTTTGATTTTATTTCTCTCCTTTTGGCTGAAACAGAATCTCTTTCATACAGTCCAGGCAATCCTCCTGCCTCGGCCTCCTTAATGCTGGGATTACAGTTCTGTGTAACTACACCCAGCCTCTTGTACATTCCTCATGAATACTATCGTAGCTCCATTTAAGAGAAAATTTCCTCACATACTTTAAAAGCAAAGTTTCTCTTTCTGTCTTACACATCCTTGGCTATGAAAGGAGGGCAGTTTGTGCCGTCTAGAGAAAACTAGCTGGAGTAAGCCGGTATTGTAGACTTGACCAGAAAACAAGTTCACAGTAGTTGAATTCCCATATTCTCACCTAACCTAGCTTCTTTGGTGATGACTGGCTATGAACATCAAACTCATTTCAGGGACTATTATTCAGTTTGACATAAAGGTCAAATGAAAATATCAGAATCTGATCAATACCAAGAAAGTCAACTGGAAACAAGTGCTTGGGGTCTGACTTATGCAACCTGCACTTTTGGTTGCTTAAATAAAAAGAAAAAAATTATATCAACGTAAAACCCACTGAATTATGAAAGAAGCCATGCAACTTCTAACATACGGCAGAGAGCAACAACAAATTATTTTTTAAAAAAAAACAAAACTTTTAAATCCAGGCATGGTAGTACATGTCTTTAACCCCAGGACTCAGAGGCAGAGGCAGGCAGATCTTTGAGCTGGAGGCTAGCCTGGTCTACATAGTAAATTCCATGCCTCCAAGGCTACATAGTGAGACCCTGTCTCAAAATAAACAAGCAAAAAATCCTAGCCTCTCAGAAGGACTGATTTATGAAAGCATTTTCCCAGAGTCGAACAGACACATACCTCTGCTTTCTTCCTCTTTGCTGGCGAGGTTGTTCTTCTTGGGGATATTTAAAAATGTCTTGAAAAATGGGTTCATATTTCTTAAAAATCACAGCGGAAACAGTGAAGTTTCTTTCTAATCTTTCAGTACGTTCTCGGAAATGTGGGGGTAGATTTGCCATGTCTTCCCACTTCTTCATCTTGTTAAAAAATTCAATCAGGCTGATATTTAAAAGTAAAAGAGAGGTAATTTAATAACGTAAAGGCGATGTTGTAAATGCCGATACAGTAAACTAAAATAATTCATCGAATTATATTTGGACAATGCCATAAAATCCAATGGATGCCCTTGGTTAGGTTAATCCCCTACCCTTTGCTTTGTTACTCCAGCCCTCCTGACCTACTCTGCTCAGGGTTGGTTCTTTGTGTGTATGTGTGTGTGTGTTAATGTAGCTGACACGTGGGAATGCACATGGAAGACAGAAGTTGATGCTTGGTGCCTTCCTCAATGACTTTATCACTTGGATTTTTCTGCTGGGTGTGGCAGGAGCTTTTACCCATGGAACTTCTCATTGGCTCCAGCACAGATCTTTTAAACGCTAGAACTACTGGGCTGGAGAGATGGCTCATCATACTTAAGAGTATTTACTATTCTCGCAGAGGACCTGGGTTCAATGCCTAGCAACCACAAGGTCACACATGACCATCTTTTATTACAGTTCCAGGGGATCTGATGCCCTCTTGGATACCAAACATACACATGGTACCACATACATTCAGGCAAAATGCTTATACACGTAAAATAATAAAATAAACCTAAAAAAATTTAAAAGATACTAAAGTTAGCATAGAAACAGTCAAAATTTCAATTTATACATCTTCCTAATCTAGTTCTCCACTCCTCCCAAATGTTACCCAATTCTAAAGTTAGTTTGGTTATTTTTCCATACATATATTCATAAGAAAGTAGTATCTTTTGTTCACTTTTACATTTTATGTAAAATGTATCACACTAGAAGTAACATTCTGCAACTTAATTTTCATTTAATGTTTCTGAGATTCATCAATGTCAATACATGGAAAAAACTAACTCATTTATTTAGTTACTAAATCCATTCCTTCCTATGAACATAGAATAACTTTCTGCATTCACTCAATAAACAGAGACAAGTTACTTCTAATTTTCCTTTAATAAAATGGTATAGGACAGGAGAGGTGGCTAAGAGCATTTGTTGCTCTTCGCAGAGGACCCAGGTTCTGTTCCAACAGCCACATGGCAGCTCACAACCATTTGTTACTCCAGTTCCAGGAAATCCAATGCCTTCTTCTGGCCTCTACAGACACCAGGAACACATGTGGTGCACATACATACATGGAAACACTCATACACATATAAGAATTTTCGAATGCTGCAATAAACATCTTGGCGTGTGTGTAGGAGTTTCTTTAGGATCAGAGACTATGCAGCTTCGATTTTACTACACATCCCATGAACATTAAAACAAGTTCTATGCATAATACCTAATAATCCATATTTACTTACCTTTTCAATCCATGGTATCTTCAAAAGCTTCTCAATGTCTTTACTTAAACTTATAACAACATTATACAATAAGCTATAACCTTTAATGCATTACAATGCAAATACACTCAAGTTTGTACAATATGACCCTGCCTCTGAAATGGTAAAAGAAAACCATGACTCAATTTCTAAATTCAGCTGTGTACACGTTAGATGCTCAGAAAGTAGTAAACAAGGAGAATTTTCATTATCCGTATGATTTCTAAGCTTTCTTTATTGTAGCTACATTCTACTTTTTAAGTTCCAATATACTTACCTCTGCTCGGAACATCGAAGGATTCTAGTTAAGGACACATAGTTTCCTTCAACAGTCCCTTTGCTCACGGTTGGAACCAATTTTCTGCAAGCCACATATAAGGCACATGCTAACCAATGAAGATCATTTCCCTGAAAAAGAAAGCAGGGTTTTAGCTAATGACTTCTGTGTGCTTCCGCGTAAAACTTCATGCACTCATATCGAAAGTGAGATTTCTGGGACGGCCCTTGCCCACAGTCTCTTCCAGTATGTGACACTGACATCCGTCCATGCACGGCTCTGTGTAAAAGTAATGCTATGCAACTTCAAAGGTCACAGAAGGGAATGCCAATACCACCTGCCTACGTCTCTGAGGAAGTCATCAACCAGCATAGAAAAAGTGTGACTCCCTTCAACTGTCAGGCTGAGAGAGAAAATATGGCAGTGGCCAGTTAGAGAGAGAGAGATGCCCAAGGAGCCCTGCCTTCCTGAGCTGTGCCCACCCTGTGACTCAATGCTTCCGGGTGAGACAACAGTCATTTAGATGCAGAAGTGGCATCTCCTTTGTACTGCCTGAATTCCCAAACCACAGCGAGGTATCCCAGCTTTCAAGGATGTTAGGATCCGGGCTCAGGATCACATGCTCACACAGTACATTACCAAGGATGTTAGGATCCAGGCTCAGGATCACATGCTCACACAGTACATTACCAAGGATGTTAGGATCCAGGCTCAGGATCACATGCTCACACAGTACATTACCAAGGATGATAGCATCCAGGCTCAGGATCACATGCTCACACAGTACATTACCAAGGATGTTAGGATCCAGGCTCAGGATCACATGCTCACACAGTACATTACCAAGGATGTTAGGATCCAGGCTCAGGATCACATGCTCACACAGTACGTTACCCATCATGCCCTCTCTCCTCCCCTTAAACACAGCTCTGAGCAATGGATTCGTACGGTGTTTCGTTGGGAGGACGGCTTTGTTTGGGGGTTTGGGTTTTTGGCTTTGGCCCTGCTGAGTATCAGAACTCAAGGTCTCCCCACCATACCCACGTCGCTGCAGCACCACCCCATGCTGTCATAATTTCCCCGATTCTATGACCTCGAGGTAAACTGAGCTTCTCAACTACTGAATTTTTCTGCCATCAAGATCTTTTAGGAAGAATACAGGTAAGCGGTCATAATGTCATCTTTGTTCTAAAAAAGGTTTAAGGGAAATGAGAGAATCTATAACTACATCATTCCCCGAAAAGGAAAAAAAAAATTGTCTTACCCATGAGAATATTACAACACTTGAAGGATAAAGGAACGGAAGAAGAGCACTGTAAAGTAATACATGCCCAGGGCCACCAACCACAGAAGAGAAGAGTCCTCTGAACTGGCGGAACAAATATCTGTTGAAATTTCCTTAACAGTCGTTGTCGGGCTGAGGAGGCAGCTTGGTGGGTAGTGCTTCCCTGGCATGCCTGAGATCCTGGGCATTAACTGAACATGAAGGCCCACTCTTATAACCCCAATTGGCTCGAGGATCTCAAGTTCAAGGTCACCCTCAGCTACACCCTCAGCAAGTTCAAGGCCAGGGTGCACCATATGAGACCCTGTCTCAAAAAAACAGAAACAAAACAAAAACAAACAAACAAAAACTGGGTGGCAGTGGGGAGGAATCATTTCAAATTCACAGTCCATGGTCATGTGACTCAAGTAGACCCGCCTTGGCTACATACAGAAATCTCACCATGGGCAAACTACTTAAGCCCAGAGGTTTCATTTTCTTCGCTGACAACTGTGAGAATTATTTAAGCTACAAGAATTTAGGCTTGGGAGGCAGAGGTAGGTGGATTTCTGAGTTCGAGGCCAGCCTGGTCTACAGAGTGAGTTCCAGGACAGCCAGGGCTACACAGAGAAACCCTGTCTCGAAAACACCAAAAAAAAAAAAAAAAAAAGAATTTAGAAAATGGGGCTGGAGTGATGGCTCAGTGGTTAAGAGCAGTGGCTGCTCTTCCAGAGGTCTCTGGTTTCATTCACAGCACCCATGTGGTGGCATATAACTGTGTAATTCCAGATCCAGGGGCTTTGACACCCTCTTCTGGCCTCTTTAGGTTCTAAGCCTGCATTTGGTACACAGACATACATGTGGGCAAAACATTTATTTGCATAAAATAAAATTTTAAAAAAGATTTCAGGAAAACAGTTGAGACAGTTCTAAAGCAGATGGTAAGTATTAAGTATTAAGTGAGCTTTATTTCCTCTGTACACTTTCAGACAACTGCTGGCCCACATTACAATACAGTATTACTACTGGAAACTCATGCAAGCTTCAGGGAGTTTTAGGTTTCATCCACTGCTTTATTCCCAGTACCTAGAAAACTATGGCAAGAGATAGGGGCTCAGGAAACACTCCAACATGAATAAATGTTCGTGCCAGTATAGGGTTTGTCCTAGGTGTGCTGTGACAGACATCATGGCTAAAAGCAGCTTGGAAAGGGTGTATGTGGTTTATAGGTTACAGTCAGGAACTCCAGGCAGGAACCTGGAGGCAAGAGCTCAAACAGTAATGCTGCCTTCCTTATATAGCCCAGGACCAGCAGGGGCAGCATAGCCCACAGTGGGTGACATCAATTAGCAATTAAGGACATGCCCCCCAGGCATGCCCACAGTCCATCTGATGGATGTGATTCTTGAAATGAGGTCTCCCCCTTCCCAGGTGTGTCAAGTTGACAATTGAAGCTATGACAAGGATCAACTGGGCTAAGAATCGAGATTAAAACCTCACTAGCCAATCCAAATAAAAAATAAATAATAAACAAACAAATAAATAGAAAGCCTCGGCCAAACATGAAATAGTGAATATGTTTTCAAAAATAATTTACTAACGGAGCTAACAAGGTTAGGTAGGTAAAGGTGCTAGCTGACAAACACGTCTAATGGACCCAAAGTGATCCACTGGTGGAAAGATCAATTCTCCAAAGTCGTTCTCTGACCTACACACTCACACCCACCCACCCCCACACACACTAATTTACTAAGCATCTGTTAAATGTCACTTGCATATGTGACACCAGGCTTCATATGACTTAGTCTGTGAATTGAAGTCTCTGCTGTTATAATGCTTATTCTAGCTAATTTATAGCGCCATCTCTAAGGTGAAGTAAGGGTTTGTTTGGGGGTATTTATGTCCTCCAAATCAGAAGTTCCCCTCTTTGGCTACAGGAGACACTGTGTCAGGAAGAAGGCTACGGTCTCTTCAGCCAGACTGCTTCAGTATATGAAAATTTCTGTACACATACACACATTGCTTTAGTTAAGCTTTAGGTCAGCACTTTGAAGTGGGCACAAATAACAAAACTGCTTACACAACAAAACGGAGTTTCACTGTGGTTAAAAACTTGCCCAGAGTCACTCAGATCTAAGTCTAAAGCTGCCGTGTTTCGTCTTTCTTTCTTTTCTTCCTTCCTTTCTTTCCTTTTCTCTTTCTCTCTCTCTCTCTCTCTCTCTCTCTCTCTCTCTCTCTCTCTCTCTCTCTCTCTCTCTCTCTCTCCCTCCCTCCTTCCCTCCCTCCCTTTCTTTCTTTTCTTTTGGTGAGTGTAACAAATGGAGAGAGGGGAATTTGATGTGTGACGATTTTTTAAAAATAGAAATAAACCGACTCAGAAGAATGGCAAAAGTACAGTCATATTATAGTTACAATAACACCTTGCTTAGCCTTTGGATCAGGCGCTTCTTTGCTCTGCTCTTTCCATAGCTATATATAAAATCAAAGGGCCACACGCACAGGCAGCTATTAACAATCCGGACTTCCGTGTCACTTCCCATTGGCCCATACAGGGGAGGTGCCTGCAGAGTTGACAGGCACTGGCCCGAATAGCCATTTTCGTCAACTACAAACCCCGTCCCAAGAACGGAACACAACAAGCCTACACCTGGATGACAGCCAAAAAGAGTGCCCGAACTCAGCAACAAATGTGTTGTCTACATCCGCTTTTCATCTGCCGGGTGGTGGGGGACAATAAATCCTAAACCGTCCTCACACGAAAGCAATCCCGAAACGTAATGCGTCTCCTCTGACGGCTGCAAAGCCAGGGGAGGCAATAGTGCGATGCAAACGACCAAGTGATCCCAGAGCCACCCCGAGTCCCCGATCTCCGCGGAGGATCTGGCACGCACCTCCAGCGTGTAGCTCTCGCTCATGCTGCGGTAGCTGCTCCAGGCCTCGGCGCGCGCCGCCTCATCCATGTTGAGGCGGCTGCACAGCTCCTCGAACCGCTGCTGGATCTGATGGCTTGGGGACCCCGCGGGCTGCGCGCGATCCGCGGCGTCCCCATCCTCCTCCTCTTCCTCTGAGCTGGCTGCAGCAGCAGGAGGAGGCGGTGGCGACTGATTGCCTCCAGATGCCATGGCGCACCCCGAGGCCGCGGCTCTTCAGAAGCGCTCAGGGCCCGGGCCCGCAGCCATTCAAACCGCGAAGCGCCGGCCCGTCAGCAGACCGTACTGCTCTGTGCCGCCCCCAGAGCTTCTAGGTCCCATGCGGGCACTCGTAGGTCTGAGCATAGCCTGCTGGGAAATGTAGTCTCGGCCGGAATGTCAGGGGTTCCAAAAGTCATGGAAGAAGAAAGCAAACAACAACAACAAAACAAAAGACGAGCTGTGCTTCATTTAGGGGCGAATGAATGCGCCATCTCCCGTTTAGAAAAGAACCAGGAAATATCGACAGGACAAGCTTTAGTATACAAGCTCTTTACAACACATCCTCCCCACCTAGAGGTCCTCAGATAATAATAAAGCTAAAAGATCCAAAGTAAAGATAATAGTTCAGCTGCCTTTTCTAGTTCACGTCTCTGATACTGAGATAAACACTGACTGTAACCAACTCGAAGAGAAAAAGGGCTTATTTATCTTAGTCTTGACAGTCCATCATTGAGGGAGGCTAACGCAGGACGCTGCTTACTGGGTAGCTCCCCATTGCTTTATCAGCTAGCTACTTTGCTAATACAACCCCCAATCCCCAACCCGGCGGCCACCCACCTGTCTAGGAAAGACCCACAGGCCAATCCAACAGAGTGGATTCCTCAAGTGAGACTCCTGTGTTAATGCAATCAATGGCAAAGGTATATTGGGCTAAGAATTGATCTCACTAATCAAACAAAAACAAAATAAAAAACCCAAACCCCTCAACCAAACGAATAATCATGAATGTGTTTTCAAGAATAACTTAAAATGTATATTAGCCATCACATAACTGCTCCTAGATAAGGCAGAGGCTAAAGTTTATTTTAGATCAAAGAAAGAGTGTAGAGCAGGGACATCTGGGTGAGTCCAGAGTGGACATGACCCTGAGCCACGTGATGGGGGGCGGGAGGAGAAGGGAGAGTGGGGAGAGGGGAACCAGGTGCAGCAGCCAGAAGGCCCAAAGGTACAAAGAGCTAGAAACTAAAATGTCTGGATTATATAGGGACGAGCAGCTCAGCCCCCTGAGCTGGAGAGTTCAGTGTAGGGGGCTGGCGAGGGTAACAGGCAGAGGTTTAGGGTTACGGGGAGAACTGAGCCGCCAGGTCCTCTTTGATATGTTAAATAGGCACCTCAACCATTTGTCCCAGATTTGAAATTTAACAGCACCCAAGTGGCTCAGCAGCTATATCTGTGACTTGAGGTCTTAAAGCTACTGAATCTCTACTAAGCTTAGATATGAGGGGAATTTCAAAGAATTTGCTCTTGGAAAGGAAACTTTTAAGATACATTGCCTGGGCTTGCTGGTGGAGAAGAGCATCTAATGGAGATAAACACATTGACAAGGGCCGGGGAGATTCTCAGTGGCAAAAAATCGCTCACCTGAGATCAACCCGTGTGTGTGTGTGTGTGTGTGTGTGTGTGTTAAAAGCCAGAAATGGTGGGTTGGCTTATAATCTCAGCGGTGGAGAAAACATAAACTGGTGGAGTCCTGGGGCAAGTCTCACTTGCTGGCCATCAAGAGACAGGATCTGGAAAAGAGAGGGGCCTGGGAAATAACACTTGAGGCTGTTCTATGGCCTCCAAGTACGTATGCACAGACTTAAATATGCACGCCAATGTATTCAAATACATGCACACATGCGCAAACAATACTGACCAAAAAGATACTTACTTCTAGGTCCCAAGGACATTGGATTGAAGTCATCACCCATTAACTATTTCATCCATTCTGTAGGCTGAAGAGACAGCTCAGTGGTTAAGAGCACTGGCTACTCTTCCAAAGGACCTGAGTTCAAACCCTGACAACCATGTCACACTCAGAACCACCTGGAACCCCAGCTCCAAGGGTGTTTACACCCTCTTCTAGCCTCTGTGGCACCTGCACTAGTATTCCCTCTCTGTCATAATTAGCTATCTTCCCTCAAGACTTTCGAATAATTGTAGGATTTTACAGTTTTGGGTATTGATACATATTAATTACACTTAATGGGTTTGATTTCTCCATGCATGTATATATTTTGATAATATTTACTCCCCACTTACTCTTTTTGTCTCCTGGCACTCCTGTTGATCTCTTTCCATGTCCCAGCTAGCATCTTTTCTCTTTTGTGCACTTGTTTATTTCATGACCCAGTGAGTTCAATTAGGGCTTTTCACAGGAGCAGGGGGGGAGGGGCTATTTACAGGAACAGGAGAAACGTACCAGTGGCTTTGCAAGAGAAGAAAATGACCTTGGGGCCGGGCGGTGGTGGCGCACGCCTTTAATCCCAGCACTTGGGAGGCAGAGACAGGCGGATTTCTGAGTTCGAGGCCAGCCTGGTCTACAGGTGAGTTCCAGGAAAGCCAGGGCTACACAGAGAAACCCTGTCTCAAAACAACAACAACAACAACAAAAAACAACAACAAAAACAAACAAATAAAAAAAATAAAAAAAAAAAAGAAAATGACCTTGGGGAGAGTAGAATCTTGTGACCCCATCACTCCTAGCAACCATTAACTGAAAGACCACAACTCTCCAGCATGCTGCCTCTGGTGAGCCAACCTATGGAGTATGGCCACCTCTAGGCAGATTTTTCCAGGTGTTTGGGCTGCCTTAGCTCCCACAGCCCTGCTCTTGCTGTCTCTGGCTTTCTGTCTTTGGCCTCTTCTTACACCCAACCCACTGGCATGCTTGATATATTCTAGACTACAGGCCATTACACTCCAGGTGATTTATTTTTCCAGAAATAACGACCATTACCATCTCTGCTGATACCTATCTCCCACACCAAGGCCCTCTTAGTTTGTGAGCAACGTCACAGTCTGACCTTTAACCTCCTGTAATCAACTCCCTCCTCCAAATACAACTTACAATAACTCTGTGGACAGACCCGGAAGAGGAGCAGCCTCTTCCCTCTTCTGCTTGGGAGCAGTTTCAAAAGAGGTCTTAACGCCTTTGCCAAAGATTTCTCCTGGGGTCGGAGAGATGGCGCAGTGGTTAAGAGCACTGACTGTTCTTCCAGAAGTCCTGAGTTCAATTCCTAGCAACCCCATGATGGCTTCAACTATCTATAATGTCATCTGATGCCCTCACATACATAAAATAAATATCTTAATAATCTTAAAATCAAATAAATCTTAAATAAAATTAATAATCTTAAAAAAAGAAAAAATATTTTACCTGAATAGCCTGTTGTGGGGGAAGTGTAGAGACAAAAAAGGCCCCCAAAATAACAGGACCAAAAAGAAAAACAAAAATTCTCTACTCTCTATTAGTTGGGCCATAACAGCTTGGAGCTTGACCCAGTGACTTGTGAGGCCTCACACAAGCAATGAGAACCTAAGGTGCTGCACCCTAGATGGCCTGTCTCAGGGAGAGAATATTCTTCAGAATATGCAAATTTAAAAATTATTATTTTAAGTATATTTCTAATAATCTTGACACTCTATTATTTGGATACCTAAAATTCACGTTTAAAGAATACAATTCTGCCTAGCTTTCCAAAATAAAATTCCTGATGTAATATCAGACTTTTATTTTAAAGTCGTAAAATCTTGAACATAGGCCACACTTAATTACTTTTTGTGTTTTATAAAGTAGATAGAGCTAGAGAATAGTGCCAAAGTGTAAATTGTTATTTTTAACATCTACTTTAAATTGCTGATGATATTATCATTTAATGCAACTTTAACCTCCCCCCATAAATTTAAAATAACTAATTTATCACATTTATTTACATTTTTGAATCAGAATTAATTTGGATAGATTACATGTACACTTGTTTACTCATAGGCTACCTTGAATTAAACCCTTTTTTGGGACTTTATCATAAAAACATATGACAGAACATTTGTCTAAAGGTGTTATTCTAGTTTGCTTTCTGTTGCTGTCATAAACACGACGACCAAAAGCAACTCGGTAGATCAGGGTTTCTTTGGTTTACATATTCCTAGTCGCAGTTCATTGAGGGAATCCAGGAGTTCAAGACTGATCCAGACCCACAGGAATAAGGGTGCTTAATAGTGAGGTATCAGCCGGGCAGTGGTGGCGCACGCCTTTAATCCCCGCACTTGGGAGGCAGAGGCAGGTGGATTTCTGAGTTCCAGGACAGCCTGGTCTACAGAGTGAGTTCCAGGACAGCCAGGGCTACACAGAGAAACCCTGCCTCAAAAAAACAACAAAAAAACCCCAAACAAACAAAAAAAAATAGTGAGGTATCAAGCTGAGAGGACAGGAAATGAGAAATAAGACAAAAGCATTAGCTGAGACCAGGAGGGCTTGCCTAAGCTCATGCCAAGCCAGTTCATTAAGAAGTACAGCATCCATAAACTATCAGTCGGGGACATGGCCAGAGGTCAGGAGAGAGTCAGACAAGGCTGGCGAAGAGAACACGTGGTACATCAGACACAGCTGTCTTAGGACTCATAAACACAGTCCAGGGGGAAGAGTTGGGTCCCCAGAAACCACAACCATTGAAGCTCTGGCTCTGACCTCACAATGGCCTTGCCAACTCCACCCCTGGACAAAGACACAAAACTAACATTCCCTTCATTATTCCATCAGTGCCTCTGAGAAAGTCTGTCTGGATCCCCACACAAGACAGGAGCCTGGGGACAGGGACTGAAAAAGAAGTCACAGAGGACAGGGGAATGCTACTTACTGGCTTTGCAGTTTGTTTTCTTACACATCCAGAGCTACCTTTCTAGGGTTGGTAAGGCTAAGCCCTGCCACATCAATCCACAATCAAGGAAATTCCTTCTCAGATTTGCCTCCGGGCCAATCTGCTAGAGGCAATTCCCAGAAATATTGAGGTTTTTGTCAAGTTGACAAAACCCAACCAGCACATGTATATAACAAAAATACATCAAGCCACAGACACAGATTGGTTACTGGACACTGGACAAGATGAAACACACACAATTCAATGAAAACAGTCACAAAACCCATCTAACAAGAGACTTGGAAGGCTGAAAAGATGGCTAAGTGGTCAAGTGCTCTTAAGTCCCAGAAACACACGGTAGCTCACAGCCATCTGTAATGGGATCCAATGCCCCCTTCTGGTGTGTCTGAAGACAGCTACAGTGTACTCATATACACAAAATAAATCTTTTAAAAAGGAGAGACTTGAAGACTACATAACATGATCACATTTACTCAAAATTTCTCCCTAGCAAGTTTCCTAACGAAGTACAGCTTCCTATAAACTATTAGCAGAGGAACGTGGCCAAGGTCCGCAGAGAGTTAAGTCTCTATTTCCCTCATAAATACTCTAGTCCCTTAGAAACACGGTAGACAATGTAATTCTCAAAAAAGTAGAGGCTAACCTACACATCAGGAGGACTGGGCTTTTTTTTTTTTTTTCATGGCCTTTTCTTCATTTCATATTACCACCATAGTAACGATTCCTTTAATTTAAACTAAAAACCATAGACTCCCTGAAAGGGTGGCAGCGGAGGAATGATGGTGTCACAGACAGAGCGAATCGTCTTGACTGGGCTCTTGAGTTGCTGGAGGCTTGGAGTTACAACTGGTAAGCCATTGGATGGATCTTGAAACTGTAGAGCCTGGGCACAAACTGGTTGGCAGGTGGCTTGGGCTGGTGCTCTGGATGCACCATGAAGCGCATGAAAGGGAAACCAGTGCCGAAGTAGGTGCCATCCGTGTGGTGGTGTCTGGAGGACTTGGGTGTGTACACATCCATGCCGTTGGGGCAGTAGAGCTCCACCATGGCCTCGTCTGGGATGTCCGAAAGGCCGGTGGGAAGCATTGGCTGGTTCTCACAGTATACACGAGGACAGTAGCCAAAGTCTCCCTGCTGGTACTTTTCCGACATTTGTGCAATGCCTCGGTTGGTGAGGATGTAGCAGGCGTGGATCAACCCATAAAGCATCTCGGCTGCCTGTTCAATCGAGTCACTCTGGTTGGGGTTGTCTTCCAGCTCTTCATCAGGATCTAGAGATCATGCCTAGAGCTTGTCGATAGCGAGGCACCTGCTCATTGAGTCCAGTAAGGTTAAATTTGTCCTGGATGTAGTCTTCATTCACCTCACAGAAGAATTCATTACCACGGAGCCCACAGAACCAGGAAATCCAGGACACCTCCTCAGAGCGACTCATCTTTATGTCCGCGGCCGCAGACCCGGCCAGCCACGGCAGAAGAAGTGGGAAGGGTGGAGAACTGGAAACTGGTGAGGGTTTGGGGGGAGATGAAGACTCGGCTCTTAATGACTTCTTGGCTTCTCTAAGCAAAGTTCCCAAGTAAGCACATAAGGGAGAGGATGCATCTGGTCAAAGGGAGATATCTAGAGAGTGCTCCACAGGTTGGAGAAATGCTCTGTGAGCAGTAAAGATGGGTAGACAAGGGTGCCCCCTGAAGCTGACTTTAGGGGATCAAGACAGTGGACTAGAGTCAAGTGAGGCACGTGCAACTTGTGATAGCCATGAAGGAATCTCTGAGCTCTTTGAATTATTATGCAAGAGGAATGAGTGTAGAGATACAGCTAAGGCCTGATGTGTGATTGGGTGTCCAACGTTCTTAATCCAGAAGCAGGTATGAAGGCTAATTTACTTTCAAAAATATTTACTTAATTATTTTTACCTAATTTACTTAAAGAAATCTTTGTTTTATGTGTTTAGATGTTTTGCCTGCATACATATCTATTGCATGTCTAGTGCCCATGGAAGCCAGAAGAGCTTGGTGGAGTCCCTGGGACTAGAGTTTCAGATGCCTGTGAGCCACCATGTAGGTGCTGGGAATTGATTCTCAAATCCTCTGGAAGAGTAGCCAGTGCTCTTAACCATGGAACCTCCTAAGTGGCTGTCTATTGCTGTAACAAAGACACCATGGCCAAAAGCAGCCTGGAGAGTATGGGGTTGATTTGGCTTATATATTCCAATCACAACCTATCATCTAGAAAAGCCAAGGCAGAAGCCAAATCAAAGACCATGGAGGAGTGCTGCTTGCTGGCTTGCTCTTCATGGTTTGCTGTATTTACTTTTTGACACAACCCAGGATCTAGATGATGGCACTGCCCACAGGAGGCTGTCTCCCCCCTCCCATATTAATCGCTAATCAAGAAAATACTTTCACAGACTCACCTACAGGCTAGTGGAATGGAAGGTTTTTGTTTTTTTTTTTTTCAACTGAGGTTTCCTCTTTCCACATGACCCTAGCTTGTGTCAACTTGATCCAGTGTAAGGTATAATGTCTTAGGATCTGGCCCACAAGTGATGAGCCAATATCTTTGTTCTAGAGCCATGTGAAACTTAATCACAATTTTTGGAAGAAAAAAAAAAAAGTTGGTTAGCCATTGAAAAAGGGAGAGACTGAAAATATGGAGAATAAGAAGCCCCATGAGTGAAAAGAGGGATCACCCATGGCTATGGCCACCTAAATAATGACAGGGAACATAGTAGTGTAAAGGAAAAGCAAGTGGCGGCAGACCTGGCGTGAAGGAAAAGTCCTCATCAAGGAGTAGACTAGGAAGGCAAGAAAGTGTTGAGTATGGACGTCAGGAGATAAAGGTTTTAGCTTTTCTGAAAGCTCCCACGAGGCATGAGAGAATCAAGACAGTGTTGGGAGCTATTAGAGCACAAAGTTTGGTCTCTGGTCCCACTCAGTGTGTGGGAGCCTGGCTTTTGCTCCAAGATAATGTTTACGCAGGTAGCCTGGGAATCCCGAGATAAGGTTAACCACAGGATGTCCAAGACAAGACCTACCATAAAAGTTTCCATCAGCAAATGTCACCCATCGTTTAAGCCGGTCATTGATTTATTCCTTCCTCTTCCCTCCGGATCCCAATTCTCTTTCTTTTTACTTTTTATAAGCGGTAGCTTTCTAAGAATAAAACAGACCTTGACAAATCTCTGCTTGGTCTCGCTCCTTTCTCTCGCCCATTTCCCCTTCAGGCTTGGATTCTCCTCAAACCCATGAATAACTAGGTCCTGCGGGTCGGGACAAGACAGGATACAGGTTTAGGTATGATCAATTAGTATGTCTCAGCTGCCAAGTGATGTCCTTGGGTCCTCTGGAGCCCAAGACTTGTAGGACAATGTCAATGATTTTAAGACTGTGGTGAGGTATAGACCTTGAAGACTGAGCGTGAGGATGTCTATGGCGCACACGCTTATCAGGAACTATTTTCCAAGCATGAATAAAGGAGACATAAAACACAGAATTGTATCTTCACTTCCACGGAGCCAGACAAATCAGATTTGATGAACGAACAGATCACTGAAAAATATTTAATGTGCATGTGTGCCTAAGTGTATGTACGTGCACCATGTGCATTCAGCTCCCAAGGAAGTTAGAAGAGGGTGCTGCAGCCTCTGCAGTTGGAGTTCAAAGCAGTTGTGAGCCACAATGTGGGCGCTGGGAACCAAACCCCTGAAAGGGCAGCAAGCACTCTGAACTGTTGAGAGATCTCTATGGCCCAAGACTGGAGCATCTTGAAGATTTTTCGTGGCTTTCAAAGAAAGGATTTGCATGATGGGACACAGGCGAGGGTAAGCATAAGCTATCAAGATCACTCCTATTTGGGTACTTTAAAGTGTGGGTCTGTGACCGTGGGTCCCCAAATCCATCAAGCTCCACTGTGTAACTGCTCCAATAAGGCTTTCTTCTGTCTCACCTTGAGTGCTTTCTGGAAAACTGTTTCTCTTTGACAGGTGAACCCACTTTAGTAATTTTCTGGAGTCTTGCAGCTGTTGAAATACTTTTAATAAGACCTGGGGAAGTCCCCTTTGAGTAGACTACAGCTGCTCATCTGAAAGAATGTCTTCACAGAGCCAGCACGGGTTAGCGGCTTCATGTAGAACTTGGTTTTGTAAACACTAGTTATTTCATTTTTAGTACTTTTCTGTTGGGTATTTAAGACCATGTAGGTGTGTGGTGGTTTGAATATGCTTGGTCCATGGCAAGTGGCATTATTAGATGGCGTGGCCTTGTTGGAATAGGTGTGGCCTTGTTGGAGGAAGTGTCTTACTGTTTAGGTGGGCCTTGAGGGCTCCTAGTGCTCAAGTTCCTCCCAGTGAGGAAGAGAGTCCCCACTGGCTGGCTGCCTTTGGATCAAGATGTAGAACTCTCAGCTCCTTCTCTAGTACCATATCTGCCTGCACTCGACCATGCTTCCTGCCATGATGATAATGGACTGAATCTCTGAACCTGTAAGCCAGATCCAACTAAATGCTGTCCTTTATAAGAGTTGCCTTGATCATGGTGTCTGTTCACAGCAGTAAAACCCTAACTAAGACAAGGTGACCAGAAGTTAACCTTCCACCACTGATCAGTCATTTGAACTTCGTTTGATCTCCACAGGGGGTTAGTGGCAGAAACTTTTAAAGAGCCCTAGGGTTTTTTTTTTTTAATTTTATAAATATATTCTAAAAATTATATTTCTCATAAAGAATATACTTCCTGGAGCTTTATATTATAATTGTTGGAATTGGAAATATATTTATAATCTGTTTCAGAAGATATTGCAATTCTCTCTCCAGTTTCTTTTGGGAGGCACTCAGAGCTATGAGTTTTCCTCTTAGCACTGCTTTCATTGTATCCCATAAGTTTGGGTATGTTGTGCCTTCGTTTTCATTAAATTCTAAAAAGTCTTTCATTTATTTCTTTATTTCTTCCTTTACCAAGTTATCATTGAGTAGGGCATGGTTCCTCTTCCAGGTATATGTAGGCTTTCTGTTGTTTTTGTTGCTATTAAAGACCAGTCTTAGTCTGTGGTGATCTGATAGGATGCATGGGATTATTTCAATCTTCTTGTATCTGTTGAGGCCTGTTTTGTGACTGATTATATGGTCAGTTTTGGAGAAGATACCATGAGATGCTGAGAAGAAGGCATATTTTTTTGGTTTAGGTGAAATGTTCTATAGATATGTTAAATCCATTTTGTTCATAACTTCTGTTAGTTTCAATGTATCTCTGTTTAGTTTGTGTTTCCATGATCTGTCCATTGATAAGAGTTGGGTGTTGAAGTCTCCCACTTGTACTGTGTGAGGTGCAATGTGTACTTTGAGCTTTAATCAAGTTTCTTTTATGAATGTGGGTGCCCTTGCATTTGGAGCATAGATGCTCAGAATTGAAAGTTCTTGGTAGGTTTTTCCTTTGACGAGTATGAAGTGTCCTTCCTTATATTTTTTTTGATAACTTTTGGTTGAAAGTTGATTTTATTTGATATTAAAATGGCTACTCCAGCTTGTTTCTTGGGACCATTTGCTTGGAAAATTGTTTTCCAGTCCTTTACTCTGAGGTAATGTCTTTGACACTGAGGTGCATTTCCTGTATGCAGCAAAATGCTGGGTCCTGTTTACATATCCAGTCTGTTAGTCTATGTCTTTTTATTGGGGAATTGAGTCCATTGATGTTAAGAGATATTAAGGAATAGTGATTGTTGCTTCCTGTTATTTTTGATGTTATTTTTGTTTGTGTGGCTATCTACTTTTGAGTTTGTTGAAAGAAGATTACTTTCTTGCTTTTTCTAGGGTGTAGTTTCCCTCCTTGTGTTGGCATTTTCCCATCTGTTATCCTTTGTAGGGCTGGATCTGGGGAAAGATATTGTATAAATTTGGTTTTGTCATGGAATATCTTTGTTTCTCCATCTATGGTAATTGAGAGTTTTGCTGGGTATAGTAGCCTGGGCTGGCATTTGTGTTCTCTTAGCGTCTATATGACATCTGCCCAGGATCTTCTAGCTTTCATAGTCTCTGGTGAGAAATCTGGTGTAATTCTGATAGGTCTGTCTTTATGTGTTACTTGACCTTTTTCCCTTACTACTTTTAATATTGTTTCTTTGTTTAGTGCATTTGGTGTTTTGATTATTATGTGATGGTAGGAATTTCTTTTCTGGTCCAGTCTATTTGGAGTTCTGTAGGCTTCTTGTATGTTCATGGGCATCTCTTTCTCTAGGTTAGGGAAGTTTTCTTCTATAATTTTGTTGAAGATATTTACTGGCCCTTTGAGTTGGGAATCTTCGTTCTCTTCTATACCTATTATCCTTAGATTTGGTCTTCTCATTGTATTCTGGATTTTCTGGATGTTTTTGGTTAGGAGCTTTTTGCTTTTTGCATTTTGACTGTTGTGTCAATGTTTTCTATGGTATCTTCTGCACCTGAGATTCTCCCTTCTATCTCTTGCATTCTGTTGGTGATGCTTGCATCTATGACTCCTGATCCCTTTCCTAGGTTTTCTATCTCCAGGGTTGTCTTCCTTTGTGATTTCTTTATTGTTTCTATTTCCATTTTTAGATCCTGGATGGTTTTGTTCAATTCCTTCACCTGTTTGGTTGTGTTTTTCTGCAATTCTTTAAGGGATTTTTGTGTTTCCTCTTTAAGGACTTCTACTTGTTTACCTGTGTTCTCTCTGTATTTCTTAACCAGAAAACGTTTTGCCAATGCTCCTGAGAGGCCCTTGTCTTCTGTCAAACAGCTACAACCCCCACAGTCCCCTGTAGAGAGGCCTGTCATGTGAGATTTGTCACGTAGGAGCAACACCAAGCCCTCCCACATGCAGATAAGGTGCCCTTAAACTCTCAGTCCAAGCCAATAGGAAGTACCTGTTGTCAGACCCCTGACCCATCCCAAACAGTATATTAGACCATCCTAACCTGTATAGGAGAGATCCCCATCCAGAAGGAATAAAGGTGTGAGAACTACTCCGTTGTCTGAGAGCTTCTATCATAAGAGCTGTAACACTGCTGCTTGGGAAGAGGTCTGCTCTCCTGAACGCCACCAGAAACTTCTTGCACTCCTCGCTGGCTAGTCGGCCTCTCGTGGGCTCAGCCCGGGCCTGACTCAGCACAGGGCAGCGGGTGCAGCATCTTGGAGCAACCATGGCAGCAACTGCGGAGACCAAGGTGGAGGCAACTCCTGTCCCTGCTCAAGCTCTCCCCTTTGCCTGAACCCTTGCACTTGGCCAGGCCAGAGATCCCTGAGGAAAGCTCCTAACACGCAGGCCCACACTCTATCATCATCATGAGATGTGATTTTAAATCGAGTCTTGCTTTTCTTGTGTGTTGGGGTATCCAGGGCTTGCTGTGGTGGGAGAACTGGGTTCTGATGATGCCAAGTAGCCTTGGTTTCTGTTGCTTATGTTCTTGCCCTTGCCTCTTGCCATCTGGTTATCTCTGGTGTTAGCTGGTCTTGCTGTCTCTGACTGTGGCTTGTCCCTCCTGCAAGCCTGTTTCAGTACTCCTGGGAGACCAGTTCTCTCTGGGAGGAATTTGGGTATGGAGAGCTGTGGCACAGGGTCAGCTCCAGGGTGCAGACAGAAACTGGAAGGATCCTGTCCCAGGCTGCTCCTCGGTTCCTGTGTCCTGAGAGCTCTGGGTGTGTACCTCTGAGTATGGACAAATCAGGGTTTGCTAACCATGTGGCTTCCATTGGAAACATAAGGGACATTTTTCTCTGGTGACTCCCTTCTAAAAGCTTCCCATCGTTCCTAGTTCCTGGCTGCCCTTGGAAGGCAAGGCTCAAACTCTTGGCTGTCCTTTTAACCCTCTAATCCTCATTGGTTTAGGGCTCTAAGCTTTGGTTGTTGAACACTCAGAAGGAAAGTTTTCAAGACTGACTCAGTCTTGAGTAAGTATTGGATTTTATTTTTTACTATTGTATAACATTTAGATATTGTTTAGTCAAAAACAGACTTTCTAATGACTTGATTTCAAGACTCAATTCTCTACATAGTTAAAAGCCTGACAAACTTTGCTGCCCAAAATATAATTATGACAAACATTATTTTTGTTTTCTAAAGCCAGTTTTGTAAATGCTACCAAGAGCAGATCAATATCTTGAGAGCCTCATTGTTTTAATTTTATTATGTTTATTTACGTGTATGTGGGTGTGTGAGTCACAGAGGTCAGAGGCTAACGTGTTGGAGTTGGTTCTTTCTTCACATGGGTCCCAGAATTGGCTCTCAGCCTTTGTGGCAGGTACCTTTTTCTGCTGAGCCAAGCTTCCCCCATTTTTCTTAATGTGAATTTAGTTTAAAGCTATACATTTCCACTTACTTTGGCTACGCTGTATTTTCATTCATTTTTTTTCTTAATTTTCTTTGAGATCACTTCTTTGATTCATTGGTTATTTAAGAAAACATTGTTTAATTTTTACCTATTTGTGAGTTTTTTCCTTTTCTTCTTTTCTTTGTTTTTGTTTGTTTTGTTTTGTTTTTTGAGACAGGGTTTCTTTGTATAGCCCTGGCTGTCCTGAAACTCATCCTGTAGACCAGGCTGGCCTTGAACTCACAGAGATCTGCCTGCTTCTGCCTTCCATGTGCTGGGATTAAAGGCGTGTGCCACCACCACCTGGCTCATATTTGTGAATTTCAAAGCTTTGTTACTGATTTCTGATTTCTACTGTGTTTAGAAAGCACCTTTTCTGCTTTACTCTTACATTTTGAGAGACTGTTTGATGGCCTATGGTCTATCCTAGTTGGGCTCGGGATGTTGTTAAAGACTTGTACTTTCTTGTTGGCCCCCTGTCTCCCTGTTCTATTCATGATTTATGCCTCGGTATCTTAGGGTTTAACTGCTGTGAACAGATACCATGACCAAAGCAACTCTTACAAGGACAACATAAAATTGGGGCTGGCTTACTGGTTCAGAGGTTCAGACCATTATCATCAAGGTGGCAGCATGGCAGAGTCCAGGCAGGTAAGGTGCAGGAAGAGCTGAGAATTCTACATCTTCATCTGAAGGCTGCTAGTAGAATACTGGCTTCCAGGCAGTTAGGATGAGGGTCGTAAAGTCCATGCCTACAGTGACACACCTATTCCAACAGGGCACACCTTCTAATAGTGTCACTCCCTGGGCCAAGCATATACAAACCATCACACTGAATATTAGAAGGTCCACCTTTTCTTGCTTCATTGTGCATTTTTCCTTTCATGGTGTTGATATTTTTTAGTTTTGTAGTGTTGATAGCACTGTAAAAAAGAAGTATATGTTATGTGTATAAGTCTTAAATAATTCATAATGTGTGAATTAATTATGACAAAGGCTGGCATGCTGAATCAGTGGAGATAGAGTAAACAATGCTAGTGTATTATCTGGAAAATATTTAATTATGATTCCTATCTTAATCTATGCTACCAAAAATAAATTCTAAGCCAATAAACAAATTAAATATTTTTAATAAAGAAAACAAAAGCAAATATGTATGTAATTTGGGGGTGAAATATCTTTGCATGAGGAAAATATTTGCTTTCTTTTTTTCGTTTTTTGTTTTTTTCGAGACAGGGTTTCTCTGTGTAGCCCTGGCTGTCCTGGAACTCACGCATGAGAAAAATATTAACAATGGAAACCAAAAAGGAGGGAAGTTTGAAATGGCCACCTAAAAATTTTAAACTTCCTGCACCTAGAGCCATTGCAGGTGTGGCTGTGTCACATGTGTGTCAGTAGGTGGCAGAGAGGAGCAAGCCTGTGTCTACACCTGTGAACATCTGAACGATTGATTAGTAAGTAGTCTTACACTCCCAGAAAAAGCGAGCTTGAGTCTCCCACCAGCCTGGCACCATGGGGCTGGGGCAGGGGGCTAGCCTGAGAAGACCACTAGTCCGGTGCCATGCAGGCCTGGTGGGAGCAGACCATGCCCTAGATGAGCCCTGCCCAGTGCCATAACCCAAGATCGAGGCATAGCATTCCTGAGACCACTCTCAAGCTCACCCCAGACACTCACGAGACCCTGGCAACCATTAAGAGGAGCAAGTAAGTGGTGGGAAAAGGAAGAGAAAGAGAAACAGAAGGATGTGAGCACAGTGAAGAGAGGCAGAACTGGAGACTTGAGGGCAGCGAGGAGCAGCCTGATGTTAGTGGCCAGTGATGCCCCCGGGACCCTGGTGGGGCCCTGGCCTGTGCTCCCACCAGGGCCACATCTGAGTCCATGACCCTGCAGTAGCAAGGGTCTGTTACCACGAAGAGCCAGGCAGATGTCTCTGGTTTGAGCTGCCACCTGGGAACATGTTGATGTCTGAGGGCTGTGCAGAACTGGCCCCGCCCCTCACCTGGGCATCATGGGAGAGCTGGCCCTAGAGGAAGGAGAGCAGGAGAGGTAGCTCTGCTCCTCCGCTGCAGCACTCAGGAGAGCAGGCCCTGCACCTCGCCTGGGCAGCACAACAGAGCTGACCCTGGAGGGTGGGGGCACAGTAGAGCCAGATCCAAGTATGTGATCGTGAAAGGGCTGGACCAGCAACTTGTCTGCCATGTGGCGACACGGGCGAGGGAGAGTATACATTTAATTTTCATTCACCTGATGCAATTGTGGTCTCTGAGACTTAGAGCTAACTAGACCTTGTCCTAGAAGCTTCTAGCCACTAAACAATTTTATCCAGGCCTACAATGTTTTCAGGCTCTGAGTCTTACTGCTAAGCTCACCCTCTCTTATTCTTTCTGAACTCTGGCTGGCTGGCTTCAACTCAGCTGTTCTGGCTCAAACTCCTCTCCAAGCTGACTTCAATCTGGCTTCTCTCAGTTTCCTACTGAATTGCTCTGTTTGGCCTCATACTAACTTTGGCAACATGTCCTAATCTTCTGGCTCCTTCTCATTCTCTGGCTCACTCTGTTTTCACCTATAGTCTAGTTTGTTCTCTCTTCAACCAGTCTCTGTACAACTATCCCAGTAAAACTGCTGCCTTCTTCTCTCTATTCACTGCCCCTTAAGTAGCTCCCCTTTCCCCTCTCTTCTTCTTGTGAGAGCTGGGCATATTCTATTCTTTCAAATCTTTCTGATTCATCAGTTTGTCTGCCACTCAATTAGACATCACTTTCAAACATGGCTGCTTCCTTCTACAAACTAACTTTACCCTCATTGTTTGGGAGTAAAGGTTCGTGCTAAAGGGTGAGCCACACCACAACTACAAACAGATATTTTCAGTAAATACCACATTCTTGGGGTTCACACTATGATCATATATCCTGCAACAGGAGAGATGACCCCTACCCCCAACTGCCCCTTGCAGGCAGGAGAGCTGGCTCAGAGGTCATCAGAGCAGGAGATGTGGTCCTGCCCCTCACCTGCTGTACCACTCCAGAGAGCAGGACCTGGGTAGAGCTGGCCCTGGTGGTGGTGTTTTCTGGTGAGCCAACCACAAGGGCTTGAAAATGGGGAAACCTGTGGGCAGACCACTTCAGATAGCTCTCTGGCCCAGGCTTTGAGTTGGTCCACGCCAATATCTATCCCATCAATGAACTGCTGGAGTGCATGAAGGGGCCTGTCTTACAGATCCAAAACTACAGGATCTCCATGACACAGGGCAACAGCAGGACATCTGAGAGGAGTCCCGGTGAGGTTCCAGTATTGATAGAGCAGCCGAAGCCAGAAGCCTTGTACCAGACCAACGAGTCTTACAATGAACGTTTGCAAGGAAAGAAGTGTAGACAAAAGAATATACTGTGGACCACACTGTGACACACTACAGCTTCCACAATGAGATTTTTTTTTTTCTATTTGTGGTGAAGTTGCATGGGTGGAAGGTAGGTATGAGCAGAGGGAAGCAGAGATGAATGGGATTGGGGTGCATAATGTAAAATTCATAAGGAATCAATAAAAAGTTTCCTTAAAAAACTTAAAATATGCACATTGACACTGAGAGTATATACATATACTCCCAGCACTCAAGATGCTCAGGCAAGAAGATCATTTAGGCCGAGTTCCAACCAGATTGGGTGAAAGCGTGAGACCCTGTATCAAGTAAACCAAAAGCTCTGTGGGAGCTGAGCTAGTGAGTTCCAGACTAGTATGCACAAGAGGACCCATTTTTTAAAAGGCCAACAAACATACAAACAACAACAACAACAAAACCCAACAAACAATAACAACAAAACCCTGGGGCTAGGGAGATGACTCAGTTAAGTGTTTGTGAGAGAACTTGAATTTGAATTTCTAGCTCCCACATGCAAAGCTGGGCCCACCTATAACCCTGGGCAGGCACGAGGGGCTGAACTTGGATCCCCAGCAGCTATCAAACAAAGTTAGGTATATGTACTGACCGGTTTCGTGGGTCACCTTGACACAAGCTAGAGTCATCAGACAGGAAGGAACTTCAGTTGAGGAAATGCCTCTGAGACCCAGCTGTAGAACATTATCTCAATTAGTGATCTTTGTGGATGGTGCCATCCCTGGGCTGGTAGTCCTAGGTTCTATAAGAAAGCAAGCTGAAGAAGTCATGGGGAGGCTGGCCTGTAAGCGTCACCCTCCCTGGCCTCTGTATAAGTTCCTGCCTCCATGTTCCTGCTCTGACTGAGCTCCTGCCTGACTTCCTCCAGTGACAGACTATGATCTGGAAGTGTGGGTCAAACAAACTTTTCCCTCCCCAACTTGCTTTTTGGTCATGGTGTCTTCATCACGCAATAGAAACCCTGATGAAGACAGCATAGTTCTGTGCATCTGTGACCCTAGTGCAGTGAGAGACCCTGTCTCAAAGAGAATGCCAAGAGTGTCAAGGAAGACATCTAGCATTGACCTTTGGCCTTCACACACACACACACACACACACACACACACACACACACACACACACACACACAGAGTAGAGGATGATTTAGAAAACAGCTCACATTAATCTCAGATCTCTATATGTACTTGCAGCATGGGCTACCTACTGAAACCATTTCTAGAATCAACAGAAAATATTTGCACATTAAAAATAAAGAGGCTTGATGATAGCAGACATACTTAGCATGTGCAAAACAGTGTCACAGAACTTAGACAGTGAACCCACAGCAGAAGAAATAAACTTATATCACTACGAATCAACAAAAAAGGTTTCAAAAAATGAGGAATAAAATGGGGAGACCTAGGCTGGAGGATTACTGTGAGTTTGCAACCAGCCTGGGCTATATACATTCTTTGTATTAAGTCAGCCAATAGCACATAGCAAAAACACACAAAACAACAACAAAGACAAAAAACCAACACATTCCCCAAAATAACCATACAACGATTTAACTATAAGGCACCGGGAATGTAGCTCAGCAATGGATTTCAGTGGTATGTATAGTAAAGCCCTGTGTCTGGCTTTGAGTGAAGTGTTTCAGCAAAGCCTTTGCTATGTTTGTGTTAATCAGGAGAGGCTGAGAAATTGTTTTGAGACCATTTGAACCTTGAAGAAATGTCTCTTTGGAGAATCTGTACTTGGTGCTATGTGAGAACTTGCAGCTGTACCAACCTTGGTCCTAAGACACTCCTGGCAAACCTGGAGTTCTTACTTTTGATTATGGCTAGCCACGGTCAAAAGGGACTGAGATTTGTGTGGGTCGCGTCTGCTCTCACAGGCACTAAGGGCATGATAACTTTGGTAGTTGGAACCTTTCTCAGTCCCAATTAACCTTGTACAATGTTTGAATAAAGTAACTGGAGTGAGCTAGCTGGGTATCAGTCTTTTCCAAGAAGGCTGAATCCCTCTGCTCCTTCAGGAAATGGAGGCGAGCTTCTCTCTACTGCAGCATCTAGGTACTACTGACATCAACCATTAATAGATGACTTCTGTACTACTGCCATCGATCAATAGTAGGTGACTATTTATGGTGTACAAAGACCCAGCTTTGAGCCCTCCCATCTCAAAAACAAAACACCTGCAAATCAAAAACAAAAAACACAAGAGGGGTAACAAAGCCTTAAACACTGAACTATTAACATATTACGTTTAACTAGCCCAATACTAAATCCCCATTTTAAATGTTCAATAAGTAGGCATTAACCGGTACAGCGGGACAGTAGAAGCCCTCACAACGTGTAAGCTTAACGGCATGGAAATATAATCAAGATACAGTAAATGCAAGAAGCAGGTTTCTGGGAGATGTGGCTCAGTTAGTACAGTGCTCATGCGGCGTGCAGGAATAACCCTGTGTTCAGTTCGCAGCATAGTGTACCAGTTGTGGTACCACAAACGTGTAATCCAGGCCCTTAGCAGGTGGAGGTAGGGGATTCCGAGGTTTACCTCTGCCTGCATAGTCAGCTCCAGACCAGCCTGGGCTACAGGGGACCCTGACTTTAAAGGGCAGAAAAAAAGCAGTCTGCAAAATAGAATGTACAGTTTCCTTGCCTTCTCTTCTTCCCCCATTGTGAGGCAGGACCTCTTTTGGGGCCTGGGACTAGTGCTTGAAATTAAGTAAGTTTTTAGTGATGGGTGCAAGTGCTTTGATTCTACACTACAGGGTTCCCGACAGAGGTCAGTTCTTGTACTTACACCAATATTATGGACTATAATTTAATATGAAAATGTATGCTTTTTCTCTAATGCCACAAAGAGGTTGTCCCAAAACAAGAGAAATGTATTCTTCAGGATTGAGGCTGAAAGTAAAATCCTATGGAGATGCTCCATACCTCTCCTGTTCCTAGCAGTGGCCCACGTCCTGGGTGTTCCCCGGTTGGCAGTCACCAAGATCCCTCCCATGACTGCCTGTTACAGGGCCATCTTCCATGGTTGTCTTTGTCCTGTCCTTTTCTCGGAAGGACACCCAAACCAGTATGGCCACTATTTAATCACAATTCCCTTTTTCTTCATAAAATCTGAAATATGTCATTTCATATACACATAAACACAGTCTGTGTTTTCTCAAAAAGAGCCAAGTCAGTACAGCTCCAGGTGTTCGGGGTAATGAGTTTTACCTCCATAATGAGAAGCTGTTTGTTTAATGTTTCCAAAACACACACTGCCAAAACTGGCTCCGAGTCAGAAGAAATTCTTATGGCCAATGGCTAATTATTGATTTACAAAATAAAGGCCTGTACAAGGTGAGGCTTATCTTTTTAGTCCTCTTGGAAGTGTTAGGGTACAAGGGGAGGAAAGGAAACACAGTGTTTGGATAAGGTGGAGGTTGCTTTGTAGACATGGGCTTTAATACTTAACACTCCAAAAGAGCTATTTCCTACTTATGCAGACGTCAATATCAGTGAACAATTAATGAACTGAAAACGAAAACCTGGCATTAAAGGTGTTATTGTACATATAAATATAGAAAACTTCAATCCCTTAAGTATCACGGAGTCCTGAGTTTGAGGCCAGCCTAGGAGACAAATACTCAGTGAAAACCTTCACACCACCACTATCCGCATTTCTTCTAAAGTACACAGTGCTGTTGAAGATTTATAACTATGGATTCTTTTATAACTTGAGTGAGATAAATTATATATAAAACTCAAGTGAAAAAAGTAGTGTCAGGTATGGAGGGAGGCTGACGTCATGGGTAGTCAAAGAATATGTTTAATAAAAAATAATTAAACTTCCATTTGCTCTATAGAACATCATAGAAAGTAATTTAATAAATTACAAATGACTTTTAAAGACGTTTGCTCAACTACAGAAAGCAAATTTAGACTACACAAAACACAACTGGTAAATATTGCAAATGTCCAAAAGAAAACTTGGACTAAGACTGAGTCATGAGACCTGAAACAAGGAGTAAAGCACAAGGCAACACCAGCTATAATCTCTCAGTAACTACCAACACGTACTGGGATAGCCTTCCAACTGCAGCTTGCGCGCCTGCAGCTTGCGCGCCGTGTCACCCCATCGACTCCTTTCCTATGACCCTTAACTTGACATCTCCAGATCTGCATGGTTTTCTTAGCTGACGCCTGGACAACCTTCCCCCAATCAATCTACAAAGACATGTCTTGAAACCCAAGAGAATGTTTAAAGTTAATATTAGCCTTATGCTTTGAAAATGGTAACTGACTTATATATAGAAAGAGAATCACTAGGATGTTACCCAAATGTATTAGACCATAATTAGGAAAATACTTTATCTCATAGATTTTGCTATAAATTAAGATTTTAATGACAAGATCTAAATTTTTTTTTAACCTCATTTTTTTCTTTTAATTGGGAAAGAGAGGAATAAAGGTCATATGGGTAGACCTAAGGAAGAACAGGATGCGGGTGGTATTGAAACACTCCACTGCAAACCAAGGTAATTGTCTGAAAAACTTTGGCTATCTCACAGGTATATTCTAGTTAAACAAAAGTGCAATACTGCAAAGGGAACACAGTAAATATGTAGTATGCCATTTTCATGATGAAGGATTACTACCCACTGCTCCTGGATGGGCATTACAGTGACTATTGCTAAGACATTGCATAAAGAACTATCAATTCAAAGTATTATTTTGAGAAAATACAAAAATTAATAATACAATCCCAATGGAACTTACATAATTTGGTAAATACATATAACATCGTCTAATAATGGGTTACGTTTTTACATACAGAAACATCATTTACTGGTAAAGGTCTCGGGAAACCCAGTACAATCGCTTAGTCCACGGCAAGCAACAGATCAGTTAACACACACTGCAAGTCAGTTTTCCCAAAGGAAAGAACTGGGGTACTCCTCCCAACTTTACCACCTTGCAAACTTTAGCATGATTTATTTAGACACGAGGAAAATGCTAATATTTCTCTCTCCTTAGAATGTCTAAGTCTGTTCTAATTGTTTCCAATGTGTATAAAGGTAAACCTTGGACCTCTACCTTATCAGAATGATAGCAGCTTCAGCAGGAGAAATGATATCACAAATCAAATACCAGACAAATCGTACATGACAAAGGATTGTAAGAAACAGAAAAGAAGCCTTGGACTTCATAGGTATAATTTGTACATCATTTTGAGATTAGTCAAAGTGCATTTTCAAAGTGGGCATTTCAGCATTTATTATAAACTGACAGCCCAACACTGACTCTGGGTAACATGCTGACTTCTTACTCCTAGAAACTCAATTAATTCAGACTATCTGCATATTACTTGACTACTATTACCTGTTATTTTGGAATATTTCCAGGACATAAGACACAAAACAGAAACCTATACAAATAAAGCAAACAAACACTTTCCTGTACGTGAAGGGCGCTGTGTTCAAAGTTCTCAGTGGCATCTCATGAGTCTGCCTTTCTGAACCCTGGAAACAAGACATTATTCATCTGAGACATAATTATTTTTAATAGGAGGCCAAGCTTTGAAAAGTTTTAATGTATGTGTACAGGGTACCAAAGCCATATGACACAAGATTATTTTATGACTTCATTTTTGCTGATTTCTGAGTTAAGTTCAGCAAAATGCAAGTCACAGTCCTTGCCAGATTGACATCATGTATAGGATGTGTTAAAAAACCCCTGAAAACAAGCACGGAATTAGAAACGAATGTAAACTTCCTAAACTAACTCAGCTGAGGTAACAGGTAGCCAGATAAATTGGCTGACTGGGAAACTTATTTCTTCTTTAAAACACACTTGTACCTGAATTGGAGACGCCAGCAGTGCATCGAGACACTAGAGCATTTTCGTGTAATTAAAGCAACGGATGTGGTGGACAGTCTACAGCTTTCATGACATTCATTAGCTGCCCAAATTATTGCTGAGTTTTGATCTGTAAATTATAGGTGTCAAGGAGGCTGTAAAACTATATTCAAATTAAATCAGTAATATGCATAAAGTATTCTGTGTTCACTGCAAATATATTAAATATACAACTCTTATTGAGCATCATTTTCATAAAATTAACCCCCAACAAAATTATAATGCCTTTTGTTGTAACTTTATACGTGTATGTATCTGATAGTACACTGAGTTCAGAAACTTATGGATCTTAAGAAAGAGGACATGCAAAACATCTCTGAAAGCAGTTTGCACTTCTAAACAAACAACTGAAATGTTCTGTCAGTAAGTTATTGATGCACTCAACACTGGGATATTTACAGTTAGTAATTAAAGAAAAGGCAAAACCAGTCCAGGATGAGGTTGCAGAGTCCCTCGTCAGTCTTCATTGCTTGAGTCTGAATCCTCAGATGACGATGACGAACTATCAGACCCGGAGGAAGCTCGCTCTGAACCCTCGTCTGTGCTGTTCTCATTGAGAGGACTAGGCTCAGTTCCCCCTTTCTCTTCCTGATCTCTAACTCTGGAATCTTCTTCCTTTATTTCCAGTGACTTAGATGACTCTAAGTCACTACTACTTTTGTTTTTCTGTACATCAAAAGCATTGGACTGAGACAAGGTTGGAAGATGAAGATTAAGGCCTGGGGTGAGCAGCATCCCTGGGTAAAGTATGTTGGACAGCAACAGTGGGTTAAGAGCTAGGGGCTTGGCAGCTGCAGCGGAACTCAATGCAGCCGTGGAGGAAGTCGAAGGAGAACCTGGCACACAGCGTTCACCTCCATTCTCCGAACTTTGGCCCTCTGTCCTTTCCGTTTTTCCTTCTAGTTCCTTAGAGTCCTTTCCTCTTTCTTCATCAGCCCCAGATTCTGCGGTCTTTGACAGGAGCCCCCCCATGCCTAGCAGATTTGGTAGCCCGGCCATTCCTGAGAACAGCATGGGGAACATAGCAGCTGTGTTCTTAGTTTCTCCTCCAGAAGAGAGGCTGGCAGGCATGCCCATCAGCCCTGCAGTCACTTGCAGAGACTGCAGGTTCTGCAGGTTTTGTTGTAAGGCCTGGAGAGCTGTGAGATCCACCCCTGGAAGTAATCCATTGGCCAGCAGAGGATTGCCTGGCATACTGCTGGCAGGAGCCGCTGCTGCTCCTGTAGCCTTGGCAATTCCACTTTTAGGCCTTCTCCCCCGCCTGCTTACTTCCTCTCTCACAACAGGACCAGTGAGAATACGTTCATACATACTTTCTGGAAGAAACCCCTAGAGAAAATACATATTCATTAATAACAGCTATGTGAAGATAAAATCAGTATCAAATAGCTTATCAAATAGCCTATTAAAGAGGTATTATTCACAAACCTATTCTGAATTGATATGAAATACTTATGAAAGGCATAACTTTAAGTGGTGGCTTCAATCAGCTATTCCCATGCCCATTAAAAAAAAAATCATATATAAAAGAATGGAAAGAGGCATTTAATTTTCTTTATACTACGAAGTGTAAGTTTGTAGGACAGAAAACTTCAGGGCCAAAGAAATGTTATCAAGGTGTTCTTGTAACCCTTGCTGTGCACGTCACCACTTGCTCAGACCCTTCTGATCGGAAGTACTACAGGAAGGATGGGGCGGACGCAAAGGCTGAGGTTAAATTGCTATGCTTCAAATCACTCTTAACTGTCACTTTGGAAATTAGGTAAACAGAGCCAAGATACAGAAGACACACTCCAAAGGGGAGAGACATTATTACCATTATTATCTGGATACAAGGGGGGCTCCAATGCATGTGTATATATATCTATTATTTGTAAATGTTTATGACAGGCAGGAGGCTTCATGAAATACTATATTTAAAAAATCTGGTTCTGCATTTGCTATATAATCACTCAAATTACATATTGGTGATAATCAGTTAAAAATTAAAAAAAAAAAAAAAAAAAAAAAAAAAGGAAGAAAGATGAGGGCTTACAGCTGGCTGAAAACAGCCGTGGAACCTGCTGATAGCGTGTCCAAGCCCAGGACAGATGGCCGTCTGTGCGACTTCATGGCTTTCTCCAGGGTGTTCTGGGATGCAAAATTCCTCAAGGTTCTATTTTATAACTTCTGCAACAGCACTCTCCAGTAGAAATGTCACATACATAGTTTAAAAATTTCTAGTGGCCACATGAATTTTAGTAATATAGGCTAATTAAATAAAATATGACCTAAAAATCTTCACTTCATTATGTAATGTACAAAAATTGAGATGTCTTATATTTTTTTTAAACTATGCTTCCAAGTTCCTAGAAAGTATGATTTTTAACCTGAGCACACCTTGATCCAGGTGCTTAGTGGCCACTGCCTGTGGAGGTGCAGATGTTAAGTTATAGTCTAAGGTGAAATCTAATGGGACTACTTTTTGCTTGGTTTTCTCTTCAAAAGCGTTGTGGCTCACTGCAGAAAGTACAGCAATAAATACAGAGAACAAAAGCCCGTTCCTCTCACCCTCTCACCACTCAGCCCAGCACTGCTAGCATTTGCTTGGTACTTATTTTATGATTCTCCTTACTCCTTTCCAATATAAAAACAGAGTTACATTGGCCTTAGCCTACAGCTTGCCTTTCCATGGGAACACCTACAGAAGAGTAACTATTCAGTGCACAGTTAGACTCTAACAGCCCAAGATCTGAACTAGGAAGAGACCTAGTGTGTTGTCAACATTTTCTCTCTTGATCCCAGATATTCTTCTAAGACATCATTTTTAAGTGGTTGTATAGAGTTCCAATCTATAGAAAGTCCATTGGTTTGTTATCCACCCCTTTACTATTATACTATGATGAACCTAAGTAGTGTAATTCCAGTACATAGGAAGCTGAGGCAGGATTGGAGTTCAAAACCAGTCTGAGCTATCTACAGAGACCCTTCCATGGTGACTATTTTTATATAAGTTTCTTTGCATATCTATTTGATTTTTCTTGGTAGCACTATCCAACCAATGTTGGCAATAAAAAGGGAAGTATTCCTGGTCTGAATTCTACCCTATCATCAATTACACCTTCTCAAAAATAAAAACTGAGAACTGAAAGCAATTGTTGATGTTTGTGAAACTCTTCTTCTGAAAAGAGAGCTTAATCTAAGGCATAGTCAAATGGTTTCACCTCTAACATGGCGCATTTCTGAGATACTCACAGACTGCTTAACAACATCTCCCCATTCAGGAGCTACTCCATATTCTGAATTTTCTTTCAGGAATCTACATAAGTCTTTCAAAGGAGGAGCAAATGCACCTCCAACCTGTAAACAAACAAACAAGCAAACAGAGATAGACAGTTAACACTATTAAGTATGAAGTTATTTGATTTGATATAGAATTCCTTTAAAATATGTATTTTTGAACAACCGTCAACAATCTATATAATTATATTAAAAAAGAGTCACTCAATCTAAACAGGCTACTGAAATACTATATAAACATAAGCTTTTGTCCTCTGGTTATTTGTAACTGCCAACTTGGCAGATGCAACCTAGAATTGAAGACTCTCTATTGAAGAACTGCCTAGATCAGACTGGCTTATGGGCATGTCTTGATTGTTACAGTGTCCAGTCCACTGTAGGTGGTACCATTCCCTAGGCAAGTGATCCTGAACTGTATTTTAGCTCGCTGAGCATGAGCCTCCAAGTAAGTTAGTAAGCAAGGACTTCAGCATCAAGAAGCATTCCTCCATGGTTTATGGATCCTTGGCTATCAGTCTCGTGGTCAGGGATAACAGTGTGTGGATAGCAAGCAGACCTGCCTTCATATTCCTGCTTGAGTCACTGCTTTAACTTCTCTTGATGATGAACCCGTAACCAGAAGGCAAACCTTTCCTTCCATCAGTCACTATTGGTCAGTACCTGCCACAGTGACTGGAATGAACTGAAACAGAAATGATGTAAATCTTAAATGTTTTAAGTGGAATAACTGGAGGAGAAAATGAAGAACTATTATTCACGGTATCCGCAGGAGGCAAGACAGGCAGTCTAGCCCACCTTGACGTATACCCTTTGGGGTCCTATTTCCCAGTTATGGAAACTCAGGTAAATCAGGAAATATTCTTGAATCTCTTTTGTGACCTATGAAATGGGGTGACAATAATATTTCCTTCAAAGTGTCTGATGAAGAGAAAAATGAGACAATTCAAGTGTCTTATAATAATATCTGGCTTACAATAAGTATATATCAAATACTGGGCTTAGAACATTACATATATATTTTATTTTAGTTCTTTAGAAAATCTTTTTGAGATACTATTTCTATTTTCAAAATGAAGAACCTGAGCATCAGAGAAGTTATAGTTAGCTTTATAAAGCCATCTAATAATGTCAAGAGTTAGGAATAAAACATAGGTCTCAGAATTCCATGCTTTTGTTTGTTTATTATGCATATAAAATAAATTGCATATCATTAAATCATAAGTATTTTTGTATATGATAAATTCAGAATTCAAATTAATAATATTGAGATCAATGATTTTGACCTGTCATTAATGTTTCTTTGCAGTCTAAAAGCTGTTTTTTTGAGCAGTTTCTCCTTCTCTCTTGAATACATATGCTTTACATATTTTTTTCTTGAGTAATACTGGGGACTGAGTTAGGGCCTGTGAATGCTACCTAAGCAATCTGTTCCTGGCTACATTTCCAACTGGCAAATATATATTATGTCTTGATAGGATATACATTCATTTATCACAGCGAGGATATTGCCCATACCTGTAAGCATTTTCATCTAATATCCTTCTATTCTTTAGTCTCTATGACTTCTCTTGCACTCTGTTCTTTATGAAGCTTCAGGTTAAAGTGAAGTTACAATCTGTAACTTAATCTCCAGGCTGATGCAGAAAGAATATTCTGAGTTTGAGGACAGTCCAGCCGACATAGTGAGTTCAAGGTCAGCCTGAGTTACAGTGTGAGACCTTGTTTTAAACAAAACAAAATATAATACAGGATAGCATAACCTCCTCCCCTAAAACTAAGTGGACTTTGTAGGAAGATTCTTTTCCTTAGCAATTCATCAACCTAACTCTTTATCTTAGAGATAAAACCAATAGTGGAGAACCCTACAAATCAAGGAAAATGAGAAAGATTCCAGAAAGTTTACAACAGTAATATTCAGAATATTTACTGCCAGTGACATGGCCCAACAGAAAAAGGAACTTGCTGCCAAGTCTGACAATCTGAGTACAAAGGTGGAAGGAGAGAACTAACTTGTGCATGTTGTACTTTGACCTTTGTACACTACACACACACACACACACACACACACACACACACACACACACACACACACAGTGTTCAGCATTAAACCTGACAAATAAAACTAAGAAGCCATTCCTTCTCTTTAAAGCCGGCTAAGAAGCTGGCAGGTGAGGTGGCACACACCTCTCACCTCAACACTTGGAAGTAGAGGCAGAACGATCACAATCTCCAGGGTATCCTCAGTTACATGGTAAGTTTTTGATCTGCCTCAAAGGACAAAATCAACAACAACCCTGCTCCAAGAAAACCAAACAAACAAATGAACCCCCCAAACTGGCTGATGTTGGGATAATCTTCTGTACACAGTGTAAAGGTTGTCTTTCTATGAAGCATCCTCGGCCTCAGTGTTTTATAAACATCTTTATCACCTTCTGACTGGTTTAATAAGGAGCTGGCAGGCCTATAACAAGGCAGGAAAGCATAGGCAGGACTTCTGGAGGAGCTCTGGGAAAGAATCAGAGGCAGGTGATTTGCCAGTCAACACCTGGAGACAAGAGATACGGCCAACCAGATGGGGAGGAAGAAGCAAGTACCAGTACTCAAGAGGTAATGAGCCACGTGGGGGAACATCGATTAATATAAATGGGATGATTTAAGTATAAGAGTTAGCTGGGGAAAAGGCTAAGCTAAGTACAAACTTTTATAATTAATGAAAGGTCTCTGTGTCATTACTTGGGCAACTGGTAGGTCTGAGACAGGTCAATGATAGGCTGAGACAAATTAAAATATTCAGTAATGTGAAATTTTCTTTAAGAGAGTCTCATTATACTGCAGCCCAGGTGGAATAGTGGGGGTTGTCTAGAACAGAACCGACAGTGTGTGTGTGTGTGTGTGTGTGTGTGTGTGTGTGTGTACACATAAATCACACATACATAGGTATGATGTATTAAAATGGTGGCTGTGGTCCAGCCACATTGGCTGTCAACCAACAGAAAGTCCAAGAATGCAGTCTCCAGGGCTGGATCTCTCGCCTACTCTTCAGTATACGTTGCAATCCTGAAGAAGCAGGCTCTAATGCCAGTGAAGGAATGGACTTGCCAGTGAGAGTGAGAGCAAGCAGGCAGAGAGCTTCCTTCTTTCATGCCCTAGATATAAACTGCAGTCAGAAGGTGTGCCCTAGATTAAAGATGGGCTTTCTCAAAAGATTCAGATTACAAGTGGGTCTTCCCCAGATGCAGACTCCCGCAGCCAAACAGTGGGTGGAGCTCGGGCATTCTTACGGAAGAACAGGGGGAAGGATTGCGGCTCCTAAGGGAGAGGAACTCCACAGGAAGACCAACAGAGTCAGCTGACCTGGACCCTTGGGCCTAGGTTGTGTAAAGCAGGCTGGGCAAGCCATGGGAGTAAGCCAGTAAGCAGCACTCCTGTATGGTCTCTGCCTCAGTTCCTGCCTTGAGTTCCTGCCCAGCTTCCCTCGGAAATGTAAGATGAAATAAACCCTCTTCTCCCCAATTTGCTTTAGGTCAGTGTTTTAGCACCATATAGCAAACCAATACACTACCAAAAGTTGAATAAACTGCATCTACCAGAATGAGGAAAACTAGTAGTGCTTAATATAAAAACCACTGTTAATTTTAAATGGTATGTTTCAATGTGGGATTTCTTATGAGAAGTTAAAATTTTTTTATGTATTCTATCTTATCAGGGAGGTCATTTAACAGAAAGCAAAACATGGAACATCAAGGATGAAGGGAGTCTGTGAGCCGAGTTTTATCCTGATATCTGTCACCTTTTCTCACCTGTTTTACTGTTCGGCCGATATAACAAACCCTAGCATATTACAGCTGCATGTCCAAGGGATTTCACAAATCACCTATACTTTAGATTACAAGGAACAAAACCAGACAAATCATTATAGAAAGAGAATTTTACCAAATACCATGTCATATCTGGTTCAGAAATAACCTGTAGAAAAAAAAACCTTAATTTGGGGGCTAAAGCAATGGCTCAGGAGGTAAACATGCTTGTTGCTCTTTTAGAGATCCCAGGTTTGGTTCTCAGCACCCCTATCAGGAAGTTTACAACTGCTGCACTCCACTTCCCGGAGACCAGCACCCTCATTTGTCCTCTGCAGACACCCTCACTCAGATACACTGGTGGTGCGTCTTCCTACTAAGGCTATAATCTACCATGTCCAGACAGCTTTCCTGAGCTCGGTGAAAATGGAGGCAGTGCTTCCTCTTCTCTGCCTGATCTGGGGAGCCCAACCCAAACCCTACCTGAGGGATATGTGTAATCCCTGGTGAAATCACAGGTTCAACTTCTGCGAAAACTTCTCCAAAGCAAACATTCCCAATACCTTAAGCCTCTGCCAATGAGACTTCTCCCTAAGAAAAACCCCTTCCCACTTTCCAAGATTCATATATAGCCCTGGTTCACTCCAAATGAAGTGTATGCATACAAACCCACCCTAAATAAAGGAATGTGCTCAAGCTAAGATTGTTTCAGAGAGCCATTTCATTGAAGATTCTCAGAGAAGACCTTCATCTAAAATAGCTGTATGTAATACTTAAGGTCCTCGGAGAAGTAGTTTCCCTCCACCCCCCAGCTGGACCAGGATCCTGGACCCCACTCAGCCCCACAGCTGGATACAACACGCATACCACAATGTACATATAAATAAGAAGTAAATATTTTTTAAACAACCTTAAATTCATAGGACTAGAAGCAACCACTGTTTGATGCTAAGGTTGAGAAAAATCAGGGAAGCAAAAGCTGGACTCTACCCAAGAGAGACAGAGAAGAGCATCTGAAGGTAGAAAGGGGATCACATAATAGCTGGAAACACCGAGAAAAATCGAAAAGCTAAGCACTGTAAAGAAGAACCAGTTCACATGGTTCCCCAGTGAGAGGAAGAACCAAAGAAACCTTCCAGAAGGTAATCTAGTCTGTCTAGTTTAAAGAGACTGGCAGTCAGTCCTAACCACAGAATAAGTTCTCACGCCTTCCAACCTGGTTGGGGAATTTGGTGAGACTCCTGCATAACAAATCACCATGGGAAAAGTCAATGTTGGATTTTGTAAACCCCACAGGTTATACCCATGCGCCATTATGGGACTGAGCTACCCAATGGGGCTTGAAAATAAGGCACAATTAGAAGTCAGGAAATCTGGGGACATCCAGCCACAGCACACAAGGCAGTTTGTGATGGATGGACTAGGGCTAGACAAAACGGTGCTGAGACGCTAAAGTCACAGAAGGCCTAGTAAAAAAAGACGCCACCATGACCAGAGCCACCACCCAGCAGAGCTGACCCTGGAGGATCGGACAGGGGCCGTTCCAACACACAGTCTGTGGTCGCTGACACCCAGCAGAGCTGACCCTGGAGGATCGGACAGGGGCCGCTCCAACACAGTCTGTGGTCGCTGACACCCAGCAGAGCTGACCCTGGAGGATCGGACAGGGGCCGCTCCAACACAGTCTGTGGTTGCTGACACCGCGCCCCCTTTCCTACACTTACTATTGTTTTCAACGTAGGCTGTTTGTTTGTTTGTTTTTTTAAAATAACTATTATTTTATGTGGATGACTGCTTTGCCTGCCTGCATGTCTGGGTAGCAAGTGTGCCTGGTTAGAGGGTACACTGGACAAGGGGGGTGATATAGGTGAATGAGCATAGGACAATGATAGACACATATGAAAATGTCATTAGAAACAATTATTTGGTAGGATTACCAAAGTTGTTATTAATCATAATATATAAACAAGAAAAAAATCCAACTATTAATAATTTGTGAAGAGTTAGCATGAGCTAAGCATAGAAGTTCCATTCACCTATAAAGTAAACTTTGAAACATTTATATTAAAAAAATTATATAATATGCCTATTTGAGAAAACAAGATTAACTTGAGCTATCTGACAAAACATTACACTGATAAAAAGTCGGTAAATTTATTACAGTGATAATATAAATGATGTCACCTTTAAGGAAGGTTTGTTGACTTTTGGGGCCTCAAGTACAGTAAGAAGGGTGACCTACCTCTTCCTTGTAGATGAAGGTAGCATTCGCCCCCTTCTCACCCCTCCCCCAACATGCTGAGCATGGCAACTGAACCAGTCAGGGGACAGCAACTAATGTCCCCTGAGGGAGCCACTGCATGAGACGGAGTGCCCTTGTCCAGTGTGCAGCCACACACAGCAACACTGCTTGGTCAGATCTGTGCAATGGCTTGCTTCTTTCACTCACTAGCTGTTGGCAATGTGGGATTTGATATCCAACTACATGAAATTATTACACATCTTCCCACAGCTCTGCTAGGTTTCCCATTCTCTCGTCTGTCAGAATGCTGCCTAATTTAACCCGTAGCCAGTGTGGAAGAGTAACAAGCCATACAGATACCTTTCGTGCATTCCTTCTGTTAATCAGCTGCACACGCTCCTCTCCAGTGAGACTGTTGACATCTAGTTTGTTTGGGTTTCGGCATCGATGCCTTTTCTGTTTGGGTCTTCCCTCGTGAAGCTGTACTCTCTAAAACACACCAAGAAACACCTTGAAGCCCATGGCCTTGTTCAACACTTTTCAGAATGGTGCAAGTGAGCTGACCCCAGGAGTTCAACCCTGCGTGGAGCAAAAGCTCCCACTCTCTAGTTAGTTGTTTAAAATCTTAAACTTTAATATGACTCTTGTAGTGCTCCTGCCAGCTCTTCTACAGCAGACCTACAGAGTGACACCTGACTCCTGCAGGGGACAGCAGTGCTGATAAAGCAGTTTCCTCTGACAATGCTAGTTACTGTCATGAGCTAAACTTCCTTTGATAACTTTCTCAAGCAGGAAATTTCAGGGGAAACTCCTCAGGCTTCCTCTGTGCTCTGATCATTTATTTACTTGTTTGTTTTTGAGGCAGGCTCTCACATAGCCCAGGCTGGCCCTGATCTTCTTCTGAACCAAGGGTGTATTAGAATTGGTGCCCTACTTGCCTCTGATTTCTACATCCTGAGATTACAGCTGAAGGCCACCAAACCCTGCTACAAGAATTCATAATTGTGCTGGGGACTTTCACTCCCTCAGTCCCTCTTAATTATTCTCTCATTTCATATATTCCTCACAATAGTAAAGGTATTTTTTTTTTTTTTTTTACAGTGCAAATCAAAACGCTGAGTATAGTGGAGCACACCTTTAAGCTCAGCACTAAGGCAGAGGCAGGCGGGTCTCTATGAGTTCCAGGCCAGCTAGGGCTATACAGAAAAAGACCCTGTCTCAAAAAAAACAAAACAAAAAACTCCAGTAAAACAATAAGTAAATAAAAATAAAAAAAAACAAGACCAAAAAAAATTCCAAATCTTCATATTTGGCAATAAAAATAAAAACTCAGCACCAACTTTGCCTCTCCTGTCTGTTAACACTCCACGACTGTCCTCAGTGCTCAGAAGCCTTCCTCCTGTGTTAAAGGGGTCAACACTGAGTCCTTTCTCAGGTACTATTTAAATTTCTTGCTGTCTCCATGTATTTTACTCTGCCTCGACTGTTAATCGTTCTATCTCTGTTCATGACACTTCACACACCTCACCTCTGTTATATTCTTTTGTTTGTTTGTTTTTGAGACTGTATAGTCCCGGCTGTCCTAGGATTTGCTCTGGAGACCAGGCTGGCCTCCAACTCAGAGACCCAACTGTCTCTGTCCTAACCCCCCTGACTCCCCACCTCCCACCCCCTCCCCGAGTGCTGGGGTTAAAGGCAGGCACTTCCACCACCTGGCAATATTCTAAGATCACCTTATAGCTATTTTAGCTACAGAGCAAGTTAATAAAACTCATTTGCAGTATGAAAAAGGGAAGAAAATCCTCTGGCAGCTAGACTGTGTCGCACGGGCAAGAGCTTTGCATTTTTACTTTCCCACCCTTAGTTACTAAAATTAGACCTAGTGCTTAGTAGTGTCACTCAGTATAATATGTTGGTTGAATAAAAGAACGCCATCTTCTACCATGTTGTGAATTCATATTTCCCATAATTGCAACGTTCTCTTTCATGGCCTGATTGATTTAGTGAAAACCTCTTTCCATATAAGTATAGAAATATTTGACGATAAAACAAAAAGGAATTAAAGAAAAGATTGAAAATTTGTGTTAACTGCTATACAAACTAGAAATATGAAAGGCATCTAAAATCCCAAACTACAGCTTTCTGTTTTAGACTACTAGGCTGTTTCTTGGTGATAAAACAGAAATATTGAGTCAAAGTTTGTATTATAAATATAAAAAACATTCTAAAAACTAGCGATTATCCAGTTGCTTTATATGAAAAAACAAGGAAATTAATTTTATTGTTAATAAAATAGTAATAATCACATTCCCTATACATTGCAAAGTTTTCAAAATTTAAAATTTTAAAATAATAGATTAAAAAAATAAGCTAGGCACATTGGCACATGCCTTTAATCTTAACACTCAGGAGGCAAGCAGATCTCTGAGTTCAAAGTCAGCCTAGTCAACAAACTGAGTTCCAGGATGGCCAGGACTACACTGAGAAACCCTGTCTGGAAAACTGAAAGCAGACAAACAAACAATAACAATGAAAAAAAGACCTAGTCTTCATAGGCCCATGTGGTGGGACACAGCCTCCCTGAGGTAATCCGTTTGAACTTCATACTAGAGGGAGACATGGTCTCTCTGCTGCCTCACCGTAGGGAACAGGCCTCTACTCTTTTGCTTTAAAAGGTACACAGGAATGTTACATTTACATACGTGGTATGTTAAATTTAATACATTACTGTCTGATAATAATAAACTAAAAAACAAACAATAGATTTCTATGACTGAGAATATAGACATATTCTCAGTGCTATTCAAATTTTTTACTTTCTTCATATATTTTACTCTGCCTAGACAGACGACACAAATTAAATATAGTGACTCAGCTCTTTGCTCAACATAAACTCTGGAGAAAGAAGGAAGTACACTTACAGCTTAAAGATACCAGTTATATGGCCTCGAACCATTTATTTACTTAAATTTTCAGTATTTTAATTGCTTTATAAGATAATTCTAATAACACTACCCTAATAACGTTATGTTAATAGAGATACAGGATGTTAAGTACTAAGTACAATACAGGCACAGACAAACTTTAGTACTTGTATTACTTTGTATTTATTATTACTTTAAAATAAACTTCTGGAGAAATAGAGTTAGATGTTTGATACCACTGTAGCCTTTATCGGGTATAATACAGTACATCAGAAGTTTTATTTTACTTTATTTTTTTAAACAAAAACACAGCTTTGAAAGAGTGTTAGGATTACAGGTGTGTGCCACGATATCTGGCCTGAAGTGACTTTTACAATTAAATATTTATTAAATGCAGAAATGAAAGTATCACAGAATTGTATTTTAGTAAAGACAGTAATTATTTCTTTTTGATTATTTTCCTAAATCTTAGGCAGAACACATATTTAGTGTATGTCTGATGACTCAAAAGGACAAAACCACTGAGACTTTACAGTCTACTTACTGGAATAAAAGCTCCTAAGTCCTCCACATAGCCAGGGTGCTCCTTAAGCCATCTGTCCAGGTCCTTCCTCTTCGGTGCATCATCTCCTGCGAGCCTTGTCCCATCTTTGAGATTAATAACTGGAACAGGACTTTCTGTATCAGGAATCCTTTGAGGCTGAGGGTAGGACAGTGCTGGATTTACCCCTGTGGAAATCTGTGGGGTGGTTAAGTCTAAAGTAAACTGCCGAAAAACATCAAATACAATTTGTATTTCCACGCTTTATTATTCTAAGTTCAGTTCAACAGAGGAATTTGTTGTGGCCCCTCCTCACCCCAGGCCTTGCTCTGCATTCTTGACCTCCCTGGAACTCATGACAGACACACCAGGATGGCCTGAAGCTGGCAGTGATTCTTGTACCTCTGCCTCCTACATACAAGGGTCACACAACTACTCTACCATGTCCAGATTCAACTGTCTTTCTTTCTTTCTTCCTTCCTTCCTTCCTTCCTTCCTTTTTTTTTTTGAAGAAGAAAGCATTGTATAAAATTCTGTCATGCCTTTTAAAGTTAAAATTTTTATGACTCTTTGCCAGTGTCAAATATTATTAAGATCCAATTTAAGAGTATGGAAGACTAATTTCCTTATTATTTATTTTATTAAAAATATAAAACAGTAAGTGTATATTTATTAGGACTGAATTTCAGGATTAAGGTTAAATAATTTTAAAATAGTTTTACTTACATGATTAGGTGGCTTATTTCGGTTCAAAAAGAGGATGTCAGCACCTTCTCCATTCCTTCTCCTTCCTCGCCTTTTCTTCACTACCGGCTGGCTGTCTAGTATGGCTCCGTTGGCACCAAGGGTTGACTGAATGGAAGAACCTAGTCAAATTAAAAATGCAAAACAGTGACTGAAAACTGAAATCAAACATTACAACTTTTCTAAATGTATTTGAAGTTAGTTCTTTTATACACCAAACTTAGAAGTTCTTGGATTAAAAACATGCTCACTTCTCAATTTAAAACCGTGGAGACTGGCAATGTGGGTCTCTGTCACACAGCGGCTCACACTGGCCTCCCGCCCCACTGCTCCTTTCTCCACCTGCACTCTGGGGTTCTAGGCGTGAATCTCCTCACCTGACATGTATTAAACTCTTTTCTGGCCGCTTTGCATGTTGTTTTATTTAATTCATCACAGAGATATCACATCTTGCTCCTCCCACTTCATCTTACATACAATGAGAAAGCTCAGAAATGTTAATGTTAACTAATCTCCAAAAAGTCCAGGAAAGAAGGCAGATCCAGATTTCACATTTATAATTATCAAAGTGTATTATATAGAATGTTAAGATAGTTACATAGTGTTAATAATACTTGAGACTTTAACATGGTTTTATACAGTTTTAAAACTAGTGCTACAATTACTATCACATAGTATGCATATCATTGTTATATTGCTTAAGATTTTTTTAATTTTAAATTATGTGTGTGTGCATGCCTGTGTGTGTGTGTGCGTGCCTGTGTGTGTGTGTGCGTGCGTGTGTGTGTGTGTGTGTGTGTACATACATGCAGGTGCCTGTGGAGTTCCGAAGAGGACATTGAAGCCCCTGGTGCTAGAGGAAAGGCATCTGCAGCTGCCAGAAGTGGGTGCTAGGAACTGACCCGGGATCCTCTGCCAGAGCTGTGTCCATTCTTAACCACTGAGCCATCCCTTTAGCCCTTGCATTTATGTTGTTAATATAAAAATCACGATATGATAAAAAAGAAACAATAGTAATAGACACATAAACTACATTGCTATATAATATATACTATACATATAATTACTTTACACTATGTATAGTATTATTCATCAAAGAATTACTTATAGGTGACAGCAGGACAATCTTCAGCTGCAATGCCACTGAAACTGTCACATGGTCTAATACTGACTGTGTGTTATGGAGAAGCTTTTGGATTAAGAATGAGGCTAGTAAACCCACTTTGGGTGGGCAAGAGAGCCCACAGCTGAACTCCATTTGTCCTCATATTTTAGTGGAAAAGAGAGCTCCTTAACCATAAAACTATCATTGTAAAGCATAAGTTGGGATCCTATACTTCATGAGTAGAAGTGCTCCCATGGACTGTTTTTTGCAGGGTTAGGGGAGCATATGAGGATGTGTGTGCTAGATATGGCGCACAAGCATCTGCACGTATGTGTGGAGGTCAGAGATTGCCTGCTATTGTGTGTCTTCCTCAGTTGCTCTCCACCCTATTTAATGAGGCAGGGTCTCTCACTGGCTCCAGACCTCACTGATCTGGCTAGTCTAGCCAGCCGGCTTGCCCCAAGGATCCGCTGTTGCTGGTTCACAAGCACTGGCATTGCAGACTTTCTGAAGCACCAGGCATCCTGAGGCTGATCTTACATGGCCAGTGCTTTATCCACCAAGTTATATCCTCAGCCCTTCCACTGCAGGGGTAGTGACTAGAAAACTACACTGACCAGCTAATGAATCCACAGAAGACCAATCTGATGACAATGAAGATAAGCTAATTGATAATTTAAAAAGTAGAGATAGCGGCAATCGAAAAACTTGATTAGTCACTGAACTATAGGAGTCACACATACGGTTCTCACGCACTGTGCTCATGCACAGTGACAATTCTGAAATGCTTCCAAGTATCATGTGGCAACCAGACGTAGTCCCTCCTAAAGTGGAGTCCTTCGCCTTGTAAAATAGAGAAAGTATAAAGAAACTTCAACCCACTCATTTTCTTTGATTGGAAATTAGTATTCTGGGGGTGAGTACATGGTGGTAAACACTCCTGAGACTCATCGTTCTCAATTCTTGACACTTTAAGAAGAACACAGGTAGAAGGCAACCAGACAAGACAAAAACAGTATTGAATGCATTTAAAACATTTTTGGAGTTATTTATTTTCATTTTATGGGTAGGTTTCTTTGCCTGCATTTTGTGTGTGTGTGTGTGTGTGTGTGTGTGTACACCATTTCCATACCCGGTGCCCGTGGAGGGTAGAAGCAGGCATGGCAAGGGTCCTAGAGTGGAGTTACAGATGACTGTGAGCCAGTTCCTCTGTAAGAACAAGTGCTCTGACCACCGAACCATCTTTCCAGCCCATGTAATCATTCTTCATTGATCGAAGGGCACGCAACACATGGCATAAATGTGTTGATTCAAGTGGCCAGAAAAGTTAGAAGAAATAGAGACTCCAGGGAAATTATATTAATATGGTAATTGTTTTCAAAATGCTATGATTTACCATGCAGACATAGGAAAGGGAAAGCTAAGTCTATAGTGCTTTTAGAGGTAGAACTCCAATCATTGAGAAAAGAAACAAAACAGATCAGAGAAAATGTACTTCCAAATTAGAAGATAGTTTTCTGAAACTTAGACTGCCTGGCATAGGGCTATCTAAGGTGGAAGAAGTCTTCTCTTGAAAGTGTCTGTGGAAACTGAAGAGACTAGTCAGAAATAACTACTGTGTTATGTCTGCTTGGACCATCTCACAGTGTGCCTGCATTCTCTTAAGTTCTAGTTTTCTACCAACAACCACTATCATGTGACATAAATTATTGTTTGAAGCACAAAATATACTATCTTCCTAAAGTGCTTTTCTAACTTTTATCTGTTAAAAGCTACTTAACAAGATGGTATTTCCATTCAAATACTTCTCAAAGCAAATTGCTATTAATTCAAAATGTCATACTACAGTTCACTAGGGCTGGTGGTGCGATTCAGAGGTAAAGTGACTGGCTAAGCATACATGAAGTCCTAAGTATGATCTCAAGAACACAGAGAGAGAGAGAGAGAGAGAGACAGACAGACAGACAGACAGACAGACATAGAGACACAGACAAGCAGGCAGGTAGACACACACACACACACAGACACACACACACAGACAGACAGACAGACACACACACACCATATATACACCTCCCAGGAAATAATAATATTTAATATTATGCTGACTACTTTGTAGGTGTTAAAGAGGGCCCCAACACTAAAGAGAAAATAAATTTTTATTTCAAATGTGTATACAAGAGAATTTGGAAATAGCAAGGAATATCTTGTTAATACCGAGTTACTATTTGCATTTACCTGACGCTGGCATGGATTTGTGGAAGTTAACAAGGCCAGTCTCTGATGTGCTCTGGAGATCCCGAAGGCGAGTGAGGTACTGCTGCTGGCCCAGGGTGCCATCTTCACCATCAAATGGTCTTTTCTGGGCAAGCCCCTGCTTCTGAAATGTCAACTTCAAACCACCTTCCTATTAAAAAAAAATTCAGAACCATTATCAAGACAGAAAACGTTACCAAAAACCTTACTATAGGATATCAAGAAAGATATTTTACTTAGAAAGAGTGAAGGCAAAAATCCCTGACACACCTGAGGTTCTCCTGTTCGGTCAAATCAATAGGAAAAACACTCATCATTTTTATGAATACAAACCAAAGTTTTTCAGGTGAGAAGTACATAATTGTAACATTTTCAGGGGCAGACAGACACCTCGAGGTACATTATTTATGACATTTTTAGAGACTCACCCACACATACACATATATACTGGTATGACTTTTTTTCCTATATGAAATATGGCCTTCCTATGTGCCCTCAATTTCTCACTGCTTCTTTCTCAGCCTTTAAAAGGACAGAGTTATATGTGTGTCCTCCACATTAAACCTCACCCATATTTTTGATAGCAAATAATTAAACTTCAAAGATCATATTAAAATAAGTATTCCTAATAATGGGACACATTAAATGTTTGAGAGAGAAAGTACATTGATATACCACGTAAATATTAAAAAGGCCAGAACAGAAATAGTCACATTGTTCAGGAAACACCTTGTTCAGAACTATTCTCAGGAGAGAAGCCTACTTAGTGATGAGCCCTTTAACAGGGTACTCAACTTGAACAACCTAGATACAAGAAGGAAGCAATGCAATACCCTGAGACAAGTATGTGAAGGAGGAAGGGAGGAAGGAAGCAAGAAAGGAAGGAAGGAAGAGTGAGAGCAGGCAGCCACTGCAGAAAAGCATGCTGCACACCGCAATCGCAACCAGGCCCTAGGGCAATAAAAATGCACATACGTCTTTGATTTTCACTGTAAACTCCTTTTCTCGTACATGCTTCTTCACCTTTGACATCTGTGCTGACTGCTCATGCTCTTCTTTGACAGCAACAGCTGGGGGCATGGGGACACTGGGCTCGCTGTGTTCTGTAGCTGCTCCAGGGCTAGCCAGCAGTTTTGTGGTATAGAAGGACGCCACCGTGTTAGCATCATAATGTCTTCTAGCTGACGGCCACTTCCCTTTCAGAACTGTTTGGCAAATACTGTCTAAGCGGTTGATCATTACCCGGTCCTAGAAAAGCAGGTAACATCAAGGCATTCTTTTAGTAATTAGGCCAGACCCTTGGAGATCAAATAATCTAAGAGCTTTGGTGGTTTAAGCCAGGTATAACAGTGAGTGTAGTATGGCTATATAGTCTTATAAGTATTGTAATTCTGTACATTATTTAAGTGCAAATCCCCTTTGGTGAAGTTCAAAAGCATTATACCACAAAGATAAATTTATTATTTTATTATTTTATTCTTTCAATGAAGTCTTATGCATCTAGGCTGTCCTTGAGGTCACTAAATAGCCCAAGGATCCTCCCAGTTGCTTGAATTATAGAAATGTAATATAAATGTGACCCACAACAGCAGTTCTACCCGAGGCTCTGTGCATATTAGCACAGCACTCTATTAGTAGAGCTGCATCTACAGATGCAGGGCATAAAAGGAACACTTAGGACTACAGAAGGAAACCAGGCTCCTCCATTTCTAACTTCTCAACCTCACTTCCAAAGGCACCCTGTATTGTCTATCACACATGGGGATTATAGCAATCCAGTTGTAGCTGCTTGGACCACTGAACGTACCTATCTGAAATGAACCTTTTGGTAGGTTACAACCACAAAAGGCATTCACTGTCCTTCACTGTAGACATTTTAAAGTTAAACCGAGAGCATACACATGTAAGTATAACTCAGTTAACAGGCAGTAATCATTTATACTTTTGATGCAAATACCAAATGTCATCATAAATTTACAGTGATCTATTTCTCACCAAGACTATCCACCATTAGGCCAGATGTGGTGGTGCACACCTTTAATCCCAGAGCTCCAGAGGCAGGGGTAAAGGCAGAGGCAGAGGTAGAGGCAGACAGATGTCTGTGAGTATGAGGCCAGTTTGACTACCAGAGCCATACAGTAAGACCTGGTCTAAAAAAACCAACAAACAAAACAAAAGACAAAAGAATGTCTACCATCAAAGCTATTCAGAAAAAAAAAAAAAAAGACCTGTCTCAGCAATAACCTCTTCTTTACCTTTGGCCAATACGAGGCTGCCAGCATGTATCCACCTTGTAACAGGGAAGCAGACTCTGGCGTCCCATTGTTTGCCTGGAAACTGTCCTGGGTTTCATCCTGGGTGGTGCTCAGTGATGCGACGCTTTCCTCATCAAAGGCTTTCACGTGAGGTGTACCTTCTAACGACAACAGCTGCGGTCACCCTTTACAGTCTACATGCATACCTTGACAATCCTATGTAATTTCTTAAGTTCCCCACAATTCTCCAAATAAGATAATTCTCAGACGTGGGCATGCTTGATGTCATAGCCCTAGAAGTTATACCAGAGAGCTGTGACAAGGGACTCTAGCTCCGGGGGAAGATGAGGCTCCTTAGGCCCGAGTGGTCCCTGCACAAGCTTGATGCTGACTCGTTTCCTTATACCTGAACTGTTGTCGCAAAGACACCCCAAGAAAAAAACTCCCAGCGCTACTCGGCTGAGAGGCATAAGTTCTTACTGCATGTCCTTCTACGGACTGTAGGTGGCAAGTATGGTGTATGATACCCTTGTTTGTCTAGTTAATCTAAGGTTCTTGGTGGTTGCTATAAACATTATTTGTTCATAATAAACTTGTTCTGGGGAAAGCAGTAAATTTAAGGCAATCATAAGGAAGGTAAGCTGTTACATAAAACTTCAGACTCCCCTGTTCAACTAATCTACAGAATAGTGATTATGTAAGTAACTCCAGTTTTCTCCTCAATCATGCTTTTCTAAGAAAATTTATAAGCATAAAATTTAAGCTTACAACTTTAAGCATGCTTCAGTTATTTAAATCAAGTTCTATACATTTTCATTTGAAATGCTGTCATAAAGATAACAAATGTGTGCATGTACCTCGCTTTTGGACATCATCTTCACTGTCACTTTCTTCAGATGATGATGAAGAAGATGAGGAGGAGGAGGAGGAAGAGGAGGAGGAGGAGGAGGAAGCCGAAGAACAAGATGAGGATGAGGAAGAACTGGAGGCCGATCGAGAGTGTGAACAGGAGGAGGAGGAAGAGGAGGAGGAGGATCTGGAAGAACACGATGAGCGCTCAGAGTCAGAGTCAGAGTCAGAACTGGATTCTGATTCTCTTTTGTGGACTCTCTGTTTCTTAGAAGCCGGGTTTGGCGTTAGGGGCTCTGTCCTGGCTGCAACCATGCGTCTGTCTGTCTCACTTTTCCCACCAGACTTCTGGTCTCCAGCAGCCTGTGATAAAACACCGCTCTTTGGACTTACAGGCTCAGATTTAACTCGTGTCCTTGTTTCCATAGAAGACATAGATTCTCCTTCAGAGGACTGGGGCTCTTCTGTAAGGCCTTCACTCTTAGCTTTCATGTCCTCTAGAAGAGTACCTTTAGCACCTAGCAGTCTAGGCAAAGAGGTAAGAGGGGAAGCAGAAAGTGCTACTTGGTACTGCTGTAAAAGTGGGGTGGAAGTCCTTGAACGAGCCGCCTTACTCTGACTGTAGTTCCTCTGAGCTGCCATAAAGGCGAGCTCGGGATCCCGCAGAATGTGATAGTCCGTCCGGCTCACGCCGTGTTTGGCAGCACCGATGAGCAAGTCCCTGTCATGAGGGCCACACTCCCACCAGATAGGTAAGTCTGGATTTGGGTGGCAAAGCCTCAAGCGTTCAAACAACTGTGGGTGGCGAAGGGCCTGCTCCCGCACTTTTCTTAGAAGTTCAATGCGATACAGAGTCCTAGAAGCACGTTCTTCTGTGATTGGTTGAATAAAAATATTTGGATCGACCAATTCTATATTGAAACAAGAACCAAAATATTAATCTCAAAAATGCTTTATGGGAGATTTAACACAAGGTAACTTTAAAAGCCTCTGTAGAGTACCATAATTTCTAGAACTGTAAACGTAAAAATTGTTTTTAAAATTACTAAAATCATGAAACACAAAATATTTATATTTTAAAAGGAGTAACATGATTATTTCAGAAGTATATTGCCATAAATAGGAATTTATTTTTAAGAACTTTTCTAAGTTTACTTATAAATACATCTAGTGATATCAAATAAACATATGAAATCTGGCATATTTCATAGTGCATAAGGTAACTTACGTTACAAAGACATTTTGTTTGTTTTTTGAGCCAGGGTTTCTGTCTATATCCCTGGCTGTCTTGGAACTCACTGTGTGGACTAGGCTGGCCTTGAACTTAGAGATCCACCTGCCTCTGCGCACCCATATGTACCACCATGCCTGGCATGGATGTTTTAACGTTTTAGGGAAACATGGTCCAGCAGCCGAGCAAACATCACACACGTTACTAGGGAAGGAGTTCAGCTTCAGCATGAGAGCATGGTACACTTATTTTGGTACATTACCTTTGGATCTGGTTAATGATCTTGGAAATCACTTAAAAAGACAATGTATTATTACACTCAGGCAAGAACCAACCCGAGAACTCATAATAAAAACATGTATAAAGTTTGAGCAAAAATAAAGTATTTATAGTTTATAGGTTGCAACCTATAAATGACTCCAAATGAGGAAGACTTCTTCCTTACAATGGGATTTCACAGAGAATCTATTGCACACAAGATTGAGTATATAGAAAGCACTAAAAACAATAGATTAACTTTTTGATTATTTTTTTATTCTATGCATCTAGATTTTTTGCTTGCACGCACATGTGTGCAACTATGTGTGTGCTTGCTGCCAAAGGGGGCCAGACAGGGTGGTGGACTTCCTGAAATTGGAGTTACTGACGATTGTTGGCCGCCATGTGGGTGCTGGGAATCAACCTGAGTCCTACAAAGGAGCAGCCAGTGTTCTCAACCGCTGACTCATCTTCCCAGCCCACAAACAGATTTTTGAAAGTTTGAGCAGAAATAGAATTTGTGAGATTCAAAGTTATTTGTTAATTATGTGGGAAAACATAAAGTAGAAAAATACATCATAAACTACCTTGGCTTAGTGACTAGGATGAGTACAGCCCTGACAGCATAAACCTTACAACATTAGTAACACAGGACACAGAACCTGCAACAAAGTGGGCATGGTGACATGTAGCTTTCATCCCGCATTGGGGATGCAGAGGCAGGAGCATCTCTGTGAGACGGAGGCTGGCATGGTATGCCAATCAAGAACTTGTTTCAAAAAAAAAAAAAAAAAGAAAAAAGAAAAAAGAAAATGACACACCATCTGGTCCTATGAAAACTCAAATTGAAACAGAAGGAAATATGGCAAAATGACTTAAGATATTTAGGTCCTTTACGGTGAGGAACAGTGAGGATACTCAAGTACCATATGGGGGTCCTGGAACACAAACCTCCATCAGAGAAGGCAAGTGTGGGAGAGACGCCTGTCATCCCAGCCCTGAGAAAAGAGGCAGGAGGACTGTGACCCAAGGCAAGCTGAATTACAAGTGGGAACAAGGCCAGCCGGGCTACATGGCAAGACTCCGTCCCAGAACAAGCATCAATCTCCTACTCCCAGAAATGTGCTGGGGTTAAAAAAAAACCTGGTAAAATCCAAATGGCTGAATCTAAGGATTCAGTGAACACGCTGTTTGAGGGGCTGAACTACATCTGTACTGACTATATGCAGTTTGTTTTTCTTGCTATTATTTCCTAGCAGCACAGAATAATAACTATTTATTTAGTACCTACATTATACAGATAAATCAAGCAGACTGAAAACACCCTGAATTTCCTTTCACTGGATAATCAAGAGACTTGGCAAACTGGCAATAAACCTGTTAGGAAATAAAAGCAGAACACAAGCCCAGCCCTACCCTTGCTTTCATGGCCACCCAATCATGTGTCCTGTTTTTATCTGAAACCCATCAGGCAACAGTTTGCACTGCCCTTATGCTCCTGGATGCGTGGCCAGCACTGGAGCACAGTAGACCCACCAGGGCTACGTCCTTAAAGAAAGTTCAACTGTCCAAGCTCCTTAGCTAGGGATGGGATGTCTTGGCCATCCCCATCTCTGAGTTGGGGTTTTGCCTTGCCTTGGTACAGGTCTTATACATGCTGTTATAACTGGGAGGGACTGCAAAGCTGAGAGCCAGAGGCGGTGGGTGGCTGGTTACTAGGAGTTGTGTTTTCTAGAGACAGCACAGTTTATTTCCTTTTTGGTTTTTTGTTAGAGACAGGGCCTCTCTACACAGCCCTGACTGGCCTTGAACCCAGAGATCACCTGCCTCTGCCCACTTCATGGTAGAATTAAACAAGTTGTTTTCTTAACATTTCGTGGGTATCTTTACCCCCTCTATCTGACTGCAGTAATAGATTCAAGGAGCAGGGGTCTATCAACATAATTTATTTACAGTTCTAAAAGCTTAGAATTTCTTAAATGTATTATTTTTGTTTCTTTGATTTATGCAGGGGAAGCCTTATACACACCTTCTTTGGAGGGAAGACGACAAACCCTCCGGCACATGGACATGAACGCACACAGATACTTCTCCAAGCTGTTATCAGTTTTCTTGTGCAGCCTAGCCAGAGCTCTGAATTTTGTCCAATCAAACTGCCCTCTGTCTGGGTCAAAAACTACGCCAAATGTAGACACGACTCGATAAAAGTCAGCTTCTTCTCTCCTCGTCCATCTATATTGAATCAGATTGAGATAAAAAAAATATATATGCACACATCACTAAAATATTTATTAATGGTAAAAATAATGACTATAAAACAGATTTAAAATGCTTATAGTACCTAATTTCTTACAGGATTAAAGCCAGATTTTAGCTTTGAAAATAATTTAAAAGTTCTACTCATCCATCCATAATTTAATTGATATACACTGTCTGTTCCTTCAGTCATTGCCAACTGGCTTCTGCATACTTACTAAATGAGAAAATGTGCATGGGATACAAATTTATAGGACCCTGTCTGTAAGTAAAATGATAAAGTGTTTTAAGACAGATTTTCAGTATGAAATTCTATTATTGCATGTGCTATAAAAAGAATTATAGGAGGACAGAGAAGACAGACTAGAGTGATCAAGAGAGTCAGCAATGTGCCAGCAAGAAGGCCCAACGGGTAAGACAGTGTTGGCCACCAAGTCTGCTCTAGGATACAAATGGTGCAGAATCAAGAGAGACTCTCGCAAGCTGGTCTCTGTTCCCTGTACCCCCTACCCCCCAACCCCCACACAAATAAAATAACGTAAAAAACAAACAAAACACCACCACCACCACCAAAAACCAACCCACAAATGCATCCTGGGTGAGTGGTGGCATGCTGGAGAGTAAGATGGGCAAAGTTTACACTGTGGGCAGAGGGAGAGGCACCGGGTAAGTGAAACAGGAAGGCTTCTGCCTCAGGGCTGACAAGTATTCCAGGTTGACCCAGACATAGCTTCTACTGAGAACAGAGCAGAGAAGAGTTGGGGTCTAATTACAACGCTCTAAGGCCCGGCTGATGCGACCTCTCTTCCAAGGAGTGCTGCTGGCACTGAGAGAGGGTATGTTTTCATCACAGTCACAAGACTTCACACGACACCATCCATCTATCTGCACACTGGCTTCCTTGATTGACTCAATTTTTGTGTTAAAGAAAAAAATGACAAAGGCGTTTGAAAAATGTTAATGGCTCATTTTATCATAGTCATACATCAATGATCATAATACTCAATTCTCAGAACCCACGTGAGAAGTTTAATGTGGGAGCTGGAGAGATAACTCAGTAGTTAGAACACTTGCTTCTCTCGCGGAGGACATGGGTTCAGTTCCCAGCACCCACGTGGCAGTTCACAACCATCTGTAATTTCAGTTCCAGGGCTGCCTTCTGACATGTGTGGGCACCAGACACACTCACGGAGCACACACAGGCATGCAAGCACAGCCCTCACACACAGCAAAGCGAGCAAAGCGGGAAGGGTGATGTAGCTATGATGTAAGATACATCCTGAGACATACATTGAGTCAGGATTGTAGACCAGTGCAGAGAATACACTGGAAGATGAGGGACCTATTAAAAGATTATTCAGAACAGAAATAAACATTAAAAATGACAGTGATTATCATCACAAACACTGCAACTGAGACCGAGGCAAAGCCATCACAATGTCTTGTGTACTATTGTAGTGGTGGCTTAGTTCAGTTAAGTAAATGCTATATGAGCACAGAAAAGGGAGAAAATGAGGTTATTTAATAACTCTTAATATCTAGTTGAACCACATGGGTCACATGGCCACATGGGCTGTGTTATGGAACAGACAATGAGAAGAAGCGTTTTTCAGGTAACAGAGACAAAAATAAACTGGGAACTAAAACTAAGTATGGCATTCTTGGCTGGAGGAAGTTGTAGTAAAGCTAGAAACGCAAAGTAAAGCAAAACAGAGAGGGGGCTCATCGGCTCAGAGCACCGACTGCTTTCATAGAGAATGCAGCTTCTGTTCCCATTCCAGGGGAACTGATGCCTTCTTCTGGCTAATGTGGGTATTGCATCAATGGTACACAGACATTCATGCAATACACATAAAAAATAATAATAGGGGCTAGAAAGATGGCTTAGTGGTTAATAGCACATGCGTTTCCAGAGGACCCCACTTTGACTCACAGCACCCATATTATGTGGCTCACAAATGCCTTTACTCCAGCTCCAAGGGGACCCTTGCCCCTTAAGGCACCTTCATTCCCCGGGACACCCACAAAGTTAATAGTAATAGGAAGAAAATCTTTGAAAAAATAATAACCAAAACTTTCAAAAACCCAAACCTAATTGTAAGAATCTTTGAACTCAGACTTCAGGACATAACATCTTCTACCTACACAAACCAATGAGCAATCAAATGTCATTAAAAAAATCCTACTATTTTAGAAAATTAATCCACATCTAACAGACTAAGGGGTGGAAACAGAGGGCATTAACAGTGACTACAATTCATTACCAGTGAAGATGGAATCTGCTTCTTTTCCCTTAAGTCTAGTCTAGGCTGGTTCTGTGATAATTTTGACCACAGGAAGGTGGCAGAATGACATTTTGTAACTGACGAGAATAAACTTAAAGAAATCAGCAACTTCTATACTCAATCGACAGTTTATTATATATCTTGGCAACCAATGGAGCACACCACACATAGTACAAAGAGAAGTCTTACACTTTAATCATTGTTTAGTTTGTAGGATGCACTTGTCTATGCAAATATAAAAAATATAAAAAAACAACCTTAGGTGCTGTATACCAGAGTGAAAAAGAAATGAACTTAGGATCCACTGACAAGGGAACAGTTCTGTAAATTTTAGAATTTCCATGCAACAGACAGTTAAACAGCTATCAATACCTCAGTGTGTAAAGTGCTCCCCTGCTGACCTCCTGAGGCATCAGAAACACGCACATACACACATGAGGATAAAACACACACACAGATAAACATGCATGAATATGTCTTGGAAAGATAGCTTAAGGAAGGAAGTTGGAACTTTTGAGGCTGAGAAACTTCCCTGTCTTGTTTAAGACAGGGTCTCTCGATACAGTCCTGACTCTCCTGTAACTCCCTTTGAAGACCAGGCTGGCTTTGAACTCACAGCACTCTGCCTGCCGCAGTCTGCAGAGTGCCCAGCCCCCCTGTCTCAGTGTCTCTCACCTTCCCTTCAACAACAGTAGTTCCAACAATTTACCCTTGTATAAAGGAGAAGTGGATTTGCTTTCCATTCATTCTTAAATTTTATAAATGTTTCAATGTAAAATAAGAGAGAGAAGGCTCTATTTAACATAATTTAGTTTTGGATCTATTGATGATTTAAAATTGTATAAAGAAATGTTATCTATGCCTTTATTTCTTAAATATTTCAATGTTAGTAAAATGACAACACTGACGAAATATGAATTGTAAACATAAGGCAATAATCTTTGCTAGTTTTTTCATAATTCTGCTTCTGTAAGTGACTGAATATATGCACATATGTATGTGAGCGTTATTTTTTTTTTGGCCAGTTAGGATGATAATCCAACATCTTCATAATCTTCCGAATGAACACACATCCGCAGATACTGTATCTTAAAACTGCTATGGTCTTACCTCTGCTGTCTTTCGATCTTGGCTGCCATTTTAGGGTTCAGGGCGGCGTCTTCGTAAAGAGGCTGCATGACATTGGCAGGCACTGGGAAGGGGGGCTGTATTTGCTGGATGTGTCTGTTTTTATTAGTTCTCTGATATGCAGTGATGAGGCGTCTCAGCCGTGTGGTCAGAGCTGACGGGGTAGGCCAATACACTTTATCCCCTTCCATCAGCTGACCCTCTGTATTTAAAGAAACTTGTATTAATAACAATGGTGACCCTAAGCAGATACTGTATGATGCTCACAAAAGACAAAATGTTATGTTTATTTCTTTTCTTTCAATCTGATTATTGGAAGTAAACAACCAAATCTTTCTTCATAAAAAAAGAGCTGCGTTAACACACACCGTTAATCCAAGCACTCAGGACACAGAGACAGTCAGATCTCTGAGTTTAAGATCAGCTTGGTCTATATAGTGAGTTCCAGGACAGCCAGGGCTACATAGTGAGTGGGACCCTATCTCAAAAGAAAAAAAAGTTGATAGCTTTAAAAAGCATTTCCATAGAAGAGTTACTCAAAGTAAGAGGAGTATGCAAGAAGTGGAGTCAGGATGTTACCTATCTGAACAGAGTTTTTCTTGCACAGAAAATACAACTCTTGGAATAGCCTTGCAACTATTCAATGACATAAATAAATTAAAAGCCAAACAGAAATCAATGGGATACTTAACACTGTAAACCCAGGGAACATAACATTTTATACTGAATTTATATTGATTTGTAATCAAAGCAGTTTTAAAGCCATTAGGTAGAAAACTGTGTATTTAAATATATATTTTAACACTCCACTATGAAGACCGGGGATGCAGCTCAGTTGGAAGAGTGCTTGCCTAGCAAGCATGAAGCCCTGGGTCTGTTAGCGCCAGCAGTCGACAAAACTGGCAGAGATGAGATATGCCACAACCCTAGCACTTGGGAAGATCAGATACTCAGTGTCATCTTTAGCTATGTAGTAAGTTTAAGGTCAGCCTGGGCAACAGGACCCTGTCTAAAAACACAATTACCAAAAACATCCCAGCAAAACACCACAAAACCAAAATAACAGTCAAAGCAGAACTTGCTCGGCTAGCTTTGTAAAGACTGAGTAGTAAGGCTGTTCCCTGTTGTGTACATGGAGGTGATAAGAAACTAAATGCATCATTATTGCCCTAATACTTAATGATTTAACCAAGCCACAGTCAAAGTGTCTAGTCTACAAGTTCAGAGTCAAGGCTTTGGAAAACCTAACAGTACTGTTACATTCCCAGTGCAGTTTTGATGACAAGCACAGCAGGGTTCCATGGCACTCATGCAGATTAGAGATGTATAAATGTGACTTGATCTCCCAGTCATGAGGATGTGAATTCACAGTGCAGCTAAGAGATGAAGTGCAGCCTACCTCCATCAGCTATGACCAGATCTCCAGGTGAGGACACATCATCCTTTAAAAGAGACAGACATTTGTCACAAAGTAACTGAATCAAAATTAAAAAAAAAAACAAAAACAAAAAACAAAAACCCTTTTTTGTAAGAGGCCTCTCTTTCAACACTTCAAAAAACCTGACCTGTGAATTAACCCAGGAACTTACTTAACAAAGATTTTGTACCAATCCACATAGCAAAACCAAAACACAACTTCTTGGCTGAGTTCTCACAGTTCCCACTTCTCCCCATTGCCTCTGATAGTTCCTTCTACAGAAGGAAAGCCAGTCTCCCCTCCTCTGCTCCTCTTTAGCCCTGAGCTGCCTTACGTTTTACTGTTGAGCTGCTTTTCATGTTCTGTGCATCGCCTCAAAGATATACACTTATTCCTATTTGCCAAATGGTGCATCTCTTCTTATATTTTTGGTTGTGAGCCTAGCCTTTAACGGCTGCGCCATCTCTCCAGCCTGGTGCATCTCTTCTTTAGCTTCAACTGTGTGTGTGTGTGTTCAGCTTCTACTTGACAACAGAGCAGTCTGGGCATCCCAGCGCCACCTAACATTTAGACTTGTGCAGTCTACTCCATCAACCACGTTCTTACTGCTGTGGAGAGCTCTTAGCTGGAGCATGGGAACCCACTGCTGCAAGGGAGCCTCGTTTGCTCTGGGTTGCCTTTGGAGCATCTACAGTTCTATCTGGATGTGGACTTCATTTTACTAATACTGAAGATTCATGTCTTATCTACTGCTACCTTGTTCATACAGTATTCCTTCTGCACGACAGCCATTCGTTTCTTTGGAACACTTGCTAGGCACATGGTAGGTACAGACATGCCATCCCATTTCTCAACTTTTATTTTTCCTTTGACAGTCAGTATTGTGTTAGGGTTTGTCAGGAGAAGTAACTAGACAGATGCCATAGAAGAAAAGGGCAAACTTTTACTTCCTACTGCTGGGGAAGTCCTCTGCTGCTCAGCTCTGGGCATGGCTTCTTTCACAGCCCAGCTTTTGAAGAATCCCTACAGTAAGACTTTTCTTGGGAAAAGTGTCCTTAGCAACTGTACAGCACACTTCCAGCCTCTTGCAGCAAGATTTCTAGGAAGGTGCTCTTGTGTGGGCACACTCTGGCCATCTACTGGGCAACGGCCATGTCCTCCCAGTATAGTCTGGATTATAGACCATACCAGGGTGAGAATCCTACTTGGGGGCTCGGAGTTCAGGGAATGGTAGATTGCTTCTCCCTTAGTGTTTATTTATGTATCATCTTTATTTACTAGTGCATGCATGCGTGTGCGTGCCAGCCATGGTGTGCATGGATATGCCACGGAACACTCCCCTCGAGTTTGTTCTTTTACCACCATTGAGGTTTCGTCTTTAGAGTTGGCAGCGAGCATCCTCCCATGCTGAGCCATCTCAGTGGACCTACACCCCCGTTTATCTGATGTCTCCATGTTCCTTGCACTCTTTATGAACCGAGCTCTCACTCCTGAAATCCCACTGTTGTAACTAGTAACTACCTACACTGACTTTGTTTAAATTATGACAGCATCTTAGGATTCCCGAGATGCTTTTCTTCACTGCGGTCCTTTTCATGGAGGTGTACTTTCCATGTTTTCCTGTTTACCCTAGTATCTGCTTTTACTCAGTTTTCAAGTTTTGTCCCAAGATGCTGTACTTCTTAGTTCTAAAAAGTATAAAATACAGGCAGACTGCATTCCATGTCCAAGCCGGCCTTAATCCTGGCTAGAAGTAGATGTCAGCAATCTTAAATGATTACTCACAGTGTTCGTCAATTTAAACTGATCGCTTACTTATAAGGAATATCTACTACTGAGCTTTTAAAAATGTGATCCAAAACCATACCTCTATATCATCTTTAAAGAGTGCTGGGGCAGGCTTGTATTCTGGATCTTCCACATCCCTGTTAGAATAACAAATGTTCTAATTATTGTAATGGACTGATGATTTCTTGGCTTGTCTGAGAGGTCTAGTTGGTCCCTAGCACCACAGAAAAAGCCATGTGTTTTGGTATATACACTTGTGGTCCCAATGGTAGGAAGGCACAGATGGGAGGATCTCTCAGACTCGCTCTTTTACCAGCTTTGCCTACTCAGTGCGGTCGTGATAAGAGACCTCTCTCAAAAAAACAAGGTAGGCAAGTCCTGAAACTAACACCTGAAGTTGACCAATGCCCTCCATGCACATGGTCATGCTAATACAAACCCGAGACACACACACACACACACACACACACACACACACACACACACACACACACACACACACACACACCTTGAGTTGGAAAGTAGGTTTAGTGGATTAGAACACTTGCTGCTCTTGTAGGGAACCCAGGCTTGATTCGTGACACCCACAAAACTGGTTCTCAATTCTCTGTAACTCCAGTCCCAGGAGATCCAAAGCCCTTTTCTGACTTTTGGGGCACCAGACATGGAAATGGTGTATATATATATATATATATGCATGCAAGTAAATCACATAAAACAAACGCACAGTAAACAAATCTAGAGAGCAAAGATGAACCTCACTGACTAAGGGCATGCTCCCAATGGAAAGCAAGCACATGGAGACGAGCCCGGCGCACGCACCCGTCCACGCAGTCGCTGGCTCTCTGTTCAGCTGCAACAGCCTTGTCATCAGGTTTGCCCGCTCTTTCCAAGAAACACAGTGCTGGGTCTGCTCGGATCGTGTTATACTTTTCATAACCTGGAAGCGCCACCAATTACAAAGACACAGAGGACAGAAAGAAGTTGTGAAATATAAGGATTCCTTCTATGCAGAGTACTGATATTCTGGGATTAAAGGAACATTATATTTAAGTAATACATGTTAAATGTGCTGTCTTGAAATAGTCACAAAATACTGCACTCAATAATACCATAAAAATTTTAATGTATCTGTTACAAAGAAAAGCAGAGGGAGGGCCCAGTGGTTAAGAGTGTTCTTGCTCTTCTAGAAAACCCAAGTTCAGTTCCCAGGACCCATGGTAGGCTGCTAACAATAGCCTTTAATTTCAGCTCCAGGTGATCCAACATTCTCTTTTGGATGACTTGGGCACTGGACATATGTGCACACAAATCGTTAAAAAAGCAAAATCTTAAAAAAAAAAAAAACAAAAAAAACCCACAGCAACAACAATGAAAACAGAGCTGGAGAGATGGTTCGACAGCTGAGAGCACTGTTACTCTTGCTGAAGCCCCAGGTTTGATTCCTAGCACCTACAGAGCGGCTCACAGCCATCCGTAACTCAGGTTCCAGGCAATCTGGTGCCATCCTCTGGCATCTGAGTGTACCAGGCATGCGTGCAGAGCACAAACATGCATGGAGAAAACGCATTCAAATGTATAAAATAATAATAAATACATCTTAACAACAAAAAAGAAAACCAGAATAAACTGATCACACACATAATTGATGCAACTCTTCTACGAGAGGAAACTGGAACCCTGACAGCCCAGGGGCACACATGACACCTTCTCATGAGGGTTTGACGTGAACGACAAACTCAGTTGGACAATCTATGGTTTTAATGATTATACGTGTGTGTGTGTGTGTGTGTGTGTGTGTGTGTGTGTGTGTGTGTGTGAGAGACCGTGTGACTGGAGTAAAACTGTAAGTGAAAACCAATGAACCCGCGGGCTTCTATTATCCCCAGAAAGTACTCTCCCCTCACTCGGTACTTACCGTGTTTAAAAACGCCAATAAGAAGAGACTTATCAGCATCAAAGTCCCACCACACAGCAGGGACCTCGGAATGGTCTGGCTCTGGCACCCAAACATCAATGTCACTTAAAAACAGCACAACATTATGAATTTATAAATGTGTATAAAGGAGGCAAGAGGTAGAAATGGTCCAACAGCAGCAAAGATCCCACAGACCGAGCTAACATGTTCAGCAAAGCCGACACATCTCGACAGGGTACTGTCTGCTTCTAAGGCAGCCCCCCCCCCCCCCCAGAGCACTTCACTGGATTGCTAGGGCAGTAAATAGCTTTGTAAGGAAAGTCTTCAGGTGAGAAAAGCAGGTTCTGAAAGCAAGGCCGAACGACGGGCTTTGTGCAAGGCAATGCATGGCTCACCCTAGTTCAGTTCTGTTAAGATCACCTTAAAAACTCAAAATTTAATTAAACCATACAAAGCACTACTTTAGTATTAATATAACTAATATTATGTATAAAATGATAGTGTCAGATTATCACAAACTGATAAAAACTCATAATGCTTTGTCGGGTTGGCTGTTTTTGTGAGTTAGAAGGAGCTGGGGACTCAGGTCCACTCCCTCCCACCTGTGACACCGTTCTCCCGAAACACCCTCCAAATGACACTCAGCACATCACCTGTAGGCCTGTTCATTTCTTTGTCGGTGACTTAAAACATGTATGGGCTAAAAGATACATTCCTAATGTTTGATGACTAGCAAGCGTGCGCGCGCGTGTGTGTGTGTGTGTGTGTGTGTGTGTGTGTGTGTGTGTGTGTGTGCGCGTCTGTGTGCATGTTTTCTGCTATCCAGTAGTCAAGGCTAAAAACTGAATGGAGTATGCTGCAGAAAACAAAATAGACTAAGAATTTTACTGTTTGATTTCATGAAACTATCAATTTTTAAAGATTCAATGAACTATTCTAGTACAAAGTATTACTGACTCTATCTTATCACTATCATTTCCTAAATTAATTAGCAAAGCCCTTTAGGTCTTAACTGTTAAGTTTCCTGTTAATAATTAAGTTCTATGCCAAAAGTTCTTTATAAAAACAAGCTGACAGCGTGCTCCTGGAGCAGACAAAGAACCTTTCACGTGACCAGCAATAGCCGTGAGAGAGAAGGCAAGGGCAAAAAAAAGTCCCCAAGTTGATAAAGGATGATGAGCAGCCCAGCTCTGTGGCTCACGGCTGTCTTCAGGAGGGTTTAGCCCATGGCGAGAACCTGGGGACTCGACCTCTACATCTGCCTGCACTTTAAGCAGATACTTCATTATATCTTTGCTATGAAACAAACCAAACCTGAAAATGTTTTGACTGAGTATTGAAATAGAGAGAGGGACAATGATTTTTCTGATATTTTTCAAAAGTTGAAAAAGAGATAAAGAAACTTAGCTAAAGGAAATATTTATTTTTGATAAAGAGTTTCTAACTCAAAGCAGGGGAAATAGGGTCAAACAGTGTCCCTTGTCCACCACCAGATGGCGCTTTGAGACTGGCTCATTGTGATGAAAAGCTTGAACAAGTTTCTGCTTGTGAAAGCATCAATCAGTACCTATACAGTTCATGGTTCAAAATTTGACTGCCACAGGAACATGAGGTGTTTGTAAGCTGTTAGCAGGACAGAAACAAGACAGACTCGCATGTGCTGTTGGTTTTTGCTGGTTCTTTACTATGTTTTGTTTGTGTTTTGAAGGCTGTGTTTTGCTATGGAGGCCAGGCTGATTAGAATTCACTGTGCAGATCAGGCAGACAGGAAACTTTTGTTCGTTCTTCTTCAGCCTCCCAAGATTGATTTCTGCCTTTGAAAATGGTGTGATGTTTCCTGCGTAAGGCCTTTTAAAACTTCCTAGGTTAACTCTTCCATCCAAAGTACATTTAGTACGAATAACTGCAATGAATTTAAACTGATGCCCCTGCCTTTGTAAAGAGGCACCTGCAGGAATTTATAATCAATGGCATGATGCAGTATCAGAGTATGTGGCCCAACACAGACTTGGAGAGACAGAAAGACAGGCTTAGTCCACAGAACTGAGGAAAAGGAGGGGCCAAGCAGAAAAGGGAGAGAAAGAAAATGTTCTAATCAAGAGTAATCAGTCGGCACGTATGAAAAATGTAATTTTTAAGTAAGAGGCACAGACTTGAGATAGAGATCTGAAAACATCAGAACAGCAATGAAAAGTTAAGCCACCAAGATGACAATTCCAAACAATGAAAGCTAAGTGGTAGGTGGCGTGCGATAGTTAATCTCTAATACCAAGCTGGTGACCTCTAGAATGACCTGAAGAGGAGCCTGAGGGGTTATTTTGATTAGGTTAACAGAGTGGAAAAGCTACTCACTCTAGGGGGGCACCATTCCCTATGCCTGGACCCTAGCTTTAGAGAAGAAACTGAGTTGGGCATAGGTGCTCACTACTCTCTGCTTCCTGGCTGAGACAGTAACATGGTCAGCAGCTTCAAGTTCCTGACATGAAAGAAGTTAGTCTATGACATCAAAGGGAGTATTAATATGGTGGAAGAGACATTGTGTTCAAAAGTGATACATTTCATGTACAGATTTGTGTTTAAGGTGGGGAGATGTAAACTTGATAAAATCCAAAGAGAAGTAGATTTATTTAAAAAAGAAAAGGCATAATCAACAGAACATTGACTAAGAAACCAAAAGTAGGTCAGTAGGTCAGTCATTGCCAAAGGAAAAGAGGCAATTAGTCAGCAAGTATTTATTGAGTAATTTAAGATTCTCTGTTCTACTTGGGGAGGAGACTGCTCGGGATTGAACCTAGATCCTCACGTGGTAGGCAAGGCTTCTACAGAATTGATAGTCCCAACCACAGATGGTAATGATGAGACTACAGCGATCAATAAGACAGCACTTAAATTACAATGGAAGGAAAAGTTCTGAACAGCAAAGGAATTAAGAGTCATTAAAACAAGGAAGACATTAAATAAATGGCTGGATGTACTTTAGACGGTGTGGCAGGAAGGCCTACTTGAGAGGACAACAGTCGGCTGGATGTGTACATACATACTTTTTGTAACTTCCGTTTTATGTGTATGGGTGCTTTCCCTGCATGCTTGTCTATGTAGCACTTGTGTGCTCTTGGTGGCCAGAAGGAGGTATCCGATGCCCTGGCACTGGAGTTAGAGTGTTGTGAACTGCTACAGGTGTGGGAGTCTAACCTTGGGTCTTCTGGAAGAACAGATAGTGTACAGAACTGAGCAAACTCTGGAGCCACTTGCATGGACAGTTCTTTGGGAGATCTGGACAAAGCATATTTGGACCAGAACAACACAGTGTGAACTTGACCTGTTGGATGAATGGAACAATAGAGTGGCTGGAACCAGAGGTAAGGGACAGAGTGAGGTCAGGGATCAGAAGTGTGTGGGGCTGCTTTAGGTCCTAGAACCTGGATTCTGCTTTAACAGGACATTTTGAAGAGATGTAACATTGTTTTGAAAAAAATCACTCTAGCTGCTGTTAGAAGGATAGAGTGTAGAAAGATTGTGGGGACAAGAATACTCATGAGTAGGTCTCAGAAGAAATTTAAAAAGAGAACTGAGGCTAGACTAGAGATTTAGAGATAAAAGGAGGGCGTCCACATTGGCCCATTTTTCATGGAGCTGAGGAGATAGTTCTCTTTCATGATTGGGGAAGAAGACTCAAGAATCACAGCAACAAGCGGGATTCAGCATGATGGAGAATTCTTACATATGGGAATGGAAGGAAAGAATTGGTGAGTATAGGAAGTAGCATGGATACCTATGAGAGACAATAATTTAATAAGGAAAGGAAGGAAGGAAGGAAGGAAGGAAGGAAGGAAGGAAGGAAAGGAAGGAAGGAAGGAAGGAAAGAAGGAAAGGAAGGAAGGAAAGAAGGAAAGGAAGGAAGGAAGGAAGGAAGGAAGGAAGGAAGGAAGGAAGGAAGGAAGGAAGGAAGGAAAGGAAGGAAGGAAGGAAGGAAGGAAGGAAGGAAGGAAGGAAGGAAGGAAGGAAGGAAGGAAGATTGACAGCTGTGGTCACTGTCTATGCTAAGAAATATTTTTGTGCAATCATGGAAAGGAAAGATTAGTTAGAACAGGCTGATAAAATGTACAAACAAAGAAGTAGAAACAGAAAATCCAGGGAACTGTTGAGAAGGGAGGCATTAAATCAGAACCACATCAGGGTGAGTGGGTCATGGAGCACGTGTGTATGTGAGAGGGTGGGAGGGCGGGAACGAGGGAGGGAAGGCCCAGGAAGAACAATTACTACAGAAGGGAGGCTCTAAGGGGGCAGCAGAGAAGGGCTCCAAGGCCGTGAACTGGAGGAGAGGCGTGTCTGCTGCCGCCTGAGGGGCAGGCAGGTAGGCAAGGATGCAGGCTGCTCTTGACTGTTGTTTTCTTTTGTGAAATAAGTCCCAGGGTCATTTTTAGACATTGCTGGGGAGGTGGAAGAGTACGTTGAGGGAACAGGTAAGAAAGAAAAGGAATTTCTTCACCAATGTGGTTAACAGTCTTGTTCATTTTATTTGATTTTGAATATTCATGGATTTGAAATAAATCCATTTCCCATTATGGTTTTTTTTTCCTAGCCATGTTCAGGTGCTTAGAGAAAGGCAGGAGGTAGGTAGATAACTTAGTTTCATCTAACCTGAAGTTACACGAGGTGTATGAAACACTGAGACAGGCACGCAATGGGGTTGAGGAATTTAGTTAGTATCTGAGAGAAGAAAACGAAATAAGGAAGATAGGGAGTGAGTGACAGGAGGAGGTAATGCCTAGTGAGTGCGTGGTGCAAAGGAAGTCATGGTGTGGGCAGAGAGGTCAAAGGACACGTTCCCAAGCTGTGAGTTGGGAAGGCCGAGCAGCGACGGGGATGACAGGGTGGAGGCTACAGAGCATGTGTGACTGTGCCACAGAAACAGGTCAAGAGCACGGGAGCCCAGGGTGTTGCTAGGGTCTCACATGGCCGCTGTATTAGAAGAAAGCAAGAAAAGAATCAGGACAGGGAAGTTCAGGTTCTACTTGATGGCGGGAAGCTGAGGTTACCTCTACTTGATGGTTTGCTTACATTTAGCTCCTGAGAATGCGGGGCTAAGTAGGTGGTTAGGGTGTGTACAAGTGTAAAACAGATGCTGCAGAGACTGGAGACTGAAACACACTGCGTAGTGTTAAGAAGCAAGATGACCTAGAAATGGTTCCTACTGGTGCTTCCTCGGCATCTTACCCATGCGTGCCAAGCAGTCTCATTTCTGTTCACTGATACTATGAACTGCTTAAAATAGGTACTCAAAATAGGTCCTGGACTAGAGGTGTAGACGGGTGGTAAAGCACGTTTGGCATGGGCAAGCAAGCACCCTGGGTTTGAACCCAACAACACAAAGAAAACAAAATAACCCAGACTCTTCTGAAGAAATGAGTTAACTATTTCATGGGTTTCTACCCATGTATTCTGGCTCCATACAACTTTTCAGATTACAGCTCTCACGTTTGTTGTTGCATTTTATAACAGAACCAAGGATGGGAGTAGTAGGGGAGAGGCAGGGTCAGATCCCGATAGCAGGGGACTTTCCTCCACTGACTATGTACTTTTCCGTCACCATATAATTCTGGCTTCACTGTGTTATTAAAACATTTGAGTTACCTTGCATCAACTCCATCAAACACTTTTTGACTCTCACTTCCAATGACTTCTTGCTTTAGATAGTATAGCATCCTTACACGAAGCAGGACTCTATAAATAGATAAATAGATAAGCAAAAAACAAACAAACAAACAAATGTACCAACCAACCACAGGAGACAAAGAGGTTAGTCACTAAAGGAAAAAAAAAGTCAATAGACATTTGTTAATTTTCTAGTCTGTTTTGTCTGTTTGTTTGAGAGGATTTGCTATGCAGTTTTGTCTGGCCTAGAACTCGCTGAGCAGAAAATGCTTGCCGTAAACTTGTGGGTGAAGTCTTCCGCCATTGCACCAAGACAGAGAACAGCTATGTGCACTACCACTTGCTTATACAGAGTCTTTTAATAATAAAGTAATGATTGCATATGATCAAAGGACCCTCATTACTACTGATGCTACACAAAAGATACTGAAAGCCCTTACACTGGTCATTATAAAATGCCCAGGAAGAGAAGAGTTTATCTGGAGATTAATCTTATTTGCTGATAAAAACTATATAAGACATTTCACGAATTCTTGAAGATACCACATGAAGTTAAAAGCTTAGACTGTGCTCTCTACAGTCTCGGTTTGCACCAGTATACTCAGGACTGTAACTGTCTCACAGGTGCCCAGGACCTACTTGTTGCAGTGGTGCTTTACATGCTTCTTGTAGCCCTCGTCTTGCAGGAGCTGCTCTGGGTTATATTTTCGAAGCCACTCCGCTTTCTGGATATCAAAGGAGCTTGTCTGAGTCTTTACTTTCTTCCCCTTTCGACCCCGGGGCACAGGAGCAGAGAGGCCTGTTAAGATGAAAAGTACAACTGAAATCAGAAATAACTTGTATAGAAAGCTATGATTTGAAAGATGTTCCCAATGCATAAGGCTGCTGGAGACTTTCTGGAATCTCTCAAGGCTACACAGAGGTCTTCAGCACATTAATGGTAATAGTACTGGTGTAATTATAACTCAAACACAATTCAAGATGGCTTTATAAAAACTAAGTTGAATTTCACAAATAGAGACAACATTCACTTTAGTGTGTCCTCTGACACTGTAACCTACTCCCTCCTTTACTGTTGGCTCACTAGATGTGAGAAATGTATTTGTTCTCTTGCTCTGCAGAATTTGCTTTATTAATAACAGGGAATGGTTTAACCTTAAGACAGCTAAGGTCATCTTTATGTCCTTGAGAATTTTATATGGATTTCTTCAAAGAATAAAAGAGCATCACTGTTCAGGGTGATCACATGTGCCACACTCGCAAAGTTTTCCAGAAAACAAAACCAACCACACCTGAAGTCTACACACTCCTCTGCGGTCTATCCCAGAAAGCAGCAATATATGAATTCATGCTTATTCCTGTGTATTATACTACATGTGCTTATATAATACCTGGCACCTGTTTCTATGTCTGAGCTGTTTCTAGACCTTATTTCCTGCAATTGACTCATTAGTCATAGAATCTGTAGGATCCCCATGCTAACTGATGGGGCTTTAGTTCAGTGGTTTTAACTACAGTATAGTAAATTACAGTGTGACCAGAAGAGTTCAAGTTTATTAATCTGCAAGCTGTCAGACTTGTTTCAATCTTAATTCTTGAAAGTTAGTAATGATGCAATTCTGACTACTTCATCTGATTTTTTTTTTTTTTACCTCATTGGTTGATAAAACGAGTAAATTAGTAGAATGTTTTTTTTTTTTTTAACTACTTTTTAGCATTCCAAATAGTACACTTCATCATGAAGAACTAGGCAGAGCTGTGATTAGAGGATCAGAAGATGTTCACTGGTGGGAGTTCACTGGCGGGGGCTCTTGCAGCCAGCCTGTCTAGCTTTGCACCTGATCTTTAGTTTTCCCCCAGGATTGCCTATAATCACAGTCTGTATCTCTTCATGGCCATTTTTAGAGGTCCCTGATGTCATAAATTCTTGTGTGAAACACATCAGAGTTTTTGCCTTTTTCTACCGGTAAGCTAAGATTTAATTCGTTCAAGGTTAATAAAGTTGTCAGCACCTCTCTTTGCTTCCATGTTTCAAAATTTTATTGCTACTTCCCCTCAGTCTCGCTATTTTTGAGGGTTCGTGCCTATATTGGGAGGGTGGACTACACGCACATACAAAAGCCAACGGGACGCCAGGACGGACCCCCAAGCTCTACTATTATATTATTCCGTTTCAAAGCCACTGATGCAGGGCCACTTGGTTGCATCTGTATACTTTTCTTCAACTTCTCATGTTGTTTTGACATAATTCAAAGATAGCTATCATTTAATTCATGAATCTATTAGTTACCTTTATCTGAAAGGTAAGGAGTCACTAAATGTGTCTGGGAATGGAATAATAAACAATTTCTTAATATTGCACCTTCTAATGTACAATCATCTAGCAAAGATAATTAATTTCCCCTAGGTTGTCTGTCTCAGTCATAATATAAATTAAGGTCCTAAAGTGCAACAGACTGCTAAGACACATCTCTTTTAGTTACAGTGGGTTTTTCTCAGTTCTACTAATATTTGGGGACGGAGAGTTCTTCACGGGCAGGAACTGTCTCTCTACCTAGAATCTGCCCGTTAGATGCCAGAAGTGTGCTCAGAGTTGAGATGCACAGGACCATCCAGCAGACACCCACTGGTTTATAGATGAGCCCCCCAAGCATTCCCAGTCTTACAATTAATTTGTTGAAAAAGTGAAGTCTTCTGTTCTATGGAGTTGATCAAGCTTAATACCTTACATTTCTTTCTTTATTTTATATGTGGGTTTTAGGGGAAGAGTAAAATCATATTTGTGTGATTTCTTTCACTTTTACCTAAATTCCTCAAATGAATTTGTCTCCTATACTGACCATCTCATCTGAAACAAATGCTTGCTGCTGGGCCCTATTAGAAATGTATAATGACTGCAGCATTTCACAGTTTAGTACAACCTACGGCCATTTAATTAATTCATCTATACCCTAGGTCTGTCTACCCAGCTAGAACATAAAGCTGTGGCACTCAAGGATCTTCTATGTTTCTTCTTATACCACATATGCATTGTACAAGAATATATACTAGATTTGTGATTCAGAAGAACAAAATTCTAACAATTTTAAAAGCACGGTAATTTTTTCATGTTTATAGAAAATGCAGTTGTTTTATGGTAAAAATGTATTTTACAGAAATGAACAGTCTGTTAGCAAAGCTGTGAGGAAATACACTTGCATGTATCAGTGACAGCATTTCAGACAGTCCCTTTGGACAGTGAACTAACTATTGCTGTGTCACACATTCCAACAAGCATAGCGATCCTGAGGATTCTGTTATAAAGCAGACTGTGACTCAGTACATCTGAGGCTTTAAAAGTCTGGGCTTACAAGATCCCAGGGGGTGGTATGCTTGACCCACAGACCATATCTAAGGCACTAAAGAAGCAGATCCTGTCGACAGAGAAAGGTTTACCCACAGGCAATAGGAGGAGTGTACAGAGCATTTTACTGACGCTTGTCTTTAACTCTATCAAACTGGAACTAGAACGTCCATCATTAAAGGAGCTATAAGTCAACCTCCATATCAGGAATAGGAAGAGAAAGCTGAGAAATGTGACACAGCTACATGGCCTCATGGTGACACACTGTGAAGTCAGCAGTCTGCAAAGTGATCTAAACTTAACAGTAACATAAGTGCCCCCACCCACCCCAATCCACAATACTGGCATTTGCTGAAGTTCGATTTTTGAGTATAAACATTAAGTTTGTCAATATTATCTGTATTAAAATTTTACATGAGAGTACTGTAAGTATTATTTATACAAGATCTTTTTTTAAAGGAAACAAAGACACTTACCTAAGTGATTCTGCAGCTCCCGGGTCTGGCCATCTTCGGTGGGAGTGATAAGATCCCATATGAAACCTTTAATTTTCTCGTCACCCCGATAGTGAACAAGGCAATAGGCTAAGAGGGCCCGGCAAATGACTTCCACGTCGTGCTCATTCAGCTGCCGCTTAAAACGCCCGTGAGACAGGATCTCTCTCCATCGGCCCCACCTGGTGAAAGCGACGGGTAGGATACTACTCACTGAAGTCTCAGCAAAACCACAGCTCATGCACAAAGCCCACGAAGGAGAACAATCTGCCACTATACAGTTTTACTAGTGGTTTCTCTTGTATGTAGAGCAAAGCAGAATAGTGATCTTTAGTACATCTTACTCAGGGACACAGTGTGACACTATCTGCTCTGTATTGCTAACTGTGCACGTGTAAGAATGAGGAGCTTGCTATGAGCGGTTAACTCAAAACACTGTAACTACAGAAAGGTAATACATGCTAAACACAGAGATACGGGATACATCAAAACAGATCTTATTATTACAATAATATTGAAGATGTTTACGTTTATAAATAGTATTATAGAAGTAAGTTTATATATAGTATATGAAAGTATTTAAGCTTATATATAATTCCTTATGACAAACACTAAATATAACATTTTTACCCATAAACCAGCAAGTTTTTCTCCACTCTAAAGCATTCAGTCCTTCCGTAGCCACCGGACCGGTCGCAGGGTCTCCGGACTTTGGGTTTTTCTTCTCCTTCACTTTCAGCTTCGGATAATTCAGCCAATTCGTCTTTTGTGGCACTAAAGGGTCTGGTTTGCTTCCTAATTCTTGGCGTGTCAATAACTAAACTGTTCTGTAAAATTTAATGTTATAATTAAGGATGGTACTTTAACCATTTTATTTATAATAAGCGTTTTAATCTTCAACTTTTAAATCACAGAAACAACAAATAGTAGTAGAAAGAAAAGCTGAGTAACTATCAGACCTGCTACCCTAGAGAGTCAACTTAAGATACTCTCTCTTAAAAGTATTACAGTACATGTATAATTCATGTCATTAAATTTATAGACTAAAAACAGTTGGTATTTCTGTTGTTAGTATAAATGTTACTCTGCTTTTACAATAACCATAATATATTTTAGGCTCGATTTCAACTTTACAATTTGTTTACCTAAAGCTGATTAATAATTTAATTTGGATTGCTTTTGACTTTAAAATAAATAATGCTGAAGAAATCTTTTTGACCTAAGTTTATCTTAAAGACAAAAGAAAAATGAAATGCACAGGAATTGAATTGTTGGTCAAATGCAATGAATATTTTGCATGTCTAGAAACATTTAGTTAGTTCTGTACAAAATAATTATGCTAATAAATAAAGGCAAGGCAGTGTCTGGACCCCGTTGGCCAGTTCAGTTTAGCTCATTCAATGTAACTCACGTGTCTGCTTCTCTACAGTGAGTACTACTGATACAAAGATCATTAAGATAGTTTCTATGTAAAAGGAATCCAAAGTTTGGCAGTCAGATAAATGAGTTTTAAATAAATGCTACTCAGGATGTAATGTTTTACAAGGTAGGAACAGTACAAAAGCTGACTGCAAGTTAAGGTATAAAGAATTTTTAAAGAACTGGAATTTTGCAAAGTAGGAGGTTATCATCACAAGTAAACAACAGGCCCCAAGTGACGTCAGATGCTTAGAAAAGCCCCGAGCACAGAGTAGCAGAGGAACCAGGATCAGATGCAGGTCCTGGTGTATTCTATGTTATACACAGTGCTCTGTACTTATAAACAAGTAATCTTAAGTGTCTCTGGTATGAAGTTAAGAATTGTGTTTGTCTAATTAACATATTTTAGAAGGCATATATTGAGAACATAGAAATATCCAGATTGTATGTTTTTTAAAGATATATATATGCGCTGTGTCTGCATGTACACCTGCATGCCAGGAGAAGGCGTCTAATCCATTGCAGTTGGTTGGGAGCCACCACGTGGTTGCTGGGAATGGAACTCAGGACCTTTGGAAGGGCAGCCAGGGTTCTGAAACACTGAGCCATCTCTCCAGTCCCATTTGTTTTTCTAAACAACCCATTAATTTTAAAATTCATTAAAGGATTTCCCTGCTATAATTATCATCGTGGATTAGGGGTGATTTTACATTTCCCTCATATCTTCTAAATATATTAATTGGATTTTTGTAAGAAAGAATTGTCAATTTTGTTTTTCTCTTGTTTCTTTTCCTTTCTTTCTTTTTAAATGATTTGTGTCTGAATAATTTTTAGATGTATTTTTCTCACCATCTTTTCAGATTTTGTTGACTTTCTAGATGACAGAAATACAAACTCATATGTACGTCTGCTACACATAGCAACCAGCCTGTCATCACCTTCATAAATACTTACTCTGCCACTGATGGCATCTATATCTAGTTCTGCTTTTTTAGCCCATTTTTGCCAGAAGTTGGGATCATCTAAGGAAATATCTGTCCGGTTTCCAGATGCTACAAAACTTGCCTGAAATATATAATGAAGTTTTAAAAATACTTAGACATTAAAAAGGAAAAACATTTGAAAATAAACCATTCTCTCTTTTCATTTGCTGTTCACAGATTTTGAATTTGGCATATGTACAAGTACTAAAGACATGTTCCAATACAGTGGCCTGAAATATGACAGCATTTGTTAAGGCAAAAGGTTCAACACAGGCTAGAGTTTAGGAGCAAGAATAAGCAAATTACTATTGAGGGTTAACTTGAAAGCTTTCAATAAACAAGGATATTATCTTCTTTTTAGCAGGAAACTACAGAGGCATACTTTCTAAAATACTACAGAAGCATTAAGAAATTATGGTAGAACTAGCCAGGTGTGGTGCCTCATGCTGTTAATCCCAGCACTCAGAAGGCAGAAGCAGGCAGATTTCTCCATGTTTTAGGCCAGCCTGATCTACTTAGTGAGTTCCAGGACAGCCAGGGTTGTGTAGAAAGACCCTGTCTCAAAGAAACAACAAAAAGGAATAGCAAAAAGGAGAAAGAAAAGAAATTGTGGTAGAATTTAATTTATGGGCTAGCAGTACAGTACTTGTGTTCCCTTTTAGCAAATAAATAATTAAAAATTTAAATTACATATTTGTTTTCTTGTTACATGTATGTAGTGTGTGTGTATGTGTTATGTGCATGTGGGGCAGAGGTCACTTTCACTGCCTATCTATGCTGAGACAGGAGCTCTCCTTTTACTCAAAGGTCACGCTCGGACCAGCCAGCTCCAGAGCCTGTCTTGGGCTGAGGGTGCAGGTGTGTGCCGCTCCATCCTGCTTTGTTGTTGCTTTCTTCTAACCGAGTGGATGGAGACGCAGTCTCAGGTCCTCATGCTTGTATAGCAGGCACTTTAGTGACTGAGCAATCGCCTTGGACTGTCTTATATGTTGAAGTTAATATAATGATTATCTTTTCTACAGAACTACAAATACACAAAATTTTTAACTTTTTGTGTGTTTATGTGTGTGGAGGCCAAAAGACAATCAAAGAAATCCTCAGAAATACCACTTACCTCCTTGCAGTCTTTTAGCCTGAAGCTCACTAGACAGTTTCAAGTGGCCTGCCAGTGATCGTAAGGCTCCGCTCTCACCTGTCACCACCTGCCAGTGCCAGTATGACAAGCATGTTTGTGTGGCTCTGGAGAGTAAACTCAGGTGCTTACAAGGTGAGCACTCTGTCAACAGGGCCATTTCCTCTGGCCAACCTCCTGTTTTGTTCTGTCTTTACTACATATAATCTTTAGTTTCTAAAGCCTTTTTATTTCAAACGTTTTTCCTGCTTAATGGGTACAACTGTATCTCGTGATTACATGGATTCCATTTTACTAGGATCAGAAGAGTACATGTAAAACTTGATATAAGATCAGAAAAAATGGAAGAAAAGGTTAGCTATTATATGAGTGGAGACTTGGCTCAGTGAGTAGGCTGCTTGTCTAGCATGCTGAAACCAGCCTGGGTACAAGTCAGCCTGCCTCAAAGCAAAGCAAAGCAAAGCAAAGCAAAGCAAAGCAAAGCAAAGCAAAGCAAAGCAAAGCAAAGCAAAGCAAAGCAAAGCAAAGCAAAGCAAAACACAACAAAACAAAATCCCTCAAGCGGTTACTAGAGTTAATTTAGTATATTCTAAGATGAAAAACAAAAGATACAAATACTTATACAAAGTAAGATGTGAACACCACTGCCACGTTTATGCATTAGGACCCGTGATGTCTGCTCTGGTGTCACCTTGACTACATCTTGAGTTAACGAAAACACAAATGGCTGGCTGCGGAAAACCTGTGGGAGGTTGGTTTTTCTTTTTTTTAATTAGATCATTTGCAGTGGGAACACCCACTTCTACCCTGGATCTTTAAGTTGGAAGATCAATCTGGGCCACACAGTTTTTTCTGGAAGCCTACATAAAGGAAAGGAGAGAAGGGAGCTCTCTCTTTTTGCCTGCTTGCTCTCATTACAAGTGCAATCCTTCACTGGCTTTAGAGCCCACTTCTTCAATGAATTAGCTGGACCACAGCCTGTAAGTCACACCAATAAATCCTCTTTCTATATAGAGAGACTCAGTCTATGAGTTCTGTTACCAGTGGTTCTCAACCTTCCTAATTTTGTGAGCCTTTATTACAGTTCCTCATGTTGTAGTGACCCCCACCACCATAAAATCATTTCATTGCTTCTTCATAACTCTGATTTTGATACTATGAATCATAGTGTAAATAGCTGATACATGCGACCTCTGTGGAGTTTGTGACCCACAGGTTGAGAACCATTGTGCTGGGCCCCCTGACGAACCCTCGCCCTGTGTTGTTGTGCTGGGCCCCTGACGAACCCTCGCCCTGTGTTGTTGTGCTGGGCCCCCTGACGAACCCTCGCCCTGTGTTGTTGTGCTGGGCCCCCTGACGAACCCTCGCCCTGTGTTGTTGTGCTGGGCCCCTGACGAACCCTCGCCCTGTGTTGTTGTGCTGGGCCCCCTGACGAGCCCTCGCCCTGTGTTGTTGTGCTGGGCCCCCTGACGAACCCTCGCTGTGTTGTCACCTTAGCAAATGTTGACCCACGCCCTTCTGACTCAATTGTAATAGTTTTTGTACGGCGAAGTAGAATCTGGTCAATGTCTTCCTCACAGAACTTCGAGCCTTCATCCTCCTCCTCCATGACGGCTCCATACGCACCTCTGCGAAGCAGGTCTTCTATTTCTTTTTTGGAAAGCTGCTGAATCTAAATAGAAAAGTAATTTTAGAAGTTATAGTATTTTAAAGGTCACAAACTATGGAAATTACCCTTATACAATATTAAACATGCAATGCCTTATTTTGGGCTTGGGCCACATGTGAGAAAAAAATGTACTAAAGTACTATGTTGAAGTCATTGACTTTTTGGTTGTTTTAAGGATGTGATTTACCACTTAACTAAAATGGTTTCAAGTAAACCAATGCCTAAGGGCCAAATAGTCTCCATTACAGTACTAGGGTTCTGTATCAAGCAAAATACTTAAGGCAAAATCCCCACAACAATGACAAACAAATCCACCACCCATAATTAATACAAAGACAAAGCCAGTGTTAGGGGCTGGTAATTTTTAATAACTAAACAAGTTTATGAATTCTACTGTTGCGTCATGATACAGATGTCCGTGGAAGATGGCAAACCATTTCTGTCTTGGAAAGATTCTTAAGGTCCGGCAGTTCTGAAGCTACGTATACCCAACAAACAGCTCTCCGTTCTCAAAATGCCCTTGTGCACAGAATAACCTTACATGTTCCTTATACACAAAACATGAGTGAGGGACAGCCAGGGCTGTACAGAGAAACCCTGTCTCGAACCGCCCCCCCCCCACACACACACACAATGAGTGAGACAGTTCTGAGAGAAAATTAAAGTAACACAGAATCCCATGTTAAAACAAAAAAGTATACGTACGCCACTGACATTGCTGTCTCTTCCGCTCATGCTCTGCAACACAGCTTTATCAAGGCCCAGCTTCAAGCTGGCTCGGTCAAACATCTCTCTCTCATAGGAGTTACGAGTTACTAATCTGTAGACTTTAACTGCTTTGTTCTGACCAATTCTGTGGCAACGAGCTTGGGCCTATAGAAAATGAAAAGTTATAGATTATCTTCCAAAAAATATAGATAGTAAGCTATATACAGAGAGCAAGAACGTATATGAGAATGTTTTGATATGATGAGGAGGAGCAATCCCACAATTGCCAGTAAATTAGATTTTAGGACTGTCCTTGTAGGTTCCTTATGGTTCACTGTGTTTTAGATTAAGCTAATCAATGCATTGACTTTTCAGTGCATGTAGGCAAGGGTGTGCCAAGGATCACATATAGAGGTTAGAGGACAACTTCTGAGAGAAAATTCTTTCCTACTATGTGGGTCCTGAGGACTAAACTCAGGCTGCAAAGCTTGGCAGCAAATGTCTTTATCCACTGAACCATCTTACCAGCCTGGGTTATTGTATTATAATTGGGATATGGTTTGGTGACCCTAAGGAATCCAAAATCCTGGCTGAGTATAGAAGTTCCTGTCTGTAGTCTCTGCATTTAGGAGGACTTTGAGTTTGAGGTCTGTCTGGGCTACATAGCGAGTTCTAGATCAGCCTGACCACAAAACTAGGACCCACACCCCTACCCCACCTCTGACACTCCCAAAATAAACAAACAACAACAACAAAACAAGGCCAGAATCAACAAGAAATCATGAGGGGTGTGATGGCATATGCCTTTGATCCCAACACTTGGGAAGTAGAGGCAGGCAGATCTCTGTCAGCTAGCCTATCTACATAGTAAGTTCCAGACAAACCATGGATAGAGTGACTCAAATTTGGGATAAAATATTTAAAAATAATGATAATAAATAAAAAGATAACAATAAAAATTTAAAAACCTAAAACTTTCTGAGCATAAATATGAAATGGTAAGAGGAACTGTCTATACTTGCCCTGGTAACAGGCATAAGCAACTTCTCAGTAGCTATACCGGAGAAGAAAATGTTTTCTCCTTCCCCAGCATCCTTAGCTTGCCGCCTCAGGGAAGAGTGGAGCCCCGTGAATTGCTTCAAGCAGCTTGCTTTGTCCATAGACCCATGGGGAGGGCTATCACGGCAAGAACTCCTTCCACGTCCCTGAGTAAGTGTTAATGAACCCAGTCACATGCAAGTCTTCTGCAGTCACTGCACCTGCTCTGAGTTCACGAGTGGACCAGCCATGTCAAGCACAGAAGGCAGTGGCTTTCACGCCTTCGGTGTCTACAGTATTTTCTACACAGGTGTATTATGGCTCAATTTTACATATACTATATAACTCTTAGATTACATTAGGACAAACATGTACACTCTGAAATTCTAATTTTATTGTAAGTTATAATTAGAGGTAGAGTTTAAGTCTCTTAAGTTCATATGATCTTTTTGGGAGTCAGAGATGGAACTCGCCTCTGAGAGGGACCCCGTCCTTCACTGAGCTGGGCATGGTGCCATATTTTACCTTCCTCCATATACTATTTTATTGTATTATTGTGGGGTTTTGTTTTTTGTTTGTTTGTTTGTTTGTTTGTTTGTTTTGAAGCAAAGCCTCACTGTATGACTTTGACTGGTCTGGAACTGGCTATATAGATCAAGCCGGCCTCAAATTGAGAGATCCCCCTGCTTCAGCTTCAGGGGTGCTGGCATTAAAAAGCATGCATAATCGCGCATGGCCTAGCCCCATATTTTAAAGAAGACAAATACTGTATTCAATTTTTACATATTTTCATAAGTTAGTAAGAAACACTAAAAGGTATATTTTATTATTAAATATTTAAAATAATTTCATTATGCACAGGTGTATCTTAGAGAAACATGTTAATCTGTCTGTATAAAAATAAAAGATGAGGATCACCAAAAAAAGTAATAGGGATTTTTTTTTTTTTTTTTAAATTACCTTCTTTGTTAGCCAAGAAATGTATTACCTGGAGGTCATTTTGAGGATTCCAATCAGAATCAAAAATTATGCATGTATCAGCTGCAGTTAGGTTGATGCCCAGACCACCAGCTCGGGTACACAGGAGGAAAACGAATCGATCTGAATCAGGTTTACTAAATCGATCTATAGCTGCTTGTCGAAGATTTCCTCTGACTCTACCGTCAATCCGCTCATATAAGTATCTATTTAAATGAAAAGCAGTATGTTTAAATGTTGAGTATAGTGAAAATGAAGATATAGTCTATCAATGGCAAAGTCCGCTTCCCTATACCGCACTACCTCTGATATAAAATTACAAACAACAGCATCATAAATACTTTCTACATTTGAAACTCATGGTAACAAAGATACAATGTCTGCATTCCTAGATGCATATATTTTATATTGCTAAAATCCCATTTTGGAGCCTGGGGACCGAAGCTCAGGATAGAAAACTTGTACACTGATTTGTGTGACAGAACAGAAACACTGATTTGATTTGCATTGCTGCAAAAACAAACAAAAGAGAAAATCTGCATAATGAAACACCACTCACAATGCCTAGGCTGTTGATGTCACTCAATGAGAACTTTGACAGGACGACACAAGGAGCTGTGCGTGTCCCCCCATGAAATCCTCTCAGTGTCTGCAGAGATGAGCTGGAATGTTGTACAAGTCTCCACAGTCCTCATACAAAGCAACAATTTAAAATGTCTTTTATTCTTTCCTGTTTACCATTCAACGTTTCTGTTTGCTTGCTTTTATTATTGAGACGTGGTTTCTCTCTGTGGCTCTGGATGTTCTGGAACCAGGCTGACCTTGTTCTCAGAGATCTGCCTGCCTCTACCTGCCAAGTGCTGGGATTAAAGGCGTGCACGACCACTGCCCAGTCAACATTCAACTTTTTAATTGCAAGGCATATGCATATCATTTCAGAGGCTGTCACGGGAACTTAAATGGTATTTATTTCCTATACTTCCTTTCTTTCTACATATTTTCTAGTGTTTTAGTATAAAACAGAGTATTACTTCCAGTGTTACTCATAATGTTAAAAACAATAACAACAACAACAAAAAAATAACCCTGAGGATTTTCCATAAAATTCACCATTTGAAAACTGTTTGCACAGTTTTTTCTTCTCATAAGTTCTTTATACAAGGCAATCAAGAAAATGGAGAGATGCCCCCCAAACCCCCAGTTAAGAGCTCTGGCTACTCTTTGATTCTCAGCACCCCTCCCATCAGGTGGCTCACAAGTGCCTCTAATTCCAGAGCCAGGTATACGACTCCCTCGGGCCTTCTTGGGTGCCTGAACACATGTGGTGCACATAAACGCATACTGACACAGATGGATATGCATGAATAATAAATAAATAAATATTAAAAAGAAAATGTAAAGTTTAAAAGGCAATACTGTGATTTAATAATCTTATGTGGTATAAACTTAAGAGCAATAGACATTTTAGTATGAGTTCATTTAAGTGGAAATACTGCCCAGAAATGCAAGACCTCAAATTCAAACCACAATACCACAAAGGAGAAAACAAAGTCAGAGTGGAGCCTGAAAGGTTTTTTTCAGTTGGGAAAGTGCTTGCTACGCACGCATGAGGACCTGAGTTGCCATCCCCAGGATCTGTGTAAAAGTGGTATCTGGTAATAGTGCCATGTGCCATGTGCCTGTGATCAGGGCCGGGAGGAGGAGACCGGAGGATCATTGGGGCTAACAAGCCAGGGATGCCACACAATCAGTGAGGTACCTCCCGCTCCCCCAACACATCACATACATAACACACACACACACAAAGTGACTAACAATAACAATGAACAACATAATCATGCAATATCAACTAATATGAACTTTTACTTAGGTAAAGAGATCAAAATCTTTCATATTAAAATCAACAGTTGAAGCCAGGTGGTGGTAGCCCATGACACTAATCCTAGCCCTCCAGAGGCAGTCAGATCTCCGAGTTCGAGGTCAGCTTGGTTTACAGAGTGAATTCCAGGACAGCTAGGGCTACACAGAAACCTTGTCTCAAAACAAACAAACAAAAACGAAGAACAAAAACAAATAAACAAAATCAACAGTTGAAATTTCTGATTTCCTTTTATAATATATGGATATGAAATTGAATCTCTGATATTCTCATAAAATATCCTATATATGCTATATTTGTTTATATAAATACTGATTAAGTTAAATTCAATGCTTATATTTTCATGAACCAAAAACTGAAACAGAATAACAAGTCTATATTAAACAAACCAGAAAAGATTAAAGTATAAGCAAGTTCTAATTATTTCAATGACACAAAACAGAAATAAACACATTATCCCAAGGTTTATGAAGCAGGTAAAGCACACAGTAAGTTTCTGTACCTTTTATGGATCAGATAGTCTTCCAGGATGTCGAGGCAGCGGACCATCTGAGAGAAGATGAGCACCTTATGACCGCCTGCTTTCATTTTGGGAAGTAACTTATCAATGAGGACCAGTTTACCAGCAGATTGGATCATTGCTTGCAGGTGAAAATCAGAGGCAGATGGATTGTATGTATCTCTAAACTCTCCAAGTATTTTCTCCTCAGCACCTGTGCAAGAAGGAAGCCATGAAAGAGCAATAGAAACTGTCCGCTGTTCCAGGGGCTGTAGGTGAAATCAGAACTGGGACTCTGCGGACCCGTGTAACGTACAACTTTCCAGTGGCAACTGCTTTGCTTTTATTAGAACTATTTAAGTTTGGATCTAACCTCCACTAACATGGCACTGTTAATTTCACGAAGATATAATATCTTAAGTGTCTTTTAACAAGTTTATATAGATTTGTGTCTGCTGAATGAGTGCTTCTAGGACAGAAGAGCAGAACCACAGGGCTGCCGGGAACAGCGGCTCGTGGGAAGCTGAAGCAGGAAGATATCGGGAGTCTGATCCCAGCCAGGCACTACCAGGCAAGACCTTATCAAGTCCTCCTACCTGACCCCAAACCACCCCAAAACTGAACAAAAGAAACAAGAAAACCCCACAAAACCAAAATAAAAGAAAACAATTACGGCTCTAATGCAAAGAAATAAATACACCATTAAACATGCATGTATTTTAAACAAGTGGCTAATATTTTTTAAAAAATCTTAATTTGGGGTATAACCAAAGGATGATTATAATTGATCTGGATGTGAATGTTAGCTACTAAAATAAGGAACAGGAAAATATCAAAAAGGAAGCCCCATTAGGTCCTTGTTTCACTTCCTTCCGAGACTCTAGACAAGAATCGAGGAGCTTTCTGTGTTCTTTCCCCAGCCTTTCTAGCCACAGCAGTATGAGGAGTCCACAACGTTGTCCATTATCTGAGATGAGTGAAACTCACACATGTACAAAGGGAACACTGGCAGAGAACCCAACAAGACCGTACAAAGCATCCTCATTAGGACAAATCTGAAACACTAACTAGAATATGTAGACTGGAAAGAAACCAGGAATACATTGTAAATGCAGACACTTAAAAATATGTTTGTCTTTATGACCACTGATCGGAGGATTCTCCAAGACAGAATGAACTCTTAACCCAGTGACTTGGTGTGCTCAAAGTGGACAGTCACACTGCCTCTGATGCTGAGATATTTGTAAGCCCTCAGAACAGCAAAAGAAAGTAGTAACACAAGGACAGCTGCAAACGGGAGCTTTGCTTTGTATTGATTACTGTTGGAAAGGAAGATGTCTGTTGTGATTCCCTTTAGCTACCTTTGATAAGATATGGATGATTGCAGCATTTCCTGAGCTCCATCATGGTGTTGACCAAGTTAGGTACATTAGTTTGTCCAGCTCCTTTGGATAAAAACGAGAAGTTCTTCTCTAAAATAGCCCTATAGTATTTCTTTTGGATGTTGGTAAGCTCTACTTCAATAATAGTCTCTTCCTTAGGTGCCAATTTCTTCTCCACGTCTTCTTTTAATCGTCTTAGCATCATTGGTTTAAGGATAGCCTGAAGTTTCTGTACCTGAAAGAGGATAAGAGAAATATCACACATGCATCCGATTGTCATAGAAAGTACAATAAGGTTTGTACTTATTTACAAAAACCATAGAGCACCTGTTCCTCTGTTTTCAGATCTCCAAACTCCTGCATGAATGTTGATTCAGATGGAAACCTCAAAGGTTCAAGAAAGTGAAGAAGGCTGAACAGCTCCTCGACTGTGTTTTGGAGAGGAGTGCCAGTCAAGAGCACCTTGTGTTCCTGCAGAAAACAAGAACAACTAAGTAAATGCCTTGGGATTAAAATCAAATGGAAGCTGACAGGTTATCCCATGTTGACTGCGGTACAAGCAAGTAGTTCCTGCCTGGACTGTCCACACGCCGATTCAAATGTAACAATGTCCCCATGACATTCAGCAATGTATTATTCAGTAAATTAAAAAAACCTTTTTATCAATCTTGCAACTTACCACTGTCGTCGTCGTTGTTGTTATTATTATTATTTATCTATTTGTGGTTGTAAACATTTGAAGAACTATATTTTAGGTGTTTCAAAGAACAAAACAGTTATCTGTCTCTTTGAACTCAATCATCAGGGTGGAAACTTGTGAATCAAAGGAAGTTCATTTTTGAAATCTAGGTATTGATATTCAGTTCTTCACAGAAAAGCAAACTGCTGAGTCACAGATTTTATAAGTAGATGGCTGACTGGCATATACTTCTGATTATAGAACTCCATCAAAATTTAAGAGAAAATAAGAATTTTAATAACATACTAAAATGTGATTTGATAATAATCCCCAACACATGTTTTTATAACTCTATATATCTCTATATAAATAATATCTGTATCTATAGATCTGATAAGAGTTGGTCTCAAAAGACAGAAAATAAATGTAGTGAGGAGTTGAACTGGGGTCCACATACATAAGGAAAAGGAGACTCTAATTTTTATTGGGTGTCATTACGCTGATTTGCTCTAGTATTGATGTGCGCTAATTATGTGAAAATAATTTAAAAAATGTTACAAACATTTGCATTTTAAAGAAGCAAATATGATCTTAACCTCTACTATTAGAGCAAACACCATGAACATATAGAGTTGGATTTTTAGGTTGGTGAGATGGCTCAGGGAGTGAAGGTGTTTGAAGCCTGCTGGACGGCCTGAGTTTGGTCCCTAGAATCGATAGAAGGAGAGAAGAAACTTGTCTGGTTATCTTCGGATTCTATGTCATGGAGAAAGACTCAGCTTCTATCAGAGATGACATGAGAGGTTTGGTGAAATGGCTTCCTTTTAAGTTATTTATTTTTTGAGATAAAGTAATAGTTACACCATTTCCCCGTTCCTTTTCCTCTCTCCAAACCCTCCCATGCTACTCTGTGCTTTTGTTCAAATCCATGGCCGACTTTCCTCATCAGACAACTTGCTCATCCTATTTAACGCTACTTGCACGCATGTTTTCTGGGCTGACCAGTTGGTACAGGAGAACTAGTTGCTGTGCTCTTTCCTGAGGAAGACCTTTCTCCCCCTCACCACTCTTCAGTGGCCTGTAATTATCTGTGTATGACTGAGGCCTGATCCTTCCCCATCTGCTTTAGCACGCCTGTTCTCGTTTGGCTCCTCTTTAGGCAGTCATGTTGGTATGGCTGTCCAGGTGTAGCTTCTGATACTCCTAGAAGATACAATCTTATGGCAAACGCTCTGTTCCCCTGGCTTTTACAATTGTTCCAACCCCTCTTCCACACTGATCTCTGAGCCTCAGATTCAGGAGTTCTATTGTAGATGTATGTCTGTTGTGGCTCCACAACTCTGCATGTTGATAGGTTGTGGTTTTCTGTAATGGTCTCCATCTGCTGCAAAGAGATGTTTCCTTGATGTAGCATGAGAAATATCTTTTTCTAAAGGAAGGTTTGAACTTTTGTGGCCTTATTTTCTTTTCAATGGTTCATATCTACAGGTTTCCTCTCTGGATTTTTATTTTATGAGGGTGGTGTTTTGCCTGAATGTATGTGTACGAAATGCAGGTCTAGAATACAGAGGCTACAACAGGACACAGGATACCCCAGAACTAGAGTTGGTAATGGCTGTGAGCCTATGTGGATGCTGGTAACTGAACAGGCTCCTCTTCAAGAGCACCAAGTGCTCCTAACTGTTGGAGCCATCTCTCCAGGCCCTCTTCTCTTAATTTTATAAATAACTACATCTGCTCTTAGAAAGTGGTATAGTCATATAACAAATGCTAATTAAGGGCAAATAAACAAAACATCTCAATTAGCAAGATAGGATTAAAAAAATATCAGTTCTATAAAAATTTAAAACAGTGTTTTAGCATTAATCTTAAATCTCCATGTCCTTTACTACCCAGTTAATAAATTAAGTCAAAATGATACTTTAAGTTACTTACCAGATTCATGAGTTTTAAACCCTCCAGGAGTTTACAATTTTTATTTTTTAACCTGTGTGCTTCATCAATAATCACGCATCGCCATTCAATTGCATTAAGTTCTCCACAGCCCCCAAGAATCATTTCAAAGGTGGTGATGATGGCTTGGAATCGGTATGCTCCTCGAATGATGCGGCCCTAGAAATTACCAAACACAATAAATATGCAGGGAGAAGGTCTTGATTTCACTTTTTCTTATGACATAAAAGTAGAATGTGTTATAAACCATTTTCATTGATATTTTTATATACGCAGACACTTTAAAAAGTTTTAGGATTAGAAATATATTATATAGCTGTTCAATAACACTGGTGATGAAGAACACTTGCTGCTCATTCAGAAGATCCCTTCGATTCCCTCCACCCACAGCAGTTGGCTTACACTACTGTGTAACTACAGAACCAGTGTATCCACCACTGTCTTTTGTCCTCTGCTGACAGAAACACATGAGTTCATAAGACAGGCACACACCTTTATCCATGAATTAAAGTAAATCTTTAAAAATTAAAAAAGGATACATTAAAAAAAAAGAAAAAAAACCCCAAAAAACAAAAAACAAACAAAAAAAAAGAGAAATATATTATATAGCTGTTCAATAACACTGCCAAAACAATCCTCCCTATGAGGCTGGAAGGAGAGCCTGGTTGGTAAAGGGCCTTTTCTGTAAGAAAGAACCTCAGATCAGTTCCTAACACCTACATAAAAAGCCAGCTCAGTGTGGCCTCACCAGGCAGGTGGAGTCAGGAGGAGGCCTGGGGACAGAAGACCAAGCAGGCTAGCCTAACTGAGCTTCAGGACAAAGACAAACCTCATCTCCAAAGGCGAATGGAGTCCCTGAGGATTAAACCCAAGGTTTCTCTCTCACACACACACACACACACACACATCGCATGACTATACATGCGTCTAATTTAAACACAAGTGAGCATACCCTAGTAAAATGTCTCAAGAAAAGAACTGAGGCCAGCTGTGTTGGCAGACATCTTTAACCCCAACACCAAGAAGATAGAAACAGGCAGATCTCTGTGGGTTAGAAGCCATACAAGTCTGCATAATGAATTCTAGACCATGCAGACTGTTTCAGGGGTAAAAGGGGGTGAGGGGATAAGTGAATTTTAAACATGATCATTATAAAATCTGGCCAAGGAGATTTTAGTGCTAATATTTAGTGTTTACATCTATGAATTCACATTTACAAAACCAAACAATGAGCATCATAATAGCTGTGTAAATAATTTACTCAGAGAATAGTTATTGAGTGTCTATGTACTGATCTTGTTCTAGTTGCTGGAGATATAAAGGAAAATAAAACAAGCTAAAATATTATCCAAGTGGAACCTAGATGCTCATGCTCCTACTATAGGACACCACTAGTAAGAAAGCAATGAGCCTGGTGACATCACTGCAGTCTTCCAAAGGACAACAGGGAGCGTGTGACTCGGAGGTGATACATAAGCAAAGACCTGTGCCGATATCTATATATCTGGAAGAATGCATCCCGGCAAAAGTAGCCAGCACAAAGGGCCTAAGGGATGCTTGACAGCATGCAGATGACATCAAGGACAGAGCAGTTGCAGTCAGTGAAGAAGGGTGAGGGAAGAGGGCAGATGTCAAAGCATCTGGAAACTGACTGTAAGATCTAACTCACAAGAAGCAGCTAATAAGAGGGCTTGCTAAGGTTAAGACTCTGTGGCTGCTCAAGTGGGAACGGTCTCTAGATGCCAAGGACAGGGTCATAAGAACTCTTAACAGTGCTGTCAGATGTGGCCAAGTCTGGTGGAGATCTTGACAGCAGCAGCAACAGATTTCTTAAGGTACAGGTGTGGAATGAGACATGGAGAAGACTCAAACTTCACTTTCTTTACTTTTTTAAAGAGCAGCGGTTCTCAACCTGTGGCTTGCAACCCCTACAGGGGTCGCATATCAGATATCGTGCATATTAGGTATTTACAATTCATAACAGCCACAAAATGACAGCTGTGAAGTTACAACAAACTAATGCTATGGTTGGGGTCAGCACAGCATGAGGAACTGGATTAAAGGGCTGCAGCATTTAGAAGGTTGGAAACCACTGCTCTAGAGCTTTGGTTTGAACAACTGGATTGTGGAGCTGTGGTTCACTAATATTAGGAAGCTAAGGATTGTGGTCCTGTAACTGTTAAGACTGAGATAACTGGAGATGTAACTAGGCATTTTACAGGACTCTGGAATATAGGAAAGAATTTAGAGTTGATATGGTTTAGGGGAGTTTCCCTCAGTGTACAAGTAATTTAAAGTTATACTTATGAATGAAAGAAGATGATGATGAGGCTGGACACTATACCGAGGTTTAGAGGAAGGGATGAGAGAAAGTAGCACTGAGTTTAAGAAGCTAATAACCCTAAGCGCAAGGAAGACACAAACTCCTAGGAATTGAAGGATGGAAAGGCTGAGAAGAATGGTGTGTTTGGATTGCTTATAGATTATTCCCTACTGTCTTTCCATTGTCCGCTGAGCTAGACAGCAGCTCTAGTATAATATGACTACCACGGGTACACAGGACAAACTCATGGCAGTTCCAGGCTTTGCAGACAGGATTCTATTATAACCAGGGCTCTTGGGCCTGATTAATAATAGTTTTTCTCTGCTCTTTTACTGTGATCCACATAAATTTCTTTCTGACCCATTTCACTCAAATAAAAGATTAATTCAATAAAATCTATTTTACAAGGTTGCGATTATAAAGATTAAGTAAAAGAATATATGTAAATTGTTTAAAAGTAATTGTTTATGGATATTACTTTTTTATGGTACTCTTTCCTGAGTAAAAAAAAATTAGCAAGGTTTGCTACTACTATAATTCTTAAGCTATTTAATAACTTGAAAACACAGAAGGAAATATCCAACTAACGATTAAAATACATTTGTAAGTCTTAACATTAAAAGTTGTATCTGGATTTACTTTATAGTATAGAAATATTTTGTTTATTTTGAGTCATTTTGAAATTAAAAATCTCTAATATGTTAGAAACTTTAACATTACTCATAAAATATAATATTTGATATATAACAGTTTATTATGTATCAAGAATCTCTTGGCTTTGGACTATCTATCATTTATACTAAACTATAATATTTACATTAAAGTTACAGTTTAGGTAAAAACCTCTTAAGATCTCATCATTTTAGTTGAGTTTTCTATAAAAAGTGAATTCAGGTGCTCGGCATGGGAGCACATGCCTGTAACCCCAGTACTGGGAAGCTAAAGTGGGAAGATTCCCATGAGGCTACACAGCAAGACTTCCATCTTCAAAAAAATGTTACATAATTATTTTTATGATAGCATAGGGCTTTAAAATTCCACAAATGTTTGATAAGGAGCAATATACTACATGAGGGAATCACGCTAGAATCCAAGATGCCATATGACTGCAGAGTGCAAAGGTGGTGGTTTTCTCTATGGCGGGAACGGGATGGTGCTGCACATGCTCAATTCATACACAGGCAATATTGTCAGCTTTGGAAACAGAGGGGAAAGTGATGTTACGCAAACAAACATGGCTGCACACTCATTCTCAGCAGGGAGCATAACAGAAAACCAGTTACAACTGGAAGCAAGAGCACAAGGCTGTCTATGGCTACTGTCTTGCTTTGAGTTCTACTGTCATTGTAAGGCCCTATTGCACACTGATTTTTTTTTTTTTTTTTTTTTTTTTAGGACAAAGCAATAAATAAAAGACAGGATATTTAGGAGCTACTGGGGTAGCCAGCCAGACGATAAACCTGTTGAAATTTAGCAGCATAATGCTTTTATGTTTACTGATTTTGCTTTTATTTCTGAATAAAGTTTTTTTTTAATCAGAAAAATCATATTAACATTTCAAGACCACTACTTGGAATTTTGTGTTTTTCCAGTTTGTTCTTTCTGTGTCTGTCCCTGTCCCTGTCTTTCTCGTGGAATCATGAGGTAATCTTGCTATGCAGAGGCTTTACTGTGGATCTACCCCTGGCAGCCCACAAACCAAATAAAAAAAGCCAAACAACTCTAAAATCAAAATACATTGAACACGTAAGAGAGCTTTAGGTTCCCTTCAGTATGCATTTACTGTCATCCTAGTCACTGAAGAGTCAGTGTTGAAAGAGGATAGTGCAGGAACAAGACGGTGATCAAAGACAGTTACAACAGGAAATAATGGATATTTAAGAGGAGTTAAAAAATAAAAATAAATTATTTTAGTTAGGAAACTATAGACTATACTTAACTTATGCATTTTTATAAATCAATATTCTGTGCTATAGTAAACTAGAAATATTAAACTGGCTCTAGTCGTTGCTTTTCAGCTACTAAATCTTATCATAATATACATACAAATGAGCTTCAAGTATATAATTAAAATCTGTGTCAAAATTGCAGATTGTTGACATGTAATAAAATTGCATTCAGCCACATTCTTTAAAAAAAAAAAAAAAAGAAACAAAATAAATAGTAGCACACCTGAGAGTCCCTGAAGTACATCTCATATTGCTGTATCATCTGTCTGCTGATCAGGCTCCCGTGGTAAACGACAACGTTAATGTCAGTCCACGTGCGGAATTCTCTCTCCCAGTTTGCAATGGTGGAAAGTGGTGCGATAATCAGGAAGGGTCCCCTGATACCAGTCAGGAGGATTTCGTACAGGAATGTAATCGACTGAATGGTTTTGCCAAGACCCATTTCATCTGCTAAAATGCAGTTTCGTCTGAAATAAATAAATATATTATCCATTTATACACACATCAGGCTTTTCAGAATACTTTTGTTTTAAAAGATAAATACATATAAATAAGCAAAGATTCAATGAAAATACTTGCATTTATAAAAACATTAAAAGTTGCTGAAATGCAGAGTGACCTCAAAATTATAATTTTCCTATATTCTGGTAAAGGGACTCTGAAGAGTTTTATAGCTTCAAATGAAGGTACTGCCCAGTACGTGTGTGGTCTTAAGAATGAAAAGGCAAGAGTAAGGCGAATATTCAGGAAGCATTTATTAAATACCTTCCATTATCTCAGGACAGTATGAGAAGATAGGATAGGAAAGAAACAGCACGCCCCTGCCTTCCTGGGGCTCGTATCTATTAGTGAAGCAGACACGCAAACACATAAGTAAGTAGTCATGCAATGTGCCACTGTAGAAGAACGAATTTCTAGCATTCGCCTGTGGCTTTGTTTTAGAAGAACCTACAGAACTTGAAGAACAAACAAACAAACAAACAAACAGAAAACCAAATTACCAGGTAACTAGGTCTTTTGCTGAATACATTCTGATCCAGTGTGTATGGAATAAGATCTAAGAAATTACTTTTTTTTGTTGTTTTGGTTTTTTCGAGACAGGGTTTCTCTGTGAAGCCCTGACTGTCCTGGAACTCACTCTGTAGACCAGACTGGCCTCAAACTCAGAAATCTGCCTGTCTCTGCCTCCCAAGTGCTGGGATTAAAGGCGTGCACCACCACTGCCTGGCAAGAAATTACATTTTTAAAAATAAATTCCACAGATGATTTTGCTATGTGACCAGTAAAGATTAAACACAGTAAATGTTCTTATGGAAGACCAGGGGAATACAACAATAAATAATAAACTGGCTAGAACAAAGAAGAGGACTTCAGGTCAGTTGACTTGTTAACTGAAAATGTTAAGATTTTTTTCAAAGGGCAAAGGAAAGTATCAGATGTGATACAGACAAACTAGGGGACCAAAAGGTGTCTAAGGAAAGGAGAAGGAAAGAGAGGTCAGTGAGCTAAGTCAGAGATTAGACATCATTCTGTTACAAAAGTCAGGCACTAGAAATCTTATAAAAATACAATAAGGTTAGCTTGGCACTGTAAGTTTTCCTTCAGTGCTATGACAGGTAGGAAGCAAAAAGTGAGCGACTAGAAGTTTGGGAACTAACTGGAAAGGCAGTAGAGGAATACAGGGAAGAAAGCTCAGGCACAGGCACTAGAGAAGCTGTTAAAGAAAACAGGACACGCCAGAGTTACGATGGCTTTCCCTGGCCACCAACTGATGTGGGGTACTAGCCAGACTTTAGTTTGGCTGAGTAAATGAATTGTGTTATTAGCCATATGGGAGATCCCGGAAAGAACAAGTTTGAGTTGTAGAAAATAGAAAGTAAGATTAGTTTTAAGAATCAGCGCCAGGACAAAGATCCCACTCAGATCGTAAGAGCCAGGAGTGGGCCAAAGACGCGCCCCACAGCTCACCAGGTACTGCCCTGAACCCGCAAGACACAGGGACGAGGTAGGCGGGCCTAGAAACCCCCCCGGATCCCAAAAGCGGGCGGCTGTGGCAGGAAACTTCTACCCGGGACATTAGGATTCCATAGAC
>CM052707.1:21770763-21815536 GCA_028551405.1 Uromys caudimaculatus | reverse complement strand
GGGGGAGGGGACACGGGGTTTCCAAAGAAAAGGGGAATCATCGGAAATGTAAATAAAGTATCAAAAATAAAGAAAAAAAAATTTTCCCAAAAAAAAACAAACAAACAAACAAAATATATCTTGCAAAATCAAAAACAAAAACAAACAAACAAACAAACAAAAAAAGATTAGTTTTAAATCTATTATGTATCTAAAGAAACTTTTGAATCACATACTCAGGCAGCTAAAGGTAAAAATAAATATGGAACCATAATTCAAGGCCTTAAGAATAAAGTTATGGAGTCATAAAAATATCGGCTAGTTTAAATGGAGAGTGAGCAGGTTGCTGAGATGGCTAAGGGAGAAAAATAGAGAATCTAATAAATGAATTAAAGATAAAATCTAGGGCAGGAGGAAAAAAGAAACAGCTAATATAGAAGAGAAGTAACCAGCGAACAGTTGAAAGTCATAACCACAGAGATGCTAAAGATTTGGGAGAGAGTCACACGGTAGAAGGCGTTGGGAATAAGAATGAAAAGAGAGTTTAAAGGAAGAAATAGCAATTTTCATATATTCAATGCAGGAGAGATGAATTGAATGCTAAGAATATTCCATTAACTGGGAAATAAATTCAGAAAAGCAACAGAAACAAAGTCCTAAGCTGGATATAGAGATGAATGCCTGGAACCCTGGTGAGACTAACACAAAGGGACTGCCTTGAGTTTGAGGCTAGCCTGGTCTACACAGCGAGTTCTATACCAAGATAGGCTAGAGAGTGAACAGACAACAGAAATCTCGACTGAGACAGATTAAAAGGAAAACATGGCGTCAGGGAGGGAATGAGGAGCTCAAGTTTTGTAGGTAAACTACAAAACGGGCTTGAGGAAGTTACAAGGAAAAGCAGAGACAAAAGACTTAGACTTCTCTATTTCACTTTTATAAATAAATACCCAAATTGTTCATAGATTTAGACAAAGAAGTCTTCCAGCGTGGCCTGAAGATAGAAAAGAGGAGAGCTGACCCAAGAGTGGACACAGACAGTCTGTCAAGAGTGGACACAGACAGACTGTGGAGCTGAGGCAGCATGACTTGATAGTGGCTGTGACATGAGGTTAGTGCTATGGATCTGGAGAAGTGCTAGGAGGAGCAGGCATGAACGCGGGCACACATTTGAGAATGCGAGGTCTACCATCAATGGTTTCTTTACGAAGCAGTCATACAGAGAGACCTGGCAGAGTTATGTAAGGGGTGAGAAGAAACGGGGAAACAGGGAAAACGTAAACCAGGTAATATAAAAAGTGCAAAGGGCACTAATGAGAGAAGACAATTTCTAAAGTGTATTATTCCTTTACCTGGATGATTGCCTTGAAGGAAATATTGATTAATATTTATAAAGCGTAAGTCAGAGAACACGGCATGGCTAGCAGGACATTCCCACTCCTAGTTAAGCTTCATAACTCAGCATAACTAAGTATAACAACTCACAAGAAGGATTTGAGAATTAAAACAGAAAAAGATGGAATTTCTAAACAAGTACCACTAAATTCTTGCTATCATGTCTAGGAGTAGCATTTCATTTGATATCTGTAAATACTACTATACTTATACTTCATTCTCATTTATGGTATACCACCTTTTAACTCCTGTGAAATTATCTTTTTACTTCAATAAATTACTTAAGATATGTGTATAAAGCATTTTGAACAACTTAGAAAGTGAACAATACCCAAGAGAAATTATTGTTATATTTCCACAATTTTATGTTTAATTAATTATCTGCTTACAGTCTATGTTATTTGAAATTTACATTAAATATCAACACTCTCTCTAAGGTCTACAGGTGTTAATATGCAGCTCAACGGCTACAATTCTTGACATAAATTGCCTGTTGAAAAGATAAAACACAGTGGGTATGTTGAGTCTGTAAGAAAGTTATTTCAGACTTCACTATTAATAACAAACATGAAGCAAAGGTAAAACTGGCATTCAAAATTATAATCCACATTCTTTTCCTGAGGTATCATTTTAAATAATAAGGACTTCCTGGTACTACCGATATAGCAATGTAAGTACCAATTTTTATTAACATATTTTGGCATATATAAAAAGTGACTATACTAAAATCTTACAATATACTACATACCTATTATACCAGTTGAACAAGAGCCAGTTGAGTCCTTCTAGTTGATATTCCCTGAGTTGATTACCATTTTTATATTCCCTGGATTGATCTATTTTCTTCCAAATATTAGAGGGAGGACGATCCTTTGTGAACAAAAATAAAATGAATGCTGCGTTTCAGATGCTTATCTTCCATACAACTTACCCATGGCAAGCAACCTGGCTTCTAAGAGAGCCTAGAAGCCAAAGCATACAGTGCACGATGAAAGCTTACCTAACATTTAAAAATCAAGTTAATCTGCTTAAACTCCTCCAGAGAGTGTAACAGCAATGCTCACAGTGCACCCCATTCTGTGAGGTCCTGGTGCTAAAACCGGGTGCTCTGACATGACTAGGAACCTCACTCTGACATTCTTCATGAGCAGGTATTTAAATGTTCTTAGCAGAATTTTCATTACATGGACAAAGTTTAAAAAGGGACACAGTTTAAGTAGGACTTTTTACAAGGAATAGCCACGTAGGCTTAAAGTTTTAAATGAAACAGATTAAGAAAACAAAAGGAAATAAAGAGAACTTTAGTAGGCATAGAAAAAGGCACCTGAAAAAAAGCAAATGTTCTTTTGTAACAAAAACTATTATCAATACAGTATTGTAGGCTCAAGTAAGTATCGTGAAGCAAGGAAGAGAAAAATGTCATCCAGATGGAAATTACAGAATGTTGACTAGCTGGTCTATAGACAGTTCTGTGACTGCTTCCGAGGCCTAGGAAAGTCAGGCAAGGGCTCTCTCACAAGGCTGCACTGCCAAGCTGTGCATGTGGTGCCTCAGCTACCACGGGTGTGAGCAGAGTGAGGAGGAATGCAGACTGCAGGAGAATAATGTGTAGGGCTCCTGAGTAGGATTATACTTCCACAACAGGGCAATGTAAACAATATTCCAGCTGTAGCTTCACAATTTATAATACAGAAACGGCACAGTTAATCTAATTAATCCACACAATAAAATCATTTTAAGTTCTTAAGAGGAAATAAAGCTAGTATGGAAAGAGATGAATTGTGTACTTATGAGTAATAATTAGCTTAGAGAAAAAAATAGGCTTGATTTGAGCTTTTCATTTAATGGAGAATTAGGAATGTTAGAGATGGAATCGAGAGTTAAATTTACATGAATGATCTGAAAGAGATAACAGGAGACAAACTCAGAGGCAGGGAGAACTGGGAGGTTTGTTTCATTTTGTTTTGTTTTTCAAGACAGGGTTTCTCTGTGTGGCCGTGGCTGTTCAGGAAGTCATTCTGTAGACCAGGCTGTCTCTGAATTCAGAGATCTACTTGCCTCTGCCTCCCAAATGCTGAGACTAAAAGGTGCCACCACTACCCAGCCAGGGTGAATTGTTAACTGGAACATCTTGGTGAGAACGGAATTTGTAAAGAAATAATTAATGAAATCTTAAGTGTACATTTACTCAAATAATTACAGTTCTAATCTCAAAAAGTATGCAAGGACTCAATATTTAGTGAAGTATTATATATAATAGAAAAAAAACAGGACTATGTGTCAATAGGGAAAAACTAAATGAGTTACATGGAAATTATACAGCAATTTAAAGGAATACTGTATTAGTTGTATACCAATGACTATATTAACTTAAAGTTAGGGCTGGCTGTGGATCTAAGAAACAAGTGTGTGTGCTCAGATGCAAAAATCCTTGGTTCTGAATCCATATATGCCACAAACACAAAGACTGAAGATAACCTTAAACCAGCGAAAGACAAAGTACTAAGCTCTTAAGAGCTGTCTACGAAGGGCTCTCACCAAGTGTCTTGTGTCAGGCCTTGAAGCTTGCAGTTGTTCAAACTCTTCAATTTTTGCAAGATCTACGTCTTCTTTTAATTCCCAGGTGCTATCTTCATATGGCAGTGAGCACCACTTCACCAAGTAGTAAATAACAGACTAAAAAAGAAATTGTTTTTCATTTTGCCACTTGGAAAGAAGTAGTTTAATTAGAAAATGTTTATAAAATAACTTGAAAAATGAAAACAAACAAGCCATTTTTTAAAAAAGATTTTATGTGTATGTTTGGGTGCCTGCATGTGCATATATGCACCATGTGCATGCCAGGTGCATCCAGGTGTCAGAGAGGTGCTAGATGCTCTGACCCTGGAGTCAGGCAGTACCGAGGCACCACATGTGTGCTGGGAGCTGACCCCAGGCTTCTAAAATAAGACTTAATTAGGCCTTAGATTTTGTTTCTTTACAAGTGTACTAGGTTTGAATATTTAGAAAATTTAAGGTATTTCTTAGAAAATAGTGTTGAGCTAAAGGTGCTGGTGGGCTGCTGTGTGGGTTCTGGGAACGGAGCCAGGGTCCGCTACAAGAGCAGCCAGTGCTCTCTTACCTACCAGCCTTACCTCCAGGCCTTAGCACCATCTCTCCCCAGCTTTTATTTATTTTAATGTACATTTTTGTCTGCAGGAATGTCTGTGTACCATGTGTGTACCTGGTGCCCTTGGCAGCCATAAGAAGGTGTTAGATCCCTGAGCCTGGAGTTACAGACAGTGGGAACCACAACTGCCAAGTGGGTGCTGGGAATTGGACTCCATTCCATTAGAGACTGTTTACTAAGTAATTACCTCACCAGTATCCTTATCTTCACAAAAAGAAACTTCCAATATTCTGTCTACTTCAACGTAGTCTGGGTTAAAGGGTTCTTCTTCCATCTAAAATTAAAAAGCAAATTTCATAGTATCTTATCTGACAAAAAAAAATGGAAAGATATAAATAAAAGCAAATACATCTGTTTAACTGCAATTACATTTCTACTACACAAAATTCTTCCAACTTAATTTCCAGAAACTATAAAGGATATTATGAACCACCATGTAATACAAGCAAACTAATAGGACTTAAAATACTGTATTCCTGATATGTAACCTACTCTAGCAGATATGTTTAAAGTTCTAAACACAGTCTGGGCATCTTTCCTTTGCAACTCTGTATGGTAGTAAGACACGAAGACCACTGACTCCACGTGCTGTTCCCCATGGCAGCTGTCACCTTTATCATACTCTGCACACTGACGCACGGTCCTGTCTTAATCTGCACTTGTCTAGCAGAACACCAACTACCTATGTGGCTACTTCATACTCAGAGGCGCTTGTCTTCTCTTCCACCTGCGATCTCCTCCCTTCTCTAACTGGACAAATGGAAACAACTCTCTCCGCTCTACACTCAGTCATCAACACAGAGAAGGGACGTGAGGTCTCTTTTCCTCCCCTCACCCTGTGATAGCTGATGAATCAGCAACTTGGGGCCAGGCATAGTGGTGCACGCCTTTTATCCTAGTCCTTGGGGGTGGGGAAGGTAGATGGAGCTCTGAGTTCAAAGCCAGCTTGGCCCAGTTAGAGAGTTCCAGGACAGCCAGGACTACACAGAAAAACCCCATCTCAAAACTAGGGGGCTGCAGAGATGGCTCAGTGATTAAGGGCACTGCCTGCTCTTCTAGAGTAACAGGTTCAATTCCCAGCAACCACATGGCTACTCACAAGTGTCTGAAACTCCAGTTCCAGGAGATCTAAAACCCTCACACAGACACACATACAGGCAAAACACCAATGCTCATAAAATAAATAAATATTAAAAATCAGCCAATCAATAAATGAGCAATTTGTACATTGTGTGTGAGACCGCATCCGTGTGTGTGCACACATGTATTTGTGTAACGTACAAAACTGGTTTTTACTATATTGCCCAAACTGAGTTCAAACTAATGACCTTGTTAAAATAACTGGTATTACTGTTATGTGCCAGTGTGTTGGGTTTTGTATAAATTTCGTGTCTGTGTATGTGGTGCCAGAGATCAAACTCAGGGCCTCTGACGTGCAGCACACACACTCTACCACTGAACTGGATGCACTTCTCTCGGTCTCTCCTCTTGCTTTTTGTTTTTTTTTAATTTTCAGAGACAGGGTTTTCCTGTGTAAACCTGGCTGTCTGGAACTTGCCCTGTAGACCAAGCTGGCCTCAAACTCAGAGATTCCAGGACCAAACCTGGATCTTCTGCAAGAAAAACGAGGCTCTTAGTGGACGAGCTGTCTCTCTAGCCCCGGAGGTGGGACGAATGCTACAATCCCTTCTAAGGAGTCCCTGAACTACTGCCTTGATTTCTTAAAATAGTGGTTTTTATTGTCCCCAATGTACTTAATCTTTCTCAAGGACAAATTTCATAGATTGCCCCCTTGCTTGAAGTCCTTCACTGATTCTTCCTATTTGTGGATGAGGTCCATATTTGTTTTTGAGGAATAACAGAATTCTTCCTTTTCGGGAAGCATCCTTTCCTGAAGCGGAACACAACTTTAACCTGGATTCATGCTCCAGAGTACAACACAATATTTTCTGAGAACGTGAAGCATTCCATATTCTGTCCCAGCTTCCTGAGTCTACCCTGAGCTCCTCTCTGCTGCCTAGCCTGCTGCTTTCTTTCACCTGCCTGAGCAATTCCTACACATCTTTGAAAACCTGTTCTCCACAGCCAGCTTAGCTTCAATTGCCTCTCAGCAGTGTGCTGTATGCTAAGCCTTAATTAACACCAAGCCACTCTTGATATCGGATTTACCGGATAACAGTGTGCATAACCCAATTCTGGTATGTTCAGAATGGAAAAAGGAAAACAGACGGCGGTGACTAACTTTGGTGACGATGTATTTGCGGTGACTAACTTTGGTGACGATGTATTTGAGATGATTCATGATTTTACATATAACTAAAAATCAGATCGTAGACACAAAGTACGTGCAATCTTTGTCAAATGTAGTTTAATGATAAAAAGAAGTTTCAGTGCTTAAAAGAAAAAAAGTCACATAGGTCTTACGTATGATGCACCCGAGTCAGGTGAGAAAGAATGTCTTTGTGAAAACGGCAGTGATATTCAAGTGCTCGTAAGACAGGTGGGCAGTGGGGTTTCCAACCTGAACAAGTCAGACACTCTAGAGGAACAGGGGGTGTTCCCAGCATCTGTCAAGTGTCACATGTCCTCAGAGTGACCAAGTGTTAGATCATCTTAATGACCGCAAATAAGAGGGATAAAGCTGGGTGCCATGGCTAACACGGATTCCAGATCTTGAGGGCGATGTCAAGGCACATGGCAAGCACCAGGTCAGCCAGAACAAATCTGACAGGTACCGACTTTAACCAGTGATCAGGCTACCTCCTGGCCACATATACCACAGAACAAATAGCTACCACACACAATGAATACGATCCATGAAGAAGGAAGAGCAATCGTTCCCATGGCATATTTTTAGAAGTCAAGAATAACCAAGAGTGGTGGCACGCCTTTGATCCCGGCACTCAGGAGGCAGAGGCAGGCACATCTATGAGTTAAAGGCCAACCTGGTCTACAAAGTGAGTTCCAGGACAGCCAGGGCTATATAGAGAAACTCTGTCTTAAAAAAAAAAAAAAGAAAGATATGGAAAAAAAGCCCAAGACAGAAAAGCAAATCCAAATTAAAAAAAAAAAGATTAAAACATAACAACTAAGAGTAACATGCAGGATTGAACTCTGGGACATTTCTGCTTTAAATACTGGTACAATAATTTCTGAAATACAAAATAAGGCCTTTGATGAAATAATAATTATACTATGTTTATGTAAGAGACCAAGTACTATAAATATGTTCAAATGTGTCAGAAAAAAATTTACATGTATGATGGCTAGAATTAAAGTAAATAGAGTAAATAAAAAAAACTAGTTAAAATAAATGTGAAAATTTGTTGTGATATTTTAATAACTATCTTGTTCAAGATAAAGTTTAAACTGAAACAAACTTAAAAAAAATCACAAAACTACAAGGCAGTGGTGTGCAAAGGGGCAGGATAACCACACTAAGTTCAAGGCTATCCTGATCTACTCATAACCCAGTGAGTTATGAGTGAGCTCCAGGCTAGCTAGGGCAACAGTGAAACCTGACCAAAAATAAGTATATCAAAGAGACAGGAGAAAATTAGAGAAGGACATGAGGCCATCAGTGAGGCCTAGACATGCATGAACCCTTTTCAGTGATGCTATATACTCCACCAAAGTTCATGACAAATACGGGGTAAGTTTCATATTCTAAATTATGCTTCCTACTTATTCGCTACTTCCATTACTTAAAGAACACACTGAAAAATACCTTGTGATATTAACGGATTCACATTCAACTGTAAACAACAAAACACGTGCTACTTTAAAGACATAAGCACTAACTGCCACTGGGTTATCAGTACGTTTGCATTATCATTTAAAAGACTAGCACTCACTAGAGAGCCGAGGCTAGCCACAACTGGAACTGTATGGAGACCAGGCTGGCCACAACTCACAGAGATCTGTCACTGCTTCCTAAGATCAGACACATGCACCACGCTGCCTACCTATCAGAACTCCTATTTCAAGAGCTGTCAAGGTAATTAGGAAAGAGATAAATGCTATATGATTTTATAAATTATAGGTGTTTATCCCGTTCTGTTTTGAGCTCTTCAGGTGTTATTTTGTTTATTCACGACAATTGATCTTTCAGTTACCGTGCCAGATGTATACACTGATGACTTCACTTTAAGGTCTACAGTTTTACCTTGGCTAAGTCAGTGGAGTGACCAGTTGATAACATTTATTATTAACTATTAACATTAGTAATGTAAAACAGTAGTGTTTTCCTCTGCGGTTCTGAGACTAGAACTCAGGGTTTTGTGTATGCTATGCAAATTTTCTACCACCGAACCACAGTCCTAGCTCCATTCTTAAAATCTCAATGAATAAATAATACCAAATGAGGAAAAGTCTTTTTTTCTTACGTCTGCCAAAAAATGTGCCCTCTGTGCTTGTCTGAGCTTGAATCGCTTGATTTTCTGCTGGATCCTTTTATCTTTCAACAGTTGCTGTTCCGTGGCCCATTCGCAGTGGAGGTAAGAGCTAAACGGTTTATAAAAACAACACGTTAGAATGATACCGAAAGCTGTTTCTTCAACTGTACTGTTAATTATAATATCCGATACAAAACATCAGCTTTCATTTTGTAGATAGGTAATCACATCATTCAATTCCAACAGATTTCTTATGACTTCTAAGACAGCCATTTCGATCCTGGAATGCTAAAGAAATTGTGGCCAAGGAGTCATGGCTCGCCTCCATGGTTTGATAGGCCGACCAGATGCTATTTCTACAACATGACTTATTTTTTTATTATATTGATTTTTGTCATGATCAAAGCTATGTGCTTTAAAACCCACATAATTTTCTCTGAAAGCGTTAATCAATATATGAAGGAAAACTGGACTATACAAAAGGAATACATTTTCTCACAACTGGTCACTCCACTGACTTAGCCAAGGTAAAACTGTAGACCTTAAAGTGAAGTCATAGTGTATACATCTGGCACGGTAACCGGAAGATCAATTGTCGTGAATAAACAAAACACCTGAAGAGCTCAAAACAGAACGGGATAAACACCTATAATTTATAAAATCATATTTTATAATATTCTTACATGTTCATTCAAATATTCAATCTTAACATGAGAGGTTTTCTTTCCTTCTTTTTTTTCTTTCTTTTTATTTTTTTGGTTTTTAGAAACAGGGTTTTTCTGTGTAACCCTGGCTATCCTGGAACTAGCGCTATAGATCAGGCTGGCCTCAAACTCAGCAATCTGCCTGATTCTACCTCCCAAGTGCTGGGATTAAAGGTGTGTGCCACCACTGCCTGGTGATAAAAGTTTTCAAATACAACTTTTTTACTTTTAAATGATTGAGTTCTTGCAATTACAAATAATAATAATTTTTAGTAAAATGTAGATAAAGTGAAAATATATTAATTATAACTCAAAATACTTACAAGTTAAATAATTTATATTTAACTAAACACCATAATGTTACACCATATTTTTTAATTCAAATACTTACTAATTTTTGTACTTTACAAAAAATTCTTCTATATCAAGCATAACTCCAGGTGATATCTAAAAAATTAAAATTAATAACTGTGATTCAAGCAGGACACAAAATATAACATGTAAAGTATAATGTGCTATTACTTACTTCCTTCTTTATAATCCTACAAGCTAGTATTTTGTCTACAATTGCAGCATCTTCTTCACTTGGATTTTCCTATGAGAAAGAGGGAAAAATCTATGATGGAATATATTCTCAAAAAAAAAAAAAAAGTCATTCAACAAACAACAATGCATTCAGATTGAGCACTACGTGAAATGTCAGGAATGAAAAACAAGTCTTGTCCTCATGCCCTTGACATCATCTGCACGGCCGCTACTAACCACGAGTGCTCCTTTATCTGCAAGCCTCTACTCTCATCGCTTCTACTGCACCAACTGAGACCCAAGCATATACAAGATAAACACTTGCCCAAGGTTTCGAATCAAACTGACAGTGGCTAACTGTTGGCTCACAGTGCATAAGAGAAAGAGTAAAAGTAGAAATGTAGACTCTGTGGTGATAATTTAGACAAGGAAGTTCAGGAAACAAGGGAGCTTGAGTTCCGGTTGCTGGCTCAGATTCAGTCTTACCACAAACAGCTGCAGAGGCTGCTCTCCAGGCGCAGGGGCTGAGGTCCTCTTCACTCTCAGACTGCCTCTCACCTCTTCCTCAGATTGCTTTCCTTCTGCATCTTCTGCATATTTTTTCCTTTTAATTTGTCGATTTGATCTTCTTTTCTGTAATGAACCACAAGGATCTGATTTATATAAATTATTTTTAAAATATTTAGCAGGGATTTAAAGAATATTACTCCTTATGTTGGTGATGTCTTAGAAAAAAAAACTTAGAAAGTATATCCCACACTGGTCTGTCATCGTTTTCTGAGTAAAGGCTGTAGCATGCTCATGGCTATGAGTTTACAATCCTACCAAAGCTTCACTTGCCCTGATTTCACATATGAGAGCTTAGTGACACCTTTATTTATTTTTCTTTATTAATTAAGACTAAAAAGATCTGTTTTTGTTTTGAACTAGTTCACAGCTTGGGAAGGCAATGCTCTATTAGTAATACCTTTATTGCTGGATTAGTTTTCTTTAGAAACAATTATAAAAATAAAGGGTTATCTTATTTAGCTATTAATTTACTCCCTAGGCAATACACATTTTAAACTATATCTAGTTTCACACATTGGTTCCAAACGCAAGTTACATCAAATGGTTATTTGTTAAATAATTATTTGGGGTATAAATGCAGAAGAAATTAAATGTTCTATAAAGTATGTGAAAATGTTTAAGATAGAAAATAATATGAAATCTTCTAGAATAACTACATAAAATGATTCTGTTTAATTAACACTAGATGAAGTAATAAAGTGGTTCACTCGTCTTTACAGTTTCGTTAACATTAATAAAAAGGACAAAAACATACAACTAGAGCCTTTCTAAAGGTATTACTTATAGTGACAGGTCTTTTTAATAGTCTAACTTTAAATCAGAACCAAATGTAAATGGCTTTACCTACCTCCCTAATTATTTAATATCTTTCTTTTTGTTTGTTTGGTTTTGGTTTTTTGGGTTTTTTTTTTTTTGGTTTTTCGAAACAGGGTTTCTCGGTATAGCCCTGGCTGTTCTGGAACTCACTCTGTAGGCCAGGCTGGCCTCGAACTCAGAAATCCGCCTGCCTCTGCCTCCCAAGTGCTGGGATTAAAGGAGTGCGCCACCACTGCCCGGCTATTTAATATCTTTTTTGACTGTTTATAATTCCAAGGAGAATTTTTAAAGGCAAAGTTACACAATTTTTGATGTTTTCACTAAAAAAAAGAAGAAAGAAAGAAAAATCAAAGCTTAGGTTGGTTTCGGAATACAAAAGCACTTAAGGGAGCTTGCACTTCCATGAACCATTTGGGGCAGAGGGCTTTCATCCATCTAGTCTCCTGAGGAACAGCAGTTACTGTGTGAACACAACCCTTCTCACTTTTCCTGTTCCGTCTCCTGACATTCCCCAGTAAGTGGTCTCAGAAAACAGCCCATATGATCTACCTATGGCTCCTGCGATACTGTTTATGAGGGAGCTTTTCATTATTTTCACAACCGTCACAAACCCAGCTGAATCCGTGTAGCGCTGAGGCACCACGCTGTAATGTGCTAAGGCTGCAGGGGCTGTGGCCTTTGTGAGCCCATGCTTCTTCTGTTTTACCAGCTGAGCAATACTGCGAGAGAGAAGGGCAATATATGGACAGCCACATTCTGTATGTTTTTGTTAGGACGGGTCACCGTGTGCTTAGACTCTTTCTGTTGGTGGGGGAAGGGTCTGCTGGGAATCAAGGCAATGCTAGGCAAGCACTCTACAGCTGAGCCACAACTTCCAGCCTTTCTGTGGGTCTTAAATGCATTTACGTTTTTGCTTGTTTGTTTGCTTGCTTGTCTGTTTGGAGACAGGATTTCTCTGTGTAGCCCTGGCTGTCCTGGAACTCAGGCTGGCCTCAAACTCAAGGATCTGCCTGCCTCTGCCTCTGCCTCCTGAGGACTGGGACTGAAGGTGTATGCCAACACGCCCGACCTCACATTTACATTTTCTAACATGGAAGAGACAGGAAGGGAATATATAACCATAATAAAAAGACTACAAGAAATCTACCTTTTTCACACATTAATTTGAAAAATACATGAAACATTTATTGTTCCCTAGAGGAAAAGTTCTGTGGATTTACAGAGGTTAAATATATGCTCAGAATTCTATTACAACCATCATATAGATCTTAATGTTCTAAATAGTTTAAATTTGCACTCAACTTGACATTTACTATAATAAAACATGTATGTATTACTGAAGTTTCATTATGCATGATTTCTAAATAACTAAATTTGAGAGTGATATAATATATTTTTATAAGATTCTAAGATATTTTTTCAGCTACCTTACAGCTTCTTTTCTGGTTGCTTGGCCTTTTATTAGTACTCTGAAATGCCCACTGATCTTCAGTAAAATGTAAATACATGGTGTAAAACTTTCCTCAGTACTCACAGAAATGTACAACTTCACAAGGCAGAACGGGGCTACTTATTATAAAGCGTTCTTTCATGCTGGGAAGAGTTTGTCAGCCTAATTAACAGACGTGAAAGTCCATGGATAGAAGACTGCAGAAGATCTCAGCCTAAACCACGGTCAGTGGCGTACACAGCAGCACACTGTCGGTAAGGCCACAGCTGCGTCACTTCTCCAGTTACATTTTCTATCATACAACATCTCTAACTAGTTTAAAAGTAAATTAACTAATCTGACATCCACATAATTGGTAAATGTGCTTTTCCTGGCTTTCTCCAGGGTTTTGTTTTGTTTTTTTTTTTTTAAACAGTAGCATGTTCTCTTTTCTAGTTAATTTCAGGCTTTCATCCTCCTCTATGAAAGGCTTCAGGAGACCAGCTCACTGCACCCTAAGTAAGGAAAGCACTGAGTTATGTTTTTAAGTGACTAATACTTTGTTATGACAGAACTAGTTTTCTATAAATATTTATAATCTGCTGCAGGGGTATTTATAAAAACATATAGGTCTCTAAACTACGAAAGTACTCTTTATCAAGATTAAAGGCATAAAATTAAACATCATATTCACAATTCTAGATTTCTCTGTCTCTAAAATCTAATTCAGCTTTAAGAGTCCATATTGACAACCCACTGTTGTCAGTGAAAGCTATGTGGGCCTTTCTCTCATGTCTAAAATGATAGTCAGATACACCATAATAAAGATTTATACTTATTAGAAATATACTTTTTATTTTTGTTTTGTTAAAGAACACACTTATCAAAGCAACCTGTCACTACAATGAGAAAAGAAAAATATGCTTACAAAGAACTATACTAGTGTTGCACTGTTTGGTGAATTACAAAATGGAAAAATGGCCAGCATTTTTCTAGTGAAAATTAAACTAAAAATTCTGATATTGAATAAGTTAAGTATAAGTTTACCTAAGTTATGGATAGCATATGAAGAAAAGGCCAGGCCATGTGATATTAGGAGCTTCAGTCACTGCCCTTACCTCAACTCTTGCAGCAGCCCAGGAGCCTTGAGCCACTACTCTCCCATTGGATAAGAAGCTGCATAAGGAAGAAGAAAGGCCATTCAGGGGCTTTCTGGCCCCGTAATTCAACAATTGCCACCACCCCTACGGCCTACAGTAGGATTTAATATTAGAAAGCAGAGGGTGGCCTGAATTATTATGACCTTCACTATTGTAGATCGTATATATATATTTCCCCATAAGATTATTTTGAGTATATATCTATTTTTTAAAGGCAAAATGTACAATATTTATGTCTGTTGGGATTTTTAGTATCATAGGTTATCTTTTTTCAACATAAGCAGACAAAAAGTACTGACTCTGAGAATGAGTCAATTCATTTGTTCTGCAATTTGTCTGATTTTTAAAATTAATATCTCAACCATTTATTTCATTGAAAACATTCTGTAAGTCCAAGATGGCACTGGATACTGCTTCATGTTAAAAGCCATCCAGGACTTCGTGTTGCTATTTAACCTCTCAGAGTTTCAGTTCCACTACTGAAAAATGAGGGGTTTAAGGAGGGCGGGTAAACTTCCCAACCTAATATTACATGGTAATATCCTGGGAGAATATTGGAACAATGCTACCCTCCAGTATTGACTATGACACACTGTCTCTTATCACTCAACTGGAGCGTAAATATCTGTGAGGCAACACTGTGCTCCCTAAATCGTTCCTAACAGTGCTTCACCTCTCAGAATAAAAACGAGTACTCACTTGAGAGTGCTGCTCTTTGAATGTGTGCTGGGACATCTGCTCTGCATCAGACAGCTCATCTGAAGACTCATTCCTCCTTTTGTGTTTCTTACCCAGTGTAATGATGAGTTTGCTGTTTCAAGAGGAAAGAAATCAAGTTTCAGAACTAACTCTGCATTTCCCACTTGATGAATTAAGATTACCACGAGAAACATAATTGTATAGTGTACATGTCTAACCAAATGTGTCAGTTATCATGACATCCATATGGGCATTTTCAGAATGTGAACCTGCGGATAGATTAGCTGCAGCCTGCAGCATTTTCAGAATGTGAACCTGCAGATAGATTAGCTGCAGCCTGCAGCACAGGGAGGGGCCGAGTCCTAACCTTGCTTCTTAGACTCTGAATATACTTTTCATGGGAAAAATTTTAAGTCACACAATTACTTAACAATAAAAATAATTTATTGTTGCACAGATTCAGAGATAGGAACTTTCCTTTATTTCCTGCCTACTATTGAGCCACTGCTCACCACACTTGAGGGTTCTACTCCCTAAAAGCCTCTAACTCTTCCTAGCCCACAGTAACATCTTCTGCACTTCAGACGATCTGACAGCCAGCCATTTGTTAACACCTTAACTTTATGTCGGGGCTTATTGAACCTTCACCATATGCACCTAGAAATAAGAAATACTGTCTATATAATTCTTATATATAATTCCGTCAGTATAACTTTCTGGTTTTACACACATATCAAACACGGATCTCTGAACTTGAGAGGTTAAGTACAGGAATTCTGGATTTCATTATCTGTCTCAACGGTGCCAATATTAAAGTACCATATTGACCACAAACCATGTTACTAGCCAGCAAAAGTCTCTTTTAGATATTTCTATTTCCAAAACTAAAAACCCCTCCAATGTTTTCATATGCAGCACATCAAATAGATCTAAATCCTTAACAATTAGTTACCAATTTTGGAAGTTATGAGCATGGTAAGATCACAGATTCAGAGAATTATGCCCTCAGTGTTGAGCAAATTGCCCGATCTCTCTTAACCTTTCTTTGTACTGACTGGCTTTGTATTCCAACCTGATACAAACAAGAGTAATCAGGAAGAAAGGAGCCTCAGTTGAGGAAACACATCCATGAGATACACCTGTACGGCATTTCCTCTGTTAAAAGTCAATGGGAGAGGGCTAGCCCATAGTGGATCGGGGGGTCTCATGGTCTTGGGTCCTATAAGAAAGTAGGCTGAGGAAGCCATGAAGAGCAAGCCAGTAAGCAGCACCCCTCCATGGCCTCTGCATCAGCTCCTGCCTCCAGGATCCTTACTGTTTGAGTTCCTGTCTTGACTTCCTTCAATAAAGAACAGTACTGTAGAAGTATAAGCCGGATACACTCTTTCCTCTCTAACTTGCTTTTTGGTCATGGTGTTTTGTCTCAGCAATACCAGCCCTAACTACAACAGCCTCACCTCTCAGCCTACAAGACAGAGATAGTATAACAATGACCTCCCTTGCCATTAACAAATAAGTGACAATATATGTTTCATGGTTTGAATCTTAAATGTTCTATAAATGTTAATATTAAAGGCTTGGGCCTCGGCTGATGGCACTATTAGGGTTCCTTTGGAAGGGACATTTAAATTATGGACACATCCTCTCCATAGAGTAGCTTCCCCACCCCATGCTGACAGCCATGATTTTCTGCCCTTTCACTGGTCCACAGGAAGAGAGTCAGTGCCTACGTACCAAAACCTCAGAACCATGAGACAGAACAAATCTCCCATTCCAAGAGGTTGCTTGTCTCAGAGGCTTCCTCCCAGCAATGGAAAGTTAATACACTGTATTAGCTCTTAACATAATCTTAGCAGATAGTAAGAGGTAACTAATGGAAACTACAAATTATGTCAGCTGAAAAATGGCAGTCTTCAACCTTACAGACTTATAGACAAGGTCCACGACAGAAATGCTGAAATGGATGGAGGTTAGCACAGAATTCAATGTGACTGTTTATGGGAGATTACAGGAGGCATTTCAGAAAAGGCAGACTTTGAGGTGTTGACTAAATGAAGAGGAGCTCAGCAGATACTGTAAAGGCTATGGCGCATCCCAGCAGGAGGACACCTAGAAAAGCAGGGCTGATGTGCAGTCGTCATAATGAGTAGAGCACACACAGAGGAAGCGAGAGCAAGGATCCTAGAAGGCCTTGTGATGACATCTGAAGACGGCTGTGCTTGCCCATTTTAGAGTTCAAGCCAGCTTCTACGACCCATAGGATAAGACCCAACCTATCTTACTTACCACCATCAACAAATACTTAATGAATAGGTACTGAGCGAATACATTTGAGTGAATTAAGAAGGTACTAAGGGTTAAAATTTTTAAACAAGGGAGTAGTAGTGTGACTAGCAGGGCAGGGAGTGAAGAACAAGCCAGAGAAACTATTGATCAGGTGAAAGCCAATCCATGTGAGGAAGAAGACAAGCTGGGGCCAAAGCACTGTGGATAGTGGGAGTGGAGAAGTATGGTTTTTCATTATGATGTAAAACTAGTCAGAGATGTAATATAACTGAGTTGTACCCGGAATTTCCCATGATCTGACATGTTCAACAAGGTAATGCTAATTCCTACTTGTTGTCTTCTAACATACTCCTGAGAATATGTGAGGAGGAAAAAGTAAATAAGAAAAGTATAGTTATTTTTTGGAGCCAGGAAAGCAAAGGGGAAATAAAAGGATAATGTGAGACAAGATGAAAGCACCACCCACAGTGATGCTCCTTTGGTCTCGCCTCGTCCATGGCTTATGTGCTTTCTCCTTTAGGCATTTGTCTTAACTGTTTCCCCTACAGTATAGATCTGCCTGGAAGCCATCTTGACTGATGTTGTGATGTCATCTGGTGCTTGCTCCTTGTCTACAATGTCTGTGTTACGTCACTTTCATTTCTCAATCCAAACCCAACTCAATTCTATTTTACACAGAGACCAAATGAACTCAGAAGAGTGAGTCATTTCCTCAGAGTCCTGTAGATTACAAGATGGGGGTGGGTGGGGAACGCTAGTGAAATAGTTCAGTGGTCAGAGGGCCTGGGTTCAGTCACCAGCATCCACCATGGCAGCTCACAGCTGCCTAGTACCTGGGAATCTGAAACCTTTAATGCACATGGTGTACTCACGTAAACCCGCATATGTAAAATAAAAATAAAAGAAAAAAATAGAGATGAGCTGTCAGTATGATTCAATAGGTAAGGCTTCTTGTTGCCAAATCTGACATCTCAAGTTCAATCCCCATGACCACGTGGTGGAAGCAAGAACCAATTCCCAATTGTCATATGGAATTCACATTTACCCATGTCATTCATGTATTTTCTACCCTCTCAAAATAAGTACAATTTTAAAACTTATATAAAAGAATAGATATAAATTAAATATTATCTACTCTAAAGCCTAGAGTACTACAGTCTGTAGTAACAAATGACCTTTAAAATGCAAGAGTCAACCAGAAGATGGTGGCACACGCCTTTAATCCCAACACATGGAAGGTGGAGGCAGGTGGATCTCTGAGTTCCCTGGTGGTCTACTGAGCAAGTTCCAGAACAGACAGACAGGGCTACACAGAGAAGCCCTGTCTCCAAAAAGCAAAAACAACAAGAAGAACCAGAAAAAAAGAAGAAAAAGAAAAGAAGAAGCAGAAGCAGAAGAAAGAAAGAAAGAAAGAAAGAAAGAAAGAAAGAAAGAAAGAAAGAAAGAAAGAAAGAAAGAAAGAAAGAAAAACAAAAGAAAGCAAAAGAGTCAATGGAAAACGTTATTTAGCAGTATCCTCTTCTGTGTCCTTGGCTCTGGACACAACAAGCAAATTTCTTTAAAAAAAAAGACTAGCTCCTCAGGACTGAAGAGATGGTCAGTGGTTAAGAACCCTTGCTCTGTTTAATTTCTAGCACCCACATGGCAGTTCACAACCACTCCCAACTCCAGAATGTGCAAGATGCATAGACATACATGGCAAGCAAGACACTCATACATTTAAAATAAAATAAGTCTAAAAAACCTCCAAAAGCCTGGCTCCTGGCTCCTGCCCTCTACCCCCACTTTGAGCATGGGTGTTCAGTGAGGTTTAACCCCTGTGTACTCTTCCCTGCCAGCCCTGGAAACTTTGGTCTTTCTCAAGTTGTTGTTAAACCTAAATTTAATCTAGTCACAAAGCATGTGACATTACAGAGAATGTGTCCTGAGATGACAGAGGGGCTGAAGTACTCCTGCTGCATACTGAGGAAAAAGGGCTTTGCATTGACGCACATGCTGGTGGTGCTGGTGCAGACAAGATACAATATTGCAGTGCGCTGTGACCAAGCTGCAGAGAACTGTGATCAAGGTACTGACTGCAGTGCACTGTGACTCGGCTACCTCACTGCAGCGCTCTAGGATCCGGCCACCTCACTATGTGCACTGTGATCGAGCACAGAATACAATTCTCTGTTACAGCAGTAAAAACAAAAAGTATTGATTATGCATCTATGATACTTTTTAATCATTAAGTATACTTCTGCTTTATTTGAAAAAAATATTGTGTGCTGGCAAGATGGTTCAGTGGATGAAGGCCACTTGACAGGCCTAGCGACCTGGCTTTAGTCCCTGGAAGCCACACAGTATAAGGAGACTGAACCTCTCGAATTGTTCTCAACCTCCACACACAAGCTGTAGCACACATGCTCACATACACACAATTAGTGACCAAACATAATTAAATAACATATTTGCTACAAAATAATACACACTGTTAGCAGCAGCCTCATATTAACTGAGTCTCTAGAAACCATAGTGAGCCAGGTAAGGTGGCACATCTTTAATCTCAGCACCTAGGCAAAGAGCAAGCAGATCAGCCAGGGCTACATGTAAGATAAACAAACAATCAATCAAAGAAACAAAAAACCTGGGGCAAAGCAAACCAGACATTTAGTCATTTTTAAAATTTATAAATGACTATGAAGTGGTTATATTATCCATTTCCAAAAGTATAAGAGATTTTAAAAGATAATCAAAATACTAAGCTGTTTAAAAATAATTTTTACAGACAAATATTATCTAAATACTAATTGCTATGCACTACCAATTCCACCTTAACACCAACTGGTTTTGGTAGTGGAAATAAACAAACAAAAGTGTCCCTAACAAAGGTTCAAAAAGCCTTTGCTTGCCCAGCAGTGGTGGCGCACGCCTTTAATCCCAGCACTTGGGAGGCAGAGGCAGGTGGATTTCTGAGTTCGAGGTCAGCCTGGTCTACAGAGTGAGTTCCAGGACAGCCAGGGCTACACAGAGAAACCCTGTCTCAAAAAACCAAAAAAAAAAAAAAAAAAAAAAAGCCTTTGAGATATATATATATATCTTCACTAAAGGGGCCTGGAGAGATGGCTCATCAGTTAAGAACATTGACTGCTCTTCCAGAGGTCCTGAGTTCCCAGCACGCACATGGTAGCTCACAATCTGATACCCTCTTCTGGTCTGCAACTATACATGCAGACAAAGCACCTGTATATATGAAGAATATTTTTTTTTTTTTTTTTTAGAAAAACTTTAACTAAGGAGATGGAGAGATGGCTCAGCAATAGACAGCACTTGCTGCTCTTGCCGAGGACCTATGCTTCGTCACCAGCGCCCACTTCAGGTGGTTCACAACCGCCTATAAGCACAGTTTTGGAGGAGCTGACACTCTCTATAGGCCTCTGTAAGCACCCATGCACATGTATAAACACACATATGCATAAAAATCATATATACAGACATACACAGACATACATATACATGCATACATATATATGCATCCTTGGGGCCAGAAGAGGAGGTGCACACCACAGGTAGTTCTGGGTCAGACAAGACTACACAATGAGACCCTGTCTCAAAATAAATAAAGAAAACAACAACAACAAAAAAGAAAAATTAAAAAACTTTTAAAATTTCACTTTAAAAGAAACTAAGAATTTATAATTTAACTTCACAGGGTTGGAGACACAGCTCATTGAGCACTGGCTGCTCTTCCAGAGGTCCCGAGTTCAATTCCCAGCACCCACACGGTGGCTCACAACCATATACAACTGTAGTCCTATGGGAGCAGATCCATCTTCTGCTGTACAGATAGATGTCCACACAGTCAAAAACACCCACATACATAAACAAATACATTTCTAAAAAAATAAATAAAACAGCATTTTATTTTATGTAGTCTATATTTTTCTTCTAATATAAGGCCTAGAATACAATTTTATTTCATAAGCTTGCTGATAATTTTTAATTACACAGGCAAAAGTCCTTCTCAAATCCTCATTGACTTTTTAAAGGTAAGTTCTGACTATGTAGGCCAGGCTAACCTTGAATTTAGTATGAATCCTACCTCAGCCTCCTGGGTGCTAGGATTCAAGACATGTCACCACATCGCGACTGAAAGTCTAACTTTGTAAGAGCAGTACAGCTTTACAAAGACCGCTGGTCGACCATGTACAAGGCCCTAGGTTCACTCTCTGGCATCACAAAGCAAAATAAAACCCTGATGAGGGAGCAGATACTTCAGATATAGCAGCTTACTAAGTTTCAGTCCAGAATGTTACATATCTTTTCTGTTTACAAATGACAGTTTCATGTGTCGCAGAAAGTTATTCTGATATTTGGCATTATCTTGACTGTCTTAATTCTGGGTGGGGTTGAAGCATGTATGGGTGGGGTTGAAGCATGTATGGGTGGGGTTGAAGCATGTATAGGTGTGAAGATGTAAAGCCAGAGCTACTTCCATGGATCACTGGAAGCAGTTAAACTGCGTCAGTTTGTTTTCTGTTCTGAAAGGTCGTGTATATAACGTTACTAAGGGGAATAATTACTAACATGGTATTAGATTAGCATAGGCTAGGCTTGAACAGAAAGCAGTCTATTTAAAGTACAGATCCCTCAGGAGAAGTAGCAGAGAGAGTAAAGAGGCAAGCCTAGACAGGGCTGCAGTGTCAATGTGAGATTGTCACTATATTTTCAGTGTGTGGAAGACGGAGGTGGATGACCGGAAGCAATTTAAAGCACGTCTGGCTACATAGCAAGACCCTGTCTCTGACAGATGTTAAAAAGGAGTAAAAGAAAGACAATACTGCAAATGAATAGTTAATAGGAGTGGATTAGTTAATAGGAGCGTACAAATGTTTCCTAGTTTCGATATTTGTGCTATGGTTACATAAAATGTCAGCATTTGAGGAAGTTGAGAGAAAAGCCTAAAAACTGTAATGTTGCAAGTCTGAAATTATTTCAAATTAAAAAGTAAAAATCTAAACTATTACAAATGTATAAAAACAAGCAAAACCAAAAAGAAACCTCAGATTTGTGGATTCCAATCCTAGACTGGGATCAAACGCAGGCTCCACACGAGTAAACAAGCACTTCTAGTAAGCCATATGACAGCCCAGTCAAACTTGTTATCTTGAGACAGAATCCCTCTGGGTTGCCTGGGCTGGCCTCTGACTTGCACTCTTCACATCTCGAATTCTAGGGGGTTGGGTTTAAAGGTGTACACCAGCACAACCTGCTCTAGTTTTAAATAATCCCCCCAAAGTATTCTGTTATCCCAGTAGATTAGGAATAAATAGTCAAGACAATGTTAAACTTTTTATTTATACTATATTAAAATTTTAAAGTTCATTTGCCTATATGAGTTGTTAATTTTGAGAAAAAAAAAAATCTAAGACAGGCAGAGCAGGTACCAGTCTCAACAGAGAGAGGTCAGTACCTAGTAATAAAACAAAACTGTCAAAGTCACAAATCTAGTAAAAAGGAAAACAGCAACAAAACACACAACAACATAGCACACACAACAACAAAACAAACGTAACAACAAAGGTCTCTTTATTTCCAGGTTACTATGAGACCTGATTTTAAAATAAACTGGCATATTTACTTCACACAGTCAATAAGTATTTAACACAAATAAGCAGTTTGATGAACTAGAAATCTAAGTGCTATTATCAGAAAAGTTTTAATCTTAAAGTTTGTATGACTTTTGAACAAGCAGGGGCCTTTATTGGCTAGCCAATGATGGCAGACAGCCATAGATGGGCTCTGAAGGAACTCACATGACTTAATAGACACAAGAGAGAATCAAGTAAGCAAATACACAAATGTTGAACATCCTGAATTATTAATTCTACATTTAAATAATAATAAGTTTTTATTGTAAATGCAGTCTTCAAATACAATGAACTTATAATTCAAGGAGAAATATTCACAAAATAAAGCAACATAGCAATATGAAACAACTTAAATTCTTTATGCAACTTTTGATTTTAAAAAATGTTAAAGGAGCCAGTGCCCTTAATCCCAGGACTCAGAAGGCAAAGTAGATCTCTGTGAGTGTGAGGCCAGCCTGGTCTACATAGCAACCAGTTACATGGTGAGACACTGTCTCAATAGCAGTATTAAAAGTATTTGTTATTAATGTCAACAAACTAGCAAGAGATATTCAGGAAAAACCAACCAAATACCCCTAAATATCCAAACAGTTTCTGACAGAAAAGGGCAATTTGAAATGATGTTATAAAATTGAGTTCTTAATTAATTTACTTGCTATCAGTCCAGTGTTTATACCTGATGTGTCCACATTTGATTTTGAGTGTAATGTCTGCACTCATCTACATTCAGCCCATTCATTATTAGTAGACTGTTAACAGGCTAAGTGCTACACTGTGTCAAGCCGTAATTGCTCCTTGTTGATTCTCTCATTGCCATAATTGGACAATGAATCTTATTCAATTAGTCCATATGATGTAATTAATACTCTCATCATACTTGGTATAAATGAATCATGCCTGTGATCCTCACATGTAGGAAGATGAAGCAGAAGACTGTGAGTTCGAGGCCTGCCTAAAACACAGCAAGAGCCTGTCTCAAGCAGCCCAAAGAATTACCCACATGATTTTAAGCATAGAAAACAGGCAAAAATATTATTTTACATTATTTTGGTTTTGCCAGGTAAGTAAAAAGAAATAAGGTTAAATATCCAAAAGAAAAAGAAAGAAAGAAAGAAAGAAAGAAAGAAAGAAAGAAAGAAAGAAAGAAAGAAAGGAAAAGAAAAGAAAAGAAAAGAAAAGAAAAGAAAAGAAAAGAAAAGAAAAGAAAAGAAAAGAAAAGAAAAGAAAAGAAAAGAAAAGAAACAAGGCCATATTTAAAGGCATCAAAAATATTTATTTTTCTAGCCAGGCATAGTGGACACACGCTTTAATCCTAGCATCACTGGCAGAAGCAAGCAGATACCTGAGTTCAAGGCCAGCCTAGTTTACAGAGTTCCACAACAGACAGAGCTACACAGAGAAACCAATCCTGACTCAATAAACAAAAACGAGTTTTCCCCCCTCTCTCTACACATACACACACACACATTACATACATTTGGGGGCTAGGAACGAACAGCTCAGCGAGTGAAGTACTTGCAGCACGAGCTTAAAGGTGTGAGTTTGGATCACAGTGCCCGTGCCTAAAATGTCAGTTCAAGATCTCAACCTCACCTCACCAAGAAAAGCGAGTTTTAAATGGGCTCTTTATTTTCGTTAAAACAGTACTCTAAAATAGGTGAAAGGATATTACAGTATCAACTTTTGGTAACTTTTTTATTTTTCCTGTTCAGAGTTGAATGTTGCTTTCTCCCTTCAGAGTGTGTCACATAAATAACTATAAATAATCCACATAATCACCCAATATGTTTGAGTACAGTTTCTTTTTATTTTTTGAGAAAGGATCCCTTTATGTAGCATTGGCTGTCCTAGAACTCACTATATAGAAGAGTCTGGTCTCGAACTCAGAGATCTACCTGCCTCTTTCTCCTAAATCCTGGGGTTAGTTAAAGCATGCACTGACATGACTAACAGCATAGTTGACTTTTAATTCTTAAAAAATATACACGTAAATGGAAACAAAATAAACAAAAAGCACACGTAACATCTCTACAGCCAGGATTCTCTCAGTAATTTGCCATAGTTTTAATTTCTTTCTTACTGACACACAAGATGAGGATGGCGTATGGTCAATAGCAGTTTGCATTCAGTGAAGTAGGACACTCCTCTCTGAAATGACAAACCTTACTGGTCTTGTGAAGGCATGATTCTTAATGGAAGAGAAAGTCGGAACTCGGAGGCTCAAGCATCAGGCACACCTACTTGCTCTGCGGATTACTGCTGCACATCATCTGAGTTTTAAAATTTAGATTTAGACAGTAACATTAGAAAAGCATTTGTAGTGATATGTATAGTCTTTGTGTCTGGCTAGGTTTCGGTCAATCAGGAGAGGCACAGAAATTGTTATGAGACTGTCTGAGCCTTGAAGAAATGTCTATCTGGAGAATCTGTCTGCTTGGCTTACACAGCCTCTTACTGGTATAATAGGAATGTATAACACATTATTACCATACACTTTTATAACCATTTTAGTTAGCATATGCCAAACAACTAATTCGGCCCTGTATATATTTGAAGATAAAACCATTTCAAAATTTCTATTATTTTGAAAAAACAAAAATTATAGTTCATATATCATTTAATTATCATGTCTTCAAACAGGGTCTCTCTATGAAGCATGAGCTACTACCAAACTCTGAAAGGTAAAGCTGATTGGTAGGGGGTCCTTGCCAGCAACAAACAAGAAACTGTGTTTGACCCCTAGGACCAAAACCAAACCAAATCAAACCACATACAACCACACTAACAAGACTATAAAAACATTGAGGTTTAATGCCTTATTGTTTTCTATCATAATGTCTCACAATTAGTTTCTATTTGAGCTTGATAAGTATCTCAAAATTTAAGTATTTCTGTATAACTAAACAGAAAATTACTTCAAATACATAATAAACCATATTCCTATAGCCAGTAGACTAACAATAATACAGAACCAAAGAGCTCAATCATCAAGGGCTGTAACTGAAACTTAGTCAACTCTGAGACTGTGTCAAGATCAAAAGCTCAGTCAGGTAACTGGTCAGATGGGAAGTCCTGACTGAGGGAGACCTTAGAGAGCAGCAGCAGTAGCTAGCTAGTGTACTAGCTGACTGCTAGTACAGCTCCGTACAGTACAGCTTTCTACCACACATGCGTGTGTGAGATGGGTTCAATCCACAGCACTGCCAAAGAAAAACTCAAACAGCAAAATAAGCAGTAACTCAGTTTTGTTACCATTGTTTCTTCCTAGTGTTTTCTGTTTGGTTTTAAACTGACCTTACTTAGGAGCAAAGCCTTAGGAGAGAGAGATAACTCGAGTAGTGGATGAGGAAGATGTGTAGCCCCAGCTTCCCTCAATAGCTACATGCTGCTTAGGGTTTCAGAAGACCATAATGACTTGCATCTGCTGATCACTGCATATATTCTAGATATTGTCTTATTCGTTTTAGATGATAATCCATTTCCTCTTCAAAATGATAAAATGAGACATACGATACGATTATCCGCCTTCTAAAGACAGCAGGTAAGAATCTGTACAGGGTTATACTGCTTGAAACCAAATGAAATTGGCTCCAAAATCAAAGAATTTACAAAAATTAAATGAGATGATATGAAGTGCTCTGAAAAGAACGTTCTACTGCTTATATTTTTAAAGTAGACGGCTCAACAGTTGAGAGAATGCCGCTCTTGCAGAAGACATAAATTTGGTTCCCAGTACCCTCATCAGATGGCTCCCAACTGCTTGGAATACCAGTTCTAGAGGGTCTGATGCCCTCTAGACTCTGAGGGCACCTGCATGCCCGTGCTTCAATTAACCTTCACAGCCACACACACACACACACACACACACACACATATATGTAGGGTCTAGGAGATGGTTCAGTGGATGCCTGCCATGGAACAATGAGGACCAGAGTTCCCCACTTCCAGCCCCTACACATTGAAAAAGCAGGACAGAGGGAGCACGCGTGTGCACGCGTGCGCGCGCGCGCGCACACACACACACACACACACACACACACACACACGTGTGCGTGCATGCACGCGACATATTACAGTGCCTTGGGTTACGTCCAGCAAAGCTCATGCATTCTCAAGTTTTTTCCTTGTAGCGACTACTTAGTATGTTGACATGTATTTAACCAAGAGAGAAAGTAAAGCAAAACACAAAAACCAAAACCAAAACCAAACAAAAAGCCAATGCTTTCAGTAAATTGCCTCCAATTTCATTTTCTGCTTACTAGAGGTTGGCACACTTAAGGGGCAGGTGAAAGAAAGAGAAAAGAAAAAAGCATTACAGTGACTGGTGATATAGTATTACATTTTGTTTTAAATAATCTGCTTACTTTTTTTAAAAAACAAACATACAACTCTCAGAAAATGAGTTAAAGCCAGGCAAGGTGGCACTTGCCTGTAATCCTAGAACTGAGGAGGCAGAAGCAGAAAGATTACACTATGCTTGAGGCTAGCCTGCTCTATATAATGGGTTCCAGGACAGTCTCAAAAAATAAAGTAAAAGTGAAACGGACAACATCCTCAGCATCAACAAGAAACCACCCAGTCTCCTTCCAGACAGTCATGGCAATGCTACGGTTTCTAACAATTCTGATTCACATTTTTAAAAAATCAGTGTTTCTCTGTGACTTAATTATTTCCATCTTCACTTTCTGTGCTTACAATTTTTCTCTTCAATCAGATTTAGTCTGATATTACATGTCTTGAGATGCCTGGGTCCTTTTCATCCTCAGACTTAAAACAAATAACAGGTACTATAGCTTTTGAAGCTTCTCTACCAATTTCAATGTCACTGTTGTCAAAGTACTATCCCTCTAAAGCCAACATTTCTCTGCCCATATCTCTGAACAAGTTAAAATCAGAAAATCTTAACAACATTAACTTCTAGTAATGTGAAAGATAGGCTTCCTAAGATATAATTTTGTAAAAACAGGTACTTTCATTAAAAACAAATGAATAAAAACTTTTTTAAAATGAATGAAAAAGGGCTGGGAGATGGCTCTGCAGTTAAGAGTACTTACTTCTCTTACACAGGACCTGGGTTCTGCTCCCAGAATCTGCATAGAGGCTCATAGCTGGCTATACATGCATACTCTCGAGCATACACAGAAAATAAATAAATAAATCTAAAACAAGAATGTCAGCACAATTTATGCTGGCTGAGAAGACTGCTGACATAAGGACCATATTTTTAAAAAACAAAAACAAACAAACAAAAAACAAAGGAGTAGAAATTGAACTGTGAATTTCACTTTGTTTGCAAATAGTATACTACTAATAATTATTTATTGATACATTATACAAGAACAGACTGCATTTGTTTGACTACACTGGAATGAAGATAAAGAGTTCAATATGCTGGTACCTATACAGCAATAATGTAAGCAAATGAAAAGTCTCCTGTCAGAGGGCTTCTCACTGTTCTCTGTGTATGTGGACAACAAAAATCTTACATTAGCTTACATAAAGCAGTTTATGACAAATTCTACAGAAAGCTTCAAAAATGACTAGTCCTGTGAGAACAATTGTAAGCTATGATGGACTTACATTATGCTTAGCTTTACATACAAAGCCTGCATATATTTTGAAAATGTGCAGTTAAATTAAAATACATAGAATTGGCTCTGGCACTGAGGGTGCTTGTCTAGCTGTATAAGACCTTGGTTGTAAAATTTAAGACAAAACACTAAGTCTGAGGTTTTGATCCCTAATACTACAAAAAATAGAATAATAAAATTCAATGGACAACTAGGAGAGGTGAGCACTTCTTTGCTCTTAGGTTCTCCCGAAGCATTAATACCTGGCCTCTTTATTACATAAAGTAAATCAGTAAATGCCTATTGTAATTCCCTACCAACAGTCCAGAGTTTTGAGTGGCTGGGTTTTCTGAGAAAATATTCTTTATCATGTTTTAAACTGTTAGATCCCATGTGAGTTACAATGCTACTCGGAAGTAAAGAAATAGTGGAAGAATTTCAAATATGTTTTTAAAGAAAGTGACTATGGAGCTGTCACAAAAATGTGGAGTTTTAGTCCTCTCCCTTGCATTTTTTGTTTTATTAATACAAATACTCAAAACACTATGTTAACAGAAAAGTAACATTTGGGAGACCCTAGAATATTACATAATTCATTGAAAATGGAAATAAGATATACACAGCAGACAGCAAATGTAAAAGTCTTGTAATGGAGTCCACACTCAAATCAACAGCAGAACAAGGCAGGGCCTGGAAAAATTACATCTAACTAATAATAAACTTACCCAATTTTTGTCTTCTCTTTCAACTTAGAACATGTTTTTGGTTTTTTGTTGTCTCTGTCTTTTGGCTTGGATTTTATCCTCCGGCCTCTCTTTTCTTCTTTCCCTTCGACTGAGGCACTAGGGAAGTTCTCAGGGCTCATTACTCGGGGAATATTACATTCCCCTCGCTCCTTTGCTCTTGCTATGGCCTCCGATATTATACGATTAGCCTTTTCTTGCTTGCTTTCTGACTCCACCTTTTTTCTTGGCTTCTTCTCAGACATGACCCTCACCTGGGTATTATGCAGCTTAGTATATGTCCCAGAACCATCACTCTTCTTGGAAGATGGAGGCTGGGGAAAAGAAAAATTATAAATAGAATATACCAAAGTGCATTTTTAAAACCTGACAAAATGTCTAAAATTTTTAAGTTAAACAGCAGTAAAATGACATAGCCGATATGTGAGTGCTACATATAAAGGTAAAGTGAGACTCTGCTCACCTGGAAGTTAGGACAGAGCACAGTTCAGCTACTCATTTGCAAATAAAGGTTAAGGAGAGACAGATTGGTTGATATTCCTAATGCATTCTTAGGCTTCAGATTTTACCACAGAAATACAGTTATTTCAAATTTTGTCCTGTAACTATTATTTACATTTAAGATGAAAGTCTTTTCTTTCATCTTTCCTCCAAAACTTGAAATTATCAAATTAAAAAATAGCTATTGTAACTTAGAATCACTTCTCCTTTAAAAAAGAAAAACCCTATTTTAAGACGAGGAAGAGAACACAAGATTATTTTAATGCAGCAGCATAGCTAGCTAGTTAGTAAACAGGCATTCTCATGTCTAAAATCAAAGAAAGTTTTAGTTTTCCCATGAAAGAGTTAAATATGGATTTTTGTCTTTTTTATAATTTTACTCAAGCTATTTTAGAAAGAAACAAATTTTACGGTTTTATATTACAATTATTAATATTTTAGCAATCTCACAGGAAACAGACCAAGAGCATTTTAAAAGAATTTCCTCTCCAAATACGCATTCATCCATATAGGCTTAGATCACAGTTTTGTTATGTTCTTACCCGTAAACATGCCTGTGACTACAGCAGAGAAAAAACCCAGGAATTTCCAAGCACATTTTCATGCCGATTCCAGTGTGTTCTCCTAGCTATCTTTTCTATACCTGCCTCATCAAGGTGTCAGAGCAGTGTCACAGCACTGGGGACAGAAGGAAGGCTTAGACACGGTCTCTAAAATGCCACCTTAAGGCCTACAGACGACAACAAATAGCCCAGGCTGAGAAAACAGCACCAAGCTCAAGATGGCGATGCAGTGCGACTCCTGCAGCAGCAGCCAGTAACGAGGAGGGTTATTCAATCCCATTAGCCTTTTAGCCCAAAGAACCCCTCCTCCTCCCACTCAGTCAGGCTTCACTTACCCTTCCTCTTGGCCTCTTCACTGAAGACATTTTTGGCGTCAGACAAAGGCTTGCCCTCTGCTTTTCCACCACCCCAGGCAGTGCTCAAGGAAAAAGCATTGAAAGAAGACTCCTAAATGGCCTATTTAGCAAGCTGCAACCCAGAGATGCACAGCCGTCCACAAATACACATTTTGATTTATCAACACATTCCTGCCTTGGCAAGTTTACGTCTGCTGTTCATCCTCTTTAGCTATGATAAAGGCTGCAAGCCCTCCTACAAGCTGTTTCCTCAATAGCTGTAAGCAGATAGCCAGATTCCAACAAAGCACAGAAAGAAATGAATGCACAAAGCATCAAAACGCATCAGCATGAATATTAGAGATGTCGTTAAAAATACTGACTCCTTCTGCGGAAGTAGGCCAGCAGATGGTGCTACCAGTTATTATTCCATTAGACTCTGCAGTTTAACCCCCAATGGACTGCTCTTCCCTCCGACAGGACAGGCGTTAACTCTCAGTCTGCCGCTCCCTGCAGTCGGGATTTTAAAAGAAAACCATGAAAGTATGGGTTGGTTTTATTGTTTTGTTTTAAATCATCTGGGAACTAAAACAGTGGAGATATGGCTTTATGTGGCTGACTATTTTTTTTTTAATCCAATGCAGTTTTTAGCAGAGAAAAATACTTTTCTTCACAAAATTATAAAACATTTAAACTACAAAAAGTAGCTGCCAACAAACAAAGGGTTAAAGAGCAGGTCATGCAAATGACCACTTAACAAGTGACTAGCTCAGAATTAGGTCTCTTTCCACAGCATCTAAAGGCAGCAATAACCAAACAACTGCTATTTCTTAAGTTGAGAAATGAAACTTTTTATTATCTCCATGAACATGTTGATTTTCCAGCAAAAATCTCAATCTCTTTGGCCTTTACCCTTCACATTCTGCTTTAAACCTAGGACAGATGAAATTTAATGTCCTGTTAAAAATAAATATATTGACTTTAATTTGTTTTGATTTTGCTTGTTTGTCTGTTTGAGACAGGGTCAGCTTCTGCTACTCTGGAACCCACAGAAATCCACCTGCCTTTGCCTTAGAGTGCCTGAGATCAGAGACATATACCACCACACCTGACTCATGAACTTGATCATCGATAAAACTTTTATATATGTGTGTGTGTATGTGTGTACATGTGTGTGCATGTATGTATGTGTGTGTATATGTGTGTGTGCATGTGCGTGCGTGTGTGTACATGTGTGTGTGTGCGTGTGTATATGTGTGTGCATATGTGTGTGCATGTGCGTGTGTATGTGTGTGTGTATATGTGTATGAATGTGCGTGTGTGTGCATGCATGTGTATATGTGTGTGTGCGTGTGTGTGTGTGTGTGTGTGTGTTAAAGAGACTATTTTAGTAAGCAATATCTTTAAATAGTTAAAACTTCACTACTTCAAAATCCAAATGTATCTTTTTGTTGTTTTGTTTTAGTTTTTTCAAGATAGGTTTTTCTCTGTGTAGCTCTGGATGTCTTGGAACTTGCTCTGTAGCCCAGGCATCTGGCTTCGAACTCAGAGATCCACCTGCTTCTACTTCCCAAGCGTTGGAATCAAAGTGTGTGCCCCTTACAGCTGTCCCTTAAAAGGCATCTGATAATGGTTGAAAACAGTGCTTTGTCACTGTTCCTTTTGGGAAAACTAAAGGCTACGAGAGAAACCCGCCTCTCCAAACAGCCCTGGAAGGGTCAATCTGGGCGGCACGGAAGCAGAGTCAAGGCAGAGCAGCCCTGGTCTCACTTAGTAATTAGTTAGTGCCAGGCACTGTTCTAAGTATTTGTGGATACTAATTTAGTCCTGAAGGAAAAATAGGTGATAACATTAACAAAGAGATGGAGGGTGGCAAACTGAAGAGGACAGACACTGCTGTTGTTCCAGAAGGACAGAAGGGACAGAAGAGTGAACGACCACAGAAATATTGATATAAGCTAAAACAATTCTTATTTGGCATCAAGTACTATTGTCCCCACTCCTAACAGTCACATGCATTGACCCAGTTGACATTCAAGACTGATCTGTTTAGGTTCTGTAGTGCTGTTAGTTATTACTTTATAGATAAGGACACTTGCATGAAAGAAGTGACTTGCTTAAGGGCCCCACTGTGCAGAGCTAGAGAGATGGCTCAGCATTTAAAGGCCCTAGCACTCACTGGCTACTCTTCCAAAGGACCCTGATTTAGTGGCCAGCAGCTCACAGCAGCCTGTACCTCCAGTTCCAAGAGCTCTGATGTCCTCTTCTGGCCTCTAGTCACTAGGAATGTGCACAGTACACACACATACACACAAGTAATATACTCATACACACAAAATAAAATAAAAAATAGTTAAAGATCTCATTGTTACTGAATAGGGGACATAGATTAGAAGACAAGACATCCTCTTTAAAGAGATTGTGCTTTGTAGTGTAGCTATGCTATATGGGGTATAATTCAATCATAGTAATTTATAGGGATCGGATCAACTTAAATACAAATAAAAGTGAGCAGTTTTCTCAAAATATCAGATTGGTAATAATAAAGCTAGGGTGAATTTTTTTTTTAATCTTTCTAATGCCCTTTCAAAGATGCAGAGATCAATTAGGTAAGGATGGAATTCTGTTGAGCTGCAAGAAGAGTCAAAAGCTAGTTTCTAGACCAAGTTCTGGTATCAAAGACGGTAAAAGAAATGGGAAACCTCGTAGAGAAAGTGTATGTGGATGTAACTCTTTTCATGCTGAGTTTCCAATGGTGAGCACAAAGATCTGGGAACTGGGGCTAGAACCTTCAACCAAGAGTAGTCTGGGCTGAGAGAGAGATGTGGGTCCTGGGGACATGGCTCAAACCCTAACCGGCATGAGCAGGGTGAAATTTGAACTCTGTGTGTGTATGTGCGCGCGCGCTCATACACACACACACACACACACACACACACACACACACACACACACACACACAGTGAATTCCCTACTTATTCCCCTTAGTGCTCTTGTCACAGATCAAGGACAATTTCCAAACCATCTAACTTTTCTGACAAGCTTCTCAGCAGTCTCCACTACCTTGCTGAAACATTATAAGGGCTTAACGGTTAATGTTATCAGTAGAATAGTGTGTGATCAAGCAGTTCTTCTGCTACTGGAATTCAGGACTTTAAATTATATCCCCATGAGGTGAGAGCAATTTTCCAATATATATAAAAATACAAACACAATGTTATCATTTTGTCTGCTTCTCAGTCTACACATTAATCAAACTCTGTCAGAATCCCCTTAACTATAGTTTGTTCCCCTCCCTTCCACAGCCTCTGTTGTATTAACTTCCCATTTGCTACGCTGGAATCATGTAGGAAAATGTCATTATCTGAAAGTATCTGGGGATATGGAACATGGGATCTGTAACCTCTGCTCCATGAGATAAGGTAAAGCTTCCGGAACACACTGCAGTTTTTCTGTAGGTCTGTGGCACAGTCACAGTACATGACATGACTTCATGTACTTGGTTCAATCCCCAGTGCGAAATTATGAAAGAAAGAACAAATGACTTAATTTCTCCAGCCACAAAAGGTAAATATATAAAGCAAATATTCAGTAATAACTTGATACCAAAATGTAAAGGTATTTTAGTTGTTGACAGTAAGCTGTTGTCCTCCTTTTCATTTTTAGTCAAGGCTGGCCTTACCTAGGGCCGTAGGCATCTTCAGAGCTGGAATTACAGGTGTGGGCCACATTCTCACACCCAGCTAAGACTTACTTTTAAACAAGGAAAAAAATACACTTATGTCAAATATTTCCCTGTATTTTGTGTTGATTTACTTTCAGAGTTTTTATCTAGAGTGATCACTTCACTTGCCTCTCTTCATATCTGTGAACTGTCATAGTTATAAGTCCAAATGCTAAGTTTTCATCTTGTGATTGGAGTATCCAGGTTTCCCTAGTAGCTAACAATGCTGCTGCTTTTTTTCTTGCTAGGGTTAGAACTTTGAGTTTACAGTGATATGGTAATACTTTTTAAAGTAGTGTCTATATTTTAATTATCAATGTGGTAGCTTGAACAAGTAGTCTTAAAAGCTATGTTTATGAAAGACAACAGTGTTTTGCCCAACTTTAGGAAAGGAAAGTCAAGGGGAAAGAACATGACGGATGTACCAGTGAAATCCAGAGGAATCAGTATATTCTGGGATTTGAAAAAATTATTCAAGGTGTCTGTTTCTTTCACAAAGCAATTGTAGGAGAGAAAATGAAGGAGGGGATGCAGACTCAACTGTAAGATAAAACTTAAAAGAAATAAGAGAAAGTTTTAAGTGTTATCCACCAAACGCAACGAGTGCATGGACACTATCTATTGATATGAGCAACTTGAACTTGAGTATACACTTTCAGCAACTGAGAGTATTTAAAGTCTGACTGGATGGGACTATAAGATGACACTGGTGAAAGGGGGCTGCTAAAGCTGGCTTGATGCTTGACTTCTGTGTACTCCTGAAATGACAGCATAATTAAACTTTAAGTTATATTCTAAAATAACAAGTAGTTTATCACGGCAAGAAAGTTAGACACATGTGGAAAATAATAAACAATGTTAAATCAAGTGATATGTGTATGATAAATACATCTAGATCTTATGCAGAGGGAATCACAGAATCAATAGCGATTGAAGAATGGTGGGAACCAAGGATGCCGGCAATACCTGTAATCTCAGCACATGGAGGCAGAGGCAGGAAAGATTCAGGTTTGTAGCCAGCCTGGTCTACGTAAAAAGTCCCAGCCTTGCCAGCTGCTACATAGTAAGGCTGATCTTTAAAAATAAAAGTCTGAGTGCCTCAGAAGACTAAGGCAAAGGACTTGTAAGGATGGGAACGAGGAAGGAGGGAAGACAGGCAGGCAGGCACTACGGAGTAAAACGAGAAGGAAGCGAAGAGATGGGCCGAGGAAGAACAGTATATACGGCTACTGTGATACCAGAATCCTGTAGTTTTTCATTGACAAGAAAGCCATGCACATTACAAAACAATATGTATCTCACCCTATATATCTTATCATATATATCTCATATACAGTTTCTATCACTTTTCAAATGTGTTCTATGAAGAATATGTATTACATCAAATCACAAAACTTTATCAAGTTCATTACACGCTGAAAACAATAAATACAAAAATTCTGAATCCTGCCAGGCAGTGGTGGCCCACGCCTTTAATCTCAGCACTTGGGAGGCAGAGGCAGGTGGATTTCTGGTCTACAGAGTAAGTTCCAGGACAGCCAGGGCTACACAGAGAAACCCTGTCTCGAAAAACCAAAAAAAAAATAATAATAATAATAATAATATCTGAATCCATTAACCTATCCTTAACACAAGAAGTTATTCTCTGTATAATAATAATGAGTTATGAGGCTGCGTGCCTGTTGTTCTTCTGTGGTGGTGGCACATGCCTTTAATCCTAGCACTCAGGAGGCTGAGAGGCAGAAGGATCTCTGAGTTCAAGGCCAGTCTGGGTTATAGATCAAGTTCTAGGATAGCAAGGGCTACACAGAGTGACCCTGTCTTGAAAAACAAAAGCAAAAACAAACAAACAAAAAGTGCTCTTGTAGGGGTCCTGGGTTTGGTTCCCAGCAATGTCATGATGGCTCACAATTGTCTGTAACTCCAGTTACAGAAAATCCAACAGCCAACACCCTCTTTTGGCTTCCATGGGCACCTTGCACAAACATACACATACATAATACTGGTACTCTCATAAACACGTAAACAAGGGTAAGTTGAGCATAGTGGTATACACCTTTAATCCCAGCACTCCAGAGCAGAAGCAGGTGGATCTCTGTGAGTTCAAGACCAGCTTGATAGTGGTTTCTCAAGAAAGGGTTTTTCTGTGTAGCCTCTGTAGACCAGGCTAACCGTGAACTCAAGATTTGCCTGTCTCTGCCTCCTGAGTGCTTGCTTGGATTAGCTCCTTTCCTTGATAAGCTGTCATCATTACTCTCCATGGCTTGCCTGTGTACAACAGTGTCTTTTAGGCATGAGCTATCATCTCATTATGAACTATCAGTTTAAGATGGTAACTACCATTCTTCATAAACAAAATGGACTGGTGTTCGGTCAGACATTGGTGTTGTCTTTCATGTGTGCATGCATGTATTTGTAGAGGTTAGAGGAAGGTGTCTGGTACCCTCTATCACTCTCATCCGTACTCCCTCAAAGGAGAACTTTTAGCTCATCATTCTTCAACAAAGCTGACAGTCAGTAAGCCCCACCAAGCTTGCTTCTGTTGGGGTTCCAGGTAAGAACAGTCACACTAAGCTATAAGAAGACATTGTGAGAGCTGAGGATGGGAACTCAGCTCTCACATTTATACCCCAAGGGCTCTAACTTACTGAGCCATCACCCTAGTCCCTGAGGAAATCCTGCCATCTCTCTCACGACCTTTCATATATGTTCAGAAATATTTATTGAATATGTTCAGAAGTAAATATTGATCCTAGTCCAAATAATTTTGAAAACTTATTTTAAGAGGTTACTGAATGCGTTCATTTCATTTAGTGGTGTACTGGCTAATTTTATTTCAACTTGGCACAAGCTATAGTCGTCTGAGAGGAGGAAGCCTCAACTGAGAAAATGCATCCATAAAATTGGACTGTAGAGAAGCCTGTACAGCAGCAGTTCTTACCCTGTGGGTCACAACCCCCTTGGGTGAGACATATTAGATAGTCTGCATATCAGATATTTACATCATGATTCATAATAATAGCAAAATTATAGTTATGAAGTAGCAATGAAAATAATTTTATGGTTGGGGGGGTCACCACAACATGAGGAACTGTATTAAAGGGTCACAGCATTAGGAAGATTGAGAACCACAGCTGTAGAACATTTTCTTAATGAGTGATTGATGGGGGAGGGCCCAGTCCATTGTGGGTGGTACCATCCCTGGGCTGGGGGTCCTGGGTTCTATAAGAGAACAGGATACAGGCTATGAGGAGCAAGTCAGTAGGTAGCACCCCTCCATGGGCTCTAAACTGCTCCTGCCTCTAGGTTCCTGACCTGTGTGAGTTCCAGACCTGACTTCCTTTGGTGACTAACAGTGAAGTAGAAGTGGAAGCCAAATAAACCGTTTCCTTCCCAAGCTGCTTTTGGACATAGTGTTCCATCAGTGCAATAGTAGTACAAACTAGGAGAAGTTGGAAGGCTGCAGTGCAGCTCAGTGGAGGTTATTTTGTTCTCTAGTAGTTTGGAAACTTGGCTAGAAGATAACTACAGAATCAGAGGGGGGATGCTTAAAACTTACATCAGGGAAGAAAGCTCTTTGGAGAACTGTGTTCTATGCACTGGAATCAACACATGCCACATTGAATGCAAGATACATGGTAAAGGAGTGAGTGGATGAGGTGAATCAATTTGTCAAAGGCTATACCTTTTTAACCCTTAAATGTAATTGTGAGTTACACAATTTGTGTAAGAAATCTGGCCTTGTTGGCTATGTTGGGCTACAATCCAAGCAGTTGGGGGGTAGAGGAGGACGATCAGCATGGTCACAGGAGAATGCCTTAATACAACCAATCTGGCTCTGTCCTTGATTTCTAGGAGTAATTTAGATTTTACTTAAAAGGAGTGCCTCTCTTCAGATCAGAGGTTAGGCATCTTGGACTTTTAGGTAGAGTTAGCAAAATAAATAAAATAAAATAATAAAATAAAATACAGTTGGCCATCAAAACTATGTGATTTAGATGGAAAGATTTGGGTTATCTAGGATCTATCAATCTTAAGGTTGAGGCCAAGTATGTAAGTAATCAGCTAATGAGTTCTGTACTACAGCTTTGAGGGAAACTTGTGAAGAGTCTTTGTGAGTTTCCTTGAGGAGTACTCCATATATGTTGTCATGTCTCAGAGCTGAGACCTGAATCCATTCGGAAAGGAAAAGAGAAACTTTGTATATGAAACCCCTTTCTTAGAAGAGTTTTAATGTGCTGGCTTCCTCTGTAATAAAACTGTTATAGTTGTAATAATAAAACAGCTTTGGTGAGTTTCTAGAATCAGTGTAGCTCCAGGAACTACACTAACCACTGCCTCAAACTTACAGGTGGTACCAGAAGGGAAGACAGCCCTAGAACTGTGCTAACTGGGGAGTTCTCCCCCTTGTCCCCCTCCTCTTCCTCCTTAAGGAGCACTCCTACCCCAGTTGAGGACGGACCGGCCTAGGGATAAAAGTACATACATATAATTTCATTTGTACAACATTCACTCTTCTTGGTTTTTCGAGGCAGGTTTTCTTTGTGTAACCCTAGCTGTTCTGGAACTAGCTCTGTAGACCAGGCTAGCCTCTAACTCACAAAGACCTGCCTGCTTCTGCCTCCTGAGTGCTGGGATCAAAGATGTGTGCCACCACAGCCCAGCTTGTACAACATTCTTGAAGTGGAAAACTATAATAGATTAATTAACAGATCAGTGGTTGCTAAGGATTAGGAACAGGAGAGAGAGGGGAGTGTGGTTATACAAGAGTGCCCTTAAGGATGAGTGACTACAAATGTAGATAAGTCAATACATTTATTCATTTATTTACAAATGTTAAAGTTTTATAGAAATGCATGAGGTAGGCCAGAAGTACAGCTTCAGTGGTAGAGAACTTGCCTAAAAATGCATCAGGCCTTAGTTTGGTCCCTAGCACTGTAAATCATAGATAGCATGTCAAACTGAGGAAGTCTGTAAAACTAATGGACTGTTTCAATTAGCTGGCTCTGCTCTAGTATACTGTACTTTTATGATGCTACCATTAGGCAAGCATGATGGTGCACGCCTGTAATACCATCATTCTGGAGATAGAGACAAGATGACCAGGAGGAGTTCAAAGCTATCCTGGGCTATATAAGGCCATGCCTTAAACAAACAAACAAACAAACAAACAAACAAACAAACACCCTACCATTGTAGAAATTAAGTAAAAAAAGTACACTGGATTTCTCTGTATTTTTTTCTTAAAATTGCATATGAATCTACAATTATCTAAATTATCTTTTAAAAATTATCTCAAGAACTGGTAAAAGGGCCCGTGAGTAAAGAGGAACTTGTTGCCAACCTGAAGACTGGAGTCCAGTCCCCAGGATCCACATGGCACAAGGAGAGAACCAGCTCACATAAGGTGCCCTTTGGCTTGTGTATCCATGCCATGGCATGTGATGCACCCATCCAAAAATGTGCAAACATGCACATGCACACACACAGGGTCTAGCAAAACAATGTATAAAATATCTCAAAATAAAAGGAAGGGAGGAAGAAAGACGAGGCACATGCCCCAACTACAGAGTGAGATAATAAATGTGTTGTTTTAAACCATTATATTAAGCACAATCTGGTACCACTCAGCCTTAGAAAAATACATTCCAGTACTTGGGAGACAGAGGCAGGCATATCTCTGTGAGTTCTAGGCTAGCCTGGTCTACATAGTGAGTTCTAGGATGGCCAAGGCTATGTAGAGAGACCCTGTTTCAAAACAACAACAAAAACAGGAGATGCGAGAGGAAGATATGTGTGTATATGTAAGAGAGAGAGAGAGAGAGAGAGACAGACAGACAGACAGACTCATGTTGCCAAGGCTGGCCTTGGATTTGCTGTGTAGCTGAGATCCCTAGACTTGACTTTTGTGTCTCCATCTGCTGAGGTGCTGGGATTACAGGCATATGTAACGATGCCAAGTTTCTAAGATGCTGGGGATGAAACCCAGGGCATATGAGGCATGAACTCTTCCCACTGATCTACATCCCCAGCCTAGGAAGAAAATGTAAGAATCGAAACATGAAAGAAAAAACACAAAACAACGTCCAAATCTATGTCTAACTTCTGGTCTTCATGTCTGAATAACAATCATCTCTCCAAAACGGAATCCCAGATATCTGCTTTACTTTGTATGCAAGCAAACACTGAAGTACTCTCAGATTTTTAGATATATTCTACTAAAAACTTTCTATTTACTATTCAATTTGTCTAGAGTTCTTACAAAGACTACTTTCTAAACTTCATGTATAAAATTAATACTTAACCCGGCTCATTGATGCATGTCTTTAATCCTAGCACTTATAGGAGGCAGAGGCAAATGGATCTCTGAATTTGACGACAACCTGGTCTACACAGTGAGTTCCAGGACAACCAGGGCTACACACAGAAACCCTGTCTCAAGTGGTGGTGAGGAGGTAATCTCTCAAATCACATGTTAATGTATGAGGAAAGTGACTGAACCACATAGGCTCTACCTTTACAGATATCCACTCGTTAATTCATGAGTACCAGGAGAGCAGCCATGTTACAGAAGCAAGCTCTCTTGGGTAAAGTCGCTGTGTCTCACCATGTGATGTCTTCTGCCAGGTTATGATGCAACCACGGTGTCCACTAAGCAGATGTCAGCACCATGCTCTTGGTTTTCTCAGCTTCAAGAATAGTGAGCCAAATAACCCTTTCTTCCAAGTTACTTGTTCTCTAGGACTTTGCTATTGCAACCACAAATGACTAAAACAGTGCCCTTTCTCTAGTCTAGTCTAATAAGTGTCTATTCAAAAATTCACTTTAGGGCCATAACAGAGTGTGGCCTAGTAGACATGCGACCCAGTTCACACCAAGTAAACAAAGCTTACTTTGAGATATTATTTTTTATTATATGTAACTTTATTGCTATACTTACCATAGTACGTTGTAGTTATTTATAAACTGAGGCCATATTCAGATTGTATTTCTTGAATTTTACCTAATATTTGATAGTTTCATGTAATCTCCTAGATATGTCATGAATTTAACTGAGATAATTCAATTAATAGCTCTTGAAACATTAAGACTAAGCAATTAGTAAATACTAGAATTAATTCTTGTGGTTAAGATTAATATTTCTTATATTGAAGAGTCTAGAGATTGGCATGTCTAGCTAAGTGTCACATGCTTACTCAAGGCCCTAGGGTCAATACCCCATACTAGTAAACAAATCAGTAATGATGTGAAAACCAACTTTAAATGGGAAAAATATTTGAGCAAGCATTTCAGGAAAATGAAAGAATGTCAAAGAAACAAAAGAAAAGGTATTCATAATGTGAGACATTAATACAACTCCAAGCTCCCTAATTATAACAGTCCATACAATATGATTTCATGTGTCCAGCATTCTTGAGGTGGCTGCCAGCAAACAGCTATTTGAGAGATTAAAGTTTTTTAAAACTGCACACAAATGTTTATAGAAGCTTTCTATTACAAAGATATTTTATGTGTATTGGTGTTTTGTCTGTAAATGTCTGTGCACCACATGAATGAGTTATAGACAGTTGTGAGCTGGTACATGGATGTTGGGAATTGAACCTGGCTCCTCTGGAAGAATAGTCCGTGCTTTCAAACTATCTCTCCAGGCCCAAAAGCTCCTGTTATTAAAATCTGGAAACATCCTAAATCTACTATTTCCTCAGCCTTCTGCTTTTATTTGAGTAATATATGAATGGCCCTTTTTAGAGGGAGGACAACCGTGTCTCACTATGAGCCCCGGCTGGCTCGGAAGCCACAGCTCTGCTTCAGTCTCCAGGGCTGAGGTCATAGGTGTACAGAACAACAGCCTGCTGTAACTTCTCCGTCACACAACCCTGCCAACTAGTCGTCTTACTAAGCTCCTGCTGAGTACTTCAACTCCATTCCAGCCTTCTGTCATCACTTCAACACACATTTGTGCAGACACATATAGCTGTTCGGGTCTTGGGCATATTAGAAACACTCACTTTTGTATCTGACAGGAAAGACTTCAACAAACAACAAACCCTTCGATAAACATGGCAGGCCAACGATGTAACAACATCAGGATGTATCAGGAAACTCCGAATCACAAGTACAATGGTTAAAATTAAAGAGACTAAAAGGGTGTCAGGGTCAGATGATGTACGTATAAGATCTCAGTGATCAGGGAGTGGAGCAAAGAAGAGCCCAGATTTGAGGCCAACCCAAACTAAAGAGCAACAGACCTAATCTCAAAAACAAAAACAAAATGAACACAGTTCGGAACGTACAATACCAACCACAACATGGTCTTTGCTCCCCCATTTTTCATGTCTGCATTCATGTGGCTTTGACACATGTGTAGGAGTCGTAGGATGATGCCTCCTACTTTATACTGAGGCAGGATTTCTCAATCAATCTCAGTGCTCACTTATGCAGGCACTCTTGTTAGTCCGCCTCCTCTGGGGAGCCCGCCTCTGCCTTCTGAGACCAGAATTCCAATCTCACACTTGCAGTGCAAAGAGCAAGCACTTTAATCACTGAACCATCTCCCCAGTTCTATTCTGTTATCAGTGTCCAATCTCTCTCTCTCTCTCTCTCTCTCTCTCTCTCTCTCTCTCTCTCTCTCTCTCATGTGTATGTGTACGTGCGTGTGTGTAAAACTGCTTACTTTGAACTGTGTTTAATGTTACATGACTGTAGTCTAGAAATCAAGCAAGAAGCAAAAACAAAAGGATTACTCTAAATTTGGTGCCAGTCTGGTATATAGTGAATTCTAGAACATCTGGATCTACATAGCTTAAGAAACAGAGATAAGGCCAGGCAGTGGTGGCGCACACCTTTAATCCCAGCACTTGAGAGGCAGAGGCAGGCGTATTTCTGAGTTCGAGGCCAGCCTGGTCTACAGAGTGAGTTCCAGGACAGCCAGGGCTACACAGAGAAACCCTGTCTCGAAAACCAAAAAAAAAAGAAAAAAGAAAAAAGAAACAGAGATAAGTTGGGAAAGAGGGAAGGAAGAAGAAAGAGAGAAAAAAGCTGCCTTTGGCCTTGGGAATGTACCTGACATACACAGAGTGTTTGCCTATTATAAGAAAGGTTTTAGAATACACATTAACACAAAAACCAAAAAGGCGATCTTACTACACATAAATTCCTTCTAAAAATGTGCTTTGATGACTCAGTGGGGTTAAGAGCATGCACAGCTCTTGCAGAGGACCGGGGTTCAGTTGCTATCACACAGACCAGAGGGCTCACATACTCTGTAACTAAAGTTGCAGGGGATCCAGTGGCCTCTTCCAGTCTCCACAGGCACCTGCATATGCATGGGACATATAAACTCAAGTGATACATGAAATGATATAAACAACTCTAAAAGAACTATGTTTAATGAAAAACCACAGAAACAAGAGTAGAGACAATATAATTCCATTTATATCGTGATAAACAGGCACTACTAATCTCGAACAACAGGAACAGAAACACATGGTAATTGTCTGGGCATGAGACGAGAAGATAACTGCTTACCTAAGAAACTTCTTAGGACAGGAAAAGATTTATTAGCTTGATTGTGATAAGGAGGATCACACAGGTACACATAATTCTCAGGTCTTTATAACTTATACGAAAATGGTACTTTAACAGGTAGACATATTCAGAGCAGGATTAATTTTACCTACTTAGAAGCTCCATTAGTTTTATTTATTTACTGCAAACTAAAATTATATTATTCAGGGGCTGGAAAGATAGCTCAGCATCCCACTGCCTACAAGAGGACCCGAGTTTGATTCCCAGCATCCATATGGTAGCTCAAACCATCTGTAACTCCGGTTTGGAGGGATCCAATGTCAGCAGATACATCAGTGCACAGGCATACATCAAGGCAAAGCATGCATATGCATAAAATAGTAGTAGTAGTAATAATAATAGTAAATAATAATAATAACAATAATAATAATAATAATAATGAATCTCTAAACAAAAAAGAAAAGAGCTGGGCAGAGATGACACACGCCTTTAATCCCAGCACTCCGGAGGCAGAGGCAGGTGGATTTCTGAGTTCGAGGCCAGCTTAGTCTACAGAGTAGTTCCAGGACAGCCAGGGCTACACAGAGAAACTCTGTCTCGAAAAAACCAAAAAAAAAAAAAAAAAAAACCTGAGCCTGAATGTTCACCACACAAACACGCACGTGTGTGCACGGACACCCTTACACCAATATTCTTTTTTTTTTTTTTTGGTTTTTGCGAGACAGGGTTTCTCTGTGTAGCCCTGGCTGTCCTGGAACTCACTCTGTAGACCAGTCTGGCCTCGAACTCAGAAATCTACCTGCCTCTGCCTGGGATTAAAGCCGTGCGCCACCACTGCCCCACCAATATTCTTATTATAGAAGTAGAATATGTAGCATGCACAAGATAATAGAGTAAAACAGTAAGCGAGCACATATTTGTGAGAAATAAGTCAGTATGAACAAGTAGGGCTCACATTGTCTTAGGGAGTAAAGGAGAGAAACGTTCACAGGAAGACCATAAGAAAGGCATCACAAGCAACGAGAGCCTCATCAGCAGACTTTGATAGCTTGT
>CM052707.1:21713263-21765763 GCA_028551405.1 Uromys caudimaculatus | reverse complement strand
AGGGCACGCTTCCTGATAGGCACTTGATACCTGTTCCTATATCAAGGCTACCCAGCCATAGTAAAGTATTCCTTCCATTTATAATACTTTCAGATTAGCTACTCAAATAGAGAAACCTAGTCAGTCACATGTCACTATTATAAAACAGCTATTTCAAAAATCTCGATTGTCGCTGGGCAGTGGTGGCGCACGCCTTTAATCCCAGCACTTGAGAGGCAGGCAGATTTCTGAGTTCGAGGCCAGCCTGGTCTACAGAGTGAGTTCCAGGACAGCCACAGCTACACAGAGAAACCCTGTCTCAAAAAACAAAACAAAAAAACAAACAAAAATCTCGATTGTCTGAGTAAGCCAAAGCACAAAATAGAAATTGTCTAGCAATTTACCTACAGTTAGAGGATTAGTGCTTGGTTTTGATATTTCTGTCAAAGCTTCTAGATTAAAATGCCCTACTTTAACTAAAAAAAAAAAAAAAATAGATTACAATTGCTACACAGAAGCTACACAGATAATTTAAGCAATATATTTTATAATATGTCCGAAACTATAGTGATACAATTTTAGGAGTTGAAATGAACTAGCAAGTTAGTCCACTTTCCACCTTCAGAAATCCTTTTATGAAAATTCTGGGCTAGTATCCTACTTCTCCACTTTCAGTAAAAGAGCTTTATTGGAAACTTCTTCCATATATTACACACATGATCTATTTCTGCTTGCTAGGCCTCATTCTGACCTCTAAAGTCCTTCAAACATCTGAAGATAATTATTGTGTTTACCTTTGGGACATTTGGTGTTATCTTACATACAATCTTTTAAGTTTTTTGTTTGTCTTGCCCTGGGATTTTTCTCTCTCTACTAATGGATAATCTATTACCAACATTGCCTGAAGAAATCTATGGTTTTCTATAGCTGAAGGTTCTCAACAGTATAGGGGGATGGGGGATGGGGCGTGCCTATACCTGGAAGAGGCCAAAGCAAACTGGATTACCTCCTCTATCACTCCCCACCTCTCAGCATCTTTTGGCTGGACTGGCTGGCCAGCAAGTCCCAGCAATCCTCCTGTCTCTGTCCCACACAGTACAGGAGTTAGTGCAACAGCACAGCTGGCTCTTTGGGTGCTGGCAATCTGATCTCCAGCCTCATGCTTGCACAGCAAGTGCTCTTATCCACTGAGTCATCTCCCCTCACTAGTAATGCTGAGTTTTGAATTAACACATTGTGATAGCCCATGTGTTAATGTATGTCAAGTGTTTAGATATAGCACTTAAATTTTTTGTCAAGCACTATCATGTTAGCTCTTACACTCTCTTAGCAGGATGCTGTGATGTGTGGCTGTTTGGCAGAGCCAGGAAGATTGTAGCAAGTGGGAGGTAGAGGTCATCCAAGCTTGTAGAGTGAGTTCCAGGCCAGTAAGCACAGCATAGGGTATCTGTCTCACTGGATACTTATGCAACAAAGTGTCAACAGTGAGGCTTGCATTCTAACTTTGTTTCTTAAAATTGCAACACTGTCTGTACCACAGACCTCACTGGCTACTTATGTAACAAAATGTCAACAGTGGTTATCTTTCCTAACAACCTCACAAGTTCTTATTTCATTCTTTTCTTCCCCACCCCCTCACTCCTCATCCTTCCTTTTTCAGACAGGGTGCCACTAAATAGCCCAGGCTTGCCTAGAATTCTAATCTTCTAGCCTCCATCTCCAGAGTATAAGGAATCAGGGTCATATCCCATATCTATTTCGTATCACACATGGCAATATTTTTTGCATATTTGTCTTTTAAATAATCAATCTCAACAAACGTGTATTACATTTATTAGGAAAATATTATCTTAAAAATGTGTCTTGCAGCCAGACGTGGCCATGCACACCTTTAATAATCCCAGTTCGAGGGGAGGGGAGGGGTAGGAGCAGAGACAAGAGGATCCCTGTGTTAGAGGCCATCCTGGTCTGCATAGTGAGTTCCAGTGGAGCCAGAGCTACATAGAGAAACCCTGTCTCAAAAAACCCACAAAACAAAACAAAGCAAAAGTGCCTTGCACAGGCAACCCAACTTTTTCATGTTTTTAAGTAGTGTCACTGTAGCTTAAGAGGGAAAAGAACATCAAGAAGTGAAACAAAGTTAAGAAATTATCAGAATATAAAAGCTACCAGAGATCATATATAAGCACATCTAAACCAGCATTTCCTATTCTGAGTAACAGTTAAGCCACCCTACATCTCTTTGCTATAGAATGTGTACAGTGAATTTAACTCACGTGTTATTTCTGCTTTGCAAAGACAAAAACTAAAGGCTGTTATAAAATAGAACAAATTATTTGTTATAAAAGAGATTTAAAAAAAAAAAAAACAAAACCCAAAAAACTAGAGCGTTATTCTGTCAAAACTTTCTCTCCAAAAACAAAAGATGAAGGTAAGTGAGTATTTTATTTTCTCTGCTTACAACGTTATAAATAATCACTTGGAAACACTCGCTGTGGCTTCTCCTGCCCCACTGCCCCACTAACCTATAGGCAGGCCTTTTTCCTTAGTTTTTCTCCTTTTCAGATAGCAACTATGCATGATGGCACACAAGCCTTTAATCCTAGCATTTGGGAGACAGAGGCAAGTCTCACTGTGAGTGTGAGATCAACCCTGTCCACACAGAGAGTTCTAGGCCAACCAAGGTACACAGTGAGACCTTGTGATAAGCTAGTTCACATTTGTTCACATGACTGCCATTGAGCAAAAAGAAAAGGCGAAGCTTAGAAATACTCTTTAAACATTCAGCTCTCTCATCAGTTTTGTACTTCGAGTGAAGCAGCACAGTGACTTTTCAGAAAGTAGATCAAACAATAATGTCATCTACAGTACAAGATTTGCCTGAGAACTTACTTTGTTGGTATGTGTACACAGCTGTTTAGCATAGAGCACATGTGGAGAACTACTTAGGGAGTCTGTTTCAAACTCAGGTGGACGGCCATGCGCAGCGAGAGCTTTTACCTGCTGCACCATATCACCAGGCCTATGTCAGAATTAGTTTTGATCAACAAAAGAAAAACGGACACCGCTCATACTTCTTTAGGTCTCCAAATGTCTATAATACTATGTGCTAGTTTAATCCAAAACAAAATTATTGTAAGAGATAGAGCTAAAGAAACCTAATTTAAAAACAAGAAATAAATGAATGAAAGAAAGGAAAAGAAAAGAAAAGCTGGGCAGTGTGGTACAAATCTTTTTTAATCCCAGCACTCAGGAGGCAGAGGGCTCCTTTAATCCCATCCTGGTTTACAGAGTGAGTTTCAGGACAGTCAGAGCTACACAGAGAAACTCAATAACAACAATAACAAAACAAACAAAACAACAACAACCAAACAAACAAAGAGCACTGGAGCTGGAGAGGTAGCTCAGTGGTTAAAAGCACTAGCTGTTCTTCCAGAGGACTCAGGTTTGATTCCCAGTACCCATATAGAGACTCATAACCATCTGTAACTCAAGTTCCAATTCTAGCCTCCTTAGGCCCCAGACATACAAGCATTACACAGATATAGATGCAGCTATAACACCCATACACATAAATTTTTAAAAATAAAAAAGCATTCCAAATAGATTGCCCTTTGAAATTTTCTAGACATTGTTTTCATAGAAAAAAACGGTTAGTAGTTTTTAAACTCCATTAACTTATCAGTACAGAACAAGATGATGTTTTTAAAAAATGATTTTAATTATTATATATGAGTACATATCTGCATATGGGAGCAGAGGAGAGAAGGATGTCAGATCCCCTGGAGCTGGAGTGATAGGCAGCTGTGAGCTGTCTCATATGGGTGCTGGGAACAGAACTTGGGTCCTCTGCAAGAACAATTTATGCTCTTAACCACTGAGCCATCTCTCAAGCCCAAGATGATTTACAAACGGAGTTTTAGAAGAATTTCTCCTCAATGTCTGCATGCTTATATGTTAGCAATGGAGGAGGCCACATCACCCATCTGCATGACCTTGCAAATCTATAAAAGTGAGCCCTTACTTTCAAAGTTGGAAACATCTTTAGAAAAACATGAATCGGAAGACAAAACAACAATAACAACAAACAACAAAACATGTTCATTCTTAGAAAAACCAAGCAAGAAAGTAAATAAGTTTAATGGTTCATAATTGAATTATACATTGGACAAAGCAATTAGTAAAAGACTACATACAAACAATAGACTAACCTAAATTCTGTCATTGAGGATTTCTCCAGGGTCCTGCTGACTAACATGCTTGGCCCTCTCTCCAGTAGAGGGAGCAGCATCCTAACACTCAACAAGTAGACTGGAGATAGGTTTGTGCCTTTGAAGAATACCTAAGCATATCTTCAGTACATCCATCTTAGACATTTCCACGCCTGTGCATTGATACTCTGGTTCCAGAACATAGAAACATAAAGTAAACTTGATCTGGAAGCTTCTTTCCTGAAAAGTCTGCTTCATAGTTGAAAAAAATGCTCAGAGAGAATTGCCATGGACAGTTTTTACTCAGCTGTGAATCTTGTCTACTAAACTATTATCTGCCACTAAATTATTTTGTGCCACTGGTGCAGCAATGACAAGCCTGTTATGAGGATAACCAGCCTATTGGACTGATTTGAGATGCCCCACATCTGGTACTGTAAACCTTGTCAAAAGAGACTATGCCTGGGAAGGCCATAGACCCAGTGGAGAAGATATCACTGTGTTTTGCTAAGTGGATATGATATGCCTATCTAAATAATCACATTTATGCCATTAGATTACAGCTGCTGTCAGCTTTAAGTCAGAGAAGTATTATTTTTGTGGTGGACAGCAATTAACTGGTCAAAGTGCTGAGAGTACGTGAATGTTGAATGTTCTCCCTAAATGGGGCATCTGTACAGCCAGTCCAAGGCTCAGAAGTGGGAGGAACAAGGCTCAGAGAATGTTTTACAAGAGGAAGCATAAAGACCGTCATAGTGGAAGGCAGGGTAGGATGCTGGGAACTGTGGTCTCCTGGGCGTGGCATGTCTATTGTAGCTGTGCACACCTCTTCAAAACCTGCACACGATTGGATCCATCACCAACATTCAGTCATGGAAGCAGGGCTGGCTCACAAGGTCCTGCCCCTCTCTGAAAATCTATAGGCAATTGTTAGGGGAAGGAGAGACACTTCCATTACTGTTATAGCTTCCAGCAAGCTGTTCCTTCTGGTCCCTATAAACAGTTCCTCACCCAGACTCCTGTAAGCCACTGTGATGAAAGTCATTAGGTCACACAACAAACAAAAGCAAAAGGAAGCTGGCTGGACAGAGGACAAGGATCAAGAGGAGACAGGAGAAGCTAGCACCGTGCTTGTTAATACGATCAAACTACATGATATGCACTCATACATTATAGGTATGAAAAGGTCATAACTAAGTTTTCTAGTATGTATAATTAATATATGCTAATAAAAATTTTAAAAACTAATGTGTTGAAAATATTATTTGAAATAAAACAAAGCTGGACTTGGTGGCAAAGGCTTGCAATCCCAGATATGCAGAAGGCTGAGCCAAGATTTTAAACTTATAGTCAGCTTGGACTACAGAGTTAGTTCAAAGCCAACCTAAGCAATGTAGTAAGAACCTACCTTGAGCCAGGCGTGGTGGCTCACTCCTTTAATCTTAGCGCTTGGAAGGCAGAGACAGTCAGATCTCTGACTTCTGGGTTACATGCCAGCCAAGATGACATAGAGAGACCCTGTCTCAAACAAAACAAAACAAAATAAAATCTTTTTGGAAATGAAGACTAAAGAGAGGGCTGAGGATATAGCTCAAACACACACAAACACACACATACACACACACACACACACACACACACACACACACACACACACACACACACAGCCCTGGCTGTCCTGGAACTTGCTCTGTAGATAGGCTGGGTTCGAACTCAGAGATCTGCCTGCCTCTGCCTCCCCAGTGCTGGAATTAAAACTGTAAGTCACCACACTTGGCTATAAATAAAATAAACTTAAAAGAAAGGAAGGAAGGAAGGAAGGAAGGAAGGAAGGAAGGAAGGAAGGAAGGAAGGAAGGAAGGAGAAAAACCAGAGACATTCAGAAATTATATAACTAGCTCAAAGTCAGACCTCTGAAGTATGAGGAGCCAGGAGTCTAATTCACAGTCTCATTCCACTACCTGAACTCTGAACTATCTTACTATGATCATAATTTGGAGTTATGTCTTATTCCTGGGGTATCATTAACATTTTCTCAGAGTTAGCCTTCAAGGTCTTTTTAATGTTTATAGTAATCCATTAAATTGGTATATGATAATAAGTTGTGATGTTTCCAGTTCCCTGCTATAAACATAAAATACTTTGGGGGCTGGAGAGATTGCTCAGCAGCTAAAAGCACTGGCTGCTCTTCCAGAGGACCCTGGCTCAGTTCCCAACACCCACATGACAGTTCATAACCTTCTGTAACTCCAACCCAAGGGGATCCATAATCTCTTCTGGCCTCTATGGGCACCAGGCATGCACACGGTACATAGACTTGCATACAAGTAAAACACCCACACATATAAGATAAAATTATAAGTTTAAAAAATGTATTTCGAATGTATTATTTTTGCTATGTTTGTGTCATGCTTTTCAAAAGAGTTTATCATTTAATAAAGCCGTGAACATTATTAACTTCCTCATAAATATGCCAGCATTGAGCACAAACATCAGGACTGGTGAGATGGCTCAGTAGGTATGGGCACTTGCTGCCAAGCCTGGTGACATGTTTGATACCAAAATCCAGCTCTAGACTGAGAAACCAGGGTCCCAACCTCTCCACACACCTCGGACTGAATGCTTTCACGTACATTAACACACAGAGATTAAAAAATGTAACAAAAACATTTTTTTGAAAGCATGAGCAGTCAAAAATTGCTTCTAATAAGTGAAACAAATGTTTTACAATTTATTATTTTTACAACACACTGAATATTAACTGAAGTTCCATATTACCTTGACTTTACAATTTCGACTTCCTGGGGCTTTGATATGTGTTTAGTTTCTCCACAGTTCCTCTAATGGATCCAAACCAACCTTAACTGTCAACCCTGCCTCAGGCAGCTGAAAGCTAAGACCACAGAGATGAGCTCCATAGGGCCTGTTTTCTGAGTTTCTTCCTGTGCCCTTTACCCAGTGATCAGGGAGATATCAGATTGCTGATAAGTCGGTACGAGCTTGTAGAGGAATATCAATACTGTGCCTATAATAGTCATACTAAAACATCTCTAAACTGCTGTTTCCTATTTAATTAGTGTTACTAAGGTTTAATTTTAACAAGACAGTCTTATAATAAAGTAAACACAAAAGCAATAAGACATATTAAATCTCACAGCTCCAAAATACAAAGAATTGCTTTTCAATAAGATTTAACAGCCAGATAAACCTGTTGAAATGAGCACAGTCAATAGAACTCTGATTTTTAAGAACTCTTGAAAAGTCTCATTTAAAATGAACTGAGTAGTAGCCCTCCCAGCCTCGAATTGCCAAAGTAAAAACAGAAGGCTACGTACCTGTCGCTGTAAACATAGGTGATTTCTGTTGTGTAAATGTTGATGGTTGTTAGACAGTGGGGAAGGCCAGCCCCGAGACTGATACTGCAGCTGAGTTTGAGCCATGTCAGAAGGCCTCGCTACAAGATGCGAAGTGAACTGGCGATCGAGGTCATGATCTAAAACATGATTTGAATTATCTTGTCCAAATGGTGATTCATCAAATTGGGGGAGGAGACCCTCCTGTAAGAGGTCTTCTGGGTCAAGTCCTGCAAATGGTTCTGTATGAGATTCCACTTGATGAAGTAAATTCTCTTCTAAAGATGAAAAGCCATTAGTTTCCACATGGTCATTAAAATGACCCATTGGAGGTCCTGAGTCAACAGGATCTGGGAAGTTCATGTGCACAGGTGATAATTTTGAGTTGCTATAATTACCCTGAGGATGTGACGAATGCAAAATTTGAAAATTGTTTGAATTTAGTGATGGAGTGGGGTTTAGGATATGCTGAGTGGATTCTTGCTTCATTCCCCTGTGAGGCGAAAAGGAGTTACTTCCAGAAAAATCAGACAAAGGCTGATTTGTATGAGTGGGGGCGAGACCTGCAGATGACTGAAGGAGACTGCTTGGTGACATGTGACCACTGGAGAAGGAATAGTGTGCGGGAAATTGTTGCGAGTTACTCACAGAGCAGGAAGTCATACTTGGAGAGGGTCTGTTATAGTTGCCTTCCTGGTGACTGCTGCACTTGAGGAAGTGTGCAGGAGGGTTTGCAGTTGGAGAAAACTGCACTGGAAGAGTCTGCTGTGAGGAGGGAGCACTGGTTAGGTGGTTAACATTAACTCTGTGCGCGCCAGAAACGTTAGCATCTATAAAATTTTTAGCCTGGCCGAGAGAGTTTTGCCCTGGGTTAAGGTTACTTCTGTTCTGTTGTGAGCGAAGGGAAGAACACTGTGTTGGATGCTCGCTGGCCTGAAATAAGGCAAAATCATGGTGCGCCACAAAGCTTTTATTTTGATGCAGAGAGTGTGAATGTCCTTGTTGATGAAAGGGGGATCCATTTTGATTAGATAGGCCAGTAGCTGTCTGGTGGCCCCACATTGGACTGCCATCTGCTACATCTTGAAACAAGCCATTGGGTTGGTTTGGGGGGTGGATTGGAGAGCAATTAAATTGAGAGTGTGGAGACAACACATGTTCAACTGGGCTGCCGAAAGACTGATTAACCTGATGGAATTTCATTGAGTCAAATTGATTTAACGGTTCAAAGTCCGCTATCTTCTGATGGGTTGGAGTACCGTGAACATGGTTTAGTGAGTCTATGTGCAAAGGTTCAAACTCTGCACCCAGGTTCAGCTCGTCAACGAGTGAGACAGGTCCCGGCTGTACAAATGCATCATCTGACAAACCTTCTAGGGTCTCACCAAAAAGATTAGCATCGTCAAAAAAGTCCATCATTGGGTCTGTCATTTTGAAACTCCAGTGACAATTTGGGTTGTCCACTCCAAATAAGAGTATGTTCAGCTTCCCTGTCGTAGATATTACTGTATCATTTCTGAGGGTTGTCAACTAGTCCACAATAGGCCAGCGTTCATTATTGCGCTACATAATGGCATGTCATGAAGCGTCAAAATCCTAGGAAAATAAGAACAAAAGTAATTTAAATTTAGTAGTAAGTATTCACTAAACTTCTATCAAGAAAACTTACAGAGTACTTTGTATGTGACAATTCATTGCAAATAGGTTATTAATATTCTATACAGAAGAAAACAGGCTCCTGTGGGGAACCCAACTATTCATTTAAAGGTACAAATGCACATCACTTTACTTGAATGCATATATCATGATGAAAGAATGTAAAGTAACCCTAGGAATAGCAAATGGTGCGTGACACGCAGGTGAGATGTCTCGGACTCCCAGCACCTCTATGCAGTGAGTAGGTTATCTAGGCACTGCCCTTCCAAATGGTGTATGTTGGAGAGCTAGTGTCAGATATTCTTGGGTTAGTTAGAGAATTATGATCACATGCTCCAGGTCTCATGGGGTATATGCAGAAAAGCCAGAAGTGTAATTGTAAAGATGTCATGAGAAGGTGACTCAGAATAAAATAAAACTCGTTTGATTAGCTGACGGCACTAGCTGGAGTCTGCTGCGAGCTGCGCTGGGGCACACCCTCACATATTTCATGAGGTGCCTTTGCTTGTCTGGCATGGAAGATCGGCCTGACAGTCAAGTGACTTAGGTATCTGTGAAGCAAATGCAAGTATCTTCCTGTAATCAGTTTTATTTATTACTCCATCTCAAGTGAAACTGCTAAATCACAAGGATTATGCATGTTTCATATTTTATTAATCAAACTATGGAAATACTGAAATTCAAGCTAAATAGAAAACAAACATTTATTATTATATTAGCCTGAGCTAAATAAATAATAAACTGGTCTTAAGACAATCTAAAAAAATAAAGCTTAAGTTGAGCAGTGGTGTCACACTCCTTTAATCCCAGCACTGGGGAGGTAGAGGCAGGCGGATCTCTGTGAGTTTGAAGCCAGCCTGGTCTACAGAATGAGTTCCAGGATAGCCAAGGCTACACAGAAACCCTGCCTCAAAAAACCAAACCAAACCAAACCAAACAAAAAAACAAAAAAACAAAAAACCCAACCTCTAGATAAAATTTCTACTCACTATACTCACTATGCAACTGTAGAGATTTTTTTTTTTTAATCCTGAAAAGTACCAGCTATCAAATATTTGTTAATTTTTGTGGGTTTTTTTGTATTTTTTTTTAGACAGGGTTTCTCTGTGTAGCCTTGGCTGTCCTGGAACTCACTCTGTATGTAGATCAGGCTGGCCTCGAACTCACAGAGGCCTTCCTGCCTATCTCCTGAGTGCTGGGATTAAAGTCACCACCACCTGGCTCAACTACCAAATCTGAATAACTTATACCCAGGTGTTAATGTATTCCTAGTCACAGTGGTAGTTATTGCTCTAATAAGCAACAGGTGGCCACATTTGGCAATGCATGCTTACACTCCCAGCGCCTAGATGGTTAGGCCGAAAGAGCCAATGTAGACAGTCTGGACTAAAGTGTAAAATCTTATCTCAAAACAAAACAAAACAAAACAAAAAACAAACACTTCATATTCCAACTAACTGGAGAAAACTATACTGTAACATGGGAAGAATTAGAATATAATGAAGGAGAAGTTTAAGGAGATAAAAATCCAGGTACTATAGCCATTCTTTAATCACAGAACAGAATATTAGTCACTAAGCACAAACCATAAGGGGAAATGGAAACAATAGCTAACAGCAATTTCTTCATCCTTAACTTGATTTTAGGAAAAGTAGATACAATAAAAGAATCACAAAGACCATATTACTGTATGACTTTAGGATTTCACTGGATTATAATATATTATATTAAATGATGCAAAATATGTCTACAGTACTTGTCAGATGAAAACCTAGTTTTTACTTCTGCAAAATGAAAAGTTTACATGATAATACAAACCTGCAATCTAAGTATTCAGGCGGCAGAGGCAGAAGGATCTCTGGGAGTCTACAAAGTTTCGGGACAGTCAGAGTTATATGGTGAGATTCTGTCTCAAAACACAAAAACAAAACCCCACCAACAACCAGGGTGGTTTTGAAATACACATTCCCATCCACATGGGAGGATTATGAGTTCAAGGCCAGCTGTAGTAATCTGGTGAGAGACTGTATCAATAATAAGTAAATAAAGAATATACAACTATTTGTGAGTCAAGGGTACTTGAGTAGCTCCCGTACTACCCGAAAAGATAGTCCACAATAATATGTAAATTCCGCCCTCTCGGGCCTGCCTCTCAGGTGTGTTCTAGGAGAAAGAGAGGGAACAACCCAGGGGATACCAAAGAAACACCCGGGGCGCATGCCTGTAATAACAAACAACTCTTCAGGAGGCCAGCCTGAGCTACATGAAACGTCATCAAACAAACAAAAACCAGGAATAAGCAAGCAGACGAACCGCCCATAGGGAACAAAAGAAAACTTTTATAAATTATGTGTCTGATAAACAATTTTTATCCAGCCAGATAATGGTGGTACACATCTTTAATCCCAGAACTCAGGAGGCGGAGGCGGAGGCGGAGGCGGAGGCGGAGGCGGAGGCGGAGGCGGAGGCGGAGGCGGAGGCGGAGGCGGAGGCGGAGGCGGAGGCGGAGGCGGAGGCGGAGGCGGAGGCGGAGGCGGAGGCGGGCAGATTTTTGAGTTTAGGGCTAGTGTGGGCTACAGAGCAAGTTCCAGGGCAGACAGGGCTACTCAACAGAAGAATCTTGTCTCGAAAAATATAACAAAACAAAAAAGAACTTATATTTAAAACACCTAAGAACTTATATCTAGAACAAATAAAGCAGTTTCATCAAGTTTCTAATAATATTTTTTTTTAGCAGTGGTGCACGCCTTTAATCCCAGCACTTGGGAGGCAGAGACAGGCAGATTTCTGAGTTCGAGGCCAGCCTGGTCTACAGAGTGAGTTCCAGGACAGCCAGGGCTATACAGAGAAACCCTGTCTCGAAAAACCAAAAAAAAAAAAAAAAAAAAAAAAAAAAAGAATATTTTTTTAAAAACTCAGGATACTTCTCCAAAGATATATAAATCTCTAGTAATGACATGAAAAAAAAAAACCAATCTCATTAATTACACAGAACTATAAACCAAAGCAATAAAAGATCACTTCTTGGCCCATTAGGAAGACAAAGTAAAAACATCAAGAAAATAACTGAATGCAAGAGGGGTTAAGCAAAAAAAGAGAGAGTAGTTGAACTTACGCCATTAGTGATGGGGGTGTAGCTTCTGTAGAAAAGTCTAGTAAGTCCTCAAAAATTTGAAAACACAATTTCTGTATAGTTTAATAATTCCACTACTAGGTAAACCCAATGGAATTGAAAGCAGAAACTTCAACACAAACTTGCATATCAATGCCCAGTGCAGTATTTATTTGCAATATCAAAAAGGGGAAATAACCGTCTAACAATTGATAAGTAGATAAATAAAAGCATGATACATTAGTACAATGAAGTATTATTAGGTAATAAAAAGAAGTGAACTGGACCTGATCGTATTGGCTTGTAATCACAGTTACTTATAGATTGAAACTGGAAAGTCATGAATTCAAGGTCGGCCAGCCTGGGCTACAGAGTGAGTTCATAGTAGACTACATGACTTGCTGAGATCTTGTCTCAAAATTAAAAAAAAAGGCTGTGGTAGAATTCTTTTATAACATGTATAAGGACCTGGGTTCAACACCCAGTATTACAAAAACTAATTATCTAACAAAAATAAAACATTGACTCATAACTCAGAACTGTGAAAACCTTACAATTACAGAGGCTTACTCTGTATCTCCTCCCCTTTTTGAGACAGAGTTTCAATACATATCCTAGGCTGACCTCAAGCTTGCAATCTTCCTAACAAATCTACAGAGACCAGTAGTAGATTAGTGGTTATAATGCTGAAGGCAGGATGGGTGTGTGGTGTGACTGGTGAGCAGTGAGTACTGGCCATGGGTTATAGGGTTTCATTTTGAGGTGATGAAAATGGTCTAAACTGGTTACAGTGATATTTAAATAACTCTGGGATTACTAGAAACCACGGCTGGGTGTGGTGATGTACACCTGCAAATCTAAGGAATCTTAGGTTGGAAGTCAGCCTAGACTAAAAAAGAAAGACTCTGTCATCAAAAGGGAAGAAGAGGGTCTGGAGAGATGGCTCAGCAGTTAAGAGTACTCAGTTCTCTTCCAGAGGACCTGAGTTTGGGTCTTAGAACTCACAGTGGGTGGCTCACACGAGACTGTGACTCCAGCTCCAGAAACTCTGACCTGACACTCTTTTTTGGCCTTCATGGGCACACAGATACATGTGGCATACACTCATACATACATACATACATACACGTAAATAAAAATAAATCCTTAAAACTAAAGGGGGGGGGGAGTGAGGCCAGTGAGATGCCCTGGCAGATAAATCTGCTTGCTTTTATGGCACATGTGCAACCACACACGCACACCATGCTTATTTACACGTGTACAGCCAGACACACACACACATAAGTAATAAAATTTTTACAAAGGGGATAAGCCAGTAAATTATTCATTTAAATGGATTAAATCATATAGTATGTAAACTACATCAATAAAGTATTTTAAATCTTTAATTGGTGTATAGTCACTATAAATGATACGAGGCTTCATAAGATCATACAAGTATAAAGCTTACTTAAGCATATCACTCCAGGCACCAACTCCCTCTTCTCGCCTCTGCTTTCTTGTTTTTCTAAAACAATATAACTTTATTCTTCTTTACGCTAGAAAGAAATCCTCTGTGGAGTTGGGTGTAGTATATGTTTTTAATCTTAATATGAGCGAGTCAAGAGGCAGGCACATATTTGTGAGTTCAAGGCCAGCCTCCAGAGCAAGTTCTAAGACAGTTAGAAATACATAATAAAGACTCTAGCAAAAACAAGCAAACAAACAAAAAACCCAACAACTTGCCCCAACACACACACACACACACACACACACACACACACACACACACACACACACACACACACGGAGTCAAGTAGTAGGGCTGAAGCAATTAATTCTTAGAGACAAGGTACCTTGCTGGAAAAGTCCAAAGTATTCTACCTTTTTAAATCCACCTACCTTTCTATCCTAAGAAGGAACATAATCTAACTTTTCTACTTGGGCATGCAGTGCGGGACACGCACTAACCTGACAGCTTGCCCTGCTCCACTGGGGCACCAGACAGATGACTTGGCTGTTAAGAGCCATGCACTGCTCTTGAGATGACTTGGCTGTTAAGAGCCATGCACTGTTCTTTCAGAGGACCTTGGTTTGGTCCCTAGCACCTGCATTAGAGGGCTCACAGCTGTTTTTAACTTTGGCTCCAAGGGACCCAACAACGTCTTCTGACCTCAGTAGGCAATGTACTTCATGTGCACAAATCTATGTTCTGACACATACATGTATAAACAATTAAATTTTTAAGAAAAAAGACAAAAGACATTTATTCCAGCATTCTGGAGTCAGAAGCAGGTGGAACTCTGTAACTTCTAAGGCAGTCAGGGCTGCACAGTTAGGCCTTGCAAACAAACAACAAAAAACAAACAATAAAAACATGCCAGTCTTTGGTTCACTAAAAAAGAAAAACAAAAAGTAACAATGAGCCTTACTGACTTCATAAAAGAAAAACTCTAGGAGATAGTATACTGTCATTTACAAGGTTCCTTATTAGTAGCAGTAAATAAAAACAAAAACGTCAACAAAAAAAGCCTACTACCTGTCCTAAGTACTTGATATGATTAAGTTTATACTGCATATTAAAACGTTTTCCACATCAAAGGAAGATGTCACCTTTCCTACAACTCCTAAGAATACGTGACAGAAAAACTTTATGCCAGAATGCGACAGACCAACCAAGGGACTATTAGTAGACAAGGGAATTTTTTATTTAGAGTATCTTAAAATGTAATTTACATAATTTTAAATCATTTTATGATTTTATGTGTATAGGTGTTTTACCTGCATGTATGTCTGTGCACCAGATACATGTACTGCCTGCAGAGCTAGAAGACAGGACCCCCTGGAACTGGAGTTACAGACTCCTGGTAGTCTCCATGTTGGTACTAGGAGCTAAATACAGGTTCTCTGGAAGAGCAGGCAGTGCTTGTAGTCACTGGGCTATTTCTCTAGCCCCTTACAATGCAATTTTCAAAATAGAAAGCTCAGAGAGTTTTGAACAATGAATATTAGAAGAAAATATGTAAATCTACAAATAATGGAATCAATAATATCTCAACATTGTTTAGACCTTTTAAATGGCAGCAAGGACTACTAAAATCAGGACAGAATTAAGAATTAAAATATATAGGATCTTGTATTCTACCCATAAGGATATTTCTATTTACTTTTCAATTTGGTCTTCTTTCCTTTCCTGGGGAATTTTACCTGCTAGACTAGATACATATATTACAGAAAAACAGTCTCTAGCCTACAGCTGAAGTATTCCAATTGAGCCTCCTAAACCTTTAGAGACATTTTTGAAATTTCTTCTCATAAGCAAGGGAGCTTATACCTATAGTCCCAGCACCAGAAGACTGAGGCAGGATTGCTTCAAAACCAGTTTGGGCTGCACAGTGAACTCTAGGCTACACCTTCCCCCGGCCATTCTGTCTCAAAAGAGAAGAAAAACCAACCAGCCAACCAAACAACCAAACAACCAAACAACCAAACAACCAAACAACCAAACAAAAAACCAAGCAATGTATTATGTGTGTGTTACTGGGGAATAAACTCAGGGACTTATTAATATGTTAGTATAGCCACATCACTAATCCTATTTTTTTTTTTTTTTTTTTTTAACTTGAGGCAGAATGTAAGTCACTCTGGCTCACCTTAAACTTGAGGAAATCATGCCTCAGCCTTCTGAGTATCCAGATTATATACAAGAGCCATCATCACCACACCCACCTTATCTCTTGATATCAGTTTTATTCCCACTGTCCTCTTAAATTGACCCTACCAAAGGCATACTGCTACTCTCCTCCCTGTTCACTCTGTTTCAATTGTCAGCAGTATTTGTTACAGCTACCAGGGAGGATTCTCCTAAAAGCTTAATGACAAACAGGAAACCCACTCACTTTTTACCTTTTTCTCTTAATGTTCAATTTCAGACTCTATAAATGATTCTTTCCTCTAGAACAGTGGTTCTCAACCTTCCTAATGTTGCAACCTTTAATACAGTTCCTTATATTGTGGTGACCCCTGAACCATAAAATTATTTTTGTTGCTACTTTGTAACTAATTTTGCTACTGTTGTGAATCATAGTGTAAATATCTAATACTCAGGATGGTCTTAGGAGACCCCTATGAAAGGTCATTAGACACCCCCCACCCACCAAGAGATCGTGATTCACCAGTTGAGAACTATTGACCTGGATGTTGGTAGTACTTGGGGGCACAATAACCTCTAAATGTTGAGGGTACTTGGGGGTACTCTAATCTTTTTTCATTTCTCTTTATACTGACTCTCAAGATACTTTTAACTAGTCTCATGATGTTTTTTTTTTTAATTTTTTTTTTTGTTGTTGTTGTTTTGTTTTTTGAGACAGGGTTTCTCTGTGTAGCCCTGGCTGTCCTGGAACTCACTCTGTAGACCAGGCTGGCCTCGAACTCAGAAATCCGCCTGCCTCTGCCTCCCAAGTGCTGGGATTAAAGGCGTGCGCCACCACTGCCCAGCTAGTCTCATGATGTTAAATGTCACATATGTTGGTAATTTCCAAATTTATGTCTATTATATGGCATATTTATATCTATTTATATTTATAAATAAATATTTCTATCTAATTTATATCTATTATATATCATATCTCCACCTAACAAATACTTGGTTTCTTCTCCTGTGCAGTAGATATGACACTAACCCTTGCTATTGACTTGGCTGTGTTTTATCACAGTAAGCAGCAGGTGTGACCTTATGGTGGTTGTTCTGGGTCACTTTGCTCACAGTCCTCCAGTGATTCTGTATTACACCCATAATGAAAGTGGCACTCCCCATTCTGACTGCACTATAGCACCCCCACCCCCACCTCAACAGCTCTCTGCCCTCACAGTCTGCTATCCTCTCTTCTGCCACAAAGTTAGTTGGTTCACTAAAAAGGCAGGCAGGAGAGAGTGAAGTCAGCAAAATGGCCCAGTAGGAAGCCTCAAACACCCTTCTTTCCAATGTTTCAAAAAAACAAGCAGAAATCATCAAAACCACCTTTAGCAGGAACCTGGAAAACAGCCAAAGGTTTACAACTAAGACAATGATGGGGAAAGTAACAAAAAGCAAATCCTTATCATTAAAGAAAACTCATGTTAGCATGTGCAGAGAGCAGTGGGAAGAGGTCTAAGGTGAAGAAGAGACCCGGGACTCAGCCCCCAGCACCAAAATGGAGTCTGAAGCCAAGCTAAAGAGAGACTTCAGTGACTAGCCACTTCATAGGATGCTGGCAAAGAGCCACTCAAAAGGGAATGACCCCAGTCTTCAACCAACAGGAGCGGAAAACTCTGGAGCAAGATGTAAAATAATCTTATTTACAGATTTGCAATATCAAAGGCTGAATATGTCCATTAGAGAGAGAGAGAGAGAGAGAGAGAGAGAGAGAGAGAGAGAGAGAGAGAGAGAAAGGGGGGGAGAGGGAGAGAGAGAGAGAGAGAGACCTTAACATATATAAAAGAAAAAGAAAAAAAGGGAGGGAGAAGAAAGAAAGAAAGAAAGAAAGAAAGAAGGAAGGAAGGAAGGAAGGAAGGAAGGAAGGAAGGAAGGAAGGAAGGAAAGAAAGAAAGAAAGAAAGGAAAGAAGGAAGGAAGGAAGGAAGGAAGGAAGGAAGGAAGGAAGGAAGGAAGGAAGGAAGGAAAGAAGGAAGGAAAGAGAGGGACACATAGATTCTGTCCCTAAGAAAGTTACTGAATGTAGCAGACAAGGAATTAATACAATCTGTTAGATATGCTCAGGGAGCTAACAGCAACCATGGCTCAAGGGTGACTGACAGTCACTGGGACAATGATATAAACAAAATAAAAATACTAATACTTAAGTAGACTTTTTTAAAGGGACCAATCAGGAAGTCTGGAGCTGAGAAGTAGAACAACTCTGAAACTGAGAGAGGGAGATTTAATCACACAAAGGAAGACAGAGAGCATGGCGGGGAGCCATCATTTGAGGAACGTGAAGAAAGAAAATGAAGAGAAGTGTGCAGGCTGAGACTTGATAACATCAGCACCACAGGGGGTGACTCTGGAGCAGGGAGGGAAAGGGACACAAAGGTGGCTAAAAACTCCCAAACCAAATGAAAGACAGGAACTTTTTTAAAAATATTCTTAAGTGTGCATGTATGTGTGTCTGTATATCCTGCCGTGCAGAGTACAGAAGGAGCCAGAACAAGACGGTAAATCCCTAGGGCAGTAAGCTGCCTGGTGTTGGTGCTGGAAACCAAACTTGGGGCCTCTGAAAGAACAACCTGTGCTCTTAACTCAGGTTCTGTTCCCAGCACCGCAGAGTGGTTCACAAGTATCTCTAACTCCAGTTCCATGGAATCCAATATCCTATGTAAATGCTGGCAAAAAAGTCTACACATTAAACCTTTTTAAAAGAAAAAGACGAAGTCATGAACTTAGTGCCATGGTACAGGATAAGTGTCAGGACTTGGATAGGTGCAATTGTTTTTCCCTCTTCAAAACACAACTCATAATGTTCTAGAGCTACATAACTGCTCTATGTATCCCTGAAATGTTGATAATAATCTACATTACTTATAATTTCAACTCTTTAATTCAAAAGTAGCCCCAAGAGACGACTCAAGCCTCTTGACTAGAATTCAATCCCAGAAACCATATAATGGATGGGGAGAACGGGTTCCAGAGAGTGACCTCTGACCTCCTATCAAGTGGGACATGGCACCAATTCACCGACACACACACACACACACACACACACACACACACACACACACACACACACACACCATGTACAGAAAATATAAATAATAAAATAAAAACTAAAAATAATAGCAATCATAAGTTAGTACTTGGAGGGGACGGGAAAAGATAGCAAGTTGCCAGTCAGTCTGAGCTAACTAGTGAAAGTGTCTCAAAAAGCATATGTAACCAGCAAACAAATAAATAAATTAATGCCAAACTTAAGATTCACTCATGGCCAGAGAATGATGGCTCAGTGGTTAAGAGTTCATCCTACTTTTCCAGAGAACTCAAGTTCCATTAATACCATGTCAGGTTGGCTCCTGATCTACAGGATCTGACGTCCTCTTCCTGTCTTCTCAGGCACACATACATCCACATGAATAAAAAAGTAAAATAAAAAAAATGTAAATTAAATTCACCAGTTTGTGGTAGCATGCTCCTTCAATCCCAGAACTTGGGAGGCAAAAGCAGGCAGATCTCTGAGTTTGAGACCAGCCTGATAGAGCTCCAGAACAGGCAGGGCTACACCAGCCTGACGGAGCTCCAGAACAGACAGGGCTACAAAGAGAAACCCTAGCTCGATAAAACCAAAAACAAATTAATGAAATAGAAATTATATTCAAGTCATTTTGAGACCCTGCCTCAAAACAACAACAGCAACAAAAATAGATTCCACCGAAAATTCAGAAAGAGTATCTAATAAATACAAGTCAGTCACAGCATAGTTAGATGAGGCACAGGTTAAATCTTCACTGCCAGGCTCTCCTCTGGTGAATCTCTCAGTCTTTTCCTCATTTGACCATCTAAGTCACAGGTGGCAGAATTTAGGAAGAATATACTCAAAGTCCTAAAACACAGTGACTCAGTAATTATAGACTCTCATTAGCCTGTAGAGCTAGAAGTGTAAGTCAGAATTTTCTGATGAGCTCCTGAAAGAGTAACACAACTGCATTGTACTTGTTGTGCAATTCATTTGTTTAATTTGTTCTTGTGTGTGTGAATGAGTGTGCTGCTTGCTTGCATGTCTAATCACCGCTCTCTCCCTGGTGTTTCAAATATCTTCGAAACTAAACTTGGGTACTGTTTTTTTGCAAGGTTTTACACACACACAAAGAGAGAGAGACAGAGACAAAGAGACAGAAAGAGACAGGGGGGGGGAAGCACTGCTATACATTAACTTTGTATATTCTGTATCTTACACACAGTGTTCTCATTCTCGATCTGCTTGTCTGTCCTTTCTACTAAACAGGATGAGCAAGTCTTTTCATTCCTACTATCTATTATAAATTCTTGGCCTGTAGTAAGTACATACTTTCAGAAATTCAACAATGCCAGAACTAAGCTATCCTCTGGCCTCCTCGCATAGATTGTACCACGGCACAATGAAGATGAATGAGTAACAAATGAATAATACCTTGGGCTGGACGGGTATCTCAGCAGTGAAGAGCACTTGTTGCTCTTGCAGGGGCCCCAGGTTTAGTTCATGACACTCACAGGGTGGCTCATGAGTTGTTCCAGATCTACCGCCCTCTTCTGCCCTCCACAGGTACCAGGTATAAACACAGTGCACAAGCATGCAACAGGTAAAACACTCACACACATAAAATTTTTAAAATATGTATCAAAAAAATCAAAATGGGGGCTGGAGAGATGGCTCAGCGGTTAAGAGCACCGACTGTTCTTCCAGAGGTCCTGAGTTCAATTCCCAGCAACGACATGGGGCCTCACAACCATCTGTAATGGGTTCTGATGCCCTCTTCTGGAGTCTCGAAGAAAGCAATGCTGTATTCATATACATAAAATAAATAAATCTTTAAAAAAAAAATCAAAATGATTTGTTAAGGTGGGATGATAGCTATTCTTGGTTGTCAACTTGACTAGATCTGAAATTAACTAAAGTCCAAAACCTGTGAGAAATTTTTGCTTAATTTGAAGTAGATAGATCAGCATCTAATCCAGATCTTGACTGGGAAGACACACCTTTAATCTGGGTCATGCAATCTGCTGGAAGCCTACATGAGGATATGGAAGGACACTTTTGCTCTGCCTGCGTGCTCGCACCTGGCTAGCAAATCCATTCCTTGACTGGCACTGGTGCATCCTCCTCTGGGATTCCAGCGTATATAAAGACCCGCTGAGACACTCCGCCTTGTGGACTGAACAACTACTGGGCTCTTGGACTTTCTGTCCATAGGCAGCCACTGTTGGACAGTGGGACTGCAGCCTGTAAACCACTCTAATAAGTCCCCCTTTTATATACAGAGACATTTATTCTATAAGTTCTGTCACTCTAGAGAAGCCTGACTAATACAGAAGGCAAGCACAGTTATGGATATTTTATGACATTTAGCAAAAAAAAGCCCAATGATCTGATTTAAATTCACAAACATCCCTTACAGGAAGAACACTTTCCATGAACAACTCTACACAAGAGCCTGTAGCGCAGCAGTCCTGTGAGGTTGGTTTTGGCTTTTTGAGGCAGGGTCTCTGTAGAAACTCACTACACAGCCCAGGTTCTAACTGATAGCAGACACCCTGCCTTCACAGACGTGAGCCACACTGTGCTGGACGATGGCTGTGTCCTCTGGGAACTGGCTAGCGTGGCTGGAACCGTACGGCATCACTGACTTTGCCACGAATCCTAGGAACGTCATTGTGAAGCTCTGCTTCTTCTCTGTAACGTGGGGAAGGGCGGTCATATGTGGGAGGACTGTAATCCAAGACACTCCAAGGAAGATGCTATGCAAATGCTTCGTGGTTTCCAACTAAGCTTCTTGGGGTGCTGATCTGTAACCATTTAAAGGAAGACGGGGCTTTCGGCTTCCCCTTCTCCACTTTAGCCCTACAAGATTTCACCTTCAAAATGTTTTGATTTTACAAATTTTTCTTTCAAGTAAAATTTTAGGAAAAAAGAGATTTATGTTTATATAATTAATATTTTCCTCATCAGTTAGCAAATCATTTACTAAATTAATCTGCTTACTTTGTTTGCATTCACATAATTTAGTCTTTGCATCTCGCAGAAAAGGGGAAAACATTTTTTTTGAAACTGGAGCTGGCTATGTAGCCCAGGCTGGGCCTTGAACCCTCAGCTATTTCCTGAGTCATTATTGGCATTACAGGTATACACCACTATTCCTGGCTGGCAAAAATGAAACAAAACAAACAAACAAACATGTAAAACACAATCTCATGAGAGTAGAAAGTCATACAATGATAAGACTATATATAGCTAGGCCTGGGGTGACATGACGCGGCATAAAATCAACCAATCTGGGCATCTCAGCCCTAAAAGAGCCCACACCAAACAACAAAAGAAAGGAAGACAGACGGACACTCAGTCTGTCTGTTCTTAGGGTTGCTAAAGATGGCTCAGCAGGTCAAGATATTCCCTGAACTCGGGTTGAGTTCTATCGCCAGAACCCAGATGGTGGAAGGCAGGTAGGCCTCTGACCTCCACGCTCGTGCTGTGACACACACACACACACCACCCACAGTGAGTACGAAACCAGAGGAAGAGCGGCTATGTAGCTCATCTCTGGTGTGGCCACCACAGTGCCCCACCCACAAGGAAAGCTACTCAAGTGTGTTCTAAGGCCATCCACTTGACCACTTCTCCCCCGACACTGCACTGCCATGGATTTTCTTTCTCGGAGTTCTTCTCGAAGTAATTTAAGACATTCAAGTTCTATTCAGGACTCATCATGTCTATCAAATTAAATTCACTTAGCATTTCAAAACTCAGGCAGGTCTTCAAACAAAGGCCGTTTCACATTCAAATCTTTGAGAAATTCCATTCCATTTTTCTTCAGATATTATAAATGATTGCTCTAAGATGTATTTCTTACTAAAGATATAAACCCCAACTTCATACTTTTTTTTTTTTTTTTGGTTTTTCGAGACAGGGTTTCTCTGTGTAGCCCTGGCTGTCCTGGAACTCACTCTGTAGACCAGGCTGGCCTCGAACTCAGAAATCCACCTGCCTCTGCCTCCCAAGTGCTGGGATTAAAGGCGTGTGCCACCACTGCCCGGCCAACTTCATACTTGTTTAAGGAAGCCAGCTACTACCTGAAGTCTCTGGCCTAGGCGGTGAGAGAACAATGACTTAAAAGCCTGCTTACAGATATATGTGCTCTGTCACTAGCTCTGGAAATTCTGCCTGCCAATCTCCAGTTTTAAAGGCTTGTTTTCTTTTACCCTTTTCTTGCTTTCTTTCTTTTTTCTTTTTTTTTTTAATGCTTTTGGTTTTCAGTTTTTGAATACAAGGTTTCACTGTCTAGCTAGCTCTGGTTATCCTGGAACTTAGTTTGTAGACCAGGCTGGCCTCAACTCACAGAGATCTACCTGCCTCTGACTCCTTAGCCCTGGGACTAAAGGCATGCAACACCACATCTGACTTATTTAAAAAAAAAAACAAAAAACTTATATATATATATATATATATATACACACACACACACACACATATATATACACACACACATATATATACACACATATATACATATACATATATATATACATATACATATATATAAAGGTGTCAGACTGCAGAGATGGATCACTGGTTAAAAGTCCTTACTATTTCATATAAAAGACCCAGGGGCTTACTTATGGCTTACAACTACCAGTAGCTCACATATATGTAAAATGAACAAATCTATCGTCAATATTAACCTCTGAAGATAATGAAGACTTACTAAATACATTAGGTTAATAAAACCACATAACTGAATTGATAATTAGTACTTTTATGTACTTTTATATGTGTGAATTGGTAAAAATTTGGAAAACAAGAAGGCACTATTGCTGGTTGAGAATGCACATGTCTGTAACCAGGTTTTCCACTCTTAGAAATACTAGCCCTATGTGCACATTCACTAAGACACATAATACACAAATGCTCATATATCTGTATGATGAATTATAGTCCAAAACTAAAACTGTGTCTATCAGAATAAACACAATGAAAACATATACAGTACTGTTTCTACATGGAAATATTTGAATCACATAAATACTACACAAAGAAATATATAGTATATCATTCCACTTAATAAAGTTCAAAACTAGGCAAAATTAATCTGCGGTTACAGCAGTCAGGATAATGGCCCCTCTGGAAAGACAGAAAGGGAGTGGTAATTAGAAGGGCATATGTGGGGGGGTTCCGGACTGCTAATGATAACGTTCTATTTTTTTTTTAACCTGGGTGGTAGTTGCAGAGATGTGTTTACCTTGTAATAAATCACAGACTTGTATACATGTGAGTTATATGCTTTTCTGCACATCTGTCATAATTTAACAAAAATAGTTTTTAAAAAGCTAACTGAGCTAGGCGGAGTGCCTCATGCCTGTAATTGCAGGCATGGGTGGCTGAAAGAGGAAGAGTGTCAGGAGTTTGAGCCAAGTTAGCTTGCACAGTGAGTTCCAGGTCCATGCTCAAAACAGCAAAACAAAACAAAATAATATGGCGAAGTATACAGAATATTTATAAATAACAGAAATAGATGTCACTCAACGAAAAAGGGCAAACAGCTTGCTCTACAATAGGACTTCCTAATGTCTGCATACTGCTGATTTTAAGATACTTTCACCAACATAAAAGCAGTAAGTATACTGTATACTTAGATAAATAGTAGATTCACTAAATTACAGAATAGCTCAAAGGTTTCCCTAATATCTAGACCTCAAGCAATTTAATTTTTCTGCACCTCACTTGGTTCAATTGGAAAGCGAAACAGGAATGTCAAATCTAGTCTGAAATCCCTTTGGTGGTCTTACATGTAAAGGTATAAGAAAAATTAACTCCACAAAGCTGTCCTCTGATCTCCAGATGTACACCATAGAACACACACAGATAATAAATGTTTCAAAGGACTGCTATAACATTTAAACATTCCTATATTAATTTTATTTATCATTAATGTATATGTATGTTCATATGTGTATGCACACACGTGTATATATGAGTATGGAGGTTAGAAGTCAAAGTATTCCTCTATTGCCGTCCACCTTATTATGTTTTAAGCACATATGGAAAGCAAAAGGTGACTTGCAGTCAGTCCTTCTTCTGGGGACCGAATCCAATTTCCTAGCTTTGGCAGTGAGTGCCTTTACCCATTGAGCCCTCAAAACTTCATATCCAATATAATCTTATAATTTAAAATTTTTACGAATTTTCAGCTGGGCAGTGATGGTACATGCCTTTTATCCCAGGACTAGGGAGGCAGAGGCAGGAAGATCTCTGAGTTCGAGGCCAGCCTGGTCTACACAGCAAGTTCCAGGACAGCCAGGGCTACACAGACAAATCCAGTTTTAGGGGAGAAAAAAAAGAATTTTAAAGACTAAGCATTCAAGAACTGAAGTATATTTGTTAGAGATCATCTTAGTTATGATTTTCTAAAAAGATTTTCTTTTAAGATGTACTTATTTAGCTGTGTGTGTGTGTGTGTTTTATATGTGTGCACATGCATATATGCAGGTGCCCATGGAGGCCAGAAGTGGGCCAGCATCCTTTGGTGCTGGTGTTTGTGAGTTGCCTGATGTCAGGGCTGGGATCCAAACTACACTAGTGGAGTAGTTAAGTGCTCTTAGCCCCTAAGCCATGTCCCCTGACCCTAGTTATCAAGTGTTAATGTAAGTTTAAATGTTGTTTCTTCTTTTTACAAAACATACTCTCTGAAAAAGCCAGGTGTGGTAGTGCAAACCTGGAGCTTCAACATTCAAGAAGCTAAAACAGTACGTTTGCAGTGAGTTCAAGATCAATCTGATCTATACAATGAGCTCTAGGCCAATCAGATGAGACTGTCTTAATTTACAAATCTCAAAAACAAGCAACAGAAAAAAAAACTTTATGAATACATTTTACTACAGTCTCACACATACATTAAACCTGCCCCAATGCACCTACCATTCACATAAAGGCAGACTCAGCTTTCTGAAGCACTGGTCTGCGGATGACATTCGAAGCTCGAGATCTGGCCAAACCCTTTCTTCCACTCATCATCTTCATCTCAGCAAATCACACAGCATCATCTTGTTCCTTAAGCCAGAAATCATCAATGAAATGATTGTCGATGCCTTTCCTAACATCAAGAAGCTGTTCCCTGCTTTCCACCCCACCCAGCCCTAAGCTCATGAGATGTTCAGTTTCTCTCAAATGCACGTGTCAGTAAAGGACATCTGTAACACAGTTAGAAGGTGCATAACCTTTTACTTTACAGTATCTTTACAGCGGGTACCACAGTACCAGCCACCACTCTGCCTCACTTCAACAACTACAGTTCTGCAATGTCATTGCTTTCCCTATTGCCTTCCTCCAACACATTTTCTTTTGTTCTTTTCTTTTTTTAATTTTAATGTTACTCCAGCTCCCCATTACTTTCTAATGGAATTTTCTGTACCTTTCAAACACCATCTCCTACTCAATCAGTCACAGGCTGGTACGGGTGAGAGTGGGGGGGTGCCTTTTTACTACAGTACCCTTTTCCCTAGACACTTATTATCCGAGTATGATAAAGTTACTATTAACCAATTCTGAATTTGTTCCCCAGTGCATTTCATGTCCCTGTTACATAGTCTGTAGTTCAAAGGAAACTGTAAGGACACATGACAAGACTTTAATAATTAATGGGAATTCTGGGGTTGTTTTTGAGTCAAGGTCTTGCTATGTAGTTCTAGTTAGGCTGGAACCCACTTCATCTGCAGGGATCCTCCTGCCTCTGCCTTCCAGTACTAAGATGACAGTCTTATGCCACCACTTATGGACCAGTAAATTAAAGCCAGTGAGAAAAATTAAAGTTCTGTACACTGTAACTAGTGTGAATTCTTTTTTTTTTTTTTTTTTTTTTTTTTTGTTCATTTGTTTGTTTTTTCGGGACAGGGTTTCTCTGTGTAGCCCTGGCTGTCCTGGAACTCACTCTGTAGACCAGGCTGGCCTCGAACTCAGAAATCTGCCTGCCTCTGCCTCCCAAGTGCTGGGATTAAAGGCGTGCGCCACCACTGCCCGGCCCTCCAACACATTTTCAAAATGGCTTTCTGAGATAAGGTCTCATGTATGTAGCCCAGGCTGGTCTCAAACTTGCTATGGAGTCAAGACTAGCCTTGATTTTCCTGTCACCACATCCCAAGTTCTGGGATTACAGGTATATGCTACCAGACCTGGCTCAAAAACAGTATTTAAAGAAAAAAAAAATCAGTGAAGTTCTTTCCTCAGAGTCTTCAAATATATTTTTCCTTCTCACAGAAATTTTCTTCTCTTTTTATCCTACTGACTCCTTATTTTTAATGTCTTAAGTTAAATGCCACTACCCGGGACACTCTCCCTTAACCACTGACTCTAAGATCCTTTACATCCATGTCTCATAACCATGTTCTTTTGCTTCACTGGATTCATCAAAACAATTGTCATTTTCAATGATTTACTTGTTATATCTTCACTATTAGATTGTAGGTTTCATGAAGGCAAGAATCGCTTTGTGTATTATCACTTAACGTGTTATAGCTACTCAGGTAAATTAAGGGAGAACAAACAATAAATGCTTCATGTGTGAATGGACACAAATCTACCATCATCGAAAGGACAGACTACAACAGTAGCTCCCCCTTCTCCCTTTCTCCCAGTGCCATTGGGTCTATTTGTTTCTAAAAAGGAGGAAAAAAAACGCTCCTGAAAACTTACAGCTGACAGAAAGTCAAGAGGCTGTGTGTGGTGCGTTCAACAACTGAGACTGAAGACTGAGATGTGCGATAGAGAGAGAAATGTCAAGAGTCACAATAACAAGAGGTGATTCTGTTCATAAAGTAGATTCAAACCTGAGCATTCAAGACAGGTTAGGTTCCAAGAGGTGGAAAGCTATAACACGAAGCCTCCCTCCCTTCTCCCCGTTAAGGACGTAAACAGAGGCACCAAGTTCTCAAAAATAGCTATAAAGATGGTTAACCAGCGACTCTCATTGGAGAAGTTAGTGTAAAAAGGCTAAATCTTGCATCATGTAAGTAATCTATCTCCTGTGTTGAGGCTATAATTAGAAAGCTTTAGAGGGCTCAAATCTTTCTGTAATGGTTCATAACTTTCTTCTGGCTTTTAAACCTTTCAAACACTCATCAACATACTTCTACTCTGACCAACAGCCTCATTTTCTATATTCTTATCTCTCTATATATTTTACTTACTATACCTTACCTGATAAAATTCTCCACTAGATCAATTACTTCAGCCATTTTTTTTTTCTTTTAAAAAATATCTTAGCATTGGGGAGATAGATGGCTTAGTAGTTAACAGCACTTGCTGCAATTCCAGAGGACCTGGATTCAGTTCCCAGCACCCTCAAGGTAGCTCCCTGTTCCAGGGGATGTAACTCCCTCTTCTAGATACCTCATGATATCACGTCACATATGGCACCCCAACATACATGCAGGCAGATATACAAAAATAAAATCTTTTAAAGGGGATAGAGAGATGGCTCTGGATCACTTGCTGCCCTGGCCAAGGACCTGGACTCCCAGCACCCACATCCTATCTCACAATCATCCATACCCCAGTTCTAGGAGATCCAATGCTTTCTGACCTCCACAGGCACCAACCAGGCATATGGTACACATACAAACATGCAGGCAAGACACTTGTACTCACAAAGTAAAGCTTACAAATTAAATACACACAATGTATTTCATGTGCCTGTAATCTCAGCAGTTGGCAGGCAGAGGGAAGAGGAGCTCTTTGAGTTCAAGACCAGTCTGGTCTACATAACCAAGTTCCCTGATAGCCAAGATTATATATTGAGACTCTGCCTCAAACGAAATAATAAAAATGTATCTTTTTTAAAATGTAATTTATTAGCTGGGCATGGTAGCATAAACCTTTAAGCCCAGCACTTGGGAGACAAAGGAAGGTGGATCTTGCAAGTTACAGGACAGGGAGAAACCCTGTCTCAAAACATAAAAAAATTAAAAGGAGACTGAGTTAAAAAATAACAGTTCAGTGGCAGAGTACATGTACTGCATGTAAAAGGCTCTAGCTGGGCCTCGCACTACACACACATACACAGAACCTGCACAAAGCCTGGTGCACTGGCACGGGACAGTGCTACCAGTTATTTCGAGAGAATCATGAGTTTGAATGCAGTTTGGTCAATATAGCAAAATTTTTGTTTCGTTTTGCTTTGTTTTTTGTTTTTCGAGACAGGGTTTCTCTGTGTAGCACTGGCTGTCCTGGAACTCACTCTGTAGACCAGGCTGGCCTCGAACTCAGAAATCCTCCTGCCTCTGCCTCTCAAGTGCTGGGATTAAAGGCGTGTGCCACCACTGCCCAGCTAATATAGCAAATTTTATGCATGCACTCACACACACAAGTAGGATATACAAATTGCCAATTTATTGATTTAATGATTTTTGTTCTGGGGGTTTTTGTTTGTTTTAGGATTTTTTTTTTTCTTTTCCTTTTGAGACCAGGTTTCTCTGTGTAGCCCTGGCTGCCCTGGAACTTGTTCTGTTGACCAGGCTAGCCTCAAACTCAGAAATCTGCCTATCTCAGTTTCTCCAACATTGAGATTACAAGTATGCACCACCACCACCCAGGATACAACTTCTATTAGACTGCATTCAATTGCTTTAAATAGAGTTGAAGCTGGGTATAATATCGAATGCCTTTAATTCCAGGACTTGAGAGGCAGAGGCAGGCAGACCTTTGTGAATTTGAGGCAGCCTGGTCTACATAGTGAGTTCTAGGATGGATGGATAAACACAGACAGACAGACAGACAGACAAAGACCCTGTTTTAGTGAGCAAGAGAGTTGAGATAAAAGTCACCCAAGACACTTCAAAGGTGAAAATTCTGTTATTTCATTCATTTTAATGTTTTTCTATAGTTTCATTAAGGGTAATAGTTTCTTACCTCAATGCATACCTACTGACATGAGAGTTTTCTTTAAAAAAAATTTTTTTTGTGAAAAACCAACTATACCACTGTTTTTAAACCTTTGCCTTTTGTTAACACAAAATGCTTTGTGTGTGTGTGTGTGTGTGTGTGTGTGTTTTGATGACAGATCTCATGAAATACTCAGAATCCTAAAATTCTAAAGCTAGGGGAAGCGGCTTTTTCTTTTTGATATCGGGTCTCGTCACGTATCCCTTGCAGACCTGGAACTCCTATGTAGAACAATCTGGCCTTAAACTCAGAGATCCACCTGCCTCTGCCACCTGAGTTCTGAGATTAAATAGTTTATGCTACCACTTCTGGCATCTGAGCAACTAGAGCTGCCTGGAATCAAGACACCTAACTATAGTTACACAGCGAGTTAGGACACAGTCTCAACTCATTCTCCCCAACAAATTCTCTAAGAAAAGGATTTTAATGTTACTCCAGCTCCCCATTACTTTCTAATGGAATTTTCTGTACCTTTAAAACACCGTCTCCTACTCAATCAGTCACAGGCTGGTACGGGTGGGGGGGGTGCCTTTTTCCTACAGTACCCTTTTCCCTAGACACTTATTATCCGAGTATGATAAAGTTACTATTAACCAATTCTGAATTTGTTCCCCAGTGCATTTCATGTCCCTGTTACATAGTCTGTAGTTCAAAGGAAACTGTAAGGACACATGACAAGACTTTGGTAATTAATGGGAATTTGGGGGTTGTTTTTGAGTCAAGGTCTTGCTATGTAGGTCTAGTTAGGCTAGAACCCACTTCATCTGCAGGGATCCTCCTGCCTCTGCCTTCCAGTACAAAGATTACAGTCTTATGCCACCACTTATGGACCAGTAAATTAAAGCCAGTGAGAAAAATTTAAGTTCTGTACACTGTAACTAGTGTGATTTTTTTTTTTGTTTATTTGTTTGTTTGTTTTTTCGAGACAGGGTTTCTCTGTGTAGCCCTGGCTGTCCTGGAACTCACTCTGTAGACCAGGCTGGCCTCAAACTAAGAGATCCTCCTGCCTCTGCTTCCCAAGTGCTGGGATTAAAGGTGTGTGCCACCACTGCCTGGCATTAGTGTGAATTCTTAAAGCCATATTAGAAACAGACGTCTTCTGGAACACATAACATAGTTTAACATGTTCAGAGGAATAGGTTAATTTCATGAAACATTTATTCAGCATCCAGCCTAAGGCTCTATGCTGCTTGTTGTTAGCAAAAGGGGCCACGTAAATTCAAGTGTTGTAACTTCAAGAGAAACACTGTGATCATCCTTTACACTGAAAACATCCTCCTGACCCTCTAAATGCGAAATTCTCTAAAGTTTGTATTCTATGTATGCACGTGTTTGCAGACCTCACGGTTCTTTCAAAATGATCGTATGTTTAGGTAGAGTAACATTACATAAAACAATCCCTATTTCCTGTTCAAATCATAAGTCAAAGACCTAGAGAATTAGAAGTCATAAAAAGTCGCATCAAAACTGGAAAACTAACTTCCTATAGTAATTCTAGTGGCTCAGCGGTTAGGAACACCGTTTGTTCCTTTAGAGGAGCCAGGTTCAAGTCCCAGCACCACCTACATGGCAGCTTACAACTCTGTAACTCCGGTTCCAGGGGATCCATGGCAGTGCCATGCACGTGGTACACACACAACACACACACTCACACACACACACATGCTGTGCTCCAGTAACCCCACTGTGTGCACGGGATGCCCTGTCACAAGGCTGCGGGACTAGGGAAGCATTTATATATATATAAAATCTTGTGTGTGTGTGTCCAGTTAAAATACCCATATGCATAAAATCTTTAAAAAGATTTAAATTTTTTATTTGTGTGTGTGTGTGTGTGTGTGTGTGTGTGTGTACAGATGCGTGTGCAGGTGTCCACAAATCAGCATCGATCTGGAGTTACACATGTCTTGAGCTGTCTGATCTGGGTGCTGGGATCTGAACTCTGGTACCAACACAGCTGTAAGTGCTCTTAACCTCTGAGCCATCTCTCCAACCCAGTGTGATGGTGGTTTTTATTAATCAACTTTATTGCATAGGGTAAGTTCAGGTAAATGGATAAAAGTCACATTAGGGTCCCCAGAAAAGTAACAGTGAAGCACTGTTAACACCTCGACTGTGTCACAACTTTAATTCGCATCTACTTTGTCCTGAAAAGTTTTTGCTTTCCCTTTTTTACCAGGCAAACCAAAACCAAAAAAGGAACAAGCAAATCAGCTCTCTGAGCTGGCAGCTGTGACAGGCCAGGAAGACACACGGGCTTTCCGGGTTCGTGCTTGGCTTCGGGATGGATGTCCGCAAGGAGAGCCTTGGAACCACCCAACACGTCCCACACCCTGACAGACTCCGAGAAAGCAGCAGCACTGGCAGGCGGGGATCCGCTGCAGACGCAGAGAGGCCCTCAAGGTGGCCTCAGGGGCGTGGGGAAGGCAGTAAGGGGGACCCAGAGGCAAAGCTTGGGGTAGTGCTGAGGACGTGCTGTGCTCCGGGGACCCCACTGTTCGCGCGGGACTCCTTGTCACGAGTAACCGAGGCAAGACAGCCGGTGGGGGACAAGGCTGCCAGACGAGGGAAGCCCGCGCCTAGGCGGGGACCGACCCTGGGGCAGGCCACGAGCAGCGCCGGGCCCATCGGGGTTCACCTCCGGCCCACGCAACAGGCGCAGCGCCGGGTCCCGACCCGGGGTACCGGACTAGGGGTGAGGGCACCGCTGCAGCCATGACAGGCGGGCGGGCCCCGGTGTGCCCGGCTGCACGTGCGGGCAGCGCCCCCCTCCCCGAACCCTAGCCCCAATCGTCCGCCCCTTAAGAGCGGGGAGCCCGCGCCCCGGGTGTGTGGGGGGCGCATGTACTCACCGCCACGACTAAGACTCCCCGCCGCCCCCCGCCTCGCCCTCTTACACTGACACGCGCGGCCGGCCGGGCGGGGGCGGCCTCCAGCGACCACCGGGCTATTAGACCCTCCCACGCCAGTCTCCACCAGTTGAGCAATGTTTGCTGTCCCGCTGCGCCCCGGGTGTCCTCCCCACGCCGGAGGAGGCGGGCGGCAGCGGCGAGCGGCGGCACTTACCGGCTGCTCGGCCAGGCCCCCCTGTCAGCGCCCGGCCGGGAGCGAAGGAGGGAGGCGAGCAGGGGCGCCGCCCCCGCCCCCCCTCGCGCCACGCACCCGCCTGATTGGCCCGGTTCACTCCCCCAGCGCGACCCCACCAGCCCCTGCGAGCGGCACTCCCGCAGCACCGGCGCCTCATTTGCATATCTGTGACCGCGCCGCTGATTGGCCCGGGCGCACAGGGGCGGCCGTGACCGGTGCAGCTCGGGTCGTCGTTCGGTCCGGCTAGGGCTACCCAAGAAAGGAGGATACCCACGCGGCTCCGAGCCCCTCCGCCTGGTCAGACCTCAGACCGAGGGCAGCAGGAGGCGGGGTTGCTACCCTGCTCCAGGGCGGTCCGCGCGGTTCCACGCGCAGCCCCCGGCGGCCTCCGGGCGGGGAAGGGCTGTGGCCGGGCGCCCTCTGGCCGGAGCGTGGGGCAGTGCAGAGCCCGCTTCCCCACCGCCACGTCAGGCCCCGCCACGTCAGGCCCCGCGGGCACGCCCCGGCTGCCCGAGGCCTGCGGGGTCGGCGCCGAGGTCACTCCCGCGGGCTCTGGAAGCCCTTCTGAGCGCCGTGGCTCTGACCCACCAGGTCCTCCGTGCTCTCCAGGTCCCCGGGGACACGCGTGTGCTGTGAAAACCGGGAGCCCCGCGAAGGCCGACGCCGATGATGCAGCGATTAAAGAAAGCTAGGTGCAGAGCACCTGCTGCGGAAAAGGCGCCGGGACCGAGTCCTCCTAATCTATGCGACGGCCTCGAATGGGAAGGCTGCCCCAGGTTCAGGGCTCACGTTCCGGATCGCCATTAAAAGGGGGAAGGAAAACGAAAGAGGGACTGCATAAATAAATGATAGGTGTGCTAAGCTGGTTGAGGAATTGAGCATGCACTTGAAAACCACTGCCTTCAGAAGGCGCTGGGACACAGGAGCTCCTTCTGTCACTAATTAACTGACTGACCTACATTGTCTCCAAGTGTCCCAGGGCCTTGGTCTTCTCTTCTGTAAAACGAAGAGGCTGGACACATCTTCTAAAAGCGTTCCAGCTCTAAAATTCCATCAGCCTCTACTTTCAGACCCAGAACTGACCTTATAACCTAATTAAAATTTTTCAGTCCTTATTCAGGTTTAAGATAGACAAAATGCTGAATGTCTGAACTTCAGTTAACCTACCTATCATGTTTGTTCAAAGCTGCTTACAGTTTTCGAATCCAGTGCAGGTGGGACTTTCCAGGCATCCTTTAGTGGATCAAAATCTCCTGAATTTGAGGTTCCATATAGGAACACTGTCAACCTGGTTTGTACCTGACCAGAATGGGTTGCGCGGTATACATGGTGAAGTAGTTGATTTTTTTAATTAAATGTTATACATCTATTTATGGAAGAGAGGATATGTGATGGTCAGACAGCAACGTGCAGGAGTCAGTTCTGTCTTTTCAATATGTGGATTCTTGTGGCCAAACTAGGGTCATCAGCCTTGGCCTCAAGCACTCTTGCCAACTGAGTCATCACTGAAGCCAATATTTTAAAGGGCCTTCCCCATGCTAACCAAGCACTCTACCGGGAGCTATATCTTCTAACTAAGTAATCTCATTTTTTAAATGAGAGAATACTCATGACCTCCAGAGTAGATGGTTCTCCTAGCTGAGATACTGATGGAGCTGGGAGAAAAAGGTGTCAGAAAGAAAGGTTACAATTACAGCTGTGATTCCTCTGAAAGATACTTAGTAACAAGAACCACACCGAAGGAGAATTAAGATGCGCAGCCTCGCTCTTGGAACTCTCACCTCCCTACATTGCTTATTTGTATAGTGTTCTATTTTGCAAACTTAATTTGAGTCAAATTTAAGGCCAGGACCATTTCTCTGGCGTTGCAGAAGTTACTCCATATAGATGAAAATTTTCAGCTACTTGAAAAAAAACTTTCCTGCCCATGATCTGATGGAAAACTCATGGTCTCTTGAACACAGCTTTCTGGCAATTATGTATAGCTAGTGATTAAAGAGCATCAATAATTATCAACATTACTGTGCTCACAACCTGTAAGTGCCCTCAAAAATGTGTAGAATTTATTTCTGTAACAAAACCCTCCACAATACCATTTAAGCCTATGTCTGTTTTTATATGTCTCTCTCATGATAAGGCTGACACTGTGCAATGCTTTTTTCCAAACAAACTCCTTTTTTAAAAAATTTACTTTCTGGGGTTTTTATAATATGTGAACTTAAAGCTCAAAATTTTAAAAATTCACTACACATATTTGTGTGAGTATATTTGTGTGCATGAGCTTGCATGTGTTTAGCAGTCACAAGACAGCTCAAGGGTGTCACTTCTCTCCTACTATATATGTCCTGGGGGGTCATCCTCATGTCAGAAATCATGTTTACCTAACTGAACCATCTTGCTGGCCCTAAACTATCAGGGTTTCAGGATTTTATGTATTTCTTTTCAGTGGGATTCACCTTCCCCACAACTTTTTCAACTGGTGCTACAAATACCTAGTTTGCCTATTCAGTGGCTGGTTTTTGATGTGCTGTTCTGGTGGGGTTTTTTGCTTGATTGATTTGATTTAGTTTTTTTGAGACAGGTTTTTGCTATGCTATGTAGCCTAGGCTAGCCTTGAATTTGTAGTTTTTCTCACCTTTATCTCCCAAGTGCTGAGATCACAACTGGGGCCATCTATTTATTAAATCCTGGTGGTACTGTCAGTGATATTTCTGGAATGAACTCTCCAAAAAATCTAGCAGAGGATGATCCTGAAACAACGTGGTCCCGTGACGTTAGCATTGATCCATACCGCGAACAACATCAAAATCTAGTAAAAACTGTTCTTATCAGGCTGTGGATGCCCAAAGACAAGTAGTGGCCAAAATGGACCTGTACAGGAACCCATTCCCACTCCAAAGAAAGAACAGCTCCATTCGTAAGCAGTGTCTCAAAGGAAAAAAGGCCCCACACCCATGGACACAGTGATCCAGATTGCCAGGAAGCCTGTGCAGTGACGCAGCTGTTTTCCACTCCACATCCTAAGCAGATGTCAGTTACTGACAAGTAACTGTTCCCAGGCACTGTGCTGAGAGTTATTTCATTTTACCTGGTTTGGGTTTGTTGTTGTTGTTGTTGTTGGGTTTGTTTGTTTGTTTTGAGACAGTCTATACAATTGCTCAGTGAAGAAAGGATCCCTTTTTTCTCTTTTTATACACAAAGAAGGTTTAGAATTTGTCCTAGTTACAGAGTCACTGACTGACAGAAATATTTAAACACAGAACTATCTGGTCTCACTCAACACCTATACTTCTCAACCATTATGCTCCATCCAGCCTTCAGCTTGAGCTTCCTAATCTACGTTTATAAAACCTTTTCTTTTTTTTTTTTTTTCGGTTTTTCGAGACAGGGTTTCTCTGTGTAGCCCTGGCTGTCCTGGAACTCGCTCTGTAGACCAGGCTGACCTCAAACTCAGAAATCCACCTGCCTCTGCCTCCCAAGTGCTGGGATTAAAGGCGTGTGCCACCACTGCCCAGCAAACCTTTTCTTTTGAAAGGGGTGGGTAACTAGTTTGACACCTTAGAAGGTAGAATTCCCTGCAAGTCATTTCAATTTAGATCTCCGAAAGAATATGTCACCACGCAAACTGGTAAACTTTTTCTGTAAGTTTGAAAAATGATTATTCTCCAGATGTACCTCCATTATCTGACTTCTGGTTTCTCATACTTGACACCAAAAAAATGTAAGTAACAATGCAAACAAACAAAAACCAAATACCTCATTTCATTAGCATCTCCTTCCAGTACCTGGGAGTGAACTAATACATTCAAGCTTGAAACTAGAAGATGCGGGATTAGAACTTACTTTATTAAACCCTGAAAAGAGATGACCATATGTTTCCAGACACCCCAGTGCTTAGGTACAGGGATGGTCCCCACTCTGCCATAGGAACAAAGAATGAAGGCACACAGATCTAAGACAGACCTAACATTGCTGGGAGAAATTTATTGGGAATGTTGTTTACAGAAGCAGGATAGCTGGATCCCCCCAACCCCCCCAAAAAATTTTCCCCATTTTTAGTTCCCCATTTTTAGTTTAGTTGAAACATAGTCTCTCTTGACCCAGGCTGGCCTCAAATTCACTCTGTAACTAAAGATGACTGAATACCTGATTATTATTCTGCCTCTGTTTCCTAAGTACAGGTGTGAGCCACCATACCCAAGCCCCAACAATGTTCGATAGGTTAAGAGAAAAGTGACTTCATCTTGATTAGAATATACCTGGCTTATCTTAAGATAACGTCCCTGAGATCAGAGCTGCTAGTTAAAGTTCCAAGCAGGACTGGTGGAGGATGTTTTGGTGCACTATGGATTCAATTGCTGATTTCTGTACCTAAGATCTGGTGGCAGTTGAGACTTTGGTATTGTCATGATTATGAAGCATTTCCGTAAAACATTGTTCTCCATCGTCATCTTCCGATTGGTCAATAAGAAATGATCGGATGGGGGCTGGAGAGAAGGCTCAGCCGTTAAGAGCGCCAGCTGCTCTTCCGAAGGTCCTGAGTTCAAATCCCAGCAACCACATGGTGGCTCACGACCATTCATAATGAGATCTGACGCCCTCTTCTGGTGTGTCTGAAGACAGCTACAGTGTACTTACATATAATAATAAATAAAAATCTTTAAAAAAAAAAAAAAAAAAAAAGATCATCTGGTAGTGGGCAGGAGAGGAAAAGGCAGGACTTTCTGGGCCCTGAGAGCCAGGGGGAGGGTCTCAATTAGTACCCAAGGACTCTCAGTGAACAGGAATGAAGAAGGAGGCCAGGGGGAGACCAAAATGGCAGGTAATGAGCCATGTGTCTGGGAAGTAGGCCAGGCCAGCATTGTCAGGTTAGAATAGCTTAGAATCTGCCCAGATATAGTGCCTGAAGCTTTTTAATAAACATAAAGGTCTCGATGGGCAGTGGTGGCGCACACCTTTAATCCCAGCACTTGGGAGGCAGAGGCAGGTGGATTTCTGAGTTCGAGGCCAGCCTGGTCTACAGAGTGAGTTCCAGGACAGCCAGAGCTACACAGAGAAACCCTGTCTTGAAAAAAAAAAAAAAACCAAAAACAAAAAACCATAAAGGTCTCTGTGTCATTACTGGGGAACAAGAAAGGTCCCCTACTATTACCCATGACTCTAAGGGTTTTACCTTTTAGTTTGCTCAGAACCTGGCAGCCAAACAGACTAGAAGCAAATATGACTCGAGACAGCTAGCTGAATCTACATACTATGGAATCGCCAGAACAGTGAAAGGAGAATCTGGACTCCTGATTTCAAAACTTTCTCTAAAGCTATAGTCATTAAGAGTAGTGATGTAAGGACAAACATGTGGGTCAACAGAACAGAACAAGAAGTCCAGAAATAAACTCTTCCATGTGCAGTTCACAGAAGAAAGTTGATCCTACTCAACGTACACAAGAACCCTAAGGGATCATGCGTCATGCTACATACAAGAGATAAACCTGTAATTAGGAAGAAACCGATGGATGTAAGGTCTTTGGGAGAGGCAGGAGGGTCTCTGTGAGTTTGAGGCCAACCTCATCTATATAGCAAGTTCCAGGACAACCAGTGCTAGAGATACCCTGTCAAAGCCAAGTCTAGCACTGAGCAACACCCCCAGCCCAGGTATGCTTTATTATTGGCAAATATGGGTGAGTTTTGGAAGTTCTTCCTTAAACCCAAGTGGTGGGATGATTAAATCTAACTAATGATTCCATGGAAACAATTAGCAAGACCAAAAGAAGAAAAGGAAGGTATGGAGGACCTCCAGGACTCTCTTCCGTACAGAGTGAAATAGAGGACACCTGGGATACATGAAACTCAATCTGAAACAGAAACCCAACTTGAAAGTGGTCAGAATATCTGGATACACATTTCTCCAAAAAAATACATCCAGTAAGCACATAGAAATATGCCTAATGATGGAGAGATGCAAATAAAACCCACTTTCATCCATTGGGATGGCCATAATCATAAAGAGAGCAAGGAGCATCGGAGAAAGCAGGATGGCTTATGCTGCTAGGAGAAATGTAAATGATGCAGCCACTCTGCAGAACATGTCTTTCCAAAGCCAAACACAGCTACCAAGGGACCCAGCAATACAGAAAGAATTAAAAATACACTCAAGAAATCTGTTCACAGATTTTTTTTTTTTTTTTTTTTTTGAGACAGGGTTTCTCTGTGTAGCCCTGGCTGTCCTGGAACTCACTCTGTAGACCAGGCTGGCTTCGAACTCAGAAATCCACCTGCCTCTGCCTCCCAAGTGCTGGGATTAAAGGCGTGCACCACCACTGCTTGGCTTTTTTTTTTGTTGTTGTTATTTTATTTGTGAGTACACTGTAGCTGTCTTCAGACACATCAGAAGAGGGCATTAGATCTCTCTTCTGGTTATTACATATGGTTGAGCCACCATGTGGTTGCTGGGAATTGAACTCAGGACCTCTGGAAGGGCAGTCGGTGCTCTTAACTACTGAGCCATTTTTCCAGCCCCCAGATTTATTCTCATAATCCCAAAGTGGAAACAACCCAACTGCCCATTACTCAATGGAAAGACAAATAAAGGTATGCATATACAATCAGCCTGTAACCCCAGTCCTCCGGAGGACTGCAGTGAGTTTGAGGCCAGACTGGACTACAGACACATCCTGTCTCAAAAAAAAAAATTAAGAGGCTGGAGAGACAGCTCAGCAATTAAGAACACTTGTGGTTCTTCCAGCAAGGATCCAGGTTTGATTCTCAGTACCCACGAAGTGGCTTACAACCATTCATCACTCTAGTTCCAGGAGATCTGACTTCCTCTTCTGACCTCCACAGAAATTTAAAAACAGCAACAAAAACCCCCAAGCTCTCAAAAAAGACCAAAAGAATTTGTTCTTTTGCAGATTAACAATAAGTACTTACTAATGCTAAAAGCATGCTTCGTAAATATCTTATACATTTTATGTAGGGTCCTAACTTGAATATATTATCCCATTAGATTGTAGGAGATAACAGCATGTCTATCTGTTAAACTAAAGGCAGCTTGAGCAACTCACACATTCTTCTATGCCAGGGAAAGAACCAGAAAGGGGGTCTGGTTGATTCATCAGTGACTAAACATTCATTTCCCAGTAGCTCCCTGGGAGCTGTAAAATTTCCTTGACTCAGTGAGGAACGTGGGGCTTTCCTTAGACAGAAGTGAAGGATATCACTAGAAAGCTCTTTGGACTTGGTTTCCAAGTTCTTTTTTAAGCTGGCACAGGGCAGACAAACTTTTAACTGTAGATTAAGCACATTACCCAGCATGCTCAGTGAGCGCTGCTGTTTTCCAGTCTAGAATGGGAAGATAATGATAACAACACCCAAAGGCCATGTCCAGCCAGAGGGATGCTTTTCTGGTTCTTGTTCAGAGACCCATTTGATCAGGAACAGATCTTAGAATACTTAAGTTTTACGCCTTCCTCTATCTAGGAATACACTTCAAAGCCTCATCCTGCTTGACAATTCAGATTTCACACCATGAGTGTCTATAAACAGCTGCTTGTCCTACCTACCCTTAGAAGGTCTTCAGGAAAATGAAGTTTGGACGTTATCATTGATAAAATATCCCTGAGTATCCAATTCCCTGTTTATGCATTTGCTTCTACTGGAACCACATACATACTTCTGGGGTCATGTATTTCCTCTTGGAAAAGTTGCATCTGCATCAAGCTGGAAAGGAATTTAGATGCATAAAATAGGGCTGAAATTTGAGAAATGAATGCATTCAACATACCTGTTAGTAATTCAGATACGATACTAGGTGCCAGGAATATAACCATGGTCATGACAGACAAAGTTCTCTGACCTCATGGCAAATAATCTTATGAAGCAAGCAAACACCAACTCATTCATTGTTGAAATTAATTTTTGGTAATAATCACCACTAACAACCAAAGTGATCTAACCCACTTGGCCCAGGGCTGATGGAGCTGGCCCTGGTAGCACAGGCCTTTAATCCCTGCACTTGGGAGGCAGAGGCAACAGGATCTCTGTGAGTTTGAGGCCAGCCTGGTCTACATAATAAGTTTTAGACAGGACATCTAGAGCTACATAGTGAGACAAACAAACAAAAGTCTGAAGGAAACTGAATGTATTTTTCTAATCAGCTGCTTTGCATTATAGTCATCTTAAGGGGAAAAAAACATCCTGGATTTGTTTGTGTGTTTATTATTGAGACAGGGTCTCATATATCCCAGGCTGTCCTCAAACTCACTATGTAGCCAAGGATAACCTTGAATGTCTCATCTCCTGTCCTGGCTGTATCTCAAGAGTGTTGCCATGGCAGACATGTGCCACAATGCCTAGTTTTCTTAGGTAGCAGGGTTCTGGGCTAGGGCTCTGTGCAAACTACCAAGCCTTCTACTGGCTGTCACATCCTACCCATCTCGTCTTTTCTAACACTCAAAGGAAACAGAACTTCTCTTTTTCTCTTTCACTTTTTGGGGGGGAGGAATTGGGGGTTATGCACACCTTTAATCCCACCACTAGGGAGGCATAGGCAGGCAGACCTCTGAGTTCGAAGTCAGCCTGGTCTACAGAGTGAGCTCTAGGAGAGCCAGGGCTACACAGAGAAACCCTGTCTCAAAGAGAGAGAGAGAGAGAGAGAGAAACACTAGCTGCTCTTGCCAAGGACTTAGGTTCAGCTCCCAGCACCCACATGGTACTTCACAACTTCCTGTAACTCCAGTCCCAGTGGATCTGATGCTCTCTTCTGTCTCTGTAGGCACCAGGCACACAAGTGGTACACAGACAATGTAGGCAAGACACACATTTTAAAAAATACAATTTAGGCTTTTAGAGGAAACAGCAAAAAGTACCACTGGTATCCTTTCAGGATCTTTTTCTAGAGTGGAGTAGCTTAAGAAGGGCTATCTTGACTAAAATGTAGCAGGATACGGAGGTGCACGCTTGTGACCTCAGCATGTGGGAGGTAGAGGTGAAAGGAACACAAGTTCAAAGTCAGCCTCAATTATATAGCAAGTTAAGGGCCAGCCTGAGCTCCCTCTACATGAGACCCTATGCTTGAGACCCTACCAACACAACGACTTTCACCACAGAGAGACTGAGAGAGACAGAGACAGAAATATAGAAAAACAGATAGAAAAAGACAGAGACAGATGGATACCTGAGGGACTGGCTATGTAGCTCAGTTGGTAGAGTATTTGCCTAGCATTCATGAGGCCCTAGGTTAGATTCTCCAGAATTATATAAGCTGGGTACGATGATATGCCTACAATAACTCTAACACTTGGAAATTTGGGGCAGGTAATAAGCCCAAAGTAAACCTTGACTACATTTGGAGTTTAGATCAGTCTAGGATATGGGAAAACTTGGTGAGTGGGTAGGGGTGAGATCTCTCTACAGATATAGATATATAGAGAGAATATATATGGGTATATACATATATATATATATATACACACACACACACACACACACACACAGAATATATACACATATATGTATATACATGATATATCTAATCAGAAAACCAAATGTCTAGGGCCAGTTTGCCTCACTAACAATCTGGATTCTACTTTTTTTTTTCATTTTTTCAGTGCTGACAATTAGACCCAGGGTCTTCTATCTGCTAGGCAGGTGCTCCACCACTGAGCTATACTCCCAACGCTTGATGGCATGTATTTCATAGTCCTGTACACTAGCAGCTTACTTTCAAGTGATGGTTGCCAAGAGGATAAAAGACTAACGGATAAGTCAAAATCCTCTGAGTATCAAATGTGTAATGCCTTTTTTCTTCCCTTTTAGCCTAATGTCGAAACTTCTCTCATCAGCAGCAATTTTAGGTTACTAAAGTGACATTGTCACTGTCTGCCACACATTACCCTGGATGTTTTTCTGTGCGGTTCCTTTGCCGAGGATGCATTATTTGGCAAGGACACACTGAGTCGTTTGTGTAAATGATAAGAAAGGTCGGGCTGCCACTTCTCACAATCTGCTAATCGCTTTCTAGATACCTGAGAGTAGCCTGTGTCTTTTCTGTTCCTTAAGTACACAGCCTGTCTTGTCTGGGTCTCTTCACCTATCTCCTCTGCTTTCCTGTGTTTACAGAAGCTTTAGATGCTTCCACCTCTCGGTCTTAGGAGGAACTTGGTACCTCCAGCTGGCCTTCCTTTGCCTCAGTCCCTTCTTCCCACATATCACATCCTGATTACCTGTTTATTATTTGTCTCCATCTACTAGAAAGAAAATAGCTTGAGGCATAAATAGTATTCCCAGTACCCAGCTGCTCCATAAGAGCAGCTTACACAGAATGAGTTGGTCCTTAAGACATGAGTAGTGTTCTAGCAGAAACAGCTGTTGCTGCCACTGGGCTGGAGAGATACGGGTGTCCAGCTCACGCCTAACATGCTTGATGTCCTGGGCTCAGAATCAGGGAGAACAAAACATCTGCCACGTAACAAGCTTTAGACACTGGACACTTCTATCGAAAGTTCTTGAAGGGTGGTAGTGGTCATCTCTGTGAGTTCGAAGCCAACTTAGTCTACAGAGCAAGTTCCACGACAGCCACAACTACACAGAGAAGCCCTGTCTTGAAAAAACCAAAAACCAAAAAAAGAAAACAAACAACAAAGGCTGGAGAGAGGGCTCAGTGGTTAAGAACACTTGGTTGTTCTTGCAGAGGACTCAGGGTTGGTTGCTAGCACCCACATGGTATCTCACAACCATTCACAACTACAGTTCCACAGGATCTAATGTCTTCTTTTGACCTCTCCTGATCCCAGGCCCAAATGTGGTGCACAGATATGCATGCAGGCAAAACACAAATACGAGTAGAAATAAAATAACATTTTTTTTTAATGACACAGGGTTTCTCTGTATAGCCCTGGCTGTCCTCGAACTCTCAGAGACCCATCTCCCTCTGCATCCTCAGTGTTGAGATAAAAGAGTATGCCACAAAGTCTCGTAAAATAAAATGTATTAAAAAGTTCTCAAGTCTTATTTTATGAATCAAACATGCTGCCTCCAACCTACAATCTCAGCATGTATGAACCAGGAGGATCAAAAGTTTGAGACTAGACTCAGCTACATATTAAATTCAAAACCAGCCTGGGCTATATAGTAAGATCCTGTCTCAGAAACAATAAAACATAAAAAACAGCCTTGCTGTGTGCTATATGGTTTGAATATGTCTCTCAAAAGTCCTCATGATAGAAACTTAATCCTCAGATCCATCTATGCTGATGACATTTGGAGATGGGGCCTTTAAAAGTAGGATTAAATGAGGATTTAAGGGTGAGACCCCCCATGACAGTGTTGATGGCTTTACAGGACAAATGTGGACCTCCAGAATCCTGAGCTACATTAATTTCTACATAAATTAAATTACCTAATGTCAGATGTTTTGTCACGGCAACAGTAGACAGACGAAGACACTGCCTAATAATATCTCCAGAGAAACTTGAAAATTGTCTTTACTCGTGCCCTGCCCACACCTAGGGGTGATGGGCCTTGGTATAAAGATGGTAAAACTCTGCGCGTAGTGACTTGTGCAGACAAGAGAGCAAAATACTACTCTAGGCTGCTTTAGGGGTGTCGCTGAGTGGCAGAACCATTGCCCCACGTGTTCAACAAGACGAAGCATGTCTATCATTCCAGCACTCAGACAGGAAGATTGTCATCTCCAGGCCAGCCTGAGCTACATAATGAGATCCTGTTTCTAAAGGACAAAAAAAAAAAAAAAAAAAAAAAAAAAAAAGTGGAGCATGGGGGAGAAGGAGGGAGGAAATGACTTTCAATGGAAAGAAACTGGAAGCCATTCTCCTATTCTGAGTAGCAAGGTCAAATGACAAACCTGCTGTGGGAACCCTCAGCTCAGAACTTGGGCGGCCGAGCAGGAAGATCATGAGACCGGTCTCAGGCCAGCCTTAGCCAAAGAGTGAGTTCAGAGGCTAGCCAGGCCTATGTATTTCTACAGTGGGACCCTGTCACAAAATGACAATAAACAAACTAACAAATACCAAAAGGGCAGAGGATTGCAATACAACAAAAAGACAATTATCTGAACCACAGCGCAAGCTGTCACGGACTAAACTGATCAGCAAGTTTTCTCGCGCTGGGAGTGAGAATAGCACCTATGCTGCCTGCCTCGCTGTTCCTCATAAACACGCTCTCTCATAAGTATTCCCTGAAAGTACTAGCGTGTGCAAGTGAAAATTAGTAGTCTTCTGTCTTGGAGGCGAACTTAAAGGAAAAACCAACAGCCATGTTTTAGGTGGGAAAGAAAACTGGGCTGGGATTCGGGTTTGTTGGACATGAGGTTAGACCTCTTCAGGTTCCAAGCCCCTGATCACACCATCCACTGACAATGGAAGGAACTAAATTACAATGAAGATCTAACTGCAACCAACAGGACAAAGGAAATCCCTGAAATTTACAGTGGTGGTGTAGCTGTATCTCAGGCAGGAGTGATAGCTCACACCTCAACCCTAGCACTTGGGAGACAGGGGCAGGTGAAACTCTGTAAGTTTGAGACCAGCCTGGTTGACATAACAGACCCTACAGACTAGCCAGGGCTAAATAGTGAGCCCCTTGTCTCTATGTGTAGCAGATTCGTTAAGATACTGGATGGAAGGCTATAATTTAGAAAGCTAATTGCATTGCCCAACCCCACCTATGGTTGCTACATGCTAGGAGATTAGCAGCCGCAGCCAGGGAAAGGTACTGAATAGGGTTCCCTCACCCAGCCTTCGTTTCTCTATTATTCTCCAGCAAAGTGCTAAGTTTAAAAAAAAAAAAAAAAAAAAAAAAAGTCCTGTAATCAATAATTGTGTTGCATCTTCTCCATACATAGTCCCACTAGGAACCCTGAACCCCTTAAAGTAGGTGTGGAAAACCAGGTTTCTTTACATCAGGGGAAACTCAGCAGGAACATTAGAAAAGTCAACAGATTCCATCCCACATCTGAAGCTCTTTCATTCCCACTGAAAAAAAAATCCAGGTCATTCGAAAGGGCAATTTAAATTCACGGATCCTCTGATCGGTTGAGATTAGGGCAGCGAACAATAAGAGCTGTGTGTTAGCAGCTTCCATTCAAGGCAATTTCTGGAGCTAAGAAGCTCTGGAAAGCTGAAGTTGAAAGCAGTTTGCTAGAGGATCTGAAGACAGCTTCAAACAAGAGTTCTCCAGCCACCTGACTTCTCAAAGTTACCAGCAACCTTAGAGGGAGCCTGGGAATACATGTTAGACAGATATGCACCCCAGTCTTGGTGGTCCAGGCTAGCCTGGACCTCACTCAGTCTTAGTTTCTCTATTATCACAGCAACAACAACAAAAGACAAAATTGCTTTTTTGCAGTTATTGTTTTGAATCTTATATGTAATCATTATATACTGTTATCAACGAATTATAGCTCTTTTTTTTTTAAAAAAGTGTAATCTAGACAAGCCTTGAACTTCAGATGTTCTTGCTGTGGGCCTACTAAGTACAGGAATTATAGGTTGGGGACCACTGCATCTGAGTTCAAAGATAACACTTTAAAATGAATTAGTTGTATTCAAATTTGTTTAAGTTGAGCTGAGTGACTGGAGGTTGGGGCCCTGGGCAATGTTGGTGGATTTTATCAAGTCATACAGCTCAACAAGGCTCTGTTGCTAGTGAGCTTGTTTTTCTTTTGTTGATGGTAGGTTTTATTTGTTCTGACAGGGTTTTGCAGTTTCCTAAGCTGGCCCCGAACTCCTGGATTTAAGCCTCTCAAGTGAGGGGAACTACAGATACATCACCGTATATGAGGAAAGCTTTTCAGTAGCAGATATGATTCCACTATTTATAAGGAATATAACACTAGAAATAAGAACAGATCTATCTGTTCACCAATTAAAAAAAAGTAAAAAACAAACAAACAAAAAAAGGTTGGGGATGGAGGTTGCATGCCTTTAATCCCAGCACTGGGGAGCTGGGGAGGCAGAGACAGGCAGATCTCTGTGAGTTCATGGCCAGCCTTGTCTACATAGGATGTTCTAGGACAGCCAGGGCTACATAGTGAGACCCTCTCAAAAATAAAGAAAGAAACAAACAAACAAACAAATGTAAAAAAGAGATCTAAAAAATCTAGTAAGCTAATGTATCAGAATCTTCCTATAATTCCCTGTGTGTGTCTGTGTGCACATGTTTATGTTTGCACATGGGTGTATGTGTATATGGTGTATGTGGTGTATGCACATGTGTGTATGTATGCCTGTATGCATGGGTGTACATACTGGCTTTGCCCTTACTCTACCATTCAACTGCACCCCGAGCCTTCCCTATAATGTTTGAGGATGTCTTGTTTATTTGTGGCTAGGGACAGACCCAGCGACAACTGGGAGCAGACAAGCAGCATTAGACAAACAGAGAAAGGCTGATAACACCTTACAGTGGAGCTGAGCAGCTAATGCAGATCTTCAAACTTTACGAAAACACACTCCTCAGATCTTATTTTTAAACTCTTGGCAGAAGTCCAAGATTTAAAACAGAAAAAGCAAAAAACCCAGGGAGAAAAACAGAACAAAGGCTCAGCTGTTGTTCTGAGAGACTTGGGGTCTCTCCACCGTTCCCCGGCTCTGGAGGGCATCTCTGAAGCTGTGCTGGACTTAGACAGACATGTCTTGAAAACCCCTGAGTCCATCCCACTCTGCAGAAGAGAACATTAGAGCTCTGAGCGGCGGGGTTTACCCACAATGGCACATCTTTCCCTGTCTGCCGGGATGACTCAGACACTGCTACTTTCTCTAAAATAACCCGGGACTGAGCAGATGACACAAAACCTTGGCAGCAGGAAGACTCCCCAGTCTATTCCCCCTCTAGCCACCAGCTTGATCAAACTTCTGTCTTTTGCCCCACTCTCTTCCTTGTCTTGTGAGATAGGGTCTCTCTGTGTAGCCCAGGCTGGCCTTAAGCTTAAGATTCTCTTGCCTCTGCCTCTCAGAAGCTATAACTAGAGGCATATGCCACCATAGGTCTTTGCCTATCTTATTAAATTACAGCCCTTGTTATGCAAAAATTATTTGTTCATGTCAAAGATTATAAATTCACCTACACTCCTGAATCACCAACATTTAAAAGTCAAAATGTTCTACCTGTGGAAAGCTGAAGCTGAAGGATTACTCTAAGTTTAAAGGCCAGCCAGATAGGATGGTACACAATTTTAATCCCAGCACTCAGATCTCTGTGAGCTTCAGGCCAGCCTGGTCTACATATTGAGGTCCAGGACAGCCAGAGCTGCATAGTGAGACCCTGACTTGAACACCCACTTCCCTGAAAAACAAACAAAACCAGAAAAGCAAACCAAACAAGCAATTTCAAGGCCAGCCTGGGCTACATAGTGAGTTGCAGGCCAGCATGGATATTTAGTTTTATTTTATGCATATGGGTGTTTTGCTTGCATCTATGACTGGGCACCATGTGCATGCAGGGCCTGTAGAGACCAGAAGAAACTGATAGATCCACTGGGATCAAAAATCACAGAAGGCTAGCCACCATGTGGGTGCCGGGAATTGAACCCAGATCCTATGGAAGAAAAGACAGTGATTTTAACTACTACTAAGCCAACTCTTAAAAATAACTCAAACAATAATAACAAAAGCAAACAAAAAGGAAGGAAGGGAAAGAAGGCAACTTTCAGGCTCCCACCTTGTTTGCTTTTCTGAGGCTGTTACCATATGCTAGTCTCCAGTCAGATTTCAGGGCTGGGAACTGCTCTCTGCACATCCCCAGAGAACAGGCCCAACTCCTCCTCTTCACTCCTTTGGTGCATCATTAAACCACACAGCAGAGAGGTGGGGCTTAGCTCAGGGCTGCACCCTTCCTTAGCTTGTGCAAGCTGCTGTTTGATCTCTCCTGAAACCAAACCACCCAGTAGCCTGTTTCCTGCACCCTAGCACGCCATTCTCAGTGCTGCGGAGAGACGGGGCTGAATTCCAGAATTGTCTTTTTCTTATTGCTGTTTCTGATCTCTCGCCCTCCTCTGCAACAGGAGCTCCAGGGCATAAACATTTCTATTTGTTCATTGCCACGTTACAGGACTCAGATTCACAGTACGTACTCAGTAAATGTTTGTTAAACAAATGAACTTGTCCTACCCAAGCCCAGGTAACAAGGCAACTATTATGTCGAAAAGTTTCAGTAGGGTTTCTGAATGGTGGTGGTAAGTACATATTTACTGCATTTTTATGTATGTATGTATGTATGTATGTATGTATGAATGAATGTATGTATGTATTTTGGGGTGTGAGTAGGTGTGCATATCCTTTTATTAAGTAAGTGGTATAAGTGGTGGTCACAGGATAACTTGCAAGAGCTGGTTCTTCTCTTGTCCCCACAGTTCTTCAGGTTGGATGGAGCTTGGGTTGTCAGGCTTTGTGGCAAGCACCTTTACCTGCTGAACCATTTCTTAGGCCCCTACAGACCTCTTCCTGCTTCTTAGTTATAGGGCAGGATCTCGGTAAATTGCACAGCCTGGTCTGGACTATGCTCTAGCCCAGTCAGGCTTCCAAATCCTGTTTCAGCCTTCTAAATAGCTGGGACCACGGGCCTGTATCACTAGGTCCAGCTGTGTACATATCTTTTGCAATAAATTTACACAGCTCCAGGCAGGGGAGATGACTCTGTGGTTAAGACTGTTGACTGTTCTTTTGGAGGCTCTGGGTTCAATTCTCAGCATCCACGTGGTAACTCATAACTGTCTGTAATTCCAGTTCCAGAGGATCTGAGACTCTCATATAGACATACATGCAGGCAAAATACCAATGCCCATAAATAAATAAAAAAAAATGTTAAAAAGTTTTATAGCTGGGCAGTGGTGCCTTTAATCCTAGCACTTGAGAGACAGATCCCTGAGTTTGAGGCCAGCCTGGTCTATAAACCCTGTCTTAAAAAACAAAATGAAGAAGAAGGGGGGAGGAAGAAGAAGAAGCAGAAGGAGGAGGAGGAGGAGGAGGAAGAGGAAGAGGATGAAGAGGAAGAGGAAGAAGAGGAAGAAGAAGAGGAAGAAGAAGAAAGAAGCAGCAGCAGTAGCAGCACCACCACCACCACCAAAGGTACAGTTACTTTGAAGAACCAACAATGTGCTGGCTCCAGCTGAGGACTTTTTGGCTTAAGATGGCAGAAGCAGAATGAAAAGCCAATTTGTCAGGGATCAGTAACCTGAAAATTGCCCTTTTTCACCTTCTTCTTCTCTTTAGTCTAGAAGAGTCTAGAAGAGTTGTGAGATAATCTGGGATGCTGAATGTGATGACTTCCTCCCTCCCTCCTTGCCTCCCTCCCTCCTTCCCTTCCCCAAATACTACACCATATCTCTAGCACTGGGGGTGGGGTAGGGGTGAAGGGCGATACAAAGAGCTGTCCCTCACACACTGTGGCCTGCATTTTTGTCAGGGTCATCTTTACCTAGACTGTGAGCCTCTCTTCCTTTCCTCTGAGCAAACACGGATGGGCGACTTCAGAGTAAGATCCAGTCTCAAAACTGAGCTGTAATGTGCAGAAGGTGCAAAGGATGTTCCTAACTATTTTACAGGGCCACCTCCAGCCACCCCTCGGGCAGTGGCTATTTACCACGCTATTCTGTTGGCGTTTATGCCTTTTTTGATGATGCTTGAGCTCTTCAAAGTCACACTTGGAGGACTCTGCTTCATTTCCCAATCACAAAGCGCAGACAGCCAGAACCTCTGGTTCTAGCGTCCTAACCCATCGTAGCACAAAGGTCAGATAGATAAAAGTGACTGAAGAATCCCCAGGCCAGTATGAATGAATGTGTGACACCCGTGGACAGTAACGAACAGGAAGATCACTTCAAAACAAAGAAAACTCCTCATTCAGAACTGCTGAGTTCCGCTGAGACCAGAGGCAGACATTACAGGTTGAAACTTAAAACCCAGAGCCTAATACATCAAAAGAAGTTAGAATACAAGAGATGACCTTTCCTTGAGATAGTTGCACTTAGGAATTTCCTGCGTTGCTTTGTAGTTGTTGTTGTTGTTGTTGTTGTTGTTGTTGTTGTTGCTGCTGCTGCTGCTGCTGCTGCTGCTGCTGCTGCTGTGTTGCTGTTAGGGTTCAAATACCAGCCCAGTGCAGGCTAAGCAGGTCCCTCTTTCACACACAGCAGTCATTGACATTGAGGGAGACCCCCAGTCCCTTTGGACATAGCCTTTTAGCAAAACCTCAAATCTTCTCTCTTTTAAAAGATGCAAACTAAGCCACTTGCAGTGGACCATACCTGTAATCCCAGCACTTGCAAGGCTAATGTAGGAGCGTTGAAAGTTTGAGGCTAGCTTGGGACACATAACAGGTTCTGGGCCAGTTTTGACTATGAGATCTTAAAGACAGATAGATGGATAGATGAAGATGGATAGATAGATAGATAGATAGATAGATAGATAGATAGATAGATAGATAGATACTGTTGGTATCAAGATCGGGTCCGAACCCAGTGACATCACACCTAGGCCACAGTGACCCGCACATCTGTTGCCAAGGCAACCGCCACCATATTCCCAGAATCCACTTGGCTCACCTCCCACCTTTACCTGCCAACGGCTACGCCACTATCGAAATAAAAGGAAGACCCTTCTGACCCCTCGCTCTCCCCCCCCTCCTCCTCCTCCTCCTTCTTCTTCACTGCCACCTTTGCCCTTCTCTCCTACAATAAACCTCATGTGGAACTGTTGGGCCTGGTGTGGTCTGTAGAGAGCCGCACATCTAACATAACACATACATAGATGGATGGATGGATGGTTGGTTGGATGGATGGATGGATGGATGGATGGATGGATGGATGGATGAAAAAAGTTGCCTGGTATGGTGGTGCACTCAGGAGGCAGAGGCAGACAGATCTCTTGAGTTCGAGGCCAATCTGGTACACATATTGAATTCCGGGACAGCCAAGATAAAACAAAAACAAAAACAAAAAAACACCCAATAAAATAAGGGAGAGCAAAATACAACCAAAGTTGTGAGCTATCCCTACAGAGTCACATTCACACAAGATTTCATAACAATGTAAGTATCCGCGCCCACATAAAGAAGCAGGGGTATGGGCGTGTGTGGGATGGGGACCACTGCATCCTGAGAGCTTGCTGAACAGCCAGCAGCCTAGCCAAGAAAGAGCCTGAGGTTCAGTGAGAAACACTGCCTTTAGGGATAGACTGATCAAACAGGACACCAGCTGTCCTCCTTTGTCCTTCACAGGAGCATGTGCCCAGGACACGTACACACACACACACACACACACACTCACACCACACACACACCCATACACAGTCACACCACACACACACCCATACACAGTCACACACACACACCCATACACACACACACACACATACACACACCCATACACAGTCACACCACACACACACCCATACACACTCATACCACACACACACCCATACACACTCACACCACACACACACCCATACACAGTCACACCACACACAC
>CM052707.1:21702700-21713163 GCA_028551405.1 Uromys caudimaculatus | reverse complement strand
ACACCCATACACACTCACACCACACACACACCCATACACACTCACACCACACACACACCCATACACACTCACACCACACACACACCCATACACAGTCACACCACACACACACCCATACACACTCACACCACACACACACCCATACACACTCACACCACACACCCATACACAATCATACACCACACACACACACCCATACACACTTACACCACACACACACACACATACACACCACACACACACCCATACACAATCATACACCACACACACACACACACCCATACACAGTCACACCACACACACACACACCCATACACACTTACACCACACACACACACACACACCCACACACACACCCACACACACACTCATAACAATAATAAAGAAAGAAAAAAAGATGACCTGATTTTGAGAGGCAGGCATAAGGAGGGTTGGACAGATGAGGAAGGTGAATGATATTTTAATGGAATTTATAAACTGTAAACAACAACAACAAATGATTGTCTGCTTGTAGAAAGTAGAGCTAGGTAATTTATGGGCCTGGGGAGATATTTTCCTGTCATCTTTTCGAATTTTATTTTATTTTTTAAAGAATTATTTATTTGGGCTGGAGAGATGGCTCAGCCGTTAAAGGCTAGGCTCACAACCAAAAATATAAGAATTATTTATTTATTGTATATATGAGTACACTGTAGCTGTCTTCAGACACACCAGAACAGGGCATCAGATCCCATTACAGATGGTTGTGAGCCACCATGTGGTTGCTGGGAATTGAACCCAGGACCTCTGGAAGAGCTCTTAACCACTGAGCCATCTCTCCAGTCCTCTTTTTAAAGCAAGCAAATATAATTCCTATTAAAAATTTTTTCTCTTCTATTTTATTTATTTTTGGTGTTTTGAGACAGGGTCTTTGACATAACCATGGCTGTCCTGAAACACACTATTTAGACCAGGCAGGCCTTGCACTCATAAAGATCTGCTGATTCTCCTGCGTGAGCCTCCTAAGTGCTATGATCATAGCCAAGAACCACCACAGCATAAGTAAAATCATTTGGATCAAACAGATCAGAACTCTCCAGTCCTATCTCCTCATCTCCTGAATAACTTAGCAGGTCCCCTAGCCTTAATTGTCTCCCTGAAAATGTGGGGTTAACACTAGCTACAAGACGCTTTGAGAATTAAGAACAGCTAAACAAAGTGCTGTGAACAGAGCGAACTCCCAAGCTGGCTTTCCTTCCCTGAGCCTTGGGCCATCCTGCTTGGGACACTTCACTGCTGTGCTCACACACCACTCTCTCTGTCTTGCCTGTTCTTTTCCGTCTTCCTATGCAGGGTTGCTCACACTGGACAAGTACACTGCCAAGTTATGCCCTTATCCCTCAGGGCGTTTGGAGGCAGTCTCTCGGTGGAGCCCGTGCTGCCATTGGATTTGCCTCGGATTCCAAATGCTAGGGTTACAGGCATGTGCCACGGCTCAGTGTTCAGTGGAACTGTTTTGATGTCATGCGTGGTAACGCATACCTGAAACCCCAGCTCTACGGAGGCTGAGTTAAGATGACCAAAGGTACAAGACCAAGGTAGGCTTAAGCAGTGAGATGGGGTTCAGACAATAGAACCTGCTTTATTAAGCCAGGTGTGCTGGTGCTTTCGTTTAATCCCAGTACTGGGGAGGCAGAGGCAGGTGGATCTCTGTGAGTTTGAAGCCAGCCTGGTCTACAGAGCAAGTTCCAGGACATCCAGGGGCTACATCCTGTCTCAAAAATCAAAATTAAAAATAAATTATTTTAAACTGAAACTCTTGGCCTGGGTGACACAAGCCTTTAACCCTGCACTCAGGAGGCACAGGTGGGATGATCTCTGGGAGTTCAAGGCCAGCCTGTTCTAAATATGGGATTCCAGGACAGCCAGGACAACACAGAGAGAACCTTTCTAAAAACAAAACAAAAATTTAATAATAATGGAAACAATGGCAATTGTTATTAACATCATCAGAGACAGGGGACTCAAAAATGGTAACCCACAGGTGAAGAGGGTGGTTTTGGTCCCTTCCTTCATGAAACTTAAGAAACAGGCCTAAAATCACCTACCACTTATCCTACATGCAGACAAACTAAGACTTAGTAAATTAAGTGAAGAGCTAGGGAGGCAGCTACTGTGGTTCTGCACTTGCACGGCATGTGGGAGGCTGGACAAAAAAGATGTGAAAGCTGCAAGAGTGGTGGTTTGAATGCTTGGCCCACTGGGAGGTGCCACACAGACACTCAGAGCCTCAGGTTTCACCCCAGTCATTAGGGAAGCACCCCAGGGTTCTGGTCAGGTTCATGCTCATGTCACAGGTCAGACCTTGTCATGTGGCTTATCTGAGAGGACTTGAGACACAGGAAGAGCAGGTCTGATCCATAGTGTACCATGAAACATATTGAGTGTGCGTGTGTGTGTGTGTGTGTGTGTGTGTGTGTGTGTGTGCATTCATACATGTGTGTACGTATGCATGTGTGGGCACATGCATTCATACATATGCATTCATGTGTGCATACATGGGTGTGTGTGCACAATGTGGTGTGCCATAGTGTGGATGGCAAAGAACCACCCCCGGGAGTCAATTCTCTCCTATCACTGTGAGTTCTAGGAAATGAACTCAGCTTGTCAGGCTTGCTTCGAAAGCACTTTGCCCCTCTGAGCCACCTCACCAGCCCCACAGCCCCAGCCTTCATGCCCTGAGTTGGAGAGGTGAGGCAGGCAGAGAGGACGGGACATCACTGTGGTTTGTGGTCCAGTTTCATTGCATAGGTCAGTGGGGCAAGAGCCTCCTCCCCCATCCCCGCCCCTGCTGCAAAGTGGGTTTCTGACCTCCATGCACCACCTCGGTACTGTGCCTGGTTCAGAGAACATACAGCCTTTGCAAATAAAAGGAAGGAAGGAAGGAAGGAAGGAAGGAAGGAAGGAAGGAAGGAAGGAAGGAAGGAAGGAAGGAAGGAAGGAAGGAAGGAAGGAAGGAAGGAAGGAAGGAAGGAAGGAAGATGTAAAAGCTGACAAGAGTGGTGGTTTGAATGCTTGGCCCAGGGAGGGGCACTATTAGGAGGTGTGGCCTTTTGGAGTGGGTGTGGCCTTGTTGGAGGAGGTGTGGCCTTGTTGGAGGAGGTGTGTCATTGTGGGGGTGGGTTTGGAGACCTGCCTCCTAGCTGCCCATGAGACAGCCTTCAGAACAAGATGTAAAACTCTCAGCAACTCCAGTGCCATGCCTGCCTGGATGATGCCATGCTTCCCACTGTGATGATAATGGATGGAACCTCAGAACCAGTAAGCCAGACCCAATTACATGTTGTCCTTTGTAAGAGTTGCATTGCCGCGGGCAGCGGTGGCGCACGCCTTTAATCTCAGCACTTGGGAGGCAGAGGCAGGTGGATTTCTGAGTTCGAGGCCAGCCTGGTCTACAGAGTGAGTTCCAGGACAGCCAAGGCTACCAAAAAAAAAAAAAAAAAGTTGCCTTGCCTTGGTCATGGTGTCTCTTTACAGCCATGGAAACCCAAACTAAGACAACAAAGTAGAAACTATGTACTGCATCAGTGAAGACCAGCCAGGATGAATGACAGCTCAGGATTAGAAATCACCACTTCTCCATTGTTCTGCAGCCAGCGTCAGCCAGATCCAGACCCCTATAGTATCAGAGTATATTCTACAAGCCCACTGGCCTTAGCCCAACAGTTCCATAGATCTTGAACTCCACCCTCTCCTAGCTTCCAGTCTTTAGGATGCTGTCCTTGCCTGGCCTACACATGGATCTTTCTGCAAATGTCACATTAGGAAGACAGGGTGGAGGCAATGAGAAAATATCACGGCCCCTAACCCACTAGCGTGGGCATAGCTGTGCATGAATCTCCAACAAGGATGGGGTGTCTTGGTGAGGTGTGAAGTATAGACTCTACTGGGGACCAGCTTTGGGAAAGGATATAAAGAATTATTTAACAGACAGATGTTAGATCTGAGCCTGCTGACACATACCCGTAATCCCAGGACCTGGAAAGGTGAGGCAGCTGGGTGTTATAGTGAGTACCAGCAGCCAGACTTATATGGGCAAGATCCTATATCCAAAACCAAACAAGCCAACTTGGGGTTGGAGTCCAGTGATGGAACAGTTTTTTACCACTTAGCATGTAGAAGGCCATGCATTCCCCTGAAATTTTTCATTTTTATATTGAATTTACATAATTTTTATATTAAATGATTTAAATTAAATTAAAATTTAGACTATTTACTATTTATTTATTTTGCGTAAATGGTAGGGGTGGAGGTCAGAGGACTACTTCTGGGAGTTGTTTTTCTTCTCCTACCATCTGGGTCCCAGGGATCAAACTCAGGTCACCAGCCTTGGCACCAAGCCACTATAGCTACCATATTGGCTGGTTTTTATGTCAACTTGTGATAGTCATTTGGGAAGAAGAAATCCCAGCTGAGAAAATGACCCTGGCGGATTGGCCTGTGGTCAAGTCTATGGGGCATTTTCTTGACTGGCGATTGATGTGGGAGGGTGTATTCCCTCAGGGCCCAGTGAAACCATCCCTGGACTGGTGTCCCGGATGCTCTAAGGAATCAGGGCTGAATAAGCAGCAAGGAGCCAAACATCGCTCTTCCAGGACTCCTGCTTCAGCACCTGCCTCAAGGTTCCTGCCTGGGGAGCTGCCCCGACTGCCTTCTGTGATGGAATGTGATGTGCAATAAACCAGCCAGGCTGTGGTGGTGCACACCTTTAACCCCAGTACTTAGGAAGCAGAGCCAAGTGGGTCTCTGTGAATGACAGCCAGGGCTGCACAGAGGCACCCTGTCTTGAAAAACAAACAAACAAACAAACAAACAAACATGAAATAAACCCTTTTTTCCCCAAATTGCTTTTGGTTGTGATGCTTTATTGTGGCCCTAGAATCCTAACTCTTTTAGACACTCACTGAGCCATCTCACCAGCCCAGTCTTTTTTAAACTAAATAATAATAATAATAATAATAATAAGAAGAAGAAGAAGAAGAAGAAGAAGAAGAAGAAGAAGAAGAAGAAAATAATAATAATAATAATAATAATAATAATAATAATAATAATCTGGGACCTTAGAAAGAAGACATGCAGTGGAAGGACCCTGGGCTTCTGGCTTTATGTCCTGACAGGTTGCTTATTCTCCTCCCTTCGTCATTTCAGTCCAGGTAACTAGCACCTACCATCCAGCATACACTGTGTTTGAGGCAGTGTAAATTCACATCCATACTTAAAAATGGAAAGATGCCTCAGTGGCTAAGAGTCCTTGCTGCTCTCAGGGAGGGTTTAAGTTACAGGACGTACATGGGTAGCTCGCAACCATTTGTAACTCCAGTTCCAGGGGATCTGATACCCTCTTCTGACCCCCTCAGGCACCAAACATGCTATATACATGTACGCACATATATGTAGGCAAAACACTCAGACACTAAAAGAAATATATATATAGGTTTTTCGAGACAGGGTTTCTCTGTGTAGCCCTGGCTGTCCTGGAACTCACTCTGTAGACCAGGCTGGCCTCTAACTCAAATATATCTTAAAAATAAAAGAAGCTGGGAGCTGGGGGGAATAGCTTAGCTGCAAAGAGTGCTTGCTGCCTTAGCATGTAAGAAACCCTGGGTCTGATCCTGCACATGGTATAAACCAGGTGTTGTGGCGCAACCCCACTTTTTGTACTTGTCACCCTAGCCCTGGAGAATTGGAGGTAGGAGGAACTGAAGTGCAAGGTCACCCTCAGTGAGAGTTCAAGCCCAGCCTGAGCTACATGAAAACTTGTCTAAAAATAAATGAAAACTGTGCTTGGGCTAAGGGCATTGCTCGCTGGTAGAGAGCTTACTTGGTATCATGAGATCCTGGCTTTGAGCCTCGGAGGGGAGAAACACACAAAAGCAACATTAAAAAGTGCCTTATCTGCAGGCTTTTACCTAAACTATGATAAGTATGCAGCCTTTCTTATATAAGGGAATAAAACAACGGATGACTAACTTGTGGGGCTGTCTGCTTGATATGGTAGATGATCCTAAAGTCAGAGGTGGCTCCGTCTCTTGTTCCCTCCCCCATCCCTTCCTGAGACAGTTCCTGCAGCCCTGGCTAGCCACAGATTCTCTATGTAGCAGAGGATTACTGTGAACTTCTGATACTCCTGATTCTAATTCCCAAGTACTGGGGTTATAGGTGCAGCCACCATACCTGGATCTCAGCTCTTCATCTTTTATTATTCACTTATTTATTTGTGTTGGATTATGTGTTTGGGCATTTTGTCTACATGTATCTATGCCTCGTGCATGTACCTGGTATCCCAGAGGCCTGAAAAGGATCCTTGGGAAATGAAGTAATATAAATGGTTACTGGGAATCAAATCTGGGCCCTCTGGAAAAGCAGCCAATGCTTAACCTCTTAGCCATCTCTCTAGCCCTTTCTCATTTTATTTATTTATTTATTTATTTATTTATTTATTTATTTATTTATTTACTTACTTACTTACTTACTTACTTATTTATTTATTTCGGAAAAAAGGTCTCACTAAGTTGCTCAGACTGGCTTTGAAGTTTTGATCACCCTGCCTCAGCCTTCCAGTTCCCTGAGATTCCCAGCCTGTACCACCAAGTGCTGGCACAGGTATGCACCATTATACATAATGAATAAACCTTCCTCAAGTCGTGGGATTTTATGTGGACGCTGTGATTCAGTGGAAGCAGTCTACTAAAATCCCCACTGGACTGACAGACTTAACTCTGTTAAGGTCACAGTACTGCTGGCTGTTAAAGGGAGGTTTTTAAGAATGCCTCTGAATTCAGAGCTCTTTCCAACTCAAAGGAGACTGTGATCTTTGGCTAGCAGTCACCTTTTTCAGGCACTATGCCCAGGGACAGGGCTTTAAGTTTGACTCTGACTCTTCTCTTAGTCCCTTTTCCCACAGAACCCCCATCGCCCTCTCTTTCAGAGGACACAAAGACTGCACAGGACTGCACAAAGAACCCATACACAAGATAAGTAGAGGCCATTCTGTGGGTAATGTTGGGATGAGAACTTGCTCTCTGTGTGTGTTTTCCTAGGCTGACTGACCAGATGAATCATCAAGGTTTGTCCCATTATTGACATCTTAACTCACGTCTCCCCTTTGGGTGGGCGGTCATGTTGCCAGCCACAATGGCGTTCCTCCGCACCACTTTATCTCCTCACAGCAAAGCCTGGCCTTGAGCTAGCAGCACTCAGAGAGGGGGTTCGTGTGTGTGTGTGTGTGTGTGTGTGTGTGTGTGTGTGTGAGCCTGCAGGTCCCAGTGGCTAGCTGTCGGCTTTCCCAGCTGACTGAGCTTGCCACCACCCTCCTCAACCACCCGCCTACACACAGCCTCCAGCCTCTTAACTTTTCATTTCCAAGCCTCTCGCTGCTGGGAGGGAGCGCCCCTCCCGCTGCCCGGGGCGTCTGTCTGCAGCCGGGGCTGCCAGGGCACCATGCCCGCTGCCTGGCGGGCCTTGTCTCGGGACAATTACAATCTACTGTCACGGAGTTCGGAATATAGGTCAAGGTGCTCTCGGAAGGGCCCAGGGGAGGATCACCTGACCCGGAGGTGTGGTGACTCAGCGGGAAGGATGGGGAGGGAGGGATGGCTCTGGAATCTCCCTGTCGGCAGGGCCAGCAGGAGAAAGAGGAGGTCAAGTTGCTTGTCTGGCTGATTGTCAGCAAAGGAGGAAGAAGCTGCTGGAGACCATAGGAAGGATAAGATGACCTGTGGTGACCTATCCGAGGTGGCATCCAAGTCCTCTCCAGAGCAGCTGTCAGCCCACGAGCAGCTAAAAACCCCCCGCCTCCCACTGTCTCTGCGGCTGTGAACACCTCATTAGCCACCTCCCTGCCAAAGTGAGAAACCAAATTAACATCCAGGATCAATCCAGACTCCATCCACCCAGACCTCAAGAGAAACCAAGGCCACTGGCATATCACACAGAGGCAGCCACCCCTAACAGAGGCAATCTGATTGTGCCCCCTCCGCCCCGATTTTGAATATAAAAACCACTAACCCATTTTATTGTAGATGTCCACATGGCAGGAGCCTTCTTTCCGGGGAGAAGCAGCAGCTGCTTGCTCTGTCCCAGCCTCACTTCCTCTGGCTCCAGCTGCTGGTTCCTACCCGCCAAGCGGGGAGTTTCCTCATTCTTGGGGCTCTGGCTAGCTGAGCTGGCTACCCCTCTACCTCCCACCCCCAGTCGCTCACCACCCTCTTCGGGTAGTGCTGCCGGGACTCGGGGGTTCCATGAGTCACAGGCAGGCTGGAGACAGACAGCAGGCTTCCTTTATTAAATCAGCCTCCTGCCCTGCACACCACAGAGAGAAGCTATAATTACTTGTTTGGCCCAGCTTTGAGAACTGAGCCACAGACTGTGTTTCACTGGGAGGGAAGTTACTGAGCATCTATCTAGTGCGCCACCGCCCCTTCAGCAATAAGCACAGCCGCCAGGGGTTAAGGACCTGTTACACAAATATCAGATGTTTTGTGTTTGGAATGGGTGTCTTGAGCTGGGATACCCCAGGCTGATTCAGCCAGCTATATGCAAGCTGCCAGGAGTTTTTTGTTTAGAAAACAAAGGCGGTCTGCTTTTTGCCAGAGTCTATACTTGATGAAGCAGGCCGCCCATCGTTGCCTTTTAAGAGATAAAGGAAAAGACAGCAAAGCAGTGCTTAGGGTGTCCAGGTTACGACTGTTTTATCTTGTAGGCACATTAGGTACAAAAGCTTGGACTTCTCAGCTTCTTGACCAATCTAAAGGAATGTTTGAAATATGAAAACCTACTTGGCTACCATTAAAAAAAAAAAAAAAAAAAAAGCACAAAATCCGAATACTAAAGCAAACTTCATGAATTGTTTGCTTTTCCATTCATTTCATTCATTCATTCATTCACTCTTGGATTTCAGTCATCCCACAAACATTTTGGGGCAGCCTGCAGTGCCAGACGTCATGGATACATGGAGTGAGTAAATCAACACAGTATGACAAAGTTACGCAGGTCAGTAATAGATATAATTATATGTTACTTAGCTGATTCATTAGGGGGAGTAAGTGTGAATAATACCAGAAAAAAGTAGTAACAGGGGATGGGATTTTTTTTTTACATGTAAAGAAGTAATTTGTGAACACCTCTTGACATTTGAGACCAATCTGTAAGTTAGTTCTCTCTCACAGTGAGTTCTCAAGTCAGCACAATGATTACTGAGAAATTGTAACAAATTATGACTTACATAAGTTACATTTCAAAATATTAAAATTCCTTTAAGCTTTGTTTATAAGCAAAACTTGGGTACATTTAAAATGTAATTGATGAGTTATAAAGTCAAAAGAGCCAAAGGCATTTGGCACTTCCTATGGTTATGGACAGAAGAAACTTCATTTAAAAATTTACTGGGGGGCTAGAGAGATAGCTCTAAAATTAATAGCACTTGCTGCTCTTCCAGAGAACCTGAGTTTAGTTCCCAGCACCCACCTTTATCCAGCTACAGGGATTTGATGCCTTCTTCCTGTCTCCACATACACCCCACCACACACATGCATACACACAGATACATATACACACAAAAATGTTAGTCAGGCATAGTGGTACATGTCTACAATCCCAGCACTTGGGAGACAGGGGCAGATAGATCTATAAGTTTGAAGCCAGCCTGGTCTACATAACTCCAAGTGAGCCAAAGCTACATTATAAAATCCTGTCCCTAAATAAATTAAAAATAAATATAGAAAACCTAACTAAACCTTTGAAAAAAGAATGTATCATATTGGGCAGCTATGATAAGGTATTAAGAACTTCAGTGTCAGGTGTAGACTCTGACTTCATCACTTACTACTTCTGTGATTCTAGGGAAGAGGCCTCCCCTCCATCCCTATCTACAAAATGTGAAGTGATATGGGACCTACCTTCTAGGGTTTATGAATGGGTGAGTGATATAATCATAAAAGAAGAGGTGTTATTTAATATAGTACCTGACACTCAGTGAACTGAATAAATGTTATCTATAATTATTGTGTTATTGTTGTTTTTATGATGATAATGATGAGCTACCAGGCACTATAGTGGATAATAGCGAATCAGGTTAAATAAAAGGATAACGCAGGGCTAACTGGGAGAGACGTCAGAGGTATACTGTGTTTCATTCGATCCTCAGGGACCCACCCCACTGAACTACCAACAGCTGTGAAACTTCTTGGGTCAGTCCATAAGCTCCAAGTGAACACAGCGAGTTCCCCTTTAGCACCCTTCCAGTTGGGAAGACTACCCAGGGGCTAGGGGTCCACAGGTCATGGCCGTTGGAGCTGTAAATGAGTAAATTCATAGTTTCTCCAGAAGACCTGTATAAAGATGTCCAGATCACCTCATTCGGTGTGACGGAAAGCTGGTGACAACCCAACTGTCCTCGGGTGGGAGGGGAACTCTGAATGGAGCAC
>CM052707.1:21636025-21686862 GCA_028551405.1 Uromys caudimaculatus | reverse complement strand
CCCCCCCTTTTCACTCCTCCCCTCCCCCTCCCCTGTACCCCCCCCCTCCTCCTCCTCCTCACTCTCTGGAGTTTTATTCAGCAGGTCTCTGAGTCTAGAAGAAGCTGTTGGCCTCTTGGGGTAAGGCGAAGCTTGTGCTTGCACCACAAGTGAGGCAATAGGAACTTGATCTTGGAGTCCTGAAACTGCTTGAAAGCCAGCCAGCAGCACTTGCTGCTGCAATCTCTTCCACCCTCATGATCTGGATAGAGTGCACACTGTGCTGGGCACCCATGTCCTGGTAGCACAGTGCGATGGTGCCAGCTGTGGTTGGGCCGGTACTCACTGTACATGTGTGTGCCACAGTGGGAGTCCTAGTGTTGCCAGATACTGAGGCTCCTCATGTAAAGCAGCTGCTTCTCCAACACCAGCCTGCAGTACGCTGCACTATCTCGCCTGATGACTTGCTCTTCTTCAGCTGGGACAAGAAATACCAGAAGAGGGGGACTTGGCTAACACATGGTTGAGTGTAAAGATGCGTATTTGGTACAAAGGTGGAGGTTGGCATTTTGGAGTTGGCAAACAGTACCCCATCACCTGGTACTCTAGAAATGTGCCCAAGGCCTTCATGGCACTCTGGTCATGTTCACTGTCACCCATAAAAGGAAGGGACCCAGTTTTTCCAAGTGAGTAATAGAGCATGACACCTGGCATTCTCTTCTTAGTCTTTGTGTGAACATAGACACACACCCCTGCACACTCAGGTGTGTGGATACCACACGCATGCACCACCAACCCCAGAAAGAAATGAAAAGACCCCCATGTCCCAGACACTGAAGATTTGATATGAGATACTAATATGATTTCCAGTGATCTATGGATGGAGTCTCATAAAGATACCAAACATAACGTTTTGCTTTGATTAGCAGTTCTAAGGCTCCAAACCAGGGCCTTTGTGCCCACTAGGAAAGCGCTATACCCCTGAGCTACATGCCCAGGCATTTTAGCTTTCATTTGAAGGCAGATTCTTGCTTCCAGGTTGGCCTCAAATTCCAACCTTCCAGGCTTACTTTCCTGAGTACTGGGTATACGTGTGTGCCGGCCCCACTAGTATCTCGCAAAAACAGAGATCTCACACTAGAATTCATAAGGAATCTCGGAGGACTAAGAGGCTGGAGTAATCAAGAAGGGAAATTGGAAGGCTCATACATATCCTGACTTCAAAATGTACCACAGAACCACAGTACTCAAGACAATGTGGCCGTGGTGTAAAGGAAGCCACCTGGACCAATAGAGCAGAAGAGCAACTCTAGAAACCAACCCTTGCAGGTTTGGTCTACCTATTTCAGTATGACACCAGAACTTCTGAAAAGGGATGGGCTCTCCAACAAATGCTTTGGAAAACTGGACATTCACATACTAAGGACTAATGCTGGACCCTGATTGCCAATCACACCTAGAAATGAGTCCTGAATCCTACCGTGGAAACTAAAACTCTCAAAGGAGACTACAGGGAGAGGGCTCATGGCTTGACACTTGGGGATGGCTTCTTAGACATGACACTGAAAGCACGCACAGCAAAAGAACAGAATAGACAAGTTGAAGCTTTATCAAAATTTAAAACTTCTAAGCCAGGTGTGGTGGTGCTTGCTTTTAGCATTCAGGAAGGAGGCAGAGGCAGGCAGATCTGATTTTGTGGCCAGCCTGGTCTACAGAGTGAGTTCTAGGACAGCCAGAGCTACACAGAGAAACCATGTCTTGAAAACAAAACAAAACAAAAACAAAAACAAAACTTTCTGAGCCTGCTATGGTAGCACACACACTTGTAATCTCAGCCCCTGGAAAGTTAAGGCAGGAAAACTAAAGGAAGCTTGAGGCAAGTCTAGGCTCAGTGAGTTCCTGGCAGGCCATTAATGGCTACAGAGTTAGACTCTGTCTCAAAATAAACAAAAATAGTTAACTACAACAACAAAACAACAACAAAAACCTGTATATTTCAAATGGCAGGAATTACAAAGGCAACACTAAGACACGGGGTTCACACATCTGACGATCTATGACAGAACACTCAGCCGGATTAAAACTCGGGCAAAGGAGCTGAGGAGGTGGCTCATTGGTTAAGTGCTTGCCCTTATAAAAATGAGGTTTTGGATCTTTGGGATCTAAGCAAAAAGCTGGTCTGGCATTTACTCAACCATATCTAGCTCCAGGGAGCTCCAGGGTCAGTAAGAGACATTGTCTCAAATAATAAAGTAGAAGGTCTGTAAAGGTGGCTTAGGAGTTAAGAATGCTTGTTGCTCTTGCAGAGGACCCAGGTTTGATTCACAGCACCCATATGGTGGCTCAATCTGTAACTCTAGTCCTTAGGAATCTGATCCGTTTTCATCTTTGCGGGCACTGTGCGAGCACTGGACATACTGGACGTACATGTGGTACACACACACACACACACACACCAATACATGCAGGCAAAATAGTCATATACATAAAATAAATAAATCTAAAATGAAGTTGAGGATTGGACAAACACCTGCAGTTAACCTCTAGTGTCCATACGCATGCGCGTACACACGAACATGTACATACACACACAAACACATCCATGTGCTCACACCACACACACATGTGCATGCACCACACACACATACACACATTATAAAACAGCAGCAAAGGGTGTGAACAGCCATGTCTCAAAATACATTATTCAAATGAGAAATAAACACATGGAAAAAACACCAGGTACCTGAAACTGGGTGTGGTGGTACATATCCCTAGTTCTAGCTCTGAGGGGAGACCCTCTCTCAAAACACACACACACACACACACACAGAGAGAGAGAGAGAGAGAACATCAAAATTTCAAGCAGTAGGAACACAGCTCTGACACAGAACGCACACCCAGTAGAGACGACTCCCTGGGTTCAGGCCTAAGAGCCATCTCAATTAGAAGCTAAAACTGTAAAACTGGTGACATCCTTTTTACCATCAGAAAATTCATAGCTACACACAGGCATAATTAATGGATGTGATACTGAATCTTTGTCTTGTCAAAGCTCACCACAGGTGCCAGCTCACAGCCTTGGACCAGGAGGTCAGTGCTGGCAGGCAGGACAGAGAGATGAGAGGGGAGGGAGCCTTGCCCAGAGGCAGCTGGAAGCCCTGGCTATCACAGGGTCTGAGGCAGTAAGTGCTGGGAGGTAGGAGTGTGTCTGTGATGCTGGTTGTTCCCAGGAGGAAAGGGGACATGCTGCTTGGCTCTGGAGCAGCATCACAGCAGGAGTGGAGGGCCTGGTGGGTCGGAGGGGATGAGAATGACAATGGGGAATCTGGTGGCCAGCACCCTGGCACTTTGTCTGTCAGAAGGACGTGATGAGAGGCAGAAGGTGGGTGAGAATTCTGGGTGGGAAAGAAGAGGAGGTGACCAGAGAGGTGCTGACTCACTGCCTTAGAGTCTTTTACCTTAGAAGGGAATCTGAAAGAAATCTGCAGGCCAGAGGAACACTGGTGAGGAGTGATGCTTATTTGGGCCAGGCTTACGTGCACGGCACCCAAGGGCCTTCAGTGGCAGGTGGCAATATTGGTTCTGTTCTTTAGCTGAGAAAAGTGAAGTCCAGGAGATTAAGCAACCTGCTCAGGAGCACAGCCAGCCAGCAGGAGATGGATCTGGGATAGGAACCAGCCCTACAGGGGTCTTGAACATCAATATATTTTAAGAAATCTTTCCAAGGGCAAGGACAGGACATGTAGCTTAGTGGTTAGAACTCTTGCCTATCATGCATGAGACCTTGTTTAGTCCTCAGAATCACAACAAACTAGTCAGTGTTTGGTCTTGGGGTTAGATAGGATGCGTGTTGAAGCCCTGTACCATCACCATTACAACAAAAGTATTAATACTAGTTTGTAACAAATATATCACACATGATGTCATTGTTGGATAACTGTAAGATAATTGAACTGTAGCAATGTAAGATATTGAAACAGGGGAACTCTGGACTACTGTATCAATTCTATAAATTTAAACTATTTTTAATAATTTTAAAAATACATAAATTCTGGGCCTGAGAGATGGCCTAATGAATAAAGAAACAAAGGATCTTGCTGTCACGCCTGGTGATCTGAGCACCATATCTCAGACCCACGTGGTGGAAGAAAGGAGCTCCACAAAGGTGTCTGCTGAGGACTGGAGTGATGGCTGAGTGGTTAGGGGTTCTTACTGCTGTAGCAGAGGACCAAGGTGGTTCCCAGAACCCACGTGGGTGGCTCCTAACCAGTTCCAAGGGACCAGATGCCTTCTCCCAGCCTCTGAGGACTCCTGCACAAATGTAGTGCAGATAAACTCATATAGGCAAATGAGCATTAGTCTCTTTCACACACACACACATACACACACACACACACACACACACACACACACACACACACACTCAATCAATCTTTAAAAAAGTAAATAAGGCCAGGTATGGTGGCATATGCTTTTAATCCCAGCACTCAAGAAGCATAGGCAGCCAGACTGGTCCATACAATTAGTTCCAGGACAGCCAAATCAAGGAGACTCTGTCTCCAAAAAAGGCAATAAAGCTCTGTGTGTGTGTGTGTGTGTGTGTGTGTGTGTGTGTGTGTGTGTGTGTGTGTGTTCTATTAAAAACAAGCAAATTTGGAGCTGAAGAGATGGTTCAGTGGTTAAGCGTACTTGCTGCTCTCCCAGGGGACCAGAGTTTGGCTCCCAGCATGCACCCATATCAGGAGGTTTACAACTGTCTATAACTCCAGCTTCAGGAAATCTGACACTTCTGGTCTCAGACCTACACTCGCACGCGCACACCCACAGGCAGACACAGACACACCTACACATAATTAAAAATAAACATTGATCTTCAAAACAAACAAACAGAAAGAAAATTCCTGAATCCATCTTCAGAATCTACCCCCAAATGTATCTGCACAGGCTCAGTGGAGCTGGGCTGAAGCTGGTTCCCACCTTGCTCCCTGACTGGCAGAGGGACCACAGATACATCAAGTATGTGCTCTCTTTTATCCGACGGACCCCTGGAAGTTAGGAACAGTGCCTCTTCCATTGGACTGGCAGCTTTCCCAGGGTGAGAACCAAGCTTCCCTTGTTAGACTGGACCTCCCCCCCCCCCAGGCCAAGGGGCCACCTTCCTCCTCAGGGGGTTCAAGGAGGCTCAGAAGCTCCACACACTCAGGTTCTCCACATGCCTTCTCTTTGTCTTTTGGGTCAGTCAGAGGTTCTCAACGTGAATGGAAAAAAGAACTGTGACAGCATGTGCTTTTTATACAGGGCTAGGGTTGGGAGGCAGGGCCTCAGGTATGCTAGGAATATGCTCTGACAGGGTGCTGCATCTCCTGGACACCTTCTAAGGTTGTCCAAAGGTCTTTTTGCTTCAAAATAATAGGAATTTAAATTCTCTGTTATTTATGCATTTTAGTTTGTTTTGTTTTGAGACAAAGTCTTGCCCTCTATCCGAACAGACTACCCTTGAACTCAAGATCCTCTGGCCTCAGTACCCCAAAGGCTGGGAACATAAGAACAGACCACCATGCATGGCTAAGAAGGCCAGCTAGCTCTTTTGTGAGTCAAAAGCAATATTCAACGGCAGCGAACTTAGGAAGTGTGAGACCTGAGGTTTGAACCCTAGCACTGAAAACAAAGCAAAACAAAACAACACCACCAAAAACACACAAAGAGAACACCCAGCAACCCTTGTACATCATACCTAGGTCAAAGCTGAATGATAACAGCCATTAACAGCTTAAAAGTGTCATGTTCAGCCAGTGAGATAGCTCTGTAAAAGCACTTGCCAGGCAACTCTGAGGTCCTGAATTTGAACCCCAGAACCAGAAGCAAAAGGTGGGCGCACATCTGTAAACTCAGTCCTCCAGGGAGGTGGAAGGTGGAGACAGGAAGTAGCCGAGAATACACATCACAGTAACAGAAACAAGAGAGACCCTGTGTCAACAAGGTGGAAGGGAAGAGCCAGCTCTGGAACATACGGTATGGCTTGTACATGTGTGCGCGCGCGTGCACACACACACATACACACACACACACACACACACACACACACACATTCACACTGGCTCACAAATAAACTGAGAATAAAACAACAAAACCCCTTCAATTTCCTGCAAGGCTGCCATTTCTATAGCAGAGCAAAGTCTACATCACTCTAAACTGCTTCTTCCCTTTTTGGGAGGCAGGGTCTTATGTGGCCAGGCTGGCTTTGAACTCACAGGCAGGGATGACCCTGAACTTGCGATCTTCCCACCTCCACCTCCCACGTGCTGAGTGCTGGAATTATGCTGAGCTGGGGTTGGAACCCAGGGCTTCGTGTGTGATGGGCTGGCATGCTAACCACTGGGTTACATCTCAGCCAGCAAAGCACGTCCTGGCTGCAAGAAGTTGCTGCTCGAAGTCACACATTTGGTTAAAATGCGTGATTTGCCAGCGGAAGCCGCACATCCACCATCCATGGTTACCAATCTGCCAAAGTCCTTAAGGAAGGGACAGGATGTCTCGAGACAAAGCTGGCCAAGCAAGGCCTGGAAATCAAATCAAGACTTGACAAAGGCAAGCAACTTGACAGGCTGTATTAATGAACGCTGTGAAAATAATAGGCAGACAGAAATAGTAGATGCTCGAGAGCTGCACCAAAGGACGCCTCTGAGAGCCTGTGTTGTCTCATGTTGTCCAGGCTAATGGGAACTCTGGAAACGTCGTTAAGCAACACAGGAAGCTCTGAGGTCTGGCCAGAGCTTCCAGGAAGTTTCCCTCGTTCCTCTTTTCATCCTCCTTACCTTTTTTTCTGGGCGTTACATGTGCTCATGTGTGTGCACACTTAGGTGTGCAGGAGTACTTGTCTACGCATGTGCCTGTTGAGGCTGGTGCTCCACCTTGGTGGCCTTTTTTCTCCACCATTCTCCACCTTATTTTTTTAATCTTAAACATCATCATCATCGTTATCACCATCATCATCATCACCACCACCACCATCATCGGGGGAGGGAGAGGGGCACATGCCATGGCACCATGTGGGGGTCAGAGGACAACCTCGTGGAGTCTGTTCTTTCCTTCCATGTTTTACAAGGGTTCCAGGACTGAATTTAGCTCCTTAGGCTTGGACTGTCCAGGCGCCTTTATTTGCTGAGCCATTTCACAGCCCTTCCACTTAATTAACGAAGACACTGTCTTCCCTGAACTTGGAGCCTGAAGCAAGCTGCAGGGATCTGCCCCTCTCCATATACCCCCAGGGCTTAGCGCTCGCACACACGCACTATGTCTGGCTTTTTATGAGGGTGTAGGGATCCAAACTCAGATCTCTATACTTGCACTGAAGGAACCTGACTCACTGAGTCACCTCACCAGCCCCCTCAGTAGACTCATGAGAAGGCTGTTTTCAGGAGTAACAGGAAGAACTAGGTCAGTAATTGAGCAGTCATGTCTGCCACGGGCACAGGGGTGGGGAATTCCTCCAGGGGAGCTAAAGTGGGCTCTCCTTAGAGGGCACAAACATCTTGGGCTATCCTGGATATCTGAAATCATATAAGGGGCAGATCCCTGCAGCCTTTCCATGCTGCCTTCTGCATGGAGAAAGAAGAATGTGCTGATGAGTTAACAGAAGGCCGTCAGGCTGCTTCACAGTTCCCTCTCCCATTGTGATTTAATGTCTGTGGTCTGGCTTAGTCACCAACCTTTGGCGAGCTGGATTGGTCCACCCCTTTCTGTTGGGTTACCTCCAAGTACACAGAAGAAGCACCTCCAGCCTAGTAGGAAGGTTGTCTCCTTTATGGGTAAGCATGGCTCCTTCTCCTCTTTTGAGGTGAGGAGTGTGCTGAGGACTGAAACGAAGGCCTTGCACAGGACAGGCAGGTGTTCTACCACTGAGCCTCTCCCTAGCCTTGCCTCCCTTTGGACTTGACTAAGCAGTGAGCCTTCAGTACAAGTATGACCCAGCCATAGTCATCTGCCCTGACCCAAAATGACCCCGAAAGAAGAACAAATCAATAACAAAACCAACATCGTAAGTTTAAGAGAAAAGATGAAGGAAGAGGGTGGCCCTGCATGTGCTTGGGGGAAGATGCCAAGGATGAAGAACAGAACAAACTGAAGGAAATAGCAACGTTCAAGCTACAGCAATGAAGACCCAGGAGGACCTGGCATCCTGTCGCCAACTGTCAATCAAGATTTCTGTGATGGAAAGGGTAGAGATTATTCTTGGAGGCTCCAGGAGAAAGCACAACAGTCAAGAGGTAACAGGTATAGGCGACCAGAAAACAAAACAAAACAAAACAAAGAAACCAGGGGCCTTGCCTGCCTGATGGCACATACGTGCAACCATCCTAGTACTTGGGAGGCAGAGGTAGGACTATCACCTCAAGTTCAAAGCCAGTCTGGGCCACATCATGAGTTCCTGTCTCAAAAAAGACAAGAAAAGGGACCAGCAAGACAGTTCTGCATCTCCCATCAGGACTCACCATGCAAACCTGGCGACCTGCATTTGAGCCTCTGATTCCATGATGGAAGAAGAGAGTCAGCTGTCCTCTGACCTCCAAAGATCTCCTGCCACTACCACCACCACACACATGCAATGATGATAGAAAATAAAAATAAAGATAAAAACGTATAGCCAGGTATGGTGGTGAATCCTTTAATCTCAGCTCTTGGGGAGTCAGAGATAAACAGATCTCTGTGAGTTTGAGGCCAGCCTAGTCTACATACTAAGTTCCAAGTTCCAGGCCACCATTGTCTACATAGTGAGTTCTGGGGCAGTCAGGATTATATAGTAAGACCTTGTTTCAAAAACAAAAATTTATTATTATTTTTTTTCCCAAGACAGGTTTCTCTGGTTCTCCCTGGCTGTTCTGGAACTCACTCTGTAGTCTAGGCTGGTCTCCAACTCAGAGATCCACCTGCCTCTGCTGGGATTAAAGACATGAGCCACACCTTCCTGGCTGAAAGTTTTTTAAAGGCGTATTTTTTTTTCAGTTGCAAGAGAGGAGGGAATTTATTGGTGGAGAGGTGAAGGGGAGGGCAGAGGTGAGCCAGGCCTTTTCTGTGGCCAGTCTCCCAGAAGGCAAGAAGGGAGAGAAAGGAAGAGCGCTTTTAAAAATCACATTTTACTTCAGTTATTCAAGTATCACTACCCCCTTTCCTTTCTCTTTGTCAACTCTGTGAAAAGCAGCGTAGCACCTTGACTAAGCTCAGTCTCAGGCTGGTGACCGACTCAGGAGTAGAACGGGGCCAGTATTTCAGAGGCCCTAGGGTTTGAAAGTAGGCCTGGTGGCCTAGCCCTATAATCTCAGCTGCTAGACAAGTTGCATCAGGAGGAGTCCAAATTCAAGGCCTGCCTCAAAGAGCCTGTCTCAGGAAATGTTTAAAAATCAGTTTGGGTAGATTAATATCTATTAATATCTATTATTATCTATGCAGCTGAAGAGTACCTGTCTAGCATGCATGAGGCCCTATATTGAAGCCCCAGTGTGAGCACCGTGGTAGGGTGTGGTTGAGGTTAGCAGTGTTTAGCCTGGACTTCCGGAGGGAGACCACCTGAGTTTATCCCCAGTTTGTCCCTCCCCCACTCTGTAACTCTGAGCAAACTTTTTACCTCCTTCAATGGGTTTTCTCAGAAGTGAAATGGGACCAAGAACACTATCTCATTTAAATAGTCTTTAACCCTGATGGCTGCAGTCAGGATGGGTTGAATTATGCACACAAAGTATTTAGAAAGGTGGTCAGCAGGGTGCAGAGAAAGCGAAACTCTTGCTGCTGGTGGGAATGTAAATTAGTACAGTCACTTTGAAAAACAGTATGGAGGCCTGGCATAGACTTATCAAATGATCCAGCAAACCTGCCCGAGTACATACGGAAACAAAGGGGAATGAGATGCCAAAGAGACATCTGTACTCCTGCAGCACCATTCACAGCTGCCATAAGAAGGGATCAACCCCAGTGTCCACCAGAGTATATAAGGGTGTGAATGAAATGAGGGCAGACACACGTGTAAAGATGAAAATGAAAATGTGGTAGAATATTATTCAGCTGCAAAAGAAGAAGAAAAGTCTTGCGACTTGCCTGGTGTGTGGACTACAACTTTACTTCTTATTCTTGAGAGGATCTGGGCTATGATAAAGTCAAGGCTAGTCTGGGCTACAGGAGACCTGTTTGAAATGAATTCATTTACAAGCTGTGGCAGTTCGGATGAGCCTGGAGGACATTATGTTAAGTAAAATGAGTCAGATACTACAAGACAAACATTATGTGTTCTCACTTGTATATAGAAGCTAAAAGAAAAAGCACGGTGTAAAACAGTGGCTTTTGGCGAGGTGAGGAGGGCAGTCAGAGAGGAGGTGGAGTGGGTGCAGGAATACAGCTACACAGGGGACATGCCTTTGGGTTGTTCGTTTTGTTTGCATTTGATTTCTTTTTATTATTTTAATGACGTGCGTGCATTGTGTATGTGTGCGTGAGTATGGATATGGGAGTCCGGGTGCCTGTTGGGGCTGGAAGATCCTCTTGGCAATTAGCATTAGAGGCAGTTGCAAGAAGCCCTATGGCTTGGGTACAGGAGCCCAACTTCCATGATCTGAAAGACTAGTACTAGTCCGTGCTCTTAGTCACTGGACCGTGGTTCAGACAGGGTCTGTTTTTCTGCTGTTTTCAGACAGGGTCTCACTGTGTAATCCAGACTGACCTGGAACTTATGATGTAGATTACACACACACACACACACACACACACACACACACACACACACACACACAGAGAGAGAGAGAGAGAGAGAGAGAGAGAGACAGAGACAGAGAGATAGAGAGAGAGAGAGAGAGAGAGAGAGAGAGAGAGAGAGAGATTGATTTAATCATCACATACCATAAGAGTTTGGAATAGTATACCATGTTTCATAAACACACTCAATTACTATGTGGCAATTAAATAGCCAGGTGAACTGGCGCATGCCTATAATTCTAGCATTTAGAAAGATGAAGCAAGATGACTGAGTTCGAGGTCAGGCTGGGCTTACACAGGGGTGGGGGACTTGGAAAGAGGGAGACAGGGAGACAGGGAGAGAGGGAAAGAAAGAGAATCAGAGCTGATGTGGTGGCAGGTAGATCTCTGCAAGTTTGAAGCCAGCCTGGTCTACATAGTGACGCCTTGTCTCAAACCAAAAACCCAGAAAACAACCATGACAAAGAGAAAGAAGAGGAAGGAGAAAAGACATGCACCACCGCACTTGGCACTTGGCAGAGTCTTATATCAGCTATCATTTAAAAGTTTTTAAAATTATTTATTTTATGCATATGAAAATTTTTGCCTGCATGTTTGTGCACGCATCATGGGCTTGCCTGATGCTTAAAGATGTTAGACTGTTAGAAGATGGTGTCAGATCCCCTGGAACTGGAGTTACAGATGGTTGTGATGTGCAATGTGAGTGCTTGGGACCGAACCTGGGTCTTCAGTAAGAGCATCCAGTGTTCTTAGCTGCTGAGCCGTCTCTCCAGACACTACCCTGCCTAGCTTACTATTTAATACTTTAGGCCTTAAATGACACACGGTTTCTAAAAATTAATTTCACCAAGCTCTTGTTGCTTTTTTAATTGTTCATTTCATTCTTTGGTCTGCATTGGTGTCTACCTACCATGTGTGGGCCTGGTGCCCTGGGATGCCCTGGGACTGGAGTTGCAGGTGGTAGTGAGCTGCCTGTGGGTGCTGGGAATGGACCCTGAGTTCTCTGAAAGAGCAGTGTTCATAATTGTTGAGCCATCTCTCCAACCCCTCTTGTTGCTTTCTGAAACCCTGAGACAGGGTGTTGGTGGTCCCGATACATCCTGGATGGTCTTGAACTCATTGTATTCTGTTTCTGCCTCTCTGGTATGGGGATTACAGGCCGAGCCATCATTCCTCAATTCCAATTGATTAATTCATTAATTGGGGTTCTCATGTATATATGGGTATGCATGTACACATGTGGATGTACATTTGTGTGCAGGAGCCCATGCATGTGCTTGTATGGCATGTCATACCCAAATTGACCTCAAGTCTCATTCTGGATCACCCATTCCCACCCCCCCACCCCCAATCAATCTCTTGTTGAAACAGGAATTTTCTGATTGCAGCTAGGCAGCTTGTCCTGGTGCCTGCAGGTCTCTACCTCCAGAAACCTGGGGATTACACAAGGCCATTAGCTTTTCCCAGCTAAGACTGGATCTTACTGTGTAGCCTTCCTTGGCTGGCCAGGAACTGTAGACCAGGCTGGCCTCAAACTCAGAGATCCACCTGCTTCTGCCCCCCAAGTGCTGGGACTAAATGGGTGTGTGTCTGAACTCTGGTCTTCAGGCCAGAGTTCACCCCTATTAATTCTTTCTTTTTTTTTTTTTTTTTTTTTTTTTGGTTTTTCGAGACAGGGTTTCTCTGTGTAGCCCTGGCCGTCCTGGAACTCACTCTGTAGTCCAGGCTGGCCTCGAACTCAGAAATCCACCTGCCTCTGCCTCCCAAGTGCTGGGATTAAAGGCCTGCGCCACCACTGCCCGGCCCTATTAATTATTTCAAAGGAAACTTTGTATTACTCCTATACTCACAACTCAGTAACACTTGGCCTGTGTGGATAGTAACTACAAAGATAACGTTGAAACAAGGTTTTAAAATTGTTCCTCTCTGGAGGGAGTTAGTGCAGTTCTTGAAACAGAATTTCCATATCATGGATTTGCTGAGGAGGATACTGTCTTGGTTACATTTGTTTTGCTTAGGTGCTGGGGCTCGTGTGGAAATTGTAACAACTTTAGCAATGTTAGTAAATAACCACCTTTACTCTTGCCTGTTAAACGCTCCACTGGACGAATGTTGTCTTTCAATTAAAAAGGAGAAAAGCCACTTGTCACAGAGGTATTCTAGAGGACTGGCAGGGTAAGCTCTTGTTTAACATGTGTGGGGCCCTAGAACATTCTAGCACTTCCCTGAGCCTTCTACTAATTGACTGCCATCAGAAAGAAAATTCTAGTAAGCCGAGGAAGTGAAAGACAGGGACATGTAGAGCACATGTCCCTGTAAGAAAGGTGTCCTGGGGGTGCCGTTGAGGCAGGCAGGGCAGGAGGGAGACTGTAGACGGGAAAGCCCTTCCTATCCTGCTCACCATCTCCAGTGCCACCCAAATCATCTTACAAAATACCTAGCCAATGAGAAGCACTCCCAGAAGGCAAGGTCAGACACTGTGTGGAACAGATGCTTCGGCTGTCTCGCGCCTTCTTCCAGAGCATCCAGAGGCTGTGGTGCCTCCCACTTCCTTCTGCTGGAGGTCATTTTCTAGCCACAAAGTACGCCTAGCAGCTGCTCAGGCCAGATGTGTCTAAGAGGATGGCCTAGCAGCAACCCTGAGCCAATAGCAGACTCCAGGGGAAACCCCCTAGGCGTCCTTGCCTCTTCATGGGTCACTTCCCTCTTCCCTTCAGCTCCTAAAATTCTGGAACAAGAGCCTGCAAAACATCCCAGCTCATACCTGCACACTGCCCATCCTCATACAGACAGCCTGTGATCTCAGAAGGATTTTTTTTTTTTTTTTTTTACCATCTCAAAGGTTAAAAAAATAAATAGATAAAGGATAATACTTTAAGATACATTAAAAAAAAAAAACTCCATAAAGCCAACCTGGTGGATGACACATGCTTACAATTCCTGCTACTTACGAAGCAGAGACAGGAAGATCACCTGGCCCTAGGAATTTGGGCCAACTTGCAGGGAAAGCATCTGGTGATGGTGGGGTTGTGGGTAGGGGCTGTGGGGGGAAGGGGTTTGGGGACATTTGGAGACATTGGTAGCTCCATGGTAGGGGGCTTGTTTAGCACAGAGAAATTTGTTCCTAACACTAGAAAAGAAAAAAAAATATTTTTTTCATTTGTTTGGTTTTGAGTTTATACCCAGGCTGGACTTCAACTTTTAGGCTCCTCCAGCTTCAGCTTCCTGGGTGCAAAGATCATAGGTATGAGCCAACATGCCCAGACCTCCATTTTTTTTTTTAATGCCTTCTTTTCAATTCTACTAAATGCAAACTTGAGTGTCTCTGAGGCTGGAGCCCAGCTAAGTCATTTCCTCATTCACCCTCTGTGGAACTGCTTTCACCTACAGGGCAGACTAGGATTAACTGCAACTAGAGTCACATGGTTTGCCAAGGTCAAGGCAGTCACAGAAAAGGCTGGCTGACCCCTGGGTCCTAATCAGGGACAAAGGGCAGGCTCAGGCCTGGCTACTCAGGGAAGGGAATGCTGAATGCCAAGCCCAGACAATTCAGGGACATCTTGAATCACAGCTTCTTTCCTGCTGGCATATCTGTGTGCTAATGTTCCACGCCTGAGGCAGTAATTGCAGAGGCTTGCAATGGGCCACTGATATCTTTCTATCGGGAACACTTTTATTAAAAAAAAAAAAAAAAAAAAAGCCGGGCAGTGGTGGCGCACGCCTTTAATCCCAGCACTTGGGAGGCAGAGGCAGGTGCATTTCTGAGTTCGAGGCCAGCCTGGTCTACAGAGTGAGTTCCAGGACAGCCAGGGCTACACAAAGAAACCAAAAAAAAAAAAAAATTGTTTTCTGCTTGGTGTCCTGCTAATCTCATTCATGCTTGGTGGCTTTGCTATACGTCATTGATGTCTCTCCCAACCAAACCAAACCACCAGCAGTACCCTGAGATCAGACCCCAAAGTCTGCTGAACTATGCAAGACAGGCTATAGGGGTGGGAGTGGAGAACTAGTGGGGTGTGTGTGTGTGTGTGTGTGTGTGTGTGTATGTGTGTGTGTGTGTGTGTGTGTGTGTGTGTGTGTGTGTGTGTGTGTGTGTGTGTGTGTGTGTGTGTGTGTGTGTGTGTGTGTGTGTGTTGAGGTGTTGCTACTTACCGGCAGAGGAAATTTTTTAAAATATGACATTTTTTTTCACTATATGGTCCAGGTTTGCCTAACTTCCTAAGTAGTTCAGGCTGTCTTTGAACTTACAAGCTTGTTGCCTTTGCTGCCTAAGGCTAAGGATTAAACTCATAAGTCCTAATCCCAGGCCCCCCAGCTGTGTAAATTTTGGGTACTTCTATTATCTTTCAACCATCATTTAAAAAAGATTTTATTTTTTACTTATTTTATGTATGAGTACACTGTCACTATCTTCAGACACACCAGAGGAAGGCATCTGATTCCATTATAGAGCTACCATGTGGTTCCTGGGAACTGAACTAATGACCTCTTGAAGAGTAGTCAATGACCTTAACCACTGAGCCATCTCTCCAGCCCCCTATCTATCTAATTTTGAGACAAAGTCTCTCTATGTAGTCCTGACTGTCCTGGAACTCTCTATGTAAACCAGACTGGCCTCAAACTCACAGAGATCTGCCTGCCTCTGTCTCCATAGCGATGGGATTAAAGGCGTGCGCCATCACACTAGGTGAGCGATTCTTTTAATAGCATAGGACATTGATTCCGTCAATCTGTCAAAGGGGGACATGATCCTGACCAGCCTGCCAGGATTACTCTGCTAATCGGATGAAATAAGATCTGGCCACCAAACACAGAGTCACCTGGCCCAGGCTCCCTCCAGCTCCCTCTGACCAATACACTCCCAGACCCTTGGGTCAGCAGAAATCTCTAACTTTACCCTGATCTTGGCCACTTCCAGATCTTTACACATTTGAGCTTTCTATCTAGGATATGTTATCTCACACTTTATCTGTACCCAAGGTCAATGCACAACCTTGTCTTATGTGTATCTGTTTAAAGATCTGTGTGTATGTAGCGCTGAAGATGGAACCCAGGACCTTGTACATACTAAGTAAAGTTTACCACTTGTCTACTTTCATATTTAATATATGTTGTTTCTCCACCAACAGCACTGCAATCCTTGTCTGAAGAAGGGTTTTCCAACATGAATTTACCACAAAACACATAACTGACTTCTGAGCTTTGGGACATCAGTTGGCACTCTAGTGCCAGGATCAGGGACCATTGTTATTAGCCAAGTCACCAAGAAAAACTACAAACACACACACACAAAATTGTGGCACCCATTAGACCATAGAACAGATACAAGTTTATGCAAACAACCTCTACTTGTGATGGCCCTCAATACCCACAAACCAACGGGAAGCAGAAAGTATCGTAGGCTGGAGGGACCTTGCATGCATCCAACCTGTTGAATGTGCTAGCTCGGCAACAGGGCAGGCAGGAGCCTGTAGGGGTTTCCCCTCTGATCACATGACTGCCTGAGAGATGCAACTCTTTGCTGCTGCCCTGCAAAATAAAAAAGGAACCTCCTGCAAACTGCTGGTCCAGGGAGAGACCAAGATTGAAAGTAAAGTTCACGTGGCACAAAACGCATGTGGCTTTTGTATCCATAGTAAAGTAAAGCCAGAAAGCCAGAAGGAAAGCCATTATAAGCCAGCCATTGTCTGCAGATGGACAGTTGGAGAGCAATGACAAACTTCCCCTTGCTTGACCTCAGCTCAGGACAGGAGTGCTGGGTGACAACTTTTTCTTTTCTTTGTTTTTGTTTTTCAAGACAGGGTTTCCCTGTGTAGCCCTGGCTGTCCTGGAACTCGAATTGTAGACCAGGCTGGGCCCGAATTCAGAGATCCATCTACCTCTGCCTCCCGAGTGCTGAGATTAAAGGTGTGTGCTAACACACCGAACTCAGGCGACAATACTTTTCCATGTTCTGAAAAGTTCAAATATGACTGTCAAAATACCAGGGATATTGATTTGGGGAGACAATCCATTCAGCGAGCCTTCACGTTTGTTAAAATAATGTAGATCTCATGAGTTCCTAGCTTTTTCATCGTTGGGTATGAGGTCACAGAGGGCTGGTTTACCCCTCCCTGTCTTGCCCATGTTTTATGGTTAGTGTCAGGAAACCAGCCTGGAACACAGTAAGTGCTGGATAATGAATATATTTCCACTGAGAGATTGAAGAAGTTCAGGGGAAGGGTCATTCTCGTGACCGTGGGTTCATCCCTGGACTAGGTATCTGCTTGTCATATGAATGTGAGTGTGTGTGTGTGTGTGTGTGTGTGTGTGTGTGTGTGTTTGATGTATAGAAGAACCTCATGTCTGCCTCTGATTGTATTGATAACCTCCAGCAAGCCCTTTGGCCTCTCTAAGCCCCAGCTTTTGGGACACCAAAGTGGGGTCTCCCAGGTATACCTCAGCTATCAAATGGGGTACTTCTCTCTACAGTACCTGCTACTCTGTGGATTATATAGGGTTGTGATGGTGCACAGGATGCCCCGTGCCTGGCACAGAATTATTTGTAAACACAGACTTTCAGTCTTAATAGTTCCTCACAGCAACTCTTAAGTTTTACACTGCTGTACCCATTCTATAGATGTGGAAACTGAAGGTGAGAGTGATTAGGTGAGTTATCTGAGATCACAAATACGAGAGGGCTGGCTCTGGAGATTCCAGGCTCTTGCTGGTAACATTAGGCTCTTGCTTACATAAGACACAGGAGGCCATTTTTACTAAATACAAAGGTTCTTCCTGGTATGCTTGGCTCCATTGCTCAGAAAAATGAGGCAGCCTGGATCAGCTCCTGCACTCATCTGGGATTAGAGTGGGGGAGAATCCCTCTCTCCTCCTTCCCGCTGGGGGAGCCCTTTCATACTGTACAGGATTGGCTTTCTTTTCTCTGGCACTTCTGAGTTCCACCCTTTGGGGTAGGGTGTTGGCTTGTCACCCTGAGTTTGACAGCCCAAAGGCGGAGGTAATTGCTGGCTGAAAAGGCAAGAGGGAGGGGAGAGAAGAGAACCCTTCCAGGCTTGTAATCAGTTCTCTAACTCTTTTGGACAGAGGGCTCTTGAATCTGGCTGCAAGCTGGGATCCCCTGGGGAAGTTTTTAATAAAAGTTCACCACATCCAACTCAAACCAATTACATCTGGAGTTCGGGATGGGGGTGGAGGTATGGAACCCAGACAGCAGAATGCCTTGCTATTCCTTAACCAACAATCAATGCATGTCCAAGTTTGAGAAGTGCTGGGATCCTGTTCACCCCTCAGCTCAACTGGAGGCACCCTAGGACAGTAGTACCACCTTTCTGTGTTGAAGACTTGCTGTGTGGGGGCTGGGCATGCCTTCCGGAGGCCTAGGCTCGTAAAGGATATCTGAGTGTGAGCCAGGGACCTGGGGTTCTGCTCAGCTTAGGCCCAGCTCTGGGACTGAGGGACTCCAGGTCCTGTTGGGGCAACAGCACATGTGGCCTCTCTGTTCTCATGGTCATCAATGCAGACCACAAACGAGGTTGCGCGGCGGCCAACCCACCCCAGCCTCAGACATTCTAGGGACACGCCCGAGGAATCCTTACCTTGGCTGTCGGCGCTGTCCTCCAGTCCCCGGAACCCTAGGACTCTGGTTCCATCTGTCTCCCTCGCCGGCGCCAGGCACCCACTGGAGCGCAGGCGCCACCTAGTGGCCGTAAGGCGGTAGCGCGGGCAGGGGCTGGGAGGTGCGAGCGCAGAGCAGGGCGGAAATGCAGCTGGGCCTTCCCACGCGGGCTGCTTCCAACACCGCGGAGCCCGGGGGCGCAGATCCAGCCTGGGCTGCACCACCTTCACCCCTTGGGGAGTGTGGGGAACGGAATTTGTTGTATTTTTTCTTGGAGGCGTGGAGGAGCTGTCAGGTCTGGGCTTCTGACCTGGGATTCACCCTGGGATTTTCCTGGCGGGACTCATGGATCTTTTCTTTCCACCATCAGCTTTCAGTACGCCCTAGTGTGGCGTGGCTTCTCCTTTAAACACGTTGGGAGCATCCGAAGATGCCCAGGACTGGGTTTATTGCAAGCCCGGGGATGTCTGTTCCTATCAGCAGCCCTTCAAGTCACCTCCCATCCTTCCCCTTGTTTTTCTTTTTCTTGTTCTTTTTTTTTTTTTTTTTGGTTTATCGAGACAGGGTTTCTCTGTGTAGCCCTGGCTGTCCTGGAACTCACTTTCTCTTGTTTTTTGATCCCTCCATTACCTTAGGCTGTCCTGTCTGTAACAACCCAGTCTGTGCCAGTACGGGGGTGGAGTACGGGAGACACAATTAGAACCCTTGGGATTTGGCCACCCAGGTGGCGTTTCTTCCGGAGGCTCATTAGCATGGATTTGGCGGGTCATCTGGCATCCCTGAGTCCTTAGCCTTACATTCCAGCGCCACCTCCTTCATCACTGTGACGCCAAAAACACCCCTTTGGGTTTCCAAATGTCTCCCGTTGGTGGGAGGGAGAATAGCTCCAGGCTGAGAACTAATTAGCTGATAATTAAGATCAGATGACACTAAATGAAGTCCACTGTCCACGGAAGTCCTATTACCATGCATTGTAGAGCTGAGGGGATCTTCAGACCGGTCCCTTTCCAGCGGTTTTCAGTATTTTCTTTTAACGAAGAACGGCGTTACAAAAATAGTAGATTTAGAAAAAAAGAAAAAGAAAAGAAAAAACAAACAAACAAACAAAAAACCAAAGAATTACTGGGGTGGTGGTTGGTTGTACTCGGGAGGCAGAAGCAGGCCAGCCTCTGTGAGTTCCCAGCCTGTCTGGTTTACATAGTAAGCTTCAGGCAAGCCTGGGAAATGGCTCAGCGGGTATAGAGGTACTTGCCACACACACAGTAAGCAAATACGTGCATTTTAAGTGGATTATTTTTAAATGGTGGATTATTTAATGCACTTACGCCTCCTTTATTTCTTCTTTAAATGACTATTAACTAAGTATACATCAGACACCTGAACAAACAAGGGATCCACTCAAGAACACCACAAAATCTCTGCCACATTCACAGCCTGCTCACCACAGTGAGCAAGACAAAGCAGACACAATAACAGTGGGGAGTGGGGAGGTGGCCAGGAAGGTCTACACCTAGCTGAGGAACTACTGGCATTTGATAGCTACCGAGAGTCAGAAGATATATCGACTGTACTCTAGGCAGGCTCCACATCCAAGAATAGCAGGCAACACAAATTGGGGAGGGGTCCAGAGAAGGGGAGGGAAAGAGAGAGAATCAGCAGGAAGTTGGATGAGTAGGATCTGGGAGGATTTGGGTGATGAATATATTCAAAATTTATTCTTGAAAATTCATATATATGTAGATATGTATATCTACATATATACACACATCTCTCTATAATATGTATACATACACATACACACATATACATACACACATACACATATACACACACACAGGCACACATACACACAAACAGACTCACTCAGCATGATGTTCTTCACTGCCAAGTACAGTACTGTAAAATAATGCCTATTTACCAGATGGACCCCAGAAGCAGAAGGGGAGATTGGTAGATACACAAGGTGCTCAGTTATATGGAAAACTTCTTTTAATCCTGCCAGTTCTCCCTGTGACATTTGGTGATAGTGTCACCAGTGGAACTCCAAGGCAATTTTTGAAAAGTCTAAATCATGCATCCTGTCACCCCACCCCGCAATCGGCTCAGTCACCGTGTGTGTGTGTGTGTGTGTGTGTGTGTGTGTGTGTGTGTGTGTGTGAGCCTCCTTCACCTGCAGACTCTGCCCTGGACTAATCTGCTCAACTTGAACCAAAGGTGGAGGTGGGTGGAAGGAGAGATCTGTGGGCAATCAATGCCTAGAAGGGCAAAAGGCAAGGTAGTAAGTGTGTCATCGAGGGGCCAGTCCCAGCTTGCTCTTTGCGGGATATGGCCTTGGTGAAGGTGATCAGGTCAGAGAAGGCTGGCAGCCAGTGGTGAGGACAAGCTGGCAGGTGAATTCCTGTTCTTTCACTTTCAAATGCCTCTGAGTCACTTCCACTGCCCCTGCTCAGTCCCCACAACAGCTCTTTCCTCTCTGCATGTCCCAGTGCATGTCTGGGCAAAGTCCTTGACTACAGCATCACTCTGGGAGGGAGTCTGAAGCCTGGCACCACCTAATGGGGTTAGAGTACCCCGGACTTTCCCCTGGAAGCTCTCCTGCACTTTCCTATTCTACTAACTATGGTGTTTTGGAAACTGCAGCTATCAACAAAGGTGTTTCCTCTTAGGCTGTGGCCTCTTTGGGGGATGGCAAACGTTGATAGGTAGAAATAATGCCAATAATAGTAAGACTAGAGCCAGGCACAGTGCCTCAGGCCCCTAATCCCAGCAATAGGGGGGTGGGTGCAAGAAGACGAACCGAGGAAGTAGCTTTGGCCTCAAGAGACCTTATCATAAAACGAAAATCCCATAAACACCACAGAGGAGCACGAACAATGTTCAAAAAGATTTATTTTTATTTATGCATGTGTCACATGTGGACAAAACTGGAGTCGTTCAGCAAGTAGTTTCCTTTTGTGAAAAAGATGGATGCATCAGGACCCAAACCCAGCTGGTGAGCCCAGTCAGGCAAGATGGCCTCTGCCTTTTATTTTTGATAGAGGTAGTAAGGACCAATCATTCCATTGGTAAAAATTCGACAGTCTGATGAGACTGGCTAATCGGACAGGGGGAAGGGGAAGATCAGAAACAATGGACACTTGTCACTATGGCTTACTATCGTTCGTAGGAAGAAAGAGCCCCTACATTTCTCACATGTATGTATGTGCGTCTGTGTGAGTGTATGCCACATTGTGTGGGTGCTATCAGAAGCCAGACGAGGGCTTTTGATCCCTTGGGGATGAAGTTAGTTGTTGGAGGCTGTGGGTCACCTGATGTGGGCACTGGAAACAAACCTTGGGTCCTCTGGGCCACTTCCCACCAAGTGTTCCTAACTGCTGAGCCATCTCTCTAGCTCCAATATCTTTACAATATGTGGGATACTGAGGACTTTGAATTACTGAGTCTGAGTTAATTTAGCCTTCACAGTAATCTTACCCAGTAGGCACTACTGTCTTTCTCGTGTTAGCAATGAAGAAACTAAGATGTGTAATGTTGAAGAAACTGAGGCTCAGGCTTGACTCCGGAGCACCTGCATAGATCAGCTCCTGTTGTGGACAGGAGAAAATGGCGCTCTCTTTCCCAGTTCCTTTTTCTCCTCCTCATTTCCTGCAGATGATTTTGTGTTTTTTAAGTAAGTTCATTATGTTCTGAGATGTTACCCGATTTTTATGTAAGAAACAATTTGTTCATCTCATAAGTTGGGGTTGGGGAGGGATATTAGCCACAGTGGAAAGATATAGAAATAGGGACCCTGTGGGCACAGGCAGGATGACATGAGGACCTGGTGGACGGAAGTTTAAAGAAAAAGGCAGGGATGCAAAGAAACCAAGGAGACAAGGGATTGGGTGCTCATTCAAGGAAGGATGCTAGCCCTTGTGAGATGGCCCAGAGTGCTGAATGGCAACTTGACTTTTGCAGTCATGGTGTGTTTATAAATAGCTGCAACTTCCCCAGATATCTTCTGGTCTGGGGTTGTGATACTTAATATTATCAGCTTGACAGAACTTAGAATCACGTAGGAGACAAGTCCATGAATAACGGTGCCTTAGTCACCTGGCGGTGGTGGCGCACGCCTTTAATCCCAGCACTCAGGAGGCAGAGGCAGGCGGATTTCTGAGTTCGAGGCCAGCCTGGTCTACAGAGTGAGTTCCAGGACAGCCAGGGCTACACAGAGAAACCCTGTCTCGAAAAAACAAAAACGAAAACAAAAAAACCCAAAAAATGGTGTCTTAGTCAGGGCTTCTATTCCTGCATGTACTGGCTGGTTTTGTGTGTCAACTTGACATGAGCTGGAGTTTTCACAGAGAAAGGAGCTTCAGGTGAGGAAAGGCCTCCCTGAGATCCAGCTGTAAGGCATTTTCTCAATTAGTGATCAAGGGGGAAGGGCCCCTTATGGGTGGTACCATCCCTGGGCTGGTAGTCCTGGGTTCTATAAGAGAGCAAGCTGAGCAAGGCAGGGGAAGCAAGCCAGTAAGGAACATCCCTCCATGGCCTCTGCATCAGCTCCTGCTTCCTGCCCTGCTTGAGTTCCAGTCCTGACTTCCTTTGGTGATGAACAGCAGTGTGGAAGTGTAAGGTGAATAAACCCTTTCCTCCCCAACTTGCTTCTTGGTCATGATGTTTGTGCAGGAATAGAAACCCTGACTAAGACAAATTGATTCCAGCATAGTGGGGTATTCCTGTGACAACCTGACCATGTTTTGGGGAAGGACTTTGGAACTTGAGCTAGAAGAGCCATTCGGTGTTAAGAGCTCTGTGGGATGTTGTGTAGGAGCTTGGAAGATAATGTTGAGAACAGTGCAGAAGATGGAGGCCTGGCTTATAAACTTTCAGAGGGAAGAGACAGACTCTTATCAGGGTCATTGCTATTTTGATTGTGAAGATTCTGTGGTTTTGGTTAGCTGGGACTGAAGAATCAGCTGTGATTAACGAGATACCAGAACTACTAAAGCAAAAAACTTTGCATTACTGGCACTACTGATGCTGGTTAGCTGGAGCTAAGAAATTAGCGGTGATTAAGAAGAGACCACCATCATTGAGGTGACATCTGGGAAGTGTTTTCTGAGAGCACAAAGAGGCTGTGTTCCAGAGATAGCCAAGGTTGTACTACCTCTTGCTGCAGCAGGACTTGGTAATGTGTAAGAATCTCCCAGGTGGTACTGGTTTTGAAGGCCTGAAGGGGTCATAGAGAGCAGCTGAGGCTCAGCACTATGAGGCCATGGAAGGTCATTGGTAAAGGTGCAGCCTCAGTTGCAATTGATGGCCCAGGACTGTAGGGGTCATGCAAAGGAGTTGTGGCTTGGCACCATGAAGAGAGCCTATAAGAGGCTATTGGTGAAGCCTAGTTACAGTGGAAGACAGCAGTGTTTTGGAGATGCCAGTACCATGAGATGACCACTAAGAACAGCAGCAGGAGTGGAGTACAGGCATCTGGAGCCTAGAAGACAAGGTGTGTGCTACAAAGGGCAGAGCTGGAGAAGTGACCCAAGCCCTTGGAGGAATCAAGAAGATCGTGACTGGATCCTAGACACTGGGCAGTTGGAGTTTGATTTTGCTTTTGATTGTGACTGTGCCCTGATATTTTTCCCTCTTGAAGTGGAGCCCACAGTTAAGAGACTTTGAATTTTTAAAGACCTTGAATTTTAAAAGAGATTGGATATTTTAAAGGGATTGAAGTTTTAATATGTAAAGACTGTGGGACTTTTAAAGTTATTTAGGTCTTGGGGATTAATAAGAAAGTAAGGGTTGAGGCTTACTATCGATGTGATTGTGTGTCAAGTTGACAGAGGGTCAATTGTACTGGCTGCTTTTGTGTGTCAACTTGACCCAAGCTGGAGTTATCACAGAGAAAGGAGCTTCAGGTGAGAAAATGCCTCCATGAGATCCAGCGGTAAGGCATTTTCTCAATTAGTGATCAAGGGAGGAGGGTCCCTTGTGGGTGGTACCATCCCTGGGCTGGTAGTCCTGGGTTCTATAAGAGAGCAAGCTGAGCAAGCCAGGGGAAGCAAGCCAGTAAGAAACATCCCTCCATGGCCTCTGCATCAGCGCCTGCTTCCTGCCCTGCTTGAGTTCCAGTCCTGATGTCCTTTGGCGATGAACAGCAATGTGGAAATGTAAGCTGAATAAACCCTTTCCTCCCCAACTTGCTTCTTGGTCCAAATGTTTGTTCAGGAATAGAAACCCTAAGACACTGCACAAACATCATGACCAAGAAGCAAGTTGGGGAGGAAAGGGTTTATTCACCTTACATTTCCACATTGCTGTTCATCACCAAAGGAAGTCAGTACTGGAACTCAAGCAGGTCAGGAAGCTGGTGCTGATGCAGAGGCCATGGAGGGATGTTACTTACTGGCTTGTTTCCCCTGGCTTGCTCAACTTGCTCTCTTATAGACCCAGTGATGGTACCACCCATAAGGGGCCCTCCCCCTCTTGATCAGTAACTGAGAAAATGCCTTACCGATGGATCTCATGGAGGCATTTTCTCACCTGAAGCTCCTTTCTCTATGACAACTCCAGCTTGGGTCAAGTTGACACACAAAACCAGCCAGTACAAACAGAATATCTAGATTAGGTTGAAGTGAAAAGACCCATTTTACGTGGGCTGAAGTTCTGGAGTGGCTGAAAAGGAGAAAGTGAGCAAGCATCTCTCCCTTTCCGGATTGTGGACATGACCAGCTGCCTCACCTTCCATCATGTATTTCCAGTCATGATGGACTGACTGTACCCTCAATTTGTGAGTCCAAATAAAACCCTTTCTTCCTTAAATTACTGTAGTCATAGAAACAAGATGGGTTAGTAACACAGATACTGTAATTGCAAACACTTTCCCGTTGACTTTTGTTTTAGTTACATTTATTTATTGCGTGTGTATGCACAAACATACATGGTATGTATGTGGAAGTCAGAGGGCAAAATGTGGGAGTTCTCTCTTTTTTGTTTTGTTTTGTTTTGTTTTTTTCGAGACAGTGTTTCTCTGTGTAGCCCTGGCTGTCCTGGAACTCTCTGTAGACCAGGCTAGCCTCAAACTCAGAAATCCACCTGCCTCTGCCTCCCAAGTGCTGGGATTAAAGGCGTCTGCCATTGGGAATTCTCTTACCATGTGGGTCCCAGGTCATCAGGCTTGGCTCCGTCATGTCACAAACTGCATCCCCTTTAAAGATGCTTTTCCTTGCGTGTTATAAGGTCCAATGACAGGGCTATCACTGACGTTTCTTCGTCAATTCATTCCTAAAGTCTCAAGACACAGTTGTTTTATTAGCAAATTCTACAGATGAGAAAACAGATGTTAAGCAAGGCTGAAGGTCAAGCAGAAGGTACAACTTAGAAGTGGCCCTCAATCCCAAGTTTACTTCAATTCTGGGCTCTAGGTCGGGAATTACTCTCTTCCTTTTTTTCCTTCCCTTCCCTCTCTGCCCCTCTTTCTTCTTTCTCCCTTCCTCCTCACTCTCCTCTCTCCCCTCCTTCTCTCCCCTCCTTCCTCCTTCTCCTCCTCTACCCTCTCCTCCCCTTCCCCTCCCCTTCCTCCTCCTCATCTTCCGTCATTGTTGCTGTTGTTCTGGGGTGAATTCTACCCAGGGAAAGCAGTTGAAGGAAGGGTTAGCTTGTCTCATGGTTTAAAGTGTTTTTGACAAAGGGAAGCTGCCCCCCTCACCAGCAGAAGTGGAGTGGAGGATCAGGAAGTTTATTGCATCGATGGGCTCTGTGGAGCTGTCTCTGAAACTGAGCAACTGCGTGAGGCTTTCCGGTGCTTAGGGCTTTCCAGCGATTACGTGGTTGGTGGGCTTATCTTTCTATCAGCCTTAGGGCATCCCGAGACTGAGATCAAAGGAGAAATTCCTTTCTTGTGGTGGCCAGGCGTGTTTCCTGAAGCAGATAAGGAACGTCTGCTACGGTGCCACGGTATCTCTCCTTTCTGTAAAACGGGATAATTGCTGACAGGTGTTTTTACCAGATAACCCTGAGTAGCAGTTTTCTCCAGATGGTCTCTGCACTTCTGTTTCCTCCCCTTCTTGCGTCCCGACTTCACTTCCTCTTTCAGTGTAGTCATCTCGGCAGGCACAGCGTGGCCGCAGGAGCGTGACGTGGCTAGTTGCGTTGTATCCACCGTCAGGAAGCAGACAAAGGTGAATGATGATGCTCAGCTAGTTCTTGCTTTTTGTCCCTTGGTGATCAGTCTGAGATGCCAGCTCCTGTGACTGTACTGTTCACATTCAGGCTGCCTCTTCTTTCCTCAGTTAACTGTCTGGATACACTGTTACAGACATCCCCAGCTGGGATTATAAACCCAATGCCCCTGATGTTGAAGATAAACCAGGAGTTCAAGGTTGAGCCAAGGTCTCACATGAGCCAGGCAAGAAAACCACAGCTGAGCCTTTTTTGTTGTTGTTGTTTGGTTTTGTTTTTTTGAGACAAGATCTCCTAAGCTGCCGGGCAGTGGTGGCGCATGCCTTTAATCCCCGCACTTGGGAGGCAAAGGCAGGTGGATTTCTGAGTTCGAGGCCAGCCTGGTCTACAGAGTGAGTTCCAGGACAGCCAGGGCTACACAGAGAAACCCTGTCTCGAAAAACAAAAAAACAAAAACAAAAAAAAGATCTCCTAAGCTGTTGAGGCAGGCCCTGGATTTGTGATCTTCCTGCCTCGGGCTCGGGAGAGGAGCAGGCGGTATTACAGGACTAGAGGGCAGAATCACCCTGACCGGCTCTAGGAAGAAATTTCTCCCTTCCTCTCCTTCTGTTTGGAGACAAGGTCTTGTTTTGTAACCACTGCTGGCTTGGGACTTACTAAGTAGACCAGGCCAACTTTGAGCTCGCAGCAATCCTCCTGCCTCTGCCTCCCAAGTGCTGGGATTATAGACATGCACCACCAAGCTGGCTTTCGTCTTCTTTGTTTTCTTCGAACCAGGACCTGAACCTTAGGCTCCTCTCATGTTCTGTCAATGAGCTGTATCCCCATGTGTCTTTTTACTTTTAGACATAGTTCTCGGAGGGCAAAGATCCAGTTTTTTATTTTGGCCCAGGTGTTCTTTCCCTTCTAGCTAACATCCTGCCCATCCTTAGAGCACCAACTTAATCATTCCTGTTCTCTTTTCCACCGTGACTTATTTGCCATGTTAACATGCTTCCTGTATTCTGTCATACAGTAGACTTTTCTGGAAGGATGTTGTCTCCCCTGACAGAGTCCATGACCCTGAGAACAGGATCCAGGTGGATTTGAGAGATGTCTGGTGTCCCTCTCCACAGCTGCAGTTCATTCTTCTGAGTCCTTAAGGCTGACATCAACAGGGAATAAAGGTTTCTCTGCCCACTGGCTTCCAGCTAAGTTTGGCCAGTGGGAGCACCAGGAAAGAACAGAAGAACCCTAGCGTGCGCATAGACTCAGCTGCTATCCTGACCTCCTGTCATAGCTGTGGGGTAATTCTCTGCATCAAACTGCTTCTGCCTCCAGCTCCAGGTCTCCTCCAGAGTGATGTGTTCAGGGTCAGAGCTAGGAGCTGGGGCTGTAGCTCTCCTTAGCATGCACACAGAAAAAGCAATAAGTAAATAAAACAGAGGTTGAGCAGGGGGTAGAAGTACAGGCCTATAATCCTAGTTCTCAGAACCCAAGGCAGGAAGAGCTGAGTTCAAGGCTTCCACTAGGGTCCTAAGAGGGCATGGTGGCACATCCCACAATCCCAGCGCTGCAGAGGCAGGAGGATTCTTACAAGTTTGAGATGAGCCTGGTCCACATAGTGAGTTCCAAGTGAGTTTCAGAGAACACTGGAGTCTCAGGATGGAAAAGGGACATTTGTAAACACAGGAAAAGGGCTCTCACTATAAACCAGAGGATCTGGCACCACTAACACACGGCTTCTAGAACTGTGAGAAAGACAATGTCTGTTATGCAAGTTCCTTTTGTGATGGCCAGCCAGCCAGCACTGCAGATCAATACCCTGTGGTTTGTGTGTAAGAAAGTGCCCAACACTTTCCCAAGTGCCTTAGCTCTTTGGGTTACTAGTAGTATAGGATTGGTTCCGCCACAGCCTCATCCTGTTATGATATTGTTGGCATATTTTCTAATCTCTCTCTCTCTCTCTCTCTGTGTGTGTGTGTGTGTGTGTGCACGTGCGTGTTGAAGGTATAAATAAAAGACAAATCCTGAGATGTTTTAAATTTATTACAAAGGCTCGAGGGGGAGAGATGAAGGGAGTTACTCAGCAGCTGCTGTGGATAAAGACAACAAAGAGCCTGTTTAATGAGGAAATCTTGACATAAAAGCCATCACAGCCAACCACCAGGACTACAGCACTCTGTTGATGTATAACCTTTCCTGACTGTTAACCTCAAGCAATCCAGAGGCCACAATATCCTCTTCTTCCAACACCTCTTCTTCATCATGGATGATAAAACTCAGTCTTGCATATACTAGGCAAGAAGCCATGGGGACTGCTGAGCTGCAAGCCTTGTGCATGGGTTTCCAATATAGTCTGGCTACATAGCCCAGGCTGGTTTGGAAGTCAAAACTCCCTCTGCCTTAGCTTCCTGAGTACCAGGACTGGAGGTATGGACCACTACTCCTGGCTAGGAAGCAGGTTAAGGCTGAAAGGATTTTGAATGTGTCCTGCTCATATCCCATCCCCAGCCATTGGCTGAACCATCGGCTCAACCCAGTGGCTCTTTGATGATGTCCTCAGTACCAAGTCAGCTAACGAACTAGCAAATGATTGTCTTCATCAGAGGCAAATCCATATCTGGAAGGGGTTCAGGGTTGCACAGAACACAAACCTTATCCCTCATTTAAAGTCTTGAGTTTTACAAGAATTTTTGAATGAAAGCTAATTTAGTACTTGACCCCATAGACTATATAAATGGTCCCAAGTAACCAGGCATGTCAAAATTTTTGACCCTGTTTACTTGGATCCTGTCTATTCCTCCCTGTGAGGCATCTAAACATACAAAGCCTTACCTCAGTGAGGGTCTGTGCTGCCTGCCTCTTGGGATCGCCTATGATCAGTATTGTTAATCTGGAGAGGTTCATTGGCCTTGGATTCTAGTTTCCAAATGAAGGTTTGCCTTAAACGGAGTTCCCTCTTCCACCCTGTCCCTCCTGAAGTTTGTTCTAGAATATATATATATATAAATAATTATATAAATAAATAATAAATATAAATATAAATTATATATATATAATATATATAATTATATATATTATAACGTCACAGTGTCTTCCTGTCACTCTGCCAACTGCTAAGAAGCTGACTCAAAGCTAGGTGACTTACAGGGAAGCTTTGCCACATTCTTTTAGATCAGTGAATTCCCAGGCCCAGAGATGGGAAAAGCTATTGATTGGCAGAGAGAGAAGGGCCTGGGTGGGAGATCTGGGCTTTAGAGTTTGTAGAAGAGGACTGCTCGAGTTCATGACCTCAAACCTGGAGCAACTGACCTGACCACTTCAGACTTGATTTTAACTCTAGAGGAGGATTAACATAGGATTTCTTCATAGGATTTCCTCATAGGACTGTGGGGGCTGTGAGAGGTATTGGGAGAATTTCTGTAAGGTATCTAAGGGAGCCTACATCTGCCCTCCACACTGCATTGGAGTTGAAGTCACTCTTGGTGGACGGATATGGAGTCAGCCAAAAATCTTAGTAGATTTTGTACTTCTCTGAAAGGCTGATTAGACTTGATTGTCTTCCTTCCAAATTCCTGGGAGCTGGGTCAGAACTATGAAGCCCTGAGGCTGGAGAAGTAGCCTAGTGGTTGACTGTTTAACTGCTCTTGCAAACTCCGTTCCCAGCATTCTCTCTGTGGCTCACAACCACCCAGAATTCCAGTTCTAGGCTGCTTGTGGTACATGCAGGCAAAACACTCATAGACATTAGAAAAGAAAAAGAAATGGAAGAAAGTGGTTCTGATGCCCTTGTCACAGAAATGGATTAGACAATAAACCAACAGTCAACTGCAGAGCTCGGGAATCCTGAACTCCTGACAGGATCCATAGCCTACTGGACTTCACTCAGGAAATGCCTGCATGCAAGCTCACCCACTGCTTCAAAAAACCTGTGCCATCCATGTTAACTGGTCTTCTCATCCCTGTGACAAGATACTTTACAAAGGCAACACAGCAGGATGGAATTAGTCTGTCTCACAGTCTCAGTGCTTTAAGGTGGGGAAGTCATCGGGTCTGTGGTGGAAGAAAGGCATGGTAGAGACCCCTCATACCTTGTGTGGATCAAGCTGTAGAGGGCAGGAATGGAAGCAGGGTTGTTCTAACCTTAAGGCCCACCCCGAGTAGCCTACATCTTCCAGGGAGTCCCTGTATCCCAAAGATTCCATAATCTCCCTAAATAGATCATTAGCTGGGACTGGACACTCAAACACATGAGCCAGTTTAGGACATTTCACATTTAATAATGATGTGTGTTGTGTTTATAAAAATATATAGAGAGATATATGTTATATGGGGTTATGGGGAGGTAGGTGTGGGGGAAGGGGGTGCCTCAGTAGGCCCGAGCCCAGGCATCCCTTCCCCCTGAGGAACCAGTCACACACAAAGGTATAGTATAGAAATAGAGTTTATTTAGGGCATGGGAAGGGGAGTTAAGAGGGTAGTAGAGGCAGAGAAAGGCAGAGAGAGGGAGAGAGTAGAGAAGTAGAGGAGTGGAGGCCGGCCATGTCCACGTGGAGAGAGAGGGGAAGGGAACGGGGAGAGGTAAGGGAAGTAGGAGAGAGGCAAGAGAAAGAGGTAAGAGAGAGAGGAGGGGGCAAGCAGCCCCTTGTATAGTAGGCCAGGCCCACCTGGCTGTTGCCAGGCAACTCTGGGGAGGAGCATACCTGTCTGTTGCCAGGTAACTGTGGGGTGGAGTTTAGACAGAATGCCAACAATGTGCACCCCTGATTAAAAGAGCAATGACAAGCTGGGGGTGGGGTGGTGGTGGTGGTGGTGCTCAGCATGAGGAGCTTTACCCAGCATGCAAGGGGGCAAGCCATCCTCAGAACCTAAAAAAACCCAAAAACCAAAAACAAGCCAACACACTCTTCAGCAACAGCCTGCTCAGCCTAAGACATCTGTGGCAGTGCGTGAGGATGACCTGATGGGGCTTTAAAACACAGATCTAGCGAAGTTATAAAGAGAGGGAGCCATGTTCTGTGGTGCTGCCGGGAGTCTGAGCTGGGAGCCTGTTTGTGGTCAGGTCAGTCTGCTTATGGAGGCTCTGTATTAAAGAGTAAAGCCAGATGACATGGGATTAACTCCCAGCTGGTTAGTTTGTGGCCATTAGTAACTACCTCAGGTAGACTATTCCATCTTGCTGTGCCTCTGTGTTTCCATCTGTTAAATGGGTTATTGAATACTATAATATTCAATTAGATAATAGAAACTACATGTCAGAATTAGAAATCCAATAAGAATGTGAATTTTACTTGGCATAGAGCCCCACCCAGTTATATGTTTGGGTAACCCGAATCCATGGTCACAGACATTCTAGAGTAGTTTCAACTGGCCTCCAAGCAGGGGACCTCTGAAGTCCAGAACTGCATGTGCCCTGGGACAAGAAGGGAGGCCACACCTTGTTGTCTGGTAACTGTTTTCTCTGTCTGTGAAGGGATAGGCTCGTGTTTACCTGTAACTAGGTGGTAGCGGAGATGGTAGGTGATCTATAAAGAAATTAAAGACTACAGGAAGTCCCCCAAAGAAAAGGCGTAGGGCAGAGAGCTCGAATTAACCCGGCTAGCTGCAAGGGCCGTGTTCCAAGTCCTGCCTCCCTCACAGAGGTGGCCAAGGGGAGTCTCCTGTGGCCATAGAAATCCTAACATCCTCTTTGCAACAGTGTTCTGGGGAAGAGTTATTTAGCTCTGGCCTCCGAAGCTCCATCCATCAAACGAACCTTACTCCTTTTGATAGGTCTGAGAGCACCAGGCCCTCTGTCCCTGTAACATGGGATGCCATTCCAGCAAGGGCACCGAGGTGGTAGCGGAGTCCCAGAAACCTGGAGATCAACCCGATGGAAGAGAGCCGAAGGTGGAGCCTGGCCCCGAGGCAGCGGATGACAAGGACGCCTCGATGAAGGAAGGAACCCCTGAGCTGAAGAGCTGACCCTCTTTCTTGAGTGAACCCTCAGCTTATCCCTGGAACTGCCTTTGGCCTATGAGACCCCCACCGTGAAGAGCTATCCTTGAGGGCAGAAAGAGCCCTGTTTAGGATGTGACCGTCACAGGGCTTGCTCTTTGGCCTTGGGGAGATGGGTTAAGCTTAAAGCCGTCTAGAGGACAAAAGACTGCTTCATTCCTCTTGGGGCCTTTCCTACAGCTTCGGGAAAGCAAAACTATGCAGATTGACTCCTCTAGTCCAAACTATCTGCTTCTGGGTTGCGAATGTCCAGCTATACCGTCTGCTTCCCTTCCCTGGAACTCTGGAGGCGCCGTAGCCATAACATCGACTGGGACTATGGATCTTGGTTTGGTCTTAATCTCTCTCCCTTTTTCCAACAGCTTAATGAACAGCCAGCATCCCCGACAGGAAGCTTTTGCATTTGGCTCTCTTCACCTTGTTTGCATGAATAATTTAGTATTTAACTTACAGTATCATTAATGAATCATGGGAATGATCGGGATTGGACAGGGATTCTATGAATGGATAGCAGCAAGGCCTTGGGCTCACAGCAAGCAGAGGGTTGAGCGCCGGTGGGAGGGAAAGGGGAAATTCGAGTTTCCGGTTATTAAATCCTCAGAAATGGCGTCTGGCTGGCGTGTCTTCTGCTATCAAAAGTCTATTTAAACCGTTCAGCATCTCAATGTCTGCATTGTGCTGTTTACCAACAGTGTGTCTGTCAGCCGGTCTCATTTTCCTCTGGATGTGTTTTGTTTGTAATGCAACCCCAAAGCATTTTCATTTGAAATCAAACAGACGTGTTGGCAGATAAATGATGACACAACACATTTTAAAGACAAGATGGGGGCTCCACGATTTCGGGATTGGCAGGGGATGGTGTGGTACTACTCTGAGGAGCAGGAGAAAGCCTTTGTGCCAGGGTTCACACTGAGCCCTCGCCAGGGATCTATTAATTTAACCAGCACTACCACCCTGATTTTATAGGTGAGAAAATGTAGGAACTTGCCTGAGTATGGCTAAGCAGGACAAGTGTGTGTGTGTGTTTTCTGAAATTTGCCCTCTTCTTGAGCATTGAAATTACAGGTCTATGCCACCATGCCCATTTCAAGAGACCAGATCTGAACCCCAGCTGTGTGACCTCAACTCACACAGAATCCTCTTTAGAGACTACATATCTATTATGGTCTTTCTTGTGAATGAACAACCAATATCCCTGAAATCTAACATTTAAATACTGTTTTCTTCTTTTTTCTGTTTTCATTAACGTGTGTGTGTGTGTCATGTGTATGCATGTGTGTATGCATGTTTTTGCTGCTGGCACATGTGTTTGGGTGTGCACGCAAGTGTGTCCACATGCGTGAGGTAGCCCAAGTTTTATGCCAGGATTCATCCTTGTTGAGTCTATTAACAGCTCATACATTGAGGCAGGGTCTCTCAAGCAAACCTAGAGCTTGCTAATACAGGTAGTCTCGTAACCAACTTGCTGTGGGATTCTCCTGTTTGCATCTCTCAAGGCTGGAATTACAGGCAGGCTCCACCTGAGCAAAGGTGGGATCTGGGGACCTGAACTTTCATCCTGTGCTTGTGCGGTAGGCACTTGATCCATGAGCCCTCCCTTCATTCTAAATTTTTAAGTGGGACCATTCAGACCTACTGGCCTGGGGAGAGGTGGCCTGCTAACCTGTTCAGCTGGAGGACCCGTTATTTTCTCTCTGGTGAGACAGGGAGGTAGGAGGGAAGAAGAACAGGAGAGCTAGGTAGAAGTGTATGTGTGTGTGTGTGTGTGTGTGTGTGTGTGTGTGTGAGAGAGAGAGAGAGAGAGAAAGAGAGAGAGAGAGAGAGAGAGAGAGAGAGAGAGAGAGATCAGGAGAAAGGGAGGGAGAGAGAGGACGATAAAACAAAACCAAAACACTACTGGAAAGCTACTTTTGACACAGAATCCTGAGAAATTGATGAAACTTTTTTGCTTTGCTGTATTTTTTTTTTTTTTTTTTTTTTTAATTTTTAGGACAGGGCCTCGCCTTGTATCCCAAGTTGCCTTCCAACTCACGGTTCTACCACCGCAGTCTTCCAAGTGCTGGGGCCATAGGCATAAACCACGATGTACAACTCCAATAGATTGTGTTTAGGGAGAAGGAAAGACAGAAGCAAACCAGTTCAACCTAAAAATTAACCATAGAGGCTCCTTTTGATTCAACAGAGGCTGCCAGCTTGCAAGTATGGAGCAGGAGTGCTCAGCTTGGAGCCCCTCGGGGATGCTGAGCTGGAAGTGGGCCAGGCAACAGGCCTGGGCTTGCAATGGGCATCAGGAAGGTTAGCAGGTTAGCGCCTTTCTACAGCTTACTGGGGATGACAGGCCAAGCCCTGGGAAGAGCTTTCAACTTTATTAAATGCCTATTTGTATTTCTCCTCCTTCCTAAGGATTGGGCCTGGTAGGAAGCCCTCTCACAAGGGCCTCACTCAGGACCTAAGAGTTTGCAGCTGGTAGTGAGGCATGGCTGGGCTTCTTCCTGCAGTTCCCACAGGGCTAGAGGAAGGAACCCTGGCTCCAGGCCTTTAGGCAGTTTTGCTTCCTACTGGGATGGAGCAAAATGCTCCTTCAGTAAAATTCAGTCTCAGGGCTTTGAGAATGGGATTCTTTACCCACCCCCAGCTGTGGCAGGCATGCTGCAATTTGATGGAAGTTTATCTGTCTCAGGCAAAGCACCAGGTTTCTTTTAAAGGACATTCTAGTTGTTCCCCTGGAGCCTAGCTTGACTCATCATCTCTCCCGCAGAGGTTTAGAAATACTTCAGATGCCAGGGACAAGTGTGCTTTAGCCTCTGAAAGTCAGATTGTCTCTGACCTGAAGTCACTGTTCTAGTAAATTCTTTAGACCGCTGAAAGAGAAGGAGGGGCTAGTGTATGTCAGTTAACCTATCTGCTCTGTCCAACTGCCAGTCCTTCCACCCATCCATTTCTTATTTAAACTCTTAGCTTTGGGGGCTGGAGAGCTGGCTCCAGGTCTGCGTCTCAGAACCTAAACAGTGCCTCACAACCACTGTAGCTTTAGGTCCAGGAGTTCTGACGCCCTCTTCTGGCTTCCATGGGTATTGCATGCACACATGTGGCACACAGACATATATGTGGGCAAAACACCTATTCACATAAAATAAAAACTAAAATAAAAACTTTCAGCTCATTAAAAATATTTTATGTGTATGAATATATTTTCTACATGTATGCATGATGTATACATGTATGTGCTGGGTCCCTGCAGAGGCCAGAAGACAGCACCAGATCCCCTGGAACAGGAGTTACAGAGGTTATGAATGGCCATGTAGGTACAGAGAATCAAATCCTGTCCTGTGTAGGAGCAGCCAGTGCTCTTAATCACTGAACCATCTCTCCAGCTTGATTGGGTTAATTTTGTTGGGAAGATCCTCTCCCTGTGGGCAGCACCATTCCCTGACTGGATCCATAATAAAAGTGAACAAAAGTGGCTAAACATATCAACATGCATTCATTAGTCTCTTCTATATTGTGGATGTGACATGAGCAACTGCTCCAAGCTCCTGCTGCCATGACTCCACCCACATGACAGACTGTGTCTTTGATCTGAGAGATGGAGTAAACACTTTCCCCCTTAAGTTGCTTTTGTCAAGGTATTTCATTAGAACAGTAGGAAAAGAATACCAAGTAACAGGGTTGGAGAGATGGCTCGGAGGTTGAGAGTACTGACTGCTCTTCCAGAGGTCCAGAGGTCCTGAGTTCAATTCCCAACAACCACATGGTGGCCCACCACCATCTAGAATGAGGTCTGGCGCCCTCTTCTGGCGTGTAGGCATATGTGCAGGCAGAACCTATTTCTACCAGAGTCCACAACTTCTGAACAGTTCACGGAGCACAAAATGTGTGACCTTGAACTGAGCATGGTCAGAAATGTGGCTTCCTCTTTTCTATATGAGTATGTATAATTTGTCCCAACATAAGCCTTTTGCTTTCTTATTTAGGCAGGGGTTACTTTGAGAATTATTTCCAGCATGTTCCTTTCTTGCTGTAAACAGTAACCTCTTCTTCCATCTTTTATCTCTTGGTTGAACTTAATTGGCTTTGCAGCAACCGAGGATTCATTGCTTTCAGTTGCACTGTGTCACTTTTTGGCATTTATCTTGAGAATGTCATCCTTACAGAGAAATGCAGGCTCTCTTTTATGAGTGCCTTCCCTTATGGCCTTTGTAGGCTTTGGCCAACTCTTTCCTGCCCATCCTGTCCCACTCCTGACACACAGTATGTGAGTGAAAAAGGACAGTCGTTCCCACCCTCTTTATCTTAGATTTAGGACTTGGAACATTTCATTGACAAAGGACAGGTTAACATGAGAAGCCCCATGCATACTTAAGCCAATGCATGGGCAATAGAAACCTTAAGATAATATGCTTTTGGTTGAAGTCCTGAATTAAGTGGCACAAAGAAATCAAATATCAGAACTGAGATTTTTTTCTTTTGGTTTTTCGAGACAGGGTTTCTCTGTATAGCCCTGGCTGTCCTGGAACTCACTCTGTAGACCAGGCTGGCCTCGAACTCAGAAATCCGCCTGCCTCTGCCTCCCAAGTGCTGGGATTAAAGGTGTGCGCCACCACTGCCTGGCCAGAACTGAGATTTTAAAAACAAGATCTCTAACTGGGCTGGGCATTGTCATCTTTTGCTTTCTGTTGCTGTGATAAAAACCATGACCAAAAGCAATTTGGGAAGGGAAGGGTTTATTTTAGCTGATATGTCTGGATCACAGTCCATCATTGAAGGAAATCAGGACAGGAACTCAAGTTGGAACAGAGGCACTGAGAAAGTTGTTTACTTGCTAGCTCCTTGTTGGCTTGCTCAGCCTGCTTTCTTATACCATGCAGGACCCCCTACCTATGGGTGAGACCATCCACAGTGGGCTGGGACTTCCCACACTAATCGTTAATGAAGAAAATACTCCACAGGCTTGCCTGTAGGCCAGTCTGATGGAGGCACTTTCTTAGTTGCTGTTACCTCTTCCCAAGTGATCTAGTTTGTATCAAATGGACAAAACTAACCAGCCAGGCTTAGTTGAGTAGTAGAGCATTTATCAGCTTGGATAAGGCCTAGGTTTATCCTGAGTACCACATAAAAGAAACCACATCTTTTGATGACTGTCCTGTCATATTATAGCATGCAAAAATTTTTTAAATTTTTAAATGTTTTATTGTTTTAATACCCATTTGCTGTATATTCAGATTTTGCCAACAGAGGATCTCAAGAGCAGCTGTAATGCTCCTAAATTCCATAGCCTCAGAAATACAGCCTCGTACCAACACAAACTATAGAAGATTTAAGTCATTTCTGTCTGGTATGGGCATATTTAAACGTGTCCATTTCAATTCTGGGCCTAACAACATGTCAAAATTCCTACCTGGGATGGGTGGAGTATCTCAGTGTAGATTTAGATTGCCTAGGTTTTTTTCTCAGGCACACACACACACACACACACACACACACACACACACACACACACCCCTCTGCTCCTCTCCAGTTCTTTCACATTCAGAACTGCCAATGGCAGTTACCACATCCTTACCACATCCTCTCATACTTTTGAGACAAGGTCTAGAACTTCCTATGTAGATCAGTTGACCTGGAATTCATAAAGATCCACTTGTCTCCGCCTCCCTAGTGCTGGGATTGCAGGCATGAGCCAACATGTCCAGCTCATGTTTTGTTTCGTTTTAACCTGCAAGCCCCTGTGGTTTTTCTATCCTAGCCTCGCCTCCTCCCTCTGGTTCTTTATAAATTAGAACGGTTTACCTTGCTATTAAGAATGTTTGTTTGGTTATTATGCCGTTTTGTAACAGAAGGAGTGCTCATACACTAACCAAGTAAGATTCCATCCCTTCTCCCTTCTGCAGAGTTGTTTTCATGACCCTGTTTTAAAAGCAAAACAAAATACACAGAAAACCAACTAACCAACCAAAAACCAAAAAACCCAAATAAATAAAAACTGGAACCAGATTCACAAAGGAAGAACTACCCCCACCCACCAGCCCCCGGAATGCTAGGAGTGTTCAGACATTGAAACATTTGCTCCCATTACATACTTAAGCCATTATTTTTGATCCAAGGTTTTTTTTTTTTCCCATTTTTTTGTTTTGTTTACAGGCCTAATTCACTAGGTCTAGTTTAATTGTTCTTTTCTTTTCTTTTTCTTTTTTTGTTATTATTATTTTTAAGACAGAGTCCAGGAATTTGAGTGATCCTAAAATTCTCTGTGTAGATGAGGCTGGCCTCAAACTCATAGAGATCTACTTGCTTCTGTCTCCCAAATGCTGGAATTAAAGATGTGGATCACTGTGATGGTTTGTGTAAGTTTGGCCCAGGGCATGGCACCATTAGAAGGTGTGGCCTTGTTGGAGTAGGTGTGTCAGTGTGGGCGTGGGCTTTAATACCCTCATCCTAGCCGCCTGGGAGCCAGTCTTCTCCTAGTGGCCTTCAGATGAAGATGTAGAGTTCTCAGCTCCTCCTGCACCATGCCTGCCTGGATACTGCCATGCTCCAGCCTTGATGATAATGGACTGAACCTCTGAACCTGTAAGCCAGCCCCCAATTAAATGTGTGCCTTTATAAGAATTGCCTTGATCATGATGTCTCTTCACAGCAATAAAACCCCAAGACACCCAGCTTACAATAAAAAATAAATTTATTTTTATTTTGCATATATCAGTATCTGCCTGCATGTATGGTTGTGTAGAGAGCATCAGATTTTCCCCTTGGAACTGGAATGACAGATGGTTATGAGCTACGATGGAGGTTCTGGGAACCAAATCTGGGTCCTTGGGAAAAGCAGCAAGCACTCTTAATAGTTGAGCCATCTTTTCAGCCCCCAAACATACAAAATAAAAAAATGTTAATTATTATTGTATGTCTGTATATGATGTGTGTGGGCACATACACTCTATAATAGTCATGAGTTTTCAGAATTTGCTTCTTTCCTTCCACTATGGGGTCTGGGGATCACACTCAGGTTTGTCAGGCTTATATGCAAGGGCTTTTATGCACTTTTACCCACTGAGCCATCTTGTTGACTCCTCCAAATCCATTTAGTTGACATTTGGCAATTGTACATCTTTATTGGTTGCAGTGTGATATTTCAACACATGTTGTGTTAATTTTTTCTGGGAAGACATGAATAAATGTCTGTTCATCCCAGATAAGGTACCGCTGATAGACCAAAGAAATAGCACCTCCGAAGTCTCAGCTGGTGAGCCAATGAGTTTAACTGGGGTTACCTATAGGAGCATGGTCAAACTACTTTACTTGTGGCTTTACCCAAAGCAATCATTAACCAGTAGGTCTTTGGAGAGAGGCAGGACTTCATGTGTTCATTGTCACTTCATGGACAGCTTAGGAGTCACAGAGTGGGCCTCTTGTGACTCGCCTAGTGATCCTTTCTCTCCCTCCTTGAAAGAATGTTCATGGATTCAGTTTTGTGAGGGTCTCATGTGGGCAGTTATGGCTGTTACAGTTTCAAGATGCCATGATGGAGTTCAAGAACACTGCGCCCTTTCTTCCAGCCCTCACATTCTGTCCATCCATCCTGTAATGGTCTCTGAGCCTTAGAGGGGGTTCTGTAGGCCTGCCAGTTAGGTCTGAGACTTCAACAGTTACTTATGCTCAGCGCTTTGAGTTCTTTGAGTGCTCTTATAAAGTCTGAGTCTGCAGTGATCATCACTCTCTGTAAAAAGGAAGCTTCCTTGGCCCAAACTGACAAATATTTAGAAGGCATTTTGGCAGGCATCTCATATCCATGTAGCAAAACAAAACCAACAGTAGCTTCCTTTCTAGGATCTATGGCCTCTCTCGTCAGTGCTTCTTTACTAGACTTACGGTACTAGGCATAAACTTCCTGCTCTTGAGCAGGCCTTAAATGCAGTCAGACCGCAGTTTTATCTGTAACGGTCATACCATTACTGCACCAGCAGGTGCATCTTGTCTGGTTTGAGGGTAGTGTGGCACACAAAGTCTATGTCGAAGCTGGACTATTGGCAAACATTCACGTTTGATCATCTGTTACCATCTCAGGTCCAGCTTGCTTTCTCTGTGTCCAGAAATCAAGGCACATGTTGCACTCAGCAACAGACTCACAAGTCCAAGAGGCCAACAAAGAGCAGTGGCAATAGCCTGTATTATTTTGGGAGCTTCCGGGATCTTCCTGGCTAATAACTCTGAAGGGAGGTAGCCCACCCCTTGCACTGGGATTCTGTGGCTTTGGAGGTGTTTTTCTCCATGCACACAGGGGACTTTTATTCAGATACTTTAATCATTGTATCAGTGTTTATTGGCATAGACTATGGTGGGATTTTCCCCATTTACCTTGTTGGGTGTCACGTGTACCTTACCCAGCATAAGACTCCCAAGAGCTTCACAGCCGAGGCTCACACAGCCTTTCTGATTGCCTGTCTTTTCTCCTTGAGATGCACTCTTGATCTTTCAGCTGCTTTTCTAAATCCGTGAAACACTTTAGCTGCCATCAGTGTGTTCTCTTTGGAATTACGCCTTTCTACAGATGCTTGGCAGGGTCCCTGAAGGCCCACAGCTGTCCATTCAAAACAAGTGTCAATTGATCTCCAAAGTAATCAGCTTCAGCCAGGCAGAGTGGCACATGCCTTTAATCAGAGAGGCAAGGGCAGAGGCAGAGACAGAAGGCAGGCAGATGGATCTCTGTAAGTTCAAGGCCGGCCTGGGCTACAGAGTGAGTTCCAGGACAGCCGGAGCAATACAGTGAGACCCTGTCTCACAAACCGAAACCGACAACAAAACAAAACAAAACAACAGCAAAAGAAGTCATCAGCTAAAAGTATATCAAAGAAGAATCTGGACTGGAGATGTAGGTAGCTTAGTTGTTACCATGTCTACTCTATTTGCCTGGCCCTGGGCCCAACACCCAGAGCCACATAAAGTTAAGCTGGATATGGCAGTGTACAACTGTAATCTAAAGACTTGGGAAATGGAGGAAAGAGTATCTGAAGTTCAAAGCCATTCTCCAACACAGTGTGTCTGAGGGTGGTGTGGGGTAAATGACCCCTTCCCCTTTTTTAAAGTGGTAACAAGGAAAGTTCTCTTTGCTTATATCATTTTTTTTTTTTTTTGTCTTTAAAAGATCAATGGTGAGTATAGCTGCATAGATATGAGGTACTACTTTAGCTATCCCCCAACAATTACAGAGATTCTCCATGAGCTGGCCCACCTTCCATCTGGGGTACTGATATGGGACTGCCATTTGTTTATCTTCCCACCCCAAACATGCTTGCCAGGCAGCCTCCAGCCGCACAGAATAGCTCAGGGCCCACAGGGAGTGGGATCCTGTTGTACATGGCTACACTGTGGTGATAACTCTCTAGTCCTGAGGAAGCTTACTCTTTTTACCTGTACCATTTTTATCATTTACCCTTCTATGAGTTGCAGTCCAGGATTAAAAGCCTTTAGGACACAGGTGACAGTTGGGTTTCTGTCAGTTTCCTTCCTAGGAACTCTAGCTCAACACAGATCTTGGCCACATTTGCTTTCCAGTGACCCAGAAAGGGTTCCTTTGTCATTTTTTCTTTTTCCCACCTGGTCTTTATTGCTTTAGCATTCCATGGGTCCTGTTTACATGCTAGTCTAAATTGTTCATGTCTGCTGGAACATGTTCTAACTTGTAAAATTCATGTCCCACCACGGGCCTCAGCAAAGCCACTCCAGCTCCATAGCAGCCTTGAGACCTCTAATGAGTTATCTTTTCTGTCGCTCTGTGAACTCAGTCCTATTGGACCTAGTGAATTGGGCATGACACACTGCCTGTTCTGATTCCCTTGGTAATGCCTGTCATCCCTCATTTGTTCTCCAGTTTCTGATACTAATGGGGAAACTTCTCTCTCAATAACCAAGTATTGGTATGGCTACTATGAGCTACTATGAGCTAGTCCATCAGGGGCTTAGACTGTGCAGCTTTTGCCTCATGGAAGGGTAGGTGGTTATATTTCTGTTTTTCTACTTGTATGAGACCCATACTGATCTTGCCTGCCCCATTTCTGTAGTTCCACGAACCAAGCTTAGCTTATTAGCCAGTTATTAGCTGAGACCTACTTTGAACTCTCTTTCCTTTTGTCTTCCCAACTCCAGTTGTATCTGCATGGTTTTCTTTCTGTTGTAATTCTTCTTTTATGTGGACAGTTTTTTTCTTTTCCTGGACAGAAAGCTCACCTTTAGTTGCATGTCTTATCTCCAGAGCAAGGGCTATAAACTGATATCACAGACAGCTTATGATCTCATTCCATACATTAGACTTCCAGGGATTTTAATCTATTCTTGGTCTGTAAGTTATCTGGAAAGGGGGTATCTTATAATCTCAGGGTAAATCCCGTTTATCAGGGATGCTTGCTATTCTATACCATCCTGGAAGACCCCTTGTGGAATTCCTTTGGTCTTGGCTGCACATCTTTTCGTCTGCATCTGCCACCGTGTGACTGTTACTACACCAAGAGGCCATGGCATTCCATATTACACAGGAAGCGTGGTCATATCACCACTTCCTCCACTGACCATATCTTAGCTCATGCCTCATCACTCACAAGAGACATGTAAACTTTCCTGACTAACTCAACTTTGGTTCAGTTGTTCCATGGGGTGGTTTGATAAGAATGACCTCCATAGATTCATGTGTTTGAATGCTTGACCATAGCGAGTAGCACTACTAGGAGCACTACTGTGGCCTTGTTGGAAGAAGTGTGTCCCTGAGGGGATGGGCTTTAAGGTCTCTTAGTGCTCAAGCTCCACCCAGTGTGGAACAGTGTCCTGGCTGCCTGTGGAAGACAGTCTCTCTCTGGCTGCCTTTGGATAAAGATAAAGAACTCTTGGCTCCTTCTCCATCACCCTGTCTGCCTGCCCAACACTATGCTTCGTGCCATGATGATAATGGACTAAACTGTGAAACTGTAAGCCAATCCCAATTAAATGTTTACCTTTGTAAGAGCTGCCTTGGTCATGGTATCTCTTCACAGCAATAAAACCCAAACTAAGACAGAAGTTGATACCAAGAACTGTAGTATTGCTGTGATAGGCCTGATGCTTTTGCTTGCAGGAATGTGGGTTTGGGGACTTTGGATTAGGAAAGCAGTGGAATGCTTTAAGTGAGGCTTAATGGACCATTCTAGTAGAAACACAGAAGACAGTGATACTGAGGGTGATTTGAACCGTAGAGGGTCTGGGTCAAGAGCTTTCAGAGGAGAAGAATTTTAGTATGTTGCCTAGAGATTGTTCTTGTGATATTTTGGTGAAGAATATGGCAGCTTTTGACCACTGTCTGAAGAGTCTGCCAGAGAATAAGGTGAAGAGGTTTAGATTAATTGCATTGGCAAAGGAAATAGCCTAGTATAGACTCTGTCCTGTGGTTACCAGTGTTCACTCTTATGAAGAATGCTTTGATGAAATGGAGCAAACTGGGCAAGGAAAAATAAAAAATGTATGGTTTAAGGATTAAAGTGGCTCCAGAAAGTAGAATGTAGCTAAACCCTGTGTTCAAGGAGATAAATAGATTAAAGATATTAAATGGAATTAAGGAAGTGGTGATACATACCTAGGCTTGTGGCCATAGCATAATTTAGAAATACATTCAATCCAGCTATAAAAGTCTTCATAGTCTATAACAGTCTCAACCCTGTTTAAGAGTCCAGAGTCCAATGTCTCTTCTGAGAATCATGGCAATCTCTTAACGGTAATCCCCTGTAAAATCAAAATTAAAAACCATCACTTACTTTTGAAATATAATGGCACAGAATATATATTACTGTTCCAAAACACAGGGTAGGGAGCATAGTGAGGAAATACCAGACAAAAGCAAACCTAAAACCAGCTGGGCAAACTCCAAACTCTGCATCTCCATGTCTGATGCCAAAATGCCCTTCAGATCAACTCCTTCAGCTTTGGTGACTGCAACACATTTCTTTCTCTTTGGCTGGTCCCACTACCTGTTAGCAGCTTTCCTTGGCTGGTATCCCACAGCTCTGGCATCTCCAACATCTTGGAGTCTCCAAGGCAATCCAGGCTTCAACTTCATGCTTCATACAATGGCTTTTCTGGGCCTCCATGCAGGGACACCCCTGCCACATACCTGGGCTCAGCAATTTTCCTTAGTTGCAGAGGGAGATTCCATAACCCCTTTCTTCTATTCTGTGACTTCAGAGCCACGTGGACAAAGCTGCTAAATTCTGCTGTTTTCTGGGGCTGGAATATGCCCCTTTCCCTGTTCTACTACATCTTCACCTGTTTTCTATTTTCAGTGACTTTCTTCACTGCCTAAGCTTGGCTGTACCGGAACTTGCTCTGTAGACTGACTTTGAATTCAGAGACCTGCATGCCTCTGTCTCCTGAGTGCCAGTGTTAAAGACAAGTACCACCACCCCTGGATCTAAGCTTTTCTTTAATCCATTTTCACAAGATGGAAGCTTACCTGGGATATTTATAGTTATATATGTTCAAGCTACACTCAGTGTGAAACACAGTCTTCTTGTGCTGCTTTTGGATCAAGATTTAGAACTCATGTCTCCAGTGCCAGGTCAGCCTGGATGCTGTCATACGTCCTGCCATGGTGATAATGAACCTCTGAAACTATACGCCAGTTAAATTAAATGTTTTCCTTTATAAGAGTTGCTGTGGTCATGGTGTCTCTTCACAGCAATGAAAACCTTAACTAATAGTGTCCCTGTTTGGGTGCCAAATATCATGTTAACTTGTTAACTTGTTCTGGGGGAGATGGAAATAATATTTGTTTACTCTAGACAGGATACCAATGACAATCTGAAAGAAAAGATTCCATCAAGTCTAGTTTGGTGAATCAAGACATTTAACTGGGGTTATTTATAGCATGACTATGATAGTTAGTTTTGGTTGTCAACTTGATGCAGTTGGAGTCAGAGAAACTCAGCTGAGGAATTGCCTTCAGCAGACTGGCCTGTGACAATGTCCATGAGGGAGTTTCCTTGATTGCTACCATCCTTAGGCAGGAGGGCATGAGTATTAGACAGGTAGTGGAAACCAAGCCAGTAAGTATGATTCCACTGTGGATCTCTGGTTTAAGCTGCTTCCTTGAGTTCCTGCCTCAAGGAACTCAAGTTCCCATGTTGTCTTCCCTCAATGACAGAGTTGCAACCTGTAAGATGAAATAAACCCCTTTCTTTCCAAAGTTGTCTTTGGCCAATGTTTTATCATAGCAACAGAAAAGTGACTAGAACATTGCATAAAGGATTACCTATAGGGGCCTGGGCAACTTACCAAAGAAACAAACCACAGAAGAAAAGTCCTTCCCTCAGGAAACATTGACTCCTGATATGCCCCAGGAGGGGCAGCATGCAGCTCTTGAGCTGCCTAGTGAGCTCCCTACTCTCCTCCACAAGGAAATGTTAGTGGGCTGAATCTTGTGAGGTCCTCTTGTAGGTATTTAGAACTTCTGTGATTTCAAGCTCTGGTCATGCGGCTTCTAGAGAACTGAGTTCCTTAATACATGCATTCAGTGTACAGTGAGCAATGACCAGGTCAAGGTAATTTTCATATCTATTTCTTCCTGTCTTTTAAAATATTGCAAAGCCTCAAGTGCATGCATGTACACACACACAAATACACACATACACACAAACACAGACACATACACACAAACAGATACATACACACACATATACATACACACACATATATTTACACACAAACACACAGATCCACAGATCTACACATACAAACACAGACACACACACTTACATACATGTATACACAAGCATAAGCCCAAATAAATTCTTTCTTCTGTAAGCTTTGACTGTGGTGTTTAATCACAGCACCAGAGAAATAACTGATAAAGCTATCTGAATTTATACATCACATATATTTTCTCTCAAGCTTTCTCTCCCTCCTTCCTTTAAATGATAAAAAAAAAAAAAAAAAAAAATCAAAACTAAAACCAAAACAGATCTCTTTCTGTATTGTGGAAATTAAGGAAACTTCTATGGTAGTGTGATTAGGAAAAAATATTCTGAGGCCCTGGATCAAACCTTAGTTTATAGCCGGGCAGTGGTGGCGCACGCCTTTACTCCCAGCACTCGGGAGGCAGAGGCAGGTGGATTTCTGAGTTCGAGGCCAGCCTGGTCTACAGAGTGAGTTCCAGGACAGCCAGAGCTACACAGAGAAACCCTGTCTTGAAAAAACCAAACCAAACCAAAACAAAACAAAAACAAACAAAAAAACCCCCCCAAAAACCAAAACCAAAACCAACCAAACAAAAAAACCCTTAGTTTATGTACTGACTGACTACAGCCTGTTCCCAAAACACTAATTGTAATTTGGCTATTTGCTTGAAAGTAGACAAAAGAGTTGTCTTCAAATATTTGGATTATGCCCTTATAGAAATAAATTAGGTTTAATGTATAATATCCCTGAGTTGAAACACAGAATTAATGAATAGAAGGTACACAAAGGCAGATTTCAATTAAATATGAAGAACTTTCTAAATATTTAAAGATATTTAATAATGAAATGTGCTATTTTGAGAAACAGTGAGTGTCTTATTTTGAGTTCATTTAAATATTCGAGATTGCACTTTTTTTTGCCAGACTATTGTGGCCTTATTCCATTTATTATGGGACAGGATTTGGCTAGATTGGAAGTTGGGTGGATTAATGCCTAGGAACTTGCATTCGAACCAGGGCTTGCCTCTTTGTAGAGGAGGATCTAAGAATTTCTGTCTATCCTCCATAGTTCTTAGGGGGGGATTCCCTGTTACAAAAGGCAGACCAACAGGAGAAAATTAAACAAGCTTTTTAACACATATCCCTCCCGCATGCATGGAAAGACACTCAAGGAAGTCTTAAAGAGTAAAGTCGTGCGGTAAATACCAAACGAGTAGTGTAAACTTCAAGGGTGAGCACCTTTGTTTGCTGGAGCTGAGCGAAGGGTGTGGGAAAAGGCTGCGAATGGGAAGAGTTAAGAAAAGAAGGCAGACACAAGCAAAGCTTGTAGGATGGATTTAAGCCAACTCTTCTTTATTGCTGAGTCTCTGCTGAGCAGCCCTCCTTTCGTCCAGGTGCTGTTTCCTAAAATAATACTTCTGCCAAATGGGCATATTTGGAGTAGCATCCTGGAGTCTTGTACTGTTATACTTTGGGGTGCAATGTCTTGAGCCCTAACACTACTTATCATCTCTTTGCTTTGGAGGAAGTAGTCTGAGTCTCGTTTTCTCTTCTTTTTGAGACAGTTTCTCTGGGTAGCCTTGGCAGCCCTGGAATTTGTTCTGTAGACCAGGTTGACCTTGAACTCAGAGATCCTCCTGCCTCTGCCCCCCTAGTGCTGGGATCAAAGGTGTGCACCACTACTGTCCAGCAGAGCCGCATTCTCTCATCTGTTACATTTTGTATAAGTGTGTGTATATTAGTCAGCTTTCTGTGACTGGGATACAATGTCTAAGGAAATCAGGGAATGACAACCTGGCAGGAAGAGGCTGGAGGGCTTTAAGTTTAAGGCCATCTTAGGCTACAAAGTGGAACCTTGTATCAAAAGAGAAATGAAATCAACTTAAAGATAGAAAGACTTATTTTGGTCCATAGTTTTAGAGTTTTAGTGCTTGCTCACTTGGCTTTTGTTTCTGGGACTCTAGTGAGGCAAAATGCATAGGGCAAAGCTGCTCACTTTATGGTAGTCAGGAGGAGGAAGAGAGAGGAGTTCAAGGGGAGGGAGTACCATCTCCAACGGCCTATGACCAACTAGAGTACGCCTAAGATCACATGACCTTCAGTAGTGCCACCAGCTGGGGTCAAACCTTCAATGTATAAGCCTCGGGGAAAACATTGCAGATTAGCGCTATAGCGTGTGTAAATACAGTAAGGCTAGATAAGAATAAGGTTGTTTTGAAGAATAAATAAAACAACAAAAAGTTTATTGCATGAAGCAGAAAATAAAATATGGCTATTGTTACAATCATTATATAAGTGTAAATGAATATATTTGTGTTTTTTCTCTTCCTTCCTTCCCTCCTTCCTTCCTTCCTTCCTTCCTTCCTTCCTTCCTTTCTTTCTTTCTTTCTTTCTTTCTTTCTTTCTTTCTTTCTTTCTTTCTTTCTTTCTTTCTTTCAGACAGGTTTTCACTATGTACCCCTAGAAGCCTGGAACTCACTATGTAGACCAAGTTGGCCTTGAACTCATAAAGTTCTGCTTGCCTTTGCCTCCTAGTGCTAGGATTAAAGGCGCTATGCCACCACTCCTGGGTTTGATTTTTAGTGTTTCATGTGTCCTAGACTGGCCTCAAACTTCCTCTGTGGCTGAAGATGGCCTTGAACTCCTAAGCTTCCTGTCTCATCTCCCAAATTCTGCCATTGCGCCTGTCTTATAAATGTATATTTTTATCAGGATATATCCCCAGGCATATTAAATGGAAAAGAGCAGATGGTCAAGTGAGTTTGGTCATACATGGTTCATAGAATTTCAGGCGGTTCCTTAGCAAGTTTTCGATACTTAATGTCTCTGTATATACTTTGAAGTTCTCAGAGGTTTGACAAACCACAGGTGGCCTTCCAACCTTTTAAAATCCTGATATCAAACATCACTTAGTTTCTGTATTCTTCTTCTTCTTTTTAAAGAAGCTTCCTTCTTTTCTTTTTCCCCTCAAAGGTTTATTTTATTTACATGGTTACACAGACACACCAGAAGAGGGCGTCAGATCCCCTTACAGATGACTGTGAGCCACCACATGGTTGCTGGGAATTGAACTCAGGACCTCTGGAAGAACAGTCAGTGCTCTTAACCACAGAGCCATCTCTTGGGCGGGCAGTGGTGGCGCACGCCTTTAATCCCAGCACTTGGGAGGCAGAGGCAGGTGGATTTCTGAGTTCGAGGCCAGCCTGGTCTACAGAGTGAGTTCCAGGACAGCCAGGGCTACACAGAGAAACCCTGTCTCGAAAAAAAAAAAAAAAAAAAAAAAAACCACCACCACCACCAACAAAAACCAGACTGTAAGTCTCTGATGAGCCTTAGCTACTGGGCACCCTCTGAGTGAACATTGTGGAACTGTGGATCGTTGCAAAAGCCAGAGAAATTTATTGTTCCAGCGAGCTGGGGTCGTCCTGCACCCGAAGGAGAGGCGGCAACCCTGGGCAGCCCCGTCGGGCGAGTTTTTATAAAATTTCCAGGGGCAGAATAGAGCATCAGCAACTAGGCACAATATAACTGGCGGAACATGTGCCCTTTAAACTGATCGGTCTTTAGGGAATGAGGTAGTAGGAGTTTAATCAGCCTCTCTCTTCCGGCCTATGTGCTTCATGACCTCTCTTCCGGAGGGGAGGGGTGCCTGGTGGAATTTTCCAAAGGTGCTGAGCTGACCTCTTCAAGACCTGAAGAGTTTTACTGCCATGTCCCAGGTGAATGTGGTTTCTAGGTTCCAGTTTTTTTGAACTGTCAGAAAAAGGTTACTTTGGTAAGGCAAGAAAAGCAGGTCAGAAATGGAATCTTCTGCCAAGTTTGGTGCTCTGTAATCCTACCACTTGGAAAGATTTAAGGCAGGAGGATTATGAACTTGAAGCCAGGAAGGCAAGAGAGACGTACAAACTCCCGAGAGAAGCGAAATCTTTAAGTCAAGAGGAACATTGTGTTTTTTGCCTGTGTGGTCAGCTCTGAGAATGAACTGGTTAAATCCTTGTTGGATTTTTAACTGGCAGAGGTAGGCAGGGTCCTATCCAGAGACCAGGGGATGAGCTACAATCTAAATTCTATAAGGAGAAAAGCCTAAATCTGTGCCTGATAATTATAGAGAGCTGAGAATGTGTGTATCCTTGTGAGGATGTGTGTGCTTTTGAAACAGGGTCTCTAGCTCAGGCTTCCTTGTTTATCCAAGGATGACCTTGACCTTGATTTCTCTGCCTCCACCTCCTAAGCGCGGTATTCCAGTTATCTGCCATCTTGACTGGAATATTTATTGCACAAATGAGCACAGTGACTAGGCTCTTGTAGCACATTATCCTGAATTTGTACTTTTCTTATTTCCCACTCCTGAAATCTGCTCTTCTGTTCCCTGCCACAGGAACTGACTCCAACACCCATCTGTTTATTCAAACAAGAATCTAAAAACATCCCTGACTCATCTCTCTCCTCTCCAAGCTCCGGTGTGCAAGCCAACAGGAAGCCAACACTCTCTACAGTGTGACTCTGGCTCCTCTTCTTTTTCTGCTACCGACAGAGCGGCCAAGACACCATCACTTCGCACCGGAACTGCGTTACTAAAGGCTTTGACCTGCTCTCCTCTGACGGTACGCTCCAGTTTCAATCCCTCTTCCACCTGCGGATAGTGGGACCTTTTCAAAACAGAAGTCTAATCT
>CM052707.1:21613841-21635525 GCA_028551405.1 Uromys caudimaculatus | reverse complement strand
GGTTACTGTAGATATAACGCTCTCCATTTTTTCTAGATTAAAGGACTTTGTGGCTGATACCTTCATATTAGTTCACTTACAAACCATGTTCCCGGGAAAGTCAACCTCTGAGCCTCTGTTTCTATGTCTGTAAAATGGGATGGTACTACCTGCAGGGCTCTAACAGGCCTGAGCATGGCACACATGGCACTGGCAGGTTTTGCCCTTTTCCTCTCCCTTGCTAAAAGCTGTTAGATTACATTCTTTTTTGTTTTGTTTTTTTAAAAGATTTATTTATTTTATGTAAATGAGTACTCTGTTGCTATCTTCATTACAGTTTGTTGTTGAGCCACCATGTGGTTGCTGAGAATTGAACTCAGGACCTCTGGAAGAGCAGTCAGTGCTCTTAACCACTGAGCCATCTTTCCAGCCCTAGATTACATTCTTAAAGCTAGCCCCCAAGGTCCATTCCCTTATTTGGCCCCAAGACGAAATGCCAAGATCCAATAATTAAAATTTATGATTTGGCTAACATGTCCAACCTGAATTTACCAACTCACACTAGCACAGAACCCCTCTTTTTCTTTTAAAAAACCCACTTCTGCAGAAATGCCTACTGCTGCCGCCACTTTCTGTCTGCCGTTTTACAGCCCCCTCTGCGTGCCCCTCAGGGTGAGAGATCTCCTTTGTGCTGAGAATTAGGTGTCTGGGTTTATCCTGAAATGTCTCTCAGGGCCCATCCCTTCTCCGATTAGCCCTTTGGGATGACAATAAGGACAGCTTTTGGCAGTCTATAAGGTTCTTTTGTATCGGTTCACCATGCACCATGGCCAGGTAGTGCTTTGCAAATCTCCAGAGGTGAGCCTGGCCCTGTTGGTTCTACCAAACAGGGCAGCAGGAGGCAGAGTCCAGATGACCAAGAGCAGTGCTTCTCAACCTTCCTAATGCTGAGACCCTTTCATACAGCTCCTCATGCTGTGGTGACCCCCAACCATAAAATTACTTTTGTTGCTACTTCTTAACTGTAATTTTGCTGCTGTCATAAATCAGGTTGAGATCCAGAGTTTGAGTCCTGCTGGAGCCATAGAGGAAGATGCTGTTTTACCCCCACACCCCACTCCCAGGAATAAAAACAAACAAGCAAACCAACAAATCTGTAGGTACCTGGGGCAGCCTTGGTGACATATTTAAAATGCTCTGTGGCTCAGTGTGGTGGCACACAGCAGTATGCCAGCACTTGGGAATGCAGATGCATGGGAATTGCTTATTCAAGGCTATCCTGGACTACACAACGAGAGCTAGCTGAGAGAGAGAGAGAGAGAGAGAGAGAGAGAGAGAGAGAGAGAGAGATCTCCATAATTTCTGTAAATTACTTCACTGCACGTGCTGAGTTAAGAATCAGTGTACAGGGCCTGGTGGTAGTGTTATGTGACAAGACTTATCCTGGAGAGACAGAACACACATATCTATTTACTCCAGAGAGTAGGGAGCCCATGATAGACTGAAGTACAGATACCACGGAAGTCCAACTTGGTGAACCAATGAGTTTTATTGGGGTTGTGTTGTCAGAGTTAATTAATTCGTTCTACTCTCCTCAGCAGTGGCAGCTCGAGTTCCTCACTACCAGCTCCAAAGCTCTGGATTCTCGAATGAAACACACACCACACACCACACACACACACACACACACACACACACACACACACACACACACACACACACACCCCACAGCCATATATTTAGTATGCCTTAAACAGCTCAATGGCTGGGCCACTTCACTCCTCCATGTTGCTAGCACCCCCCCTCCCGAATTATTAGTACTAAAATCTATATTCCATCCTGGCTGCCCCCAACTCAGGCCTGCAACCCTCCTGGGCCATGATTCCCAACTCTTACATGTTGGCAATCTGTCTCTCTGCCCAACACTTCTCGGGCCTGGGCCTTCTCCCTACCCAGCATGGTGCCTTCTTCCTCCTCCCTTGTCCTTGCCTTGGAATCCCAGAACTCCAGCCTCTGTCTCCCTGCCCAGCCATCGACTGACAGCAATTTTATTTACCAATCAAAACGAACTGGGGGTAGGGACCCCCCCCCCCAGTGTCTTACATGCAGAGGTGCAGATGTCCGTGTGATTTTGGAAACCCAGAAAGCATTAAACCAAATCCACAAGAGGTTTACTTGCAGGGATAAGGGTGAGGGGTTACTTAGAGTAGCAGAAATGACTCAATGACAGGTGCATCACCAAAGCCCACCCCAGCATGGGTGACATCTCCCAGAGCTGGAAAACCTGGAGCTCACTGTACGGCCTGCAAACAGCTCAACATGCTGGAGAGTGTCTTTTCAGAGCTACTCAGTCGGTCTGAGCTTCTCTCCAGTAGCTCCCCTGGTCTCCCCTTCCAGGCAGCTGGCCCTGTTTCTGAATCTTTGTAGTTGGGCTTGTCTGACAGTGACTGAGCAGTTTTATTGCTTATTCTGGTGGGGAGTGGCCTAGTGAATCTGGTCACTTTCAGGAACTTCCTGAGGCTATTTTGAGTTGTTTACCTCCCTGCTTAAAGAGCTTCCCTTCAGGATGGAATGCTTCACTTCAATCTTAGAGGAAAGAGTTATAAAACAGGTGAACAGCTTTAGCACCTTGGGGGGCATGCAGTCAGATCTGTCTGAGTTCAAGGCCTGCACTTACTAGTGAGGCTCTGTCTTAGTGCCACACCCATCTAAGTGTTTATCTATGCTGAGTATGGGACCTGGTGCCTTGCACTTGCTAAGCAATGTACTGAGCCACTGAGCCCTATAGTGGGCCCCCAAGGCAGTATTTTTATTATCTGCGTTGACTGAGAGAAAGTTTGCAGAGCTGAGGCCCTAGATCCTGCACTCAGCTGAATCTCTCTAGTTATTATTAATTGAAGCATGTGTATTATAAAGGAGTCAGTTACATCAGGGCCTATGTGTTGGAGTTTAGAGACACACTCTGACACCAGTAACCATGAGCAGGAAATGGGATGACAGAGGAGAAAGCATCCAAGGCCCAAGGTTCAAGTTCTAGGCATACCTCTGACACCTGCAGGGGACAGTCAAGCTGGTGACCATAAAAATTCCAGTGCTTTCTGTACTGCAGAAGGGGTCTCAGAACCCCATTGACTTTTCCTTTCTAATGAGCTAGCTCAGAAAAATATGGTTTCTGCCCATGCAAACACAGATTAAACGAAAATCAATTTCAGAATTTAAATGCATCCCACCCTTTTCATATTACAGTTGGAGTGCTAATGGGTTCTAATGATCTGCTCTAGAGCAAAGGCATCGTTAATGCACCAGGAGGTCCTTCCACGAAATGATTTGTGTTAGAAAGAGACGGGTTCTTCTTTTCATGGGTTGCTTCTGGGGTAAAAACAAATGAACAAACACTTTTAGACATGATCACAGTGAGCACACTATGTAGCTGAGAAGCTTTGGAAATTACTATGTGGTCCAAGAGTGCCTCTAACTTGCAGCAATCCTCCTGCCTCTGACTTTTTGAGTGCTGGGAATGCTTTACCACTCCTGGCTGGAGGTAGATGTTTTGTTTGAGTTAGAGTCTTGCTATGTAGTCCTGGCCTGGGACTCACTATCAAGACAAAGGTGGCCAGGAACTGGAAGGAATCCCTCTGCTTCTGCCTTCTGAGAACTGAGATTACAGATGTGAGCCACCATACCTGGCAGTAGAGATAGAATTTTTAAAAGGGTATTTCTGAAAAGAGAAAGGAGAGAGAGAGAAAGTAAGAGAGATACAGAGAGAACTTTCCAAAGAAGATACATCTATGGTATCTATATAGAGGCCTAACAAATAGTGATTATTGGGGTTAGTAGCCTTGGAATTTCAATGATTTGTTTCTTCCCAAGTCTTCATTCATCAATTTCTTTTGCTTATTTGAGGAATGTGCGTGTGTATTTTTATAACGATTAAAAAGAGATTTATTGATTTTTATTTTTATGAGTATGGGTTGAGTGCCCATCTGTATTTATGTACATTGTGTGCATGCGTGGTGCCCATGGGAGTCAAAAGAGGCTGTTGAATCCCCTGGAACTGGAATTATAGACTTGTCAGATGTCATGTGGGTGCTAGGAATCAAGTCCAGGTCCTCTGCAAGAGCTGCCCAGTGCCTTTAACCCCTGAGCCATCTATCTAGCCCCATATAACAGCTTTGTTTGTGTGTGAATTCCATGGGGTCTAATGGTCCAGCATGAGGAGATTTAGTGGTCATGGAAATATAGGTTGTTCATATACTACTGCAGTAATCTAAAAGGTAACCGAAATTCCATGTGTGGCAAATGCATTTTCCTTTGGGACAGCAACAAAGCTTGTTCTGAGGAAGGCCTTGTGTGAGCTCAAGGATGGGTGTGGGGAAGGAAGACGGTGGTATAGTATGTGTTTGGTACGCACAAATCCCAAGTTCAAAATCTGGCTCCAAACTGCCTCCTCCCCTACCCCATTTTTTAAAACTTTTTAATGGTTCTTTGTGAATTCACATCATGTACTCCAATCTTCCTCATCTTCGAAGCCCCATGTATCTGCCCTCTACCAATGCAACCACCTGCATAACAGAGGAAAAAAAACTCCTTGTAGAAGCTGTAGTGTGTCTCACAGTGTGTGTGTTTGTGTCTGTCTGTCTATCTATCTATCTGCCTCCTTTTGTTCACACTTCTTTGCTTGCAAATATTCATTTCAATAGCTTGTTGGTCTGGTATGAAGTCTCTGACTTCTGCTACTCTATCCATACTAGAACCTCACTGGGACTCCTCTCAGATATCCTGTTGTTGCCCTGTGTCGTGGAGATTTTGTAGTTTTGGATCTTCATGCACTCCAGCAGTTCCCTCACTGTGGTAGGTGGGGTAGGCTAATTCAAAGCCCTGGATCCCACCTAAGACAGACACACAGATACACAGACACAGACACAAAGACAGAGAGATAGGCAGAGACTGAGAGACAGAGATAGAAACAGAGACAGACAGAAGACACAGAGACAAAAACAGAGAGACACAGGTGTTAGATCTCATCCCCTTCAGGACATGTGCCCAGTGATAAAACCTCCCCCACCCTCTACGAGACCACAGTGTCTCTGGACACTGGAGACCAAGTTTTTTAACACATGGAGCTTTGGGACCATTCAGTGTTCAGCTGTAAGAGCAGAAAATGGGAACTTGAATCAGGCCAGATCCCTCCTTGAAGCTGGCTGGCTTCTCTCAAGAACAGGTGGTACATAGTGTCCTCTAGGGGCTGAGGCTATCCACACTGAACCAGGCCCACCCCCTGATTTGATCACAAAAGCTCAATGACTGCCCAGCAAGGCACCACCAGCAACCCCTCTTAAGGAAGAAGAGACTCCACCTTTCACAATGTTATTTGCTTTTGTGGTTAAAAACATCCTCATGGAATTCCTGAAGACCTACTGGTGAATGTGTCGAAAACATGTAAATAATAGTTGAAAACACAAATAGGCCAGAATAGAGAATGGACCCTCCCCCACCCACAGTTATGCTGGTGTTTACTTATTTAGAATCATCTACTAGGGAATAGTAGCTGAAAAATTGGGGAATGATGTAATTGGTTGGACTTTAATATTTAATTCAGATGATGTCACCTGGGTCTACTATGGAATGTTCAGGTACTGTAACACTTGCGGGGGAGGGGGATTGTTTAGTATTTAATCCATTTTAATTGTCTCATATATATTTATCTAACTGTCTATCCCTCCTTTCATTCATCCATTCCTCAGCCAACATTTATCTCCTGTGTGATTAACCAAACAATATTCCTGGCTCTTGTTTTAAAGCAGTTTATTTTTAACTTTTGAGAGACAAGTTTATATAGCCAAGGTTGGCTTCAAACTCACAATTCTCTGTCTTTACCTTCAAAGTGCTGAGATTATAACAATGACCCACCATACCTGGATTGACAATCTCCTCTCTCCCCTCTCTCTAGCTCTGTCCTCTTTCTTTCCTGTCCCTGACACCTAGCAGGGTCTCAGGTCACACAGCCTGGTCTTGAACTTTTGACATAGCTGAAGATGACCTTGAACTTCTGATCCTACTATGTAATGATAAATGTGCCCCACCTCACCTGGCTCTATAAATCCCATTCCCCCCTTTTTAAAAAGTTTATGTATATGAGTGCTCTAGCTGCATCCAGAAGAAGGCATCAAATCCCATTGTAGATGGTTGTGAGCCATCGTGTGGTTGCTGGGAATTGAACTCAGGACCTCTGGAAGAGCAGCCAGTGCTCTTAACCACTGAGCCATCTCTCCACCCCCCCCAACCCCTGTGGACTCTCTTAAGTCCTCTCAACACCAGTCTGTAGTGGGAATCCAGGTGCTTCTGTGTGACAGAAAGCTGAAGCATCCATCACAATCCTCTGATTTTCTACTGTAAATGCAGACTATATATACTTCCTCTCATGACTGCTTAGTAGACCCAGTAGTAAACCTCAGTAGAGAGCACAAGCCTGCCACTTCTCACACCGACAGAATTCAGCTGACAGCAACAGGATTCTGTGAACATCTCTAGGTAAGAATTTGTTCTTGGGCATAAAACAAACCTCAACCCAACCCAAACCCCTCTCCTCCTTCCTACATCTGCCCTGCAGGAAGGCTGACACAACAGAAATGGAAAACAGTTGGCACAGGCATAAAATTCTATGTCAGATGGGAACTTGTAAAATAGAAAAATGGATTTCTTGGGGGTAACTGTAACTTGCTTTGACAGTACTGTTTTTATGAAAAGCATTCTGCAGATATTACGGTCATTAAAAGTAGCAAGGACTTTTTCATTTTGAGGGGACAGAGGTTCTTGATGGCCCATTCCCCCTGACCCCTGCAAACATTCCTCCTTCAAACTCGTATTCAAGTTAATCATCAATGGGAAGCCAGAGCTGATATTGGAAAACCATTCTTTTACAAACGGAAACTATTATAATTTAAATGGGCACAAATGAAACCGCACATTTTCAGAAGGGGATCAATGCAAACCACTTTATTAGAAAATATAAATCACTTTTTAATTTCAAATGCAACAAGAAAAGAACTCATTTTTTTCTGTTTCATTGAAATTGATTGGTACACCTGCAGAGAAAGGCGGCTTTATCATCTCGTTATCAGCCAATTAATATGCTGGGCTAAATATGAATACTATTTCAGTTAACTAGAGGCAGATGATTTTATTGAAGTCTTAATAGACTAGGAAAAACTGCCTTCCACCCTGCTTAATGAGGTCAGCAGAGAAAAAAAATTCACAAGTGCAGAACTTGGAATGGGTAGTGTCTAAAACTATTTCTCTAAGTATTTGGACCACAGAGAAATGGAGCCACAGTGCCCATCTGAAAGCAGAGTCACACAGTGGCAACACATTGCAGGGAGGAGAAGCCAGGATGCTGCGTTTTCTTTTCACTGGAAAAGAGAACTATTTGGGTTTGATTTTGAAGTTACGACAGGCTCTTGTCCTTGGCCGTGTCTCTGTTTTGATCACGGGTGAGCAGAACTGTAAAGTAAATGATGCTCCCTTGCCTGCTTACTGCTCTTCCTTCACTTTCTTTCTGTGCTTATGTCTGCCCTGAAAACTTCTCCCTGACACATTGAAAAGCGAAAGAATGCTCTCAAGTTCTCTATACTCTTGACCTGTAAATCAGTCAAATGTCCTTGGGTGACGCTAACTCACACCACGGTGAATGTTTTGTCTGCTTCTATGTCTGTATACCAGTTACATGTCTGATGCCAGACAAGGCTAGAAGAGAGCACAGGTCACCTGAAACTCAAGCTACAGATGTGACTGTGAGCTGCCATGTGTGTGCTAGGAAATGAACCTGAGTTCTCTGCAAGAGTAGCAAGTTCTTGACTACTTAGCCATCTTTCCAACCCCTGTATCAGGCATTTTATTATACTAACAGAAAGCTAACTGATACATATATGCCCAAAGTTGAGTAAGATTGGACCACTGTAACTTCTTTTTGATGTGTGTGTGTGTGTGTCTGTGTGTCTGTGTGTGTGTGTGTGTGTTGGATTGCACCAGGGCCCTGTTCATGCTAAGTACAATTGCTATCACTGAGCTACAATCCTAGTCTATAAATTGTTTTATGCTAAATGTATAGTAACTACATAGTTCATATGCACATGCATGTGCACGCGTGCACACACAAACACGCACACGCACACAAAGTAATCAAAACATATTTCTACAGAAAACCATCTGATCTCAAAGGAAGATACTACCAGAGGAAAAAAGGAACACAGCATCAACAAAATATCCAGGAACAATGAACACAGGGTAATAATATTAAGTGTTTACCTCTGGATAATCACCCCAAATGAGGTTGGGTTAGATTATTCAATTGAAAGACATCTAGTGTAGTTATGGGTTATAGCTCAGTGGTAACAGAGCACTTGCCTAGCATATGTACAGTCCTGGGATCAGTCTTTAGTGTTATAAGAGGAGAAGGAAGAAGAGGAGGAGGAAGAGGAGGAAGAGAATAAAGAGGAAGAGGAGGAGGAAGAGGAGGAGGAGCAGGAGCAGGAGGAGCAGGAGGAGCAGGGGCTGCAGCAGGTGCTGAATGCATTAGAACTGCCCCACTATATTCTTCCTGCAAAGGGATTCACTTCAGTTTAGGGGTATGCACATGTGGAAAGTGAAATGAAGGGTAAGTATATGCAAATGGAAACAAAAAAGAGATGCAGAGCTACTCATGCTTATTTCACATAAAATAGACTTTACTAAGTATAAAAAGAAAGCCAAGGAAGTCATTATATCCTGACCAAGGAGTCGATTCACCAAGGGGCTGTAACAACTGTTAATATATATGCACCCAACACCACAGCACCTAAATTTCTAAAGCAAATGTTAGCCGATCTGAAGAGGAAAACAGACACCAGTACAGCAGCAGAGGGCTCAGTGCTCCAGTTTCAACAGTGGCTGAAACATCTAGACAGGAAATCAATGAGGAAACACTCGACTTGAACTACACTTTAGACCAGATGAAGCTGACAGACATGTATGGACAGACATGGACAGACAGACATGTACAGATACCCCGCTTGCCAGCAGAGAATACATGTTTTCCTCAAGTCCACACAGAACGTTCTTCAGGACTTGTCAAGATGAGCTACAAGGCACGTTTTAGCAGAGTTGAGGACATTGAAATCACAATGACATGAGACTAGAAATTGGTAATAGTAGGAAAATTGGAAAACTCAAAGATTATAGAAGTTAAGCATTACATTCTGGAACAGATTCAAAGAAGAAATCCAAAGGTAAATTAATATATCGAGGTATATGAAAACACAAGCAACACATCCAAACTATAGTCACAGCAGAAGTAATTCTGGGGTCAGTAGTAGTAAACGTCTACATTAAAGAAAAGATTCATGCCCAAAGAAGCAAAAATCACTATTTTAAAAGTTATTCTTTGAGCTGGGCAATGGTGGCGCACGCCTTTAATCCCAGCATTTGGGACGCAGAGGCAGGTGGATTTCTGAGTTCGAGGCCAGCCTGGTCTACAGAGTGAGTTCCAGGACAGCCAGAGCTACACAGAGAAACCCTGTCTCGAAAAACCAAAAAAAAAAAAAAGTTATTCTTTGATATATATACATACATAAACATACCATAAATATATACTCTTTCTCTTTCTCTGTATATATTGTGTGTGTATTTTTTTTTTTTTTTTTTTTTTTTTAGACATGGTACCACTGTGTAGCCCTTACTGGCCTAGAATTCACACTGTAGATCAGGCTGGCCTTGAACTCACACTAATCCGCTTGCCTTTGCTTCTTCAGTGCTAGGATGAAAGGTAGGTGCTGCATGTGATCATTTATTTTATTTAAGGTTTATTTATTTTTCTTTTGTGGACATGAGTACTTGCCTGCATAGGTGTATGTGCACCACAGCAGATCCCCAGGAACTGGAGTGACAGATGGTAAGCTCCCATGGGGTGCTGGGAACCAAACCTGGGTCCCCTGAAAGTGCACCAAGTGCTTCTGACCTCTGAGCCATTTCTCTAGACCTTCTATTTTATCTTTAAAACTTATTTGATTATTTACGCCGCCCCCCCGCCCCCCCAGTATACTCTTGCGTGTGCATTCCTATGGAGGCCAGTAGAGGGCATCGCTTCCTTTGGGGCTGGAGTTACAGACTGCTGTGAGCCGCCTGATGTGTGCTTGGAATCAAACTCCCTCTGAAAAAGCAGCAAGCTCTCTTAACCACGGAACCATCTCACCAGCTGTAGATATCTCTATCTTTTTTACTTGACTTTTTATTTTTAATGTTTAGAGACAGGGTTGCACTCCATATCTCAGACTGGCTTCAAACTTATGGAAACCCCCAGCTTCCATTTCCCAAGTGCTGGAACTCCTGGTGTGAACCACTGTGCCCAGCTAAAATCAGTCTTGAAGAACTACCGCTATTTCCATGTCCATTAAGATAGTATTCGAAATAGTCAAGGTATGTTAACAACTCATATGTTGGCTGGAAGCGAAGTGACAGTGGCAGCAGTGGAGACGAGCCTGACTGAGGCGATGGGGGCAGAGGTGACAGGGGTTGTGGTGGTCTTCAGGGGCTATTGTGGAGGCATGCCTGAGGCGCACTTCCGGTGCTGCAACAGCAGCTTGAAGGGATGTGCTTTGGAATGAAGACCCAGGCCTATCTTTGTGAGAGCAGCAGCAGCAGCAGCAGCAGTGATGTCAGACCGACCTGTTGGCTTTACCGGGCATGGCACAAGCCTGGACCTGTCCCTCCTGGTCAACGTCTGACCTTTGCCTCCTCAACGCCGTCAGACTCGCGGCTTCTGAGGATATGGTTCATCGCACATATGCAGCTTACACTATGGCTCGGAAACACCCCTTGCTGCTTCTAGTAGTTGCACCGTCCAGCTGTTGGGCTCATTGTGAGGGGACAAATGAGGAGGTGTCCCCTCCTACCAGAGTGTCACCTTCCATCAGGGGGGTGGACCTGGGGCGGAGTTACACTCAGTACCCGCCGTCCTGCTGCATCATTTGACAGGTGTTGAATACTTTACTCTGGTCCTGACTCCAGTGAAGGTGAGCCAGCCCCTCCTCGCCCCCCAAAGGGTTAATGCCACCCATCAGATTCAGAGGAGCATTCTGTGTGTACACCCCTAGATCCTGGTGTCAGCCTCAGCCTCTCCTGGGGCTGGCTTCCAGTTACTGGGAATCCCACAAGTGGTTTTAGGAGGGAGACTGGGTGTCAGTTGGCCACCAGGGTCAGTGCTGGTTCCAGTGTAGTCTTCCTCCATTTGGGTCCCTCCCTACCCTGCTAGAATCTGCCTGAAAAGTCTGGAGCTCTGTAGAGAAGGGCAGTATGGTGGTGTAAGGGGCACTGTACCAGTTTTATGTGTTTTTCATGACATACACAGGAGTCCTTAAACTTATTAAAGAGATTTAAACCAGTTTTTTTTTTAAAGTACATGTTTGTCATTGCTCTCCTAGTTAATTAAAAGAGCAACAAAACAAAACAAAAACCAAACAAACAAAAACAAGGAGCCTAGAGAGACTGCTCAGCAGTTAAGGGTACTTGTTTTCTTGCAGAGGACTTGGGTTCGATTCCCAGGACCCACCTGGTGGCTCACAATTGTCTGTAACTCCAGTTCAGGGGATCTGATGCCTCTGAGGGCCTCCCCCAGCTCCTGCATGCACATGGTACATGCATGGGGTGCACATGTGTACACTGAGGCACATATGAAGTTAGGAAGGAGACGGAGAAGGGCACAAGGTGAAGGTGGAGGAAGGAGGAACTGATATGGTGGCTCACACTGGTAAACAGCATTTAGGAGGCTGAAGCGGGAGGCTAAGCAGCGAGTTTGCCGCCAGTCTGAGCTACATGATGAGTTCCAGGCCAGTTAGGCTACAGAGTGAGATCCTGTCTCAAAACCAAAAAAACAAAACAAAAGTTTCAACACTTGAACTTGAGAGGGGACACATTCAAACTTTTTAGCAAAAAGTAAATGAAAAAAAAAGGGACATATACATAAGTACCTATTTAATTCAGCAGAAATATATAATCTATACATATAAATTATGTATATAAATTATGTCATATATATGTATGTATATGTATGTGTGTGTGTGTGTATATATATATATATATATATATATATATAATATATATATATAAAATCTTCTTCACCTTGAGAAAGGAAGGGAAACCTCCGATTGTGACAACGGAGATTTGTAATTTTAATTTTTTTTAATGTTTATTTTTAATGATGTTTTTAAAATGCTTTTAGCCCAGCCCCTACCATAAGTAGTGGAAAAGAAAGGACACGGAGAAGTATACCTGTTTAGACAAGTTCTTTGGAGCAACTCTTGCCTGTGTTGTCTGGAAATTGGCAGTTCTGTTCACAGGTCAGGAGCAGCAGCTCAATCCACTTGGAAACACTTTATGGATACATCAGTAGTCTAGTTTGATCGAGTTGGGAGAGCAAACAGGAATCAGTAGTGGTGGTACTACCTAGCAGAGACAGTCAGGCCTCAGCCTCCACTGCACAAGTCAGCAGGAGGGGCCAGGGCCAACAAGAACACCAGGAAAAGTTCTCGGCTGTGCCTCTCTCAGCGAAGTGAAATCAAGGAAGACATGAGACCAACCAGCCTTATACAGTCAGCTCTGTCAGCAAGCCAGCTCTGTTTATGTCCTTCCACACAACATGTGTCCTCTGTGGGTCTTGTCTCAGGATGTGTATCTGTCTCAGCTGACACCACTCTGCCAATCAGCCTGAGTCTGTGGAAGTGGCAGGAAACTAGCACACCACCAGAAGGCTTTTTGGTGTGTTTTTCTCTATGGCATCCCAACAAATGCAGCTCAACTATGCAATGTAAGGCGGACCAATACATGTGTGTTGTTAGCAAACATGCTTGATTTAGCAGAACATCCTTTTACCTGTGTCTGCTGCAGCTAAACGTTCCTTCACGAGTCTGCCTTAGTCTTTCACCTGTGTGCACTTCAGGAAAACACTTCTTCACATGTTTGCCCCAGTTTCCACTTCATGGATTAATATAGAGGTTATTAGGCTGAGTGAATTAAGCCAGGACAAATACTGCACGAACTCACCACAAAGAGTAGACTCTAAACAAGACAAACTCAAGTCAGGTGGTGGTGGTGCACGCCTTTAATTCCAGCAATCAGAGGCAGAGGCAAGTGGATTTCTGAGTTCAGGCCAGCCTGGTCTACTGAGTAAATTCCAGGACAGCCACAGCTACCTGGAGAAACCCTGTGTGAAAAATCAAAACGGAAACCAAACCAAACTGAACAAACAAGCAAAAAGAAGTCAAATTCAGCCAGACTTGGGGTGCACCCCTATAGTTCCAGCACTCGGGAGGCTTGTCAAGAGTTTCAGACCAGTCTAGATTACACAGTGAGTACTAAAGGCCGTCCAGGACTGTATAGTGAGACCCTCTCTTAGAAAAACACAACAAAATGAAACAAAAAGCAAAGGTCAAATAAACAGCAGAAGTCAGACTCTCAGAAACAGTCGGTAGGAAGCAGTTACTAAGGAAACGATGAGATGCTGGCCAACGGGCACACGCTTGAGCTTATGACTGGTTCTGGAGGCTTAATGCATGGCAGCCGTCGTTAATAAGAACACATTTCAACCTCGGAAATTGCTAAGAGAAAATGTTTTAAGCACTCCCAGCACACGCTTCGTGACAATGCCAAGTGATAGATAATGATATTTGGCTTGGTCGTGGTAATCATTTTGGTATCTGTAAATCAGAACTTCACATTCAACACAGTGAATATGTTAAATTTTGGCTTGTCAAATATGACTTAATAATACCTCCCCCCAATAGTAAGAAAAATAAAGTGGTGGTTGTTGATTTCTCTTTTTCTTTTTCTTCCTTCCTTCCTTCCTTCCTTCCTTCCTTCCTTCCTTCCTTCCTTCCTTCCTTCCTTCCTTCCTTCCTTTCTTTCTGAGAGAGTTTCTCTATGTAGCCGTGGCTGTCCTGGAAACCACTATGTGGACTCAAACTCACAGACACATTCCTGCTTCTGCCGTAATGGTTATCTATGTATTCACCATATGTGTGCTACGAGTGCTGAGCTAAATGCATGCACCACCATGCCTGGCTGCTGATCATTTTTTTGTAAGAACATTTATAAAGTCAGAAGACATTTTCAGTCACAAAGGAACTTGGCTTTTGTATCTGGGCTCTTTACCTGCAGACTCAACCAATTGCTCACAGAAACATTCGAAAGAAAACGTTCTCTCTTTTTTCCTTGTTACTATTTTTGAACAACACAATACAATTGACATAGGATATGTATTGTGTTGGGCCAATGGCTCTCAACTTTTCTAATGTGGCCGCCCTTTAGTACGGTTCCTCGTGTTGTAGTGCCCCCCCACCATAAAATTATTTTTGTTGCTACTTAACTGTAATTTTGCTACTGTTATGAATCTTAAGGTAAACAGTGTTTTCTAATGGCCTTAGGCAACTCCTGTGGAAGGATCATTTGACCCCAGGTTGAGAACTACTGCTTTAGTTGGCTCCAAACAGGCACCTTGTGATGGTGGTGTTTTCTGTGGTCTTAGGAAGGACTTGTTTAAGAATGACTGCTGCTATGTGTACTCCAAACGTCATGTGTTTGAAATCACCACGTCCATTTTCTACACTCAGAGCAGTATTCCAGGTCTGGGTGGGTGCTGTATGTTGTCTTCTGAAATAGTTATTGGAAGTTTTGATGCTCCAAATTTATTGTTAGTATTCTGAAACTTTCGTTGTTGAGAGACAGTCTCTGTGTTTTGCTCTGGCTGGCCTCGAACATGTGGGCTCAAGTGATCCTCCTTCTTCAGGCTCTTGGTACCTGAAACTGTAAGCATGTGCCACAACACCTGGATTATTGGGATTTAAAAAAAATCCGGAACATAAAGAATTCTCTTTTAGAGCCAGGTATGGGGGTTCATGCCTACAACTCCAGCACCAAGAAGGCTGAGGCAAGAGGATCACTTCAAGTTCAAGGCTAACCTAGGGTACCTAGTGACATCTAGGCTCCTCTTGGTTTTATAGTGAGACCATTTCTTAAACCCAAACAAACATATAAACAGACAAAAAAGGTTGGGAGGTGGAGGCAGAAGGAGCAAGAGTTCAATGACATCATCAGCTGCACAGTATTTTTCCGTGCTAGCCTGGGCTACCTGATCCTGTGTTCAAAGAAAAAAAAATCAAACAAATAAAAATAAAAGAATGTTTTCTTGAAGAGGTTTTAATTTATAAACAAAATGTATTGTTACAGAATATCTAGAAAGAAAAATAACATATTTATGATCTTAATATCTCAACGACATGTGCCAACAATTCAGTTTGCCTAATAAGTGCCCAGAAAGCCATAGGGAATGAAAACTATGCATTTGTTTTGAAAACTCAATCAGTTTTATATATCCTCTGGATACATGTTTAATTTTTGGAAATAGTAGTCCTTTTAAGTCAGTTGGTTAGGGGCTTCTCACTGTAACCACAACCCTGTTTCTGAACACGAATAAAATGGAGGACGAGACTCTGGGAAGAAGTGGGCTGGAGGGGAGGGGTTTAGGCCCCAGTCTCAGTTCTGATGTTAACACGCTTTGTAAGCTTGGGAAATCTCACTCCATTTATCCGTCTTTCCATCCATCATGGCAAGCATGAACGAAGTGGTCTTATTCCTGAGTTTATTATCCAGTGAGAGAACAGTGTTGATTCTTCTGTGGGGGTGGAGCCAGGCAGTGTCAAGAATACTTCTCTAAAAGCTGAAGGAGTTCGTTTCTTTATTTGTAAACCAAGAGCAGAAAGTTGTGTGTGTTTTCAGAATCCCGCCCTGTTCTGACACAGTGTGATTGACTTTTATCTTGCATTGTTTAATTAGGTTTTTTAGACTTACTTATTTCATGCATATGAGTATTTCTCTGTATGTATATATGTTTACCACATGCATGTCTGGTGCCCTTGAAAGTCAGAAGAGGGTATCAGAACCCATAGTACTAGAATGCAGATGTTGGTGAGCCACCATGTGGGTTCTTGGGAATCTAACCTGGGTAATCTATGAGAGCAACAATTATTCTCTACTATGGAGCCATCTTTCCAGCCTCTATTTTCAGTTTCATGTTGCTCGAACTGGCCTGAAACAGTCTACTTAGTTTATACCCTGATCCACTTGCCTCTGCTTTCCACATGCTGAGACTACAAGTGTGTAGCACAATGCTTTGCTTGTTATTAGTTTAAATCAGAAGTCCAGTTTTAAAATAAACTAGTTTCCCCTTCCCTGTAGAACCATTATGGATGAGGGAGTCAGCCTGCTGGGTGCTCCTTGCTTTTTTTTTGTCTGTTGGTTTTTGAGACAGGATCTCCTGGTGCCCAGGAGGGGATGAGGGGCTTAAATTTCTTATGAAGTCAAGGCTGGCCTTGAACTGGTGATCTTCCTGCCTCTACTTCCCAAGTGTTGGGATTTCATGCGTGTACCACCATGCTTGCCTGGAGCGCTCTGTCTCTTTATATTAAATTGAGCCTATTCTCCTCCACTCCCTTCTTTCTTTCCCTCTCTCCCACTCTCCTTCCATCCTTCCATCCTACCCTCCTTCCCTCCCTCCCTTCTTCCTAACTCTCACTACCTACAAAACTGTCTTTTTTTATTTTTATTTTTGTGTTTGGATCCTGCTGTGTTGCTCAGGCTGGCCTCAAACTTGTGATGTCCTGTCTCTCTATCCCAAGTGCCAGGATTAAAGGAATAGGCCTTAAACCTTATTTATCAACAAGGAGCCGTTGAACAATTTAACACCACTGAGTGTTTTACTGGTTGATCCCACCAGCTTGACTGACTTGGGAAACGCCTAGAGTTTGTTTGTTTGTTTGTTTGTTTGTTTATTTTTGACAAACTGCTTGGGCGAGAGAATTATTTTGGAGTAGCATAGCTTCAGCGTTGGTTTCACTCTTGCCTGCTGGAGAGTTTGGGCGTACTACCTATTTTTTGGTGACTCAATTTCCAAGTGTGTATCTTAAAAATTAGTTTTTTGCCAGGCAGTGGTGGCGCACGCCTTTAAGCCCAGCACTTGGGAGGCAGAGGCAGGCGGATTTCTGAGTTTGAGGCCAGCCTGGTCTACAGAGTGAGTTCCAGGACAGCCAGGGCTATACAGAGAAACCCTGTTTTGAAAAACCATAAAAAAAAAAAAAAAAAAAAAAAAAAAATTAGTTTTTTGCAGTGACGTAAATCGCAGGATCCAGGATCTTGCATGTGCCAGGCTAGTACCCTACACTAAGTCATACGCTCAGATTAATGTTTCAGGTTTTTGTTTGTTTGTTTGTCTGTTATTTGAGACAGAGTCTCATGTAACCTTGGCTGGGCTGGAATTGGCTATGTTTACAAGGTGTCTTAGTTAGAGTTTTACTGCTGTGAACAGACATCATGACCAAGGCACTTCTTATAAGAACAACATTTAATTGGGGCTGGCTTGTAGGTTCAGAGGTTCAGTCATCAAGGCAGGAACATGGCAGCATCCAGGCAGGCATGGTGCAGGAGGAGCTGAGAGTTCTACATCTTCATCTGAAGGCTGCTAGCAGAATACTGGCTCCCAGGCAGCTAGGGTGAGGGTCTTATAGCCCACGCCCACAGTGACACACCTACTCCAACAAGGCCACAGCTCCTAATAGTGCCACTCCCTGGGCCAAGCATATACAAACCAACACACAGGCTAGCCTTGACTTCATAGAGATTTGCCTGCTTTAGAGTGCTGGGATTAACACCATGCACTATCAAGCCCAATAATTTCCATATATATGGAAATTAATATAATATAAATAATATAAAAATATATATTTGTTTCTTTTCTTTCCTCCCTCCCTTTCCTTCCTTCCTCCTTCTGTCTGTCTGTCTGTCTGCCTCTGTCTATCAATCTATCTATACATGCATGTATGCATCCATTCATCTTGCCTGTCTAAAAACTTTTTTTTCAGTCTTGTACCAGATCTGTCATGAAACTTTCTCCAAACGTTGGCCTTACTGTACCCCCAACTTAGAGATTTCTAAGCTCCTTCGTGTATTAGATTTTTTTGACCCAATGACTCTTGTGACTTGCACTGCCCCCCCCCCCCCAAGCTGACAAAAAGGATCTTAAATGGGAAGTGAGGTTTAACTAATTAAAAGTGATGACATTTCAGGTTATGGGGGATTTTCTGTCCCACATTTCTACAGAGCTATGACGAGATGCTGTAATGCTCAAAGTATTGAAAACACACAGAATCAGGCAGGGAAGCGGGCACGGGAACACTTTAGAGATGGGCAGATGTTAGTTTCTACTTGTATGCCTGATCCTGGAATGTCACGCTAAAGACCCTTTACATGCTCTAACTGAGCAACCTGGCTACACCCCGTTTTTCTGTTTTGAAAACGTTTCGGAGTTCCATTGCTCCGTGAAATGCATGAAAGCCGAGTCTGACCACAGAGACTAATGTGCTGTCCCCTCTATCACTAAAGAGAAGTCCTGATTGGTTCCGGGGAAAGTGATTTCCCCAAACTTGGCTGCCAGCTGTAATTGGCTTATATGTGACCCATCCATTTCAATATGCTCATTACAGCTGGATGCTGGGTCTTCAGTTTCTGGCTGGCACCTTTTCCGGCTCCCACATGCTGCTCCCTTTCCTTGGATCTCTTTCACACATTCAGATTTCTGATTCTCTGATCACATCTCTGACTCTCCTGCTTTCTTTTCCCCATAGAAAGATCTTTGCAATTACATTGGATGCGCTTGGGTAATCTAGGCTCATTTCTTCAAGATCCTTGGCATAGCCCTGCATGGTGGTACATGTTTGTCATTCCAGCACTTCAGGAGTCTGGGGCAGGAGGATCATAGGTTTGAGGCCCACATGGATTGCATAATAATATAGAATTAAAGAGAAGATTCTTGATCATGTGTGCAATGACCCTGTTATTTTTCATCCTGTGTATTCCATGTGGTGGTGCCTGCAGAGGCTAGAGGCGGGTGTTAGATCTCCTGGGGAGCTGGAGTTACAGGTTACAGCTTCCAGGTGAGGCCTCAATTTAGGATGGCTGGTGCTATACTTCTATAACCTCTCCACAAGCGGAAACCGCTTGAGTTGCAGATTCCTAAGCAAGTACAGAGTGCCCATAAAGCACATAGGTTGTTTCTGCTGGTGATCAAGAGGCTGAGAGGAGCTGCAGCTCATGGCCCCTGCCTGCCCAGCATCACAACTGAAGATCCTACTGAACACAGCTAGCCCGGGAATAGATAAAAATCTCTTCTGACTGCCTCTTGCTTTCAGAGCATTGTAAAGACAAATGGGGCCATCGTAATTAGGGGTGTCTGTATAGTAGCAGTTCATAAATGTGGGTGCACTCATGAAGGAGAGGGCACAATGCTGCCTGTCATTCTCTTCCCCCCCCTTTTTTTTTAAAGAAAGATTTATGTATTTAATGTATGTGAGTCCACTGTAGCTGTCCTCAGACATGTCAGAAGAGGGCATCAGATCCCATTGCAGATGGTTGTGAGCCACCATGTGGTTGCTGGGAATTGAACTCAGGACCTCTGGAAGAGCAGTCAGTGCTCTTAACTGCTGAGCCATCTCTCTAGCTCCACATTCTCTTCCCTTTAAAAAATAATTAATTTAGAGAGAGTATTCCAGTATGGTTCCTGGCTGGCCTTGAACTTCTGGACCCAAACTATTGTCCTGCCTTCAGCTTTCAACATAGCTAGGAGTAGGCTTGTAGAATTCATGCTTGGCCTAGTGAAGTCTTTCCTATTGTGGTTCTGGGGGCTCGAACCAAGAGCCTTATACATACTAAGCATGTACTTCACCACTCACACACAAGCCCAGAGCCTCTTATATATCTAAGTATAAACAAATCTTTTGCCCTGAAGAATTCTCATGTTGTATTCTGCAGTGCTTCTGGACTCCTTAGAGCAGAGATCAAACGGGTTAGAGTTTTGGACCCTCCTCCATTTCCACCAGGGCAGCTGTTCTGCTGTTAGTTTTATGTATTGATTCTGTGGTTAAAAAGTGTTTGAGCTGGCCATGGTGGCTCACGCCTTTAATCTCAGCACTTGGGAGGCAGAGACAGAGGCAGAGGCAGAGGCAGAGGCAGAGGCAGAGGCAGAGGCAGAGGCAGAGGCAGAGGCAGGTGGATCGCTAAGGAAAGAAAAAAAGTGAAACAAGGCATTTGAAAGCTCTGCAGTACTGATCTGTGAGATGCAGTGGGGTCTGAGATGTAGAATTCGTTTACATTCTAGCAAAGTCAGCAGACTCAGGAAGAAGACACTTGCTCTCTGGTTTCTGGATTTTTAATTGACCAAACCTCCCTGTTGATATGGAATGTACCCATGGCATGGTACACTTTGTTTGTAGCACAGTCCCTGACCTTGGAAAGCACAAGGATTGACTGTATCTCCTAATCTTTAAGGATACTCGTTAGACCTAGAATTAGGTCATCAAAGAGATAAACATTTACACATAGCAGAAATGCCCACACACATCCATCAACAAATACATGTGTCACACGTCGTCAGCATCAGCCTCTCTATCAGAAAGTCCTACGATTATGGTTCAACAAACTGTGGATCAAAACTAGCTGAAAAAAAAAAAAAAGAGATTGTACTCATCATATATGGATTTTTCTCCTTTTCATTACTCTGTAAATGGCATCAGATAGTGCCACAAGCATTTGCCTAGTATTGAATATTGTAAATAATCTAGAGATGATCTGAGGTTAATAAAAGGTTGTGCATAGATTAGATGTAAATACCAGAAGGATTTAATGTAAGCATCCTCAGTTCAGTATCCTCCAGGGCTCTTGGGACCGTGCCTCTGTAATACTAAGAAAGGGTTATGTTTTAAATTATAAAAATGCATGGTAATAGAAACAGTGATATCGGAAGAAAATGAAGATGATGTGTACCTGATCGTTCATTACTCACGTGAGGGTTTCCCATTCATCCATTCATCCATCCTGTCTATCTGACTATCTATCTACTCTCTATATCTTTATTTTTATTTATACAGAGTCTTACTATAGAGCCCCAGGTGGCTTGGAACTTGCTACACTGAGTAGGCTGGCTGCAAACTCACAGAGATCTACCTCCCTCTGCCTCCCAATGTTAGGATTCAAGGCCTGGGTTACCACTATTTGTTCTGCCCCGTCTTTAAATACTCCTGCTGTATTTGTAGTGTATGCCTATAATCCCAGCACTTGGCAGGCGAGAGGATTACCATAAGTTCACAGCCTGCTTTGTGTACGTAGTTCTAGGTCATCCAGAGCTACACAGGAAGACCCTGTTTCAAAATACAAAAAGGAAATATTAAAAATGTCATTCAAAACATGTATGAAAAAGTGTTAGTTCAAGATAGGGAATGTGGTATATTTTGAATCTTACATGTTTAGTTTTTTTCATGTGTTATTCCATAAACATTCTTGTCTTTAATTAAAAACATAATTTTAATGATTATGTAAGACTATGTATAGATATATTGTGATTTCCTTACTTTTCCATGGTGGACATCTTAAACATTTCTTTTTTTTTTTTTATTTTTGATACTTTATTTACATTTCCGATGTTTCCCCTTTTCTGGGTCTCCTCTTTGGAAACCCCGTATCCCCTCCCCCTCCCCGCCTCTGTGAGGGAATTCCTCCTCCCACCTACCCGCCCACCCATTCCCATATTCCCACCTTGACATTCCCCTTTACTGGGGCCTCTAGCACCCTCAGGCC
>CM052707.1:21580156-21613341 GCA_028551405.1 Uromys caudimaculatus | reverse complement strand
TCTGGGATTGACTTTCATTCCTTAAAGAGTGATAATATATAGCTCTTAAAGTAATCGAATATGCTATCTTCCTGAATAGGGATTTTTTTTTCCCTTGAAGAAAAACAAAAGGTGTAGAACTAAAAACAGGGTTAAAACAAGACAGCGTTTACATATAAAAAGGAAGACACATTAAAAGAAGCCTTGCAGTTCAGATGTGACCTGACCAAAGCCCCAAAGCCACATACTTAACTGCCGATATGTAGTGTTAAGAGATAGGGTCTTTGGGAACTGAGTATGTCATCATGGCAGAGCCCGCAGGTGAGGTCGGGTAGCAGGAAAAGGTAGAGAGAAACTTTGCTCTCTTCTGCTGCCTAGCCTAGCCATGTGAGGACACAGATCTTCTCCCCTCTAGAGGATGCAACAGCAGGTACCATCTTGGGTATAGGGGACTAGGCCCTTGTTGGCCTTTGTACCCTCTGATACCTTCTTCTGAGATGTCTCTGCCTCCAGAACCCAGGAAAAGCAAATACATTTCTATTCCTTATCAGTTACCCAGTCTTTAGTATTTTGTTATAGTTAACACAAATGGCCCGAGACATTCGCTTTCCAACAACCTATGTTCTGTAGTTTAATATGCAACACAGGGCCAGTGTTTGTGGCTAGGCTAGTAGAAATATCAGGAGACCCTAAAGTACCTATGTTCAGAATATAACCAGTCATATGTCATTTGTTAACTCAAGGGTTGAAACTCCTGGATCTACAAGCTCAGAGCTTTCCGCAAATCCTGTGGCAGACCATTAGTGATATCATGTCTCTTCAGTAGAAAGAGGTTTCCAGGTCCCTTTCCACATTTATATTAGTTCTTGAATCCTCAAAAAGTCTACAGAGACAGTTTTTTTTTTCCTGCCGTTATAACTCAGTGACCCTAGACTGACAGAGTAGAGGTGATCTTGGGGCGTCTGCTATCCTACTTGCTCTGCTCAATATTCACAGACATTTTTCCTCAGAGCATATTACAATAGCTATAACTTTTTTGGAAATACTTTATCAGAACTGGTCATGATAATTTATGCTTATCATTCCAGTTCTTAGGAGCCCAAGAAAGTAGAATACTGAGTTCAAGACCAGTTTGAGCTGGAGAGCAAGTTTCACACAGATAGTTAAAAGCCTCTGGGGTTCAAGCTTGGTGACCTGAGTTTGATCCTTGGAACAAATAAAAAAGCCAGCTGTGGTGATGAGAATCTGTAATCCCAGGACTCCTACTTCAAGAGGAGAGGCAGATGCAGGAGAATTGACCAGTGTCTCACTGGCTATCAAGCCTGTGTAGAGAAAATATCTTGTGTATTGTATGGATACATCACCTGTCAATAAAAAATCCTATGGCCTATAGGAAAGGGTAGAATAGGAGGTGGGGCATCCAGTAGGCAGAAAGGATTCTGGGATAGAGTCAGTTGCAGGAGGATTGTCTCCAGGACATGAAGGAGGATCGATGCCTAAGAGATGAGCAGCAGTAACAGCCATGTGGCAGAACTTAGATTAGAATAAACAGGATACTAACTTATGAGCTAGTTGGGGAACATGTCAAAGGTTATGGCCAAGGTGTGTGTTTGTAAATATATTTGAGTCTCAGAGTCATTATTCTAGGAGCTTGGGGCCAGGAGGAAAAACTTGAATTTAAAAATCTCAGAGCACACAGTAAAGTGGTAAGAAAGAAGAGAGACCCTGCCCCAGAACAACAAGGTTGAAGGTGAGGTCAGACTTGTACAAAAATTGTCCTCTGATCTTCACACACACACACACACACACACACACACACACACACACACACACACACACACACACTAGGATTAGAGGACAAGTGAGCATGTGCCAGTTAATTTCCTTGGTGGCCCAGTGACACAGGCTCATTCTAGGGGTGGACAGTGGCCATTCCATCATATGGACCCCAAACTTCAGTCAGAGGTGGTTACTGAAAACCTTTCAGCCATCTGTTCTAGATAATTGGCAGAAGATTTGCTAATCAGCACACTTGTATCAAAAGTGGAGTTTCTATTGATGAATCTGATGACTGAATTAGTCTGGAGAATGTTCAAAATGAGCTTCGGCCTTGTGGACGAGACATTTTCCTTCATCATCAACCCAGAAAGCCTTGTTCCTGGTATCTTTGGCTGTGGTGGTTGACCTAGAACTAGATCATTGGTCAATGCCGGGTCCAGTCAGTTTAGGTTTCTTCATCACATGATTCTAGCAGCAGGGGCAGAATCCAGCTCTAGTGTTTTGAACATGAGATGGGGCAAGCTGCAAAGTGTCCGGCGCCTACTTGTTTAACTTCTACTTAGTTAATGCTGGAAGCCTTGACGGTTAGCTCAACAGGACAGAGCTTTAGTTTTTCTTCTACTAAGTCAGGGGATGTAGAGGAGTCATTGTGGCCACATGTGTGATTAGGCAATGCTAATCTTTTAGCACTGTCTGTCTTCTCCTAAGCATGAACCTGGGCCAGACTGTCCCTGATTTGATTCAGGGAAACTCATTTGAGTTACAAGTAGCTTTGGCCCTTAAAACACTTAAACAAAAACAAAAAGAAAGAAAGGGTAAGAGCTAAAAAGGAAAAGAAAAAAAGATAGCAAAGTTGATGACTGTATTTTAGACATCCATGAGCAATTTAATTCTGATGACTCCGTCAGTGTCAGACATCCATAGTATCCATTGTAGGTCAGGACAAATGAAGAGCTTGTTCTGGTCCACAGAGACACTTGTTCCCTAGAATGTGACCATGTCACATTGCCTCAAGCTCCTCATTTGAATTTACAGCTAGTCTGGTTCTGAACAGGCAAACGGTGTCCCCACAGCTTTTTCCTGCCACTACCTTCTGAGGAGGTCTTAGGAATGAAGTAAGCTCTGTAACTAGGTTGGCACAAAAGGCCCATGTGCTCTAAAAGTCCACCATGTGACCGTATAGATTCAGTTTCTGACCCATAGTGACTGTTTGTTACTGCATATAGTGAGTGTTAGTACATGTTTCAGTGAACAGGCAAAATTTGTTCCGAGGTTTAAGGTAATAATCAAATCAGAATTTTGTCTGAGTATAAATTTTTTTCAAGTGATGGATGTGGCATCCATATTTCTGTACATTATTGCTATTTAGGGTAATTGTAACAGAAAATAGGTCTTAGCTTCTGTTTCTCTCCCCCTCCCTCCCTTTTTTTATCTTTCCCTCTTTTCCTCTCTCTCTCTCTCTCTCTCTCTCTCTCTCTCTCTCTCTCTCTCTCTTGTATTTCTTGAGATAGTCTCATTGCCTCATTCTGTAATCCATGCTCGTCTGGAATTTAATCTGTAGTTCAGGCTTGTCCTGAACTTGCAGCAGTCCTTCTGCCTATCTTCTTGAGTGCTGGCATTACAGGATCGAGCCACCAAGCTTAGCTTTCAGATTTCTGTGTATTGATAGCCCTATCGCCAACCATAAGCCTATGATTTTCTTCATTTCTTTGTGTGGCCCCAGGACTGAAGCTAGGGCCTGGTGTGTGCTAAGTCAGTGCTCTACCCCTGAGCTACAGCCTTAGCCTTTCCCTAGACTGGCTGTTTCATTTGAACCCAAGTCAATCTCTAGATCCCCATGTTTTAAAGTCAAATTCAGGGGTCCAGAGAGATGGCTCAGCTGTTAAGAACACTGTCTGCTTTCCCAGAGGACTTGGGTTTAGTTCCCAGCACCCACATGGCAGCTCACAACTGTCTGTAGCTCTGGCTCCAGGAGATCTGACACCCTCACACAGATATTCATGCAAGCAAAACACCAATGCCCATAAATAAAAATAAGTCATTTAAAATTTACTAAAAAGCAAAATTAATCTCAGTGTTAGGGAGGTAGAGGCAGGTGGATCTCTGTAAGTTTGAGGGCAGCCTGGTCTACAGAGTTAGTTCCAGGACAGCCAGGGTTACACAGAGAAATCCTCCCTCAGGAAAACCAACCAACCAACCAACCAACCAACCAACCAACCAACCAAAACCCCCAAGCTGTACCAACTCTTTCTTTTTGGTATAAACATTTTCATCATCTACTGACATTTAAAGCATGATTTTGGGGGATATGTTATTTTGCAGCATTACCACTGAGTATTAGTGACTGTATTAGAAAAGTCAGTCCATATACTCATCTGTGGCCATCTGCCTGTGAGAGGGAGAATGGTATCCATGGGATTAGAGAGGTGCCTCAGCAGTGCCGAGCACTGACTGCTCCTGTAGACAACCCAAGTTCAGTTCCCAGAACCCACATGGCGGCTTACAGCTATCCTTAACTTCAGTTCCCAGCACCTGATACCCTCAGGCACCAGGCATGTATGTGCTGCACACATGCGCACAGGCAAAAGCATAAATATTTGTAAGATAACACTAAATAAATCTTTAGGAAATTTAGAAAGATAAAAAAAAGAACAATAACTATGCTGATTGAGACAATGCGATTGAGCCATTTTCACACCCAACTCCAAGGAACTATATTCATTATTCCTCTTTATAGACGAGGGAGACGAGACTAAAATAATTACATAAATTGTTTCATACAAAGTGGAATTTGAACACAGGTCTGTGAGATGCTTGGATTTCTCCTGTTCTAAATGGTGCTCAGACTCATTTTTTAAATTATTATTTTATTTTAATAATTATTAAAATAAATTAATAAAATAAATAAAATTAATAATTTTAATTATTTTATTTGTTTGCATGTGTATTTGTCTTAGGGTTTCTGCTGTTATGAAGAGATACCATGATCATGGACATTTTTTATAAAGGAAAACATTTAATTGTGGCTCTCTCACAGTTCAGAGGTTTAGTCCATTATCATCCTGGTGGGAAGCGTGGTGACACACAGGCAGATGTGAGGCTGGAGAGGGAGCTGAGAGCTCTATATCTGGATCAAGAGGTGTTAGGAAGTGACAGTCACACTGGGTATGGCTTGAGCATCTGAGACCCCCCACAGTGACACTTTCTCCAACAAAGCCACACTTCCTGATAGTGCCACTTGCTATGATCCTATGGGGTCATTTTCTTTCAAACCATCACAATTCTATGTGCATAAAGTGCCCACAGAGGCCAGAAGACAGAGTAGGAGCACCTGGAACTAGAGTTACAGATGGTTGTGAGCTGCCATGTTGGCTGCTGGGAATCAAACTCAGGTCCTCTGGAAGAGCAGCCAGTGCTCTGAACCACTGAGCCATCTCTTCAGTCCCTGTCATGGCCATTCTTGGTGACACCTTAGCTGGCACAAATTCCATGCAGGCTTCCTTTGAGAGATATTTCCATTGTGAGATTTTTTGTGTCACTCCTGTGTAGGGGGTGGTTCTGATGCTTTGCTGGGAATCTGCCTGTAAACGCTGAAGGTGTTGTTCCCAATTGTTTTTTTTTTTTTTTTTTTTTTTTTTTGGTTTGTTTTTTTTTTTTTGTTTTTGCTTTTTCGAGACAGGATTTCTCTGTGTAGCCCTGGCTGTCCGGGAACTCACTCTGTAGACCAGGCTGGCCTCGAACTCAGAAATCCACCTGCCTCTGCCTCCCAAGTGCTGAGATTAAAGGCGTGCACCACCACTGCCCGGCCCCAATTGGTTCTTGATCGATCAATAAAGATACCAGCGACTAATGGCTGGGCAGAAGAGGAGGGACTTCCAGGTTCCCATGGGCAGACATGAGACACAGGAGGAGGAGGAAAGAGTATTAGCCATGCTTCGGAGAGAGAGAGAGAGAGAGAGAGCCGTCAGCCATGTGAGATCTCAGGTGGAGTGGCCATTGGCTGCTTCCCCAATTGGGCCAGGGGTAGCAGGTAGGAGATTAGAAACACGACTAAACTGAGGACAGGTTTAGGGTGCTGAGCAAGGAAAGGTAACTCGGCAACTAAGTTGAGTGCAGATTCAGAGCAAGGAGTAAAGAGGGGCATGTTAGGTGAGGGAGGCTCAGAAGAACCCAGCCGCTGAGACATAAGGCAGGTTAAAAATAAGCGTGTGTGTGTGTGTGTGTGTGTGTGTGTGTGTGTGTGTGTGTGTGTGTGTGTGTGTGTGTGTGTTTCATCCGTGGATCCAGGGGAACCTGGGTAGGGGCTGGTAGTGTGGTCTGCCCAGAGCTTAAAGCAGAGTAGTAGAAACTACACACTACACTCCTGGTTAAATCTGACGGGGTCTTACCTGGCTGGAAGCAGGTCAGACATTTGCTATAGGCCTGCTTTGCCTTTCAGGCTGAATCTTGGTTAAATTTGTAATGACACAGCTAATCTCACTGTTAAAAGATCATAGCCCGTCTTAGTCTCTGGGTAAGGCTGGGCAGACTCCAGCTATTTCATCCTGAGTTGTATTAGTACTCTTACCAGTAATAAAAAATTTATTTCAGCACTTGAGCTAATTGGGATAAAATATGTGACACCCAAGCCAGAAATAAGCTTAATGAAGCCCATTAAATAATTTAACGATTACTTAATTGTGTTCATTTAAAATGCAGGAATTGATTACTCTCAAATTAATTTTGCCATCTCTATACCTTTTTGAGCACATTTATTTTGAACAAAATGAAAGATTAGTTTTATTTCTGATGGGCACTCTGCCATTTATAATCATGTCTCATGGTAATGAGAAAATGTTGTGTTTTGAGTAAGTTCCCGTGACTCTATATTTCTAGATAACAGACAGGCCTGTTCAGTGGAGAGAGTCAAGCCATTGAAAGAGTCGCCCTAATTTGAATCATAAAACAGTAAGTGGAAGATTGGTGTGCCCAGTGAGCAGATATCTAGATGGTAAAAGCCAGCGTCATTCAGCTAATTAGGGGCTGGAAAAGCATGCTCTGGCTGGCCCAGACTCACTGCTAAGTTAGGCAGCTGGGGTAAGAAGGGTAAAGGCAGAAGCTGCAGGGCAGGCGCGTGCTGGAAGCCTTTTTAGAGTCCTTTCTTCCCCTTTCCTAACTAAATTTTATCTGAGACCAAACCCTTCCAAAGACTAAACTTTCTAGATTCCACAATGTTATAGCCCATATGATTTTATTTTATCACTTATTTTTTTGAATCACTTCAAGCTATCTTCATGAAGTACTTAATGTGCTTTGAGCATACCTTTCTCCACAGTGGTTTGAAAATTTCAAATATTATTTTGTGTATGGGAGTTTTGCCTGCACGGATGTCTGTGGACCATCTGTATGCAGTACCCACAGAGGCCAGAAGAGGGAGTAAGAGCCCAAGGAACTGAAGTTACAGCTCCTTGTGAGCTGCATTGTGGATGCTGGTCATTGAATTCAGATCCTCCGGAAGAACAGCTAGGGCTTATGCTGACTGAGTCGTCTCTCCAGCCCTGTGGTGGTTTTGATATTAAATGTCCTCCAAAGAATTGAAGGACGGTCCCCAGCTGATCATGCTACTGAGCAGGGGTGGGTTCTTTAGGAGGCAGAGCCTGGTGGCAGTTTGCTCACTGGGCGTGTGCCCCTGAAGAGATTTTTTGGGAAGGTAACCCCTCCTTTCTCTTGCCTCCTGAATGTCATGAGATCAGCAGTTTTGTCTACCACACGTTTGGGCCATTATGTTCTTCTGCTTTGCCACAGGACCAAGGCACTGTGGATGGAAAAGTCTGAGGCTGTGGGCCCAGCTAAATCTTTCTTCCTTTCTAAGTGTACTCTTTTAGGTAATTTGTCACAGTGAAGGAAGGCCGACTAATGCGGGAGCATTGCGCAGAATCCTACAAACCAATGTATTTCATCTTTCTGGCTATAGTGATTGGTGAGGTGAGCACATGACCTTGGACCAGCCAATCAAAATGAACCTCTTGACCTTTCAGGGGCTTTTGGGAGAAGATTGTTTTCCTCTTTTTACTGTGAATGAAAGAGCAAGTTGACAGCCGTTTGGGACCTACAAGGAAAGCCAGAACTGGAAAACAAACAAAGAAACAAAGAAACAAAAAAACAGCCAACTACCACCACTAACAACCTCCCCCACCAACCACCACAACCACAAGACAACTATAACGAACAGAAAGGCAGGAGGAAACCAGGAACATCATTAAAGAAAGGGGGAGCTGAAGACAGACACGCGTGGAGGAAGGCAGTCTGAAGACACACCACGAAGAGCTGTGGTTCTCCACTAAAGACAGCCCTAGCAATATCCTGCAAAGCCTCAATCTGTCTTACCCCACAGCTGGAGCGCTTTTTCTTGTCACAGTGACCCACAGTGTAGTAATGTGTTCCTTATTCTTTTTTAAAAAATTCAGGAATTTAATTTTCCTTTTACATTTGATTGATTGATTGATTGATTGATTGATTGATTTTGGTGTGTGTGTATCTGGGTTGTGCACATGTATGGAGGACAGAGGACAACTTGCAGAAGTCCTCTCCTTCCACCACGTGTCAGGCTTGGTGTCAAGTGCCTTTACCTGCTTAGCCATTTCACTGGCCCCTACTTTATTCTCTTTTTAAGGGTGCAAGTGCGTGCGTGCGTGCGTGCGTGCGTGTGTGCGTGCGTGCGTGCGTGCGTGTGTGCGTGCGTGTGTGTGTGTGTGTGTGTGTGTGTGTGTGTGTGTGTGTTTTGGGGGATGGAATCCACTACCTTGCTCAGAAGAGGTAAGCTTTTTGCCACTGAACCATACTGGAAGTCCCGGATTTCAGAACTGAAGTCGGTTCTGGACTGCGCAAGTGCGATCTGCTCCCCGGCCCTCTTGAGGAAGGAGAGCATTTGCTACAGGCAGCTGCGCCTGAGCGACTCCAAACAAATGCATAATCGTCCCACTGGGTAATTGCTGATGATAATTGAGAGAACATTTTAATTTGTTACCAGGGATGACAAGGGGGAGAGTCTGCTTTGCTTTCACAGAGCACAAAAAAAAAAAAAAAAAAAAAAAAAAGAAAAGAAAAGAAAAAAACCCCTAACAACGCCTCTATTCTTGTCTACATTCTCATCACATACAGTGCACGCCCCAAGATCTTTACTGACTCATTCTGACAGACACAAATGAAGCGTCTCCCTGTATTTAGTGCCAGAAAGCAGCATTAGTTGTTACAAATCCTACATGAGTCATAAATGCGAACTACAGAGGCCATTTATTTACTTATTTTTTTGTTTTAGAATGGTTTAACTTTATAGCCCAGGCTAGACTGAAACTCACCATATCTCCTCCTGAAATGCTGGGATTACAAGTGTGTAGTACTATGCCAAGTTCTCGAGACCATTTAAAATATTCTGATAAGGAGCCTGGAGAGAAGGCTTGGTGGTTAAGAGTACTGGGTGCTCTTGCAGGGGAACTGGGTTCAATTTGCAGACCCACGTGGCAGTTCACTAACATCCATAACTCCAGTTATACAACCACTTCTTGCCTCCTTGGGCACCAGGCATGCACATGGTACACAGGCAAAACACCCGTATGTATAAAATAAAATATTCTAACAGGTACTTTAAAAAAATAGAAGAAATTGGGGAAATTAATTGTAATGATTTATCTTGTAACTTAATATATCAATATATTTCTAGCCCAATGTGCAATCCATATATAAATTGTGATATTCAGTACCTAGTGTGCATTTCATGCTGACGATATATCTCCATGTGGGTCACTGTGTCTCAGGTACTACCCTACCATGTGACATAACAGGTTGTACAGTGCAGGCCTGAGGCTCATGGTATAATGGCCATGCTAGCAATAAGAAGAATCATATGACTTGCAATACACACACACACACACACACACACACACACACACACACACACACACACCTGAGATACTAGCACCTAGAAGGCTGAGGCAGGAGGATCCTGAATTGAGGTCAGCCTAGGCTCCAAGACCCTGTCTTAACCAAACAACAAACAAAACCAAGTCGGAAGCCGAGCATGGCCCTTGCTGCAAGCCTATAATTCCAGCACGTGGGAATCAGAGATGGCAGGATTGCTGCAAGTTTGAGACTAGGTTGGGCTATGTAGGAAGACTCCATCTTGTTCTCAAAGCCAAGAACTCAGTTTTACAGTTTTCTTCAGGCAAGTGTGGACAGACATCCATCTATCTATCTATCTATCTACCTATCTATGAATGAATGATATTTCCTTCTGTTTTAACCACAGAGAACATGTCCTGCTGTCCTGTTATCCTATTTTAACTTGTTGCTTTCATTAAATAACTTACCTATTTATTTTTGTGTGTTTTCTTTTTAAGAGTTTTGGGGCTGAAGAGATGGCTCAGCGGTTAAGAGCACTGACTACTCTTCCAGAGGTCCTGAGTTCAATTCCCAGCAACCACATGGTGGCTCCCAACCATCTCTAATGGGATCCGATGCCGTCTTCCAGTGCATCTGAAGGCAGTTACAGTGTACTCTTATACACAAAATAAATGAATAAAGTAAAAGAAGTTTTAATGTGCACAGAGAATGCCTGTCTGCATACCTGCATTTATGTGCCCCCACATGCATTCCAGGTGCTTATAGAGGCCAGAAGAAGGAATCAGATCTCCCAGCACTGAAATTACAGGTGATTGTGAGCTGCCTTGTGGATGCTGGGAACTGAACCCGGGTCCTGTGTAAGAGCAGCAAGTGCTTTTAACCACTGAGTCATCTCTCCACATTCCCCCCACCCCATTCTTTGTGTCTTGAAGTTGCTACCTAGCTGAGGATGACTTTGAACTCATCCCAATCCTCCTGTCTCTACTTCTCTAGAGCTGGATTCTAGGTATGTGATGCCACGACCAGCTAACGATTTAAAGAGTTTTTTCATATTGTCACACGACCTGTCTTGTTGTCTTGTGAACTTGCCTACTCACGGACATTTATTGTAGCCTCAGAGTCAACACCTGTGGAGACTGGCTGGGAGTGACAGGGCAAGCAGTGCGGAGTGTGTTACGGGAGAGGTGGAACCAACTGTGAATGAACGCGCTTCTTTAATGGCTTGAGTAATACCACATACTTTGAAATGCTTGCCTCTTTTGTTGTTTAAATGGCTCTAGGCCTGATGCTGAAGGACTCTTGGCTGTGCTATGTACCAGAATGCGGTGACATAATACAGGGAGGAAATAGGTATACCAGATGGACTTCCTTCAGGAGTGAGTTGGAGGAGGGTGACGTTAGCTGTCATTTCAGTGGGAGTGTCTACAGCCTGTCTCATGCAAAATGATGTCAAACTCACAGGTATGTAAAGCAGGGCTCTAGGGATTAGGTGGTGGTCTAGCAGTTAAGAGATCAATGGCTCCTTGAGAAGACCAGAGTTTAGTTCATGGTATCCATGATGGCGGCTCTTAACTGCCTAGTGACTTCATCTTTAGGGCATTTAATGGCCTCTTCTTGCCTTATAGGTACACACACACACACACACACACACACACACACACACACACACACGAAATAAAACAGGGGTCTATATCCCTGGTTGGCAAGACCATGGAGAAATACGCATGCAGGACTCTAACCCATTGTCCTCTCCTGGAGCAATGAGTCTGTGTCCACTTGTTTGTTTATTTCCTTTTCGAGGCAGCCTCTCATATATCCCAGGTTGGCCTTGAATGTGTATGTAGCCAAGGATGACTGAATTTCTGATCCTTTTGTCTCTACTTCTTGAGTACTGAGACTCCAGGAATGTATCACCACACCCAATTATGTAGGACTGGGGATTGAACCTGTGATCTCTTCTGTGCTAGACAAACACTCTTCTAACTGGGCTATGTCTCTGTATCTGGCTCAGCAGTTATCAGTGCTAACTTTATGGAATGTAACTACTTAGCTGACTATATTTAAAGTGTTTAAGATAGTATCTACCATAGAGTAAGAGGTAGATATGATTGTTGGTTATTATATAGCCTGATATAATAATATTCTCAAAACTACAAGTTCTACAAAGTAAATATAAACCAAGCTGTGGCTCACCCCACTTCATTTACATACCTGTCAAAATAAAGACATACAAAACTCAGCAGAGAATTGTGATGCACACACTTGTAATTCCAACCGAGGTAGGGAGGTGGTGAGTCCAGGATGGCCTTGGTTACACAGCAAGACTATCTAAAATCGTGCAAGCAAACAAACAGAGCCTGAAGAAAGCCATAGCCACCATGATATATATATATACACACATACACATACATACACACACACACACACACACACACACACACACACACACAGGTGTTTTTACAATCCAAGGATTCAACGTGACTCAACACATCCAAGTGTCACAATCACCAGAGCCACAGAGGAGGAGAGCCACTTAGAGCTATGGCCTCCCAATTCTAGGTAGTACTACTGTGGAGGAGCAGTAGTGCCATTGCCACCAACAGGACCCCTTGGTTAGCCTCCTGTCAGCCTGATCCAGCACCATTCAAAGAGACGCTTGCCCTGGTCCCAGCTTCTGCTGATGGAGGCTGAGTGGGGCTGTCCCTTGCTTCTGCTCTAAGGCTGTGAGCAGCCTTTCTAGGCATTCATGGTCACAGTCTCAGTCTCTCTCTCTCTCCCCCTGCTAAGGTAGGAGAATTAAAGATTCCTCCGTTTGAACTCCACCTTTAGGGAAGATGAAGAGTAAAAGAAATTCCATGCTGGGCCTTGGGGAAAAGGAATGGATGACTCCATTACTGATTCTCTTAGCTTTTAATAGCACTATGACACAACAGTTTCAATCTATGTATAGATCAGCCTATTCAAAGCCATTTAGAATCTAGGATAACAATGCCAAAATAATTTCAATGTGAGTCTTTGATCTCCTCATTATAATGCCATTACCATACCATTATTAGCTGAGATTATAATGACAAATCAATTTTAATTGAAGTCTTTGGAGATGCCATTTATAATGCTATTATCATGTGAATTTGCAGTGGGAAAGTTACTTGAGCAAGCTTGTTGAAAGCGAGCTATATTGCCACTCTAATGGAAAATTTTGATGGTGAAATTATTCCAAGTCCCTAGGGACTGGTGATTATCATATAAAACCACCAGCTGTGAAATCGATACCCAACCCCCCATAAATCATATGATAGATAGTATCTACTGATCAAAGAGTATTTTTTTCCCAGAGGACAAGTTCACACAAATCATAGAATCCTAAAACAGGTGAGTACCCTTTTTCCCCCCTTACTAGGGATTAAAACCAGATCCTTATGCTTGCAAGATGGGCACTTTACCACTCATCGCCCCTACCCAGTGGGTCTTATTTTATAAATGAGGACAGACTGAGCAGTGTGGCAGAAGGAAGAGCATGCAGCTTCTGCTCACTTGGCCTCGCTCTGACCCAGAGCTGATTTACACTGGTGCTGCTGCTGTTGATTCCTTTGCTGCCATCAGAGCCAGCATTTCTTTCCACTGTTGACTTAGGACAAGCAGTTCTCCAGGAACCTTCCAGATTTTAGGCACCAGATGAGGACTGCTGAGATACCTACTCTGGTAGACTGGGCAACTACTGGAATCTTAGCCTTTCAGGTGTGAGGCGACTGTTGGTACCATTTCAGCACAAGCTCCCTTATATAGAGATTTATATGTTTATGAATTTATTAAATCAGATCACCCTGCTAGTTCTGTTCCTCTGGAGAACCCTGGCTAATATGTTCCCTTTTTAATTCAAAGGATCAGGTTCTCCATATCTTGTGAGTCTTGGGTAGGTGTGAGAAGGGAGCACTTCCATACTAAATGTAGACATAAACATTTAACTTCGGTGCCTAGCATAAGCGAGAAACATGAACCTTAGGGAGAGCAAATGCCAATTTTGAAGAGATAGGGTTTAAGAGGATAGACTCCACTCATTGCTCCCAGGCCCCAACTCTAGTAGTCCGACCAAGCTAGGGAAGTATGTAGGCTAACTGTCAGACTTCGTCTTTCACTCTGTTCCTCCAAGTTCCCCAGCCTCGGCCCCAGCTCTGGAGCAGAGCACCTGCTGTGGCCTCCCTCTACTCTCTACCCCCAGCTCCAGCAGATCCCACAGTAGATCTTGTTCAACCTTCTTCTCAGCTCATCCTGTTTTCTCAGGCCCCACTCCAGCAGGCATTCTCTGGGACTGTGGCAGCCAAGCCTGACAGAGAAGCAGGTAGACCAGCAAAGCAGGTAGGTGAGCTTCAGCTCATCACCATCCCTCCTTTCCTCCATACCCAGTCTCCTCCACAGCTCTGTGGTAGACTCCCTGTTGTGGCCTCTACCTACTTTCCACTCCCATTCCTAGGGGACTGTAGTGGCTGTTCCTGATTGTCAACTTGACTCTATCTGTAGCAAACTACAATCCAGAATTAGAAGGCTCACCTGTGATCCAGATCTTGAGTCTGGAAGACACAGGTTTCTGACCTGGATCTTGGCATGGAGATCTTGAGGCATAGTGGCCATGAAAAGCATAGGCCCAGGCAAAATAGTACGTGCCCTTAATCTCAGGAGACTGAGGCATGGAGATCTCTGAGTACAAGGTCAGCCTGGGACAAAGCAAGTCCCAGATCCAGGTGTAGTGGTACGCACCTTTAATCTGGGCCACACCTTCTGCTGGAGACCTACATTAGGACATTGGAAGAAGGAAGTTTCGCTTTTCTTTGCCTGTGTGCCTTGTGGGACTGAGTAACTGCTAGATCCTCGGACTTTCATTCACAGCTGCTGCTGACCATTGATGGGGAGTTGGACTACAGACTGTAATTCATCAATAAATCCCCTTACTGTATAGAGACTGCCCGTAAGTTCTGCGACTCTAGAGAACCGTGACTAATACAAGGACTTAGCAGATCCTAGCAGACACCTGCTTTCTATCCTATGGGTGCCCTCAGTCCTCACTTCTAGCCCATCCCCATTCCTGCCAGCTCCCAAAACACATTTTACCTGGAACCCCCAGGAACTATACCTATCGGGATCCCAGAAAAATTTCTTGCAAGCTACCACAGTCTCCTAAGAACTACAGAGGGCCACCCAACAGAGACAAGACCAGATATGAGTACCTAGAATTACAATCTTCCCAATCTCAGATGTCTAGATGCCAGAGCAAAAACAGAATCAATGACATCTAGAATAATATGTCTCCACTAGAGCCCAGTAACACAACCACAGTAGGCCTTGAATATCACAACTCAGCTGAAACACAAGACAAAGACTTTAAAATAGCCTTTATGAATATAGGTCCTTAAAGAGGAAATAAATAAATTCCTTAACAAAATCTATGAAAACACAAACAGATGGACAGTGATGGCACACACCTTTAATTCTAGCACTTGGTAGGGAGAGGCAGGTGGATCTCTGAGTTCAAGGCCAGCCTGGTTTATAGAGTGAGTTCCAGGACATCCCAGGCTACACAGAGAAACCCTGTATCAAAAACCAAACCAGACCAAACCAAACCAATCAAAGCAAACCAAACCAAAGCAAACAAACAAACAAACAAAAAGGTTGGAGAGATGGCTCAGTGGTTAAGATAACCAACTGTTCTTCCAGAGGAGCTAGGTTCAAACCCCAGCACCCACATGGCAGCTCACAACTGTCTATAACTCCAAGTCTGACACTCACACACAGACATAAATGCAGGCAAACACTAATGCACATAAAAACAAAACAAACCAACAACAATAACCATCCAGAAAATCTTAGTTACTATGAAAAGACCAAATCTAAGAATTCTAGGAGTAGAGGAAGGAAAAGAAGCATAGGTCAAAGGCATAGAAAATATTTTCAACAAAATCAAAAGAATATTTCTCTAAAGAAGGAGATGGCTATCAAAGTACAAGAAGCATACAGAACACTAAATAGACTGGACCAGAAAAAAACAGTCCCCTAGGCACATAAAGGAGCATTACAATCTTCAAGGGGAAAAGATCAAGTAACATATAAAGGCCGACCTGACTTTTAATGGAGACTCAAAGCCAGAAGGGCCTGGACAGATGTGCTGCAGACTCTAAGAGACCAGAGATGCCAGCCCAGACTAACATACCCAGCACAACTTTCAATCACAATAGATGGAGAAAATAAGACAGTCCATGATAAAATCAAAATTAAGCAATATCTGTCTACAAATATATCCCTATACAAGGGACTAGAAGGAAAACTCCAACTTAAAGAGGTTAGCTATACTGAAGAAAACACAAATAATAAATAAATCTAGACCAGCAAGTCAAAAGAGTGGACACACACACACACACACGCACACACATACTCCACAACAGCTAAATCGCAGGAATCAACAAACACTGCTCATTGATCTCTCTCAACATCAACGGTCCCAATCCCACAATAAAAAGACTAACAGAATGGATGTGAGAACAGGATCCATCCTTCTGCTGCATCCAAGAAACACACCCTAACATCAACACTACTTCAGGGTGAAAAGATAGAAAAAGATCCTCCAAGGAAATGGGACTACGAAGCAAGCTGGTCATTTAATATCTGACAAAACTGACTTTAAACCAAAGTCTGTGCACCAAACACAAGGGCACCCAAGTTCACAAGAGAAACACTACTACAGTTTAAATCATATCTTGACCCTTACACGGTGATAGTGGGAGATATCAATACACTACTCTTGCCGAGCGAGAGGTCAAAACTAAACAGACAAAAACTAAACAGAGTGTGCTAACTGACATTATAAATCAAATGGACCTAATAAATATTACAGAACATTTCACCCAAACACAGAAGAATATACCTTCTTCTCAGTACCTTATGGAACTTTCTCCAAAATTGACCACATACTCGGATGTGAGAACACTCTGCTAATTAAGGTCGAAGTCTACATTGACCAGATAGCCTTCTGGAGCTCGGTGCATAATGGGGGACTCCCTTCCTTAACAGTTTCTCTTTCTCTGATCCTGTCTGGGGTATTCTAAGCCCCAACACTTGCTTCTACCTGGGGAGTGTCACATAGCCTCAATTAGTTTATAGGATCAATTTCCTTTCTCCTGAAAGAACCTGTTCAGCCAGCACCTGAGATTCCTGAAATGCTTCTCCATGCTAATGAGTCATTCCAGGTACCCTAAAGCCCCCACCCAATGATCCTTGTCCATCCTGGATGTCTCTATCTTCAGTCCCCCAAAACTTTATAAGCCTTCAATCACCCTAAGTAAAGTTGATCTGCCTACTGACAAGCAGTCTCTGTGTGGTCATTCACTGTAGGTAATCTCAAGTGTTCTGACCCCCCCACCCCTGTTTCTGTTCTGACTGCCCTCACGGCCAATGATCCACAGGAACAGGAAGACCCATACTCATACACAAAGCAAATATTAACAGATTCATGAGAATTGAAAAAACACCCTTCATTCTATCTGACCACCACAGCTTAAAACTGGATATCATTGAGAATAGAAACAACCCAAAGCTTCTAAACTCATGGAAACTGAGCAACTAACTACTGAATGAAAAGTGAGGTGACAGAAATTAAGAAATTGTAGAATTTTCTAGAACTGAATGAAAATGAATATAGAACATACCCAAAATCATGGGACAAAATGAAGGTGTCTCTAAGAGGCAGGTTCATAGCACTAAGTGCTTACATTAAAAACTGGAGAGATCTCATGCTAGTAACTTAATAGCACATCATATTTTCCAGAAGAAATCACAAAAAGAACAAATCACACTCCCAAAGAGTAAACTGTAAGAAATGATCAAACTCAAGGCTGAAATGAATAAAATAGAAACAAGAAAGACAATACAAAGAATCAATGAAATAAAGTTTCTTTAAGAAAATCAGTAAGATTGACAAACCCTTATCTAAATTAACTAAAAGACAGAGAGAATATCAAAATTAGAAATAAAAGAGGGACGTAACAATAAACACCAAGAAATCCAGAGAAGCATAAGGACATACTTTGAAAACCTGTACTCTATCAAATTTGAAAAATTTAAAAGAAATTAATGATTTTCTTGATACATACCACATGCCAAGTTCGATCAGGTAAGCCATTTAAACAGACTGGTGACCCCTAGTAAAATAGAAGCAGCCATTAAAAAACTCCAACCAAGCCAGGCAGTGGTGGCACACGCCTTCAATCCCAGCACTTGAGAGGCAGAGGCAGGTGGATTTCTGAGTTTGAGGCTAGCCTGGTCTACAGAGTGAGTTCCAGGACAGCCAGGGCTGCACAGAGAAACCCTATCTTGAAAAACCAAAAAAAAAAAAAAAAAAAAAAAAAAAAAAAAACACCAAAAAAAAAAAACCCCAAACAAACAAACAAACAAACAAACAAAACAAAAACCAAAACAAAAAAACTCCAACCAAAAATATCCCAGGGCCAGATTGTTTTACTGTGAAATTCCATCAGACATTTTCCTTTTTAAAAATTATGTATTTATTTTTATTTTTTATGTTCATTGATGTTTTGCTGCCTGCATATTTCTGTGAAGGTATCCCCTGGAACTGGAATTATAGACAGTTGTGAGCTGTCATGTGGGTTCTGGGAATTGAATTTGGATCCTTTGGATGAGCAGCCAGTGCTCTTAAACACTGAATCATCTCTCCATCCCCTCTACCAAACTTTCATAGAAGAGCTAATGCCAATACTCCTCAAATTATTGCACAACATAGAAACAGAAGGAACATCAATGAATTTGTTTTATGAGGCCACAATTACTCTGATACCCAAACCACACAAAGACTCAGCAAAGAAAGAGAATTACAGACCAGTTTTTCTTATGAATGTAGATGTAAAAATTCTCAATAAAATACTTGCAAACTGAATCCAAGAAACACATCAAAAAGATCATCCACTGTGATCAAGTAGGGTTTTTCCCAGAGATGTAAGGATGGTTCAACATATGTAAATTGATAAATGTAAACAATCCACCACATAAACAAACTGAAAGACAAAAACTCCACGATCATCTCACTAGATAGAGAAAAGGCCTTTGAGCCGGACAGTGGTGGCACATGCCTTTAATCCCAGCACTTGGGAGGCAGAGGCAGGTGGATTTCTGAGTTTGAGTTCGAGGTCAGCCTGGTCTACAGAGTGAGTTCCAGAACAGCCAGGGCTACACAGAGAAACCCTGTCTCGAAAAACCAAAAAATAAATAAATAAATAAATAAATAAATAAATAAATAAATAAATAAACAAAATAAAATAAAAAAAATAAAAGGCCTTTGGCAAAATCAAACATCCCTTCATGATACAAAATCCTGGAGAGATGAGGTATACAAGGGGCACACCTCAGCATAATAAAGGTAGCTTACAGCATGCCCATAGTTAACATCTACTTAAATGGAGAGAAACTCAAAAGTAATTCTACTAAAACCAGGAACAAGATAAAGATTGTTTACTCTCTCCATACTTACTCAATGTAGTACTTGAATAAGAGCAATAAGAGAACTGCAGGAAACTAAGAGGATTCAAATTGGAAAGGAAGAAGTCAAAGCATCATTATTTGCAAGCAATATGATGGTACACACAAATGAATGACCCTGAAAATTCCACTGGGGAACTCCTACAGCTGATAAACACTTTTAGCAAAGTAGCTGGAAACAAAATTAACATACAAAAATCAGTAGCCCTCATATGACCACAAATGACTTTCACAATAGCCTTAAGTAATGTAAAATATCTTGGGAGTAATTCTAATCAACAATTAAAAGACTTGTATGATAAAATCTTTAAAACACTGAGAAAAGAAATTGAAGAAGATATCAGAAGATAGGAAGTTCTCCTGTGTTATGGGTTGGTAGGATTAATATAGTAAAAATGGGCGTTCTACCAAAAGCAATGTACAGATTCAGTGCACTCTCCATCAAAACCCCAACACAATTCTTCACAGATATTGAAAGGACAATTATTAGCTTCATACAGAAACACAGACAGACAGACAGACACACACACACAAACACACACACAATCCAGAATAGCAAAAAAAAATTCTGAATAATCACTATCCCTGATTTCAAGTTGTAAGACAGAGCTATGGTGATAAAACAACAATGACATTAGCACAAAAGCAGACAGCTTGATCAGTAGAATCAAATTGAAGACCTAGACATAAATCCACATACATATAGACACCTGATTTTTGGTAAAAACAAAAAACAAACAGGCAGAAATACACACTGGAAGAAAGGCAGCGTCTTCAACAAATGGTGCCGGTTAAACTGGAGTGTGTATGTACAAGAATGCAAATAGAACCATACTTACCACCTTGCACAGAACTCAACTCCAAATGGATCAAGGACCTCAACATAAAACCAGATATGCTGAACCGGATGGAAGAAAAAGTAGAGAATAGCCTGGAACTCATCCGCACAGGAAAAAAACCTGAACAGAACATTATTAGCACAGGTACTAAGATCAACAATTAATAAATTGGATCTAATGAAACTGAAAAACTTCTGTATGGCAAAGGATACTGTCATTTATGCAAAGTACAGAATAAGAGATCCTTTTTTTTTTTTTTACCAACTACATAGCTGATAGAGGACTAATACCCAAAATATATAAAGAACACCCCCCAAAACTAAATATGAAGAAAAAACTGCCCAATTAAAATGGGGTTCAGTTCTAAACAATTTTCAAAAGAGAAACACTTAAAGAAATGTTTAACATTCGTAGTCATCAGGGAATTGCAAATCAAAACTACTTTGAGATTTTTCTCTTACATCTATCAGAATGGCTAAGATCAATAAAACAAGTGTTAGCTCATGCTGATAAGGAGGGGGAGTAGGAGACCACTTCTCCATTGCTGATGGGAGTGCAAACTTGTATAGCAACTATGGAGAGGACCTTCCATTTATAGGCGGCCACAGTTGGATTAGTTGGGCCATAGCCTCTGTGCTATTGTAATAAATCCGTCCCCCTTCTTTTACTGTAACTCTAGAAATTCATGACTAACACAGTATTCTTGGGCAAATACTGAAAGGATGCTTCATCCTACCACAGAGACACTTGCTCAACCATGTTCTTTTTTCCTCTATTCATAATAGCCAGAAACAACCTAGACATAACTCAACAGATGAGTGGATTGAAAAAGTATGGTACATTTGCACAATGAAGTACTGCTCAGCTGTCCAAAGATAAAATAATGAAATCTGTAGGTGAATGAATGAAACTAGACAAAGTCGTCCTTAGTGAGGCACTAACCTAGACCCAGAAAGACAAATATGGTATATATTTGCTTATATGTGCTTATTTGCTATTAAGTTATTGATAACCAAGCCACAGTCCGTAGAACCACAGAAGTTATAGGTATAGAGTAAAGGACTAGGGTCAGACAGATAGAGCTCTATAGGAAAGGGAAATAAAATAGATAGTTATGGATGAATGGCAGGAGGTCAAGTGGAAAGAAGGGGAGAAGGGAGGCTGAGGGAGGAAATAGGAGAGACAGATAAAAGTAAGGGACATGTGAGGGGCAGTATGGAAACCAAATACAGTAGAAGCTTCCTAAAAGATTCATACGAGAATGATCTAAATGAAATTATAAATAATGAGAGAGACAGAGCTCCAACTAGCCATCTCCTTTTTACCAAAGGAAGCTTCCAGTACTGGGATTGGGTTACACGGAATTGAGATATTGGTCAGAGGTATCCCATGGAATCTCCAGACAACTGCCAAGACAACTGATGGCAAGACGCCATCAGAAGACAGCACCTACACAATTCACTGAACGTGAAGAAATCAAACTGATGCCCACATAGAGCCTCCACTCCTACCTGCTAGTATCTTTGATACAGATGGTACTCCACATGCTACCAGGGGAAAGATGTAAACACCAACCCAGCCACAAACCCTTTGATCTTCTGGCAGGTGTCCTGCCTGCAAGATAAGTTAGTGCAATGGTGGCACAGAGCTTGCGGGAGTGACCAACCAATATCTGATTTGATTTAAGACCCACTCCATGAGATGGAACCCATACTGGACTCTCCTAGGATGTCCAAGAATCTGAGACTAGATAGCCCATGGACTTAGGGTAAAATCAAAATACTACTTTTTTAAAAAAAGTAACAGTGAAATAACTCCTAATGACATTCTGCTATACTCATAGAGCAGTGCCTTGCTCAGCCGTCATCAGAGAATCTTCTTTCTGCAGCCGATAGGAACAAATACAGAGCCTTGTAGCCCGACATTTTGCAGAGAATGAGAGAGCTTGGAACACTCAACCCTAAACGGAATGTTTCTATCAAATCCCCCCTCACAGCTCAGGAAACCCAGCAGAAGAGGAGATGAACAGAGCGTGTAAGTCAGAGGGGATGGTGGGTACCAAGGAAACAAGACCTTCTAAATCAGCAAGATTGGCCTACATGTAAACTCATCGAGACTGAGGCAGCATTAACAGGGCCTGCGTCTGCACCAGATGGGGTGCTAGAGCTGAAGGGAGAAGTGGACCATGCCCCATCCCTAACCCAGAAGCAATCTCCAATTGATAACTACTTGCAAATGAAAATTCAGTTTCCTCCAAGGGAGTCTTCTGGGGGAAACAAACTACTCCTAGTGGTAGACTGCACGCCCCTCAGTAGATAGCCAACAGAAAGCGAATTCAGCATCCATGGCAGCTTCTTGCCTCATAATGTCCAGTCAGGGCTCTTCCTGTTTTGTTTTGTTTTTAATTTTGTCTTTTTTAAAATTTTATTTACATTTTTTTTCTTCTCCCTACAGGTCCTTTGTGTATCTATCATGGCTTTGAGTTTAGTGTTTTTACGGAATTTCCAAGTGTACAAACAAGTGGGTCTCTGTTTCTTGTGCCTCCTCTTGGACCCTTTTCCTTCTGTTTATTTTGTCCTGTTTCAATGTGTTAGGTTTAAAATAATCTCATTATATTACACTATATTATATCTTATTATAATTCATTAGAAGCCTGCTTGTGATAGGAGCTAACTCACTCTATCTTAGAGCAGGCAGCTCTTCGCTTCAATTTCCCAGAAGGCCCACCTGGAAAAACCGCAGAAAAAGGGCAGCCAATCAGCACCTGCCTCGACATCTGGCCAGGGGCTTACAACAGAAACGGAAATAGTCCCTATAAGGTAACCCTCTTTTCCTTGAGGTAGGAACCAATCAGAAGTGTACAAATATCCCATACCATAGGTCAACCAATCCTGATTGAAGGTGACCCAACCACAACTGGAAAAACCCTAACTGGCTTTAAAGGGGGCCTGCGAGCTTCCTTCATGGTCTCCTCGGGGATGATTGACCCCGGCGTGCTGGATGTTTCTGCAGAATAAACGTTCTTTGTCTTTGCATACTGTTCGAGTCTGTGGTCTTCTTGTAGTGATTCTCGGACCCTTACACTTGTTTTTTAATGAGAGACAGAAGGTAAAGGTGGATGGGAGAGGAAGTGGGGAGGAGCTGGGAGGAGGAGAGTGAGGGGAAACCTTATTTGGGATACATTATGCTGGGGGGGGGAATCTATTTTCAATAAAAGGAAAAAAATAAAAACAAAAACAACAAACAAACAAACAACAAAATCAAACCAACCAAACAAAAAAATGGATAGGCTCAGAACATTCCAAAGTAACATGAAAAATCATCTCTATAAAGTCAAGACTCAAGTGTCCGTGATTACACAGCCGTGGGAAAATAAGTGTAAGCAATTATCCTTGGAGGGGCTGAGCTCAGTTAAGCTTGAGGAATCTGTGAGATTCCTTAGGCCCTTGTCCAGTACACCCAGTTGAAACAATGAGTTAGGAATGTCAGAATTCTAAGTTTTCAAACTAGCCTAGCCACTGCAATCCTTAATCCCCCCCCCCACCCCACCCCCCGCACAATCCCCCCCTCCCGTGTCTCCATTTCCCTGCCTCCCAAATGCCTTTGGTTTCTCTGGGTGATTCTGAGGTATAACCAACAGGAAGGATTAGGGGCCCAAATGCCATCCAAATTGCTAATAAATGTGGTATTTTGTAGCCAATTATTTGCATCTGAACCTTTTATATTCTTGCTTGGCATCCTAAACCCCTTGTCGGTCTTCCTGGGTTTTTCTCCTGCTCCTTAAGAAGGACCAAAGCTATGATGTCAATGTGCTGACTGTGTCTTGAGGTACAATTACAATCTGGAGGCAGAGAGAATTGGCCATGCTGTGGAATTTCAAGCAGTGTTGGTCTAGGGGAGACACCTAAGAGATGTCCCTAGCTTAGCAAACAAAGAAACTGGGGGGGGGGGAGCCACAGCTGCTTTGAGTGTCATAATGTGGTGTGGGCGTTGGTTGGTATATGTGTTCAGGTCAGACAGTGCCTGGACAACAAAGGTAATGGGGAAATTCCAAACGCCGAGAAAAACAATGAACGGATTCCCTGAGCATAAATAATGAACACTGATGGAAGTGAACGATGTACCTTGCTTTATAAATATTATTTGAATAACTGACATTGCACTTTGCTGGGCTAAGGTTTCACAAGAATTCTGCATTCGGTTATGCATTTTAATGCCCCTCCCTTACACCCCCCCCCCCCCCCAGTCTTTCAAATCAGTATAAATTGCTGTGCCTAGCAGGCATGTCTTGATCTTTAGCTGCCATGACAACAGGATACAGAGAAATGCATTTTCATAACAATTGCTAGCAATGTTGAGAATCACTGTTACTTTGTGTCGGGGAACAGCTGGCTCTGGAAAGAAAACAGCATTGTTTTGCTTAACTTGGAAGCTTTTGTTGTAATAATTGAAAAATAGGTAGAAAAATTGTTGTTTAAGGATGAAGTAGATAGGTGGGAACAAAGCCCCAGAGTGCAGGAGCTGGCTAGAGGGGGGAGGAGGGAGAGAGAGGGAGAGGGAGGGAGAGGCATGGGGGAGAGATGGACAGAGCACCAGGAGAGGGGAGAGAGGAAGAGGGGGAGAGGGAGAAATTTGGGGGAGATTATTCTTGATGGTTTGTTGAGTGTATTTCCCTAAGGTGGGTGGTTAAGGCTTAGTCCTGGGCTGGGGTCACTATTTGGTAGAGAGCTTACCCACTGTGAGCAAAGCCTTGGAGGAGTCTCCAGCATCACACACACACACACACACACACACAAACAACAAACAATCAAAGCGTTCCCCCCAGTCTATGGGACTGTTGGCACTTGGTTGTGCTTGTAGGACACTGAGTACACGCTTGTGAAGGGAACTGTATGGGGCCAAGTTGCTTCTATCTTCGTTTCTATCCTAAGGATAAAAGCAATCTTGCTTTGCTGCAGTTTGCTCTCACTGTGATGTGTTGCCCAGGCAATCCTGGACCCAAACCTCCACTCCCCCTCTTTTTGTATGTGTGTGTGTGTGGTTTGTTTGCACGTGTGCCTGTTTGTGTGGGGGCATGAGGTTGCTGCTGGGTGACTTTGTGGTCTCTTTCTACCTTAAATATCTAGGCAAGTCTCTCATTGAACCCATGCTCATGGTTTTGGCTGGTTCTCAGATTCCCTAAACTGCTTTTCTGAATACTGGGATTACAGGTGGCCATCATGACTACTTGGCTCTTATGTGAGTTCTGGGGATCCAGAGGCTGATTTACATAGGGGAGAGATTACCCTGGGTTACGTGGGTGGGTCCTAAATGCACTCATAAATGTCCTTAGACATAGGCTAAAGAGGGATTTGATACATGGTAGAGAAGGCAGTGTGAAAATGGAGCAAAGAGAGGTTTGGAGATGCTGGCCTCATGTGAGACCGGAAGATGTTGGAAGGAACAGGAAACAGATTCTCCCTAGAACCTCCGGGAAAACTCCATTCTTTGATTTCAGCCGAGTAACAGTGATTTCAGATGTCTGCCTCTTCCAACTGTGTGAGACTAAATTCCTGGCATTTTAAACTACCAAGTTCGTGTTAATCTATTACTACAGGAAACAGCACCTCGTCACAGGGAATGAGGACACAGGTCAGTTTAAAGAGACTGGACATCAAATCCTAAGTGAGGGGCAGCAGCTGGCCAGGGGCTTGTAACCAAAGCAAAGGGGCCTTTCAGGCTGCTTCAGTATTGTTGATCTTTCTTTCATTTATTTATTTTCTATTACCTACCTTGTTTTTCCTTTCTTGCTAGTCACGGAAGTCAGTGACACCAGCCTTAGGCGTCTGCCATTTCTACCCCTCCTCCCTTGCTTGGGCCACTCTATCTCCCTCTGGGGTGTCTTTAGACCTTGGTGCTTCTTTGGGTTCTGTCTTCTTGCATCGTATCTCCTTGGATGGTCCCAACCACTCCAGGATCTCAACAATTCCCCCACTGCTCCCAAAGATCATTATTTACAGTTACTCCCTCCAGGTCCATGTATGACTCTGCACTCGTGTTAGCTCTCTGACACTGTAACAAAACAACTAAGCTAATCAACTTAAAACAGAAGACAGCTTGAGTTTGGCTCTACTTTTGGAGTTCCAGTCCATGATTGGTCGACCCTGTTGCTTTTGGGACTGTGGTAAGGTGGGACTGTGGGAAGGTGGGACTGTGGTAAGGTGGGACTGTGGTAAGGTGGGACTGTGGTGGGAGTGTGTGGCAGAGCAAACCTATCCATTCATGGCAGGTTCAGAAAGAAAGAACCACACGGTTTAAACATGTACTTCCTCAGCACCCTGACTGAGACCATTGAAACTGGGAGTGGTCCTGTAAAGCAGGCAAAGATAGATAGGGCTTATAGGTGGAATCACTCACCATCCGGCTAGCAATAAGGACTTTACCACTGGTGGCTGGCGGAGAGCAAATAGTGTAACACAAGGTGGTGGTCAATTAGTTGAAACTCTTCTCACTGATGAATTGAGATGAGGTGGAAGGAGGGGAACATATCACCTGGCGCCATGTTCCCAGGGCATACGGGATGACAAAAATGTAGCCAAGTAGCTGTAATTATGTGAATGACAGGGTTGGAGTAGAATCCCTAGGGACAGACTAAAAGTACGGCCAACACAAGTTCCCAGCTTGTAGTTCTAAAAGAAACCATGAGTGGAGGACTGGAAGACTGCTTGTAACTCAGTAGGAAACAATACTTTCTGGGGCTGGAGAGTTGGCTTAGCAGAGGAATGCATACTGCCCTAGCAGAAGACCAGGGTTTGATTCCCAGCCACATGGTGGCTCATAACCATTTCTAACTCTAGTTCCAGGAAACCCCACGCCTTCTGGCTTCCCCTAGCACTAGGTTATTTTCCGGGTCCCCAGATATATAACTGAAATTCTTGTCACTTGATACATGGGGTCCTTATTCTCAAAAAGGTTTATTTTTAATTTTATGTGTATGAGTGCTTTGCCTCTTTGTGTGTAGGCATGCACTACCCATGTGCATGCAGTATCCATGGTTCGCAGGTCCTGTTAGAACAGTGGCTCTCAACACATGAGTTGCAATCTCTTCGGGGGTTGAATGACCCTTTCACAGGGCTCTCCTAAGACGATGGGAAAACACAGATATTTACATGATAATTCATAACAGTAGCAAAATTACAGTTATGAAGTAGCAAAAAATCATTTTATGGTTGGAGGTCACCACAACACGAGGAACTGTATTAAAGGGTCATAGCATTTGGGAAGTTGAGAACCACTGTGTTAAAGCAATACTAACTCCCAACCAGGGAGTCACCTTTCCAACCCCTAAAATATGCATTTCCATGTCTTTCATATTATTTCATCCTGTCATAAAGGAAGAAGGCAACACCAGGCAGACTGTCTCCTTTGGGTTCTGGAGGAAGCTTGTTCTTCACACTTGGAAATCCTGCTATAGTTAGAATCCGCCATACCTGGTGTCTATATAACAGGTTGTGTCACACAAGGCTGTCAACTCTGAGTGGTGCACAGTACAGGGCAGGGTTCTACAGCCAGTCTGGGCTGTGGTACAGGCAGCCCGATGACTATACAACCAGGGAATCCCTATCAGTGGTTGGGGAAAATGACACAAGACACATTGAGCCATAGCTACAGCTGCAGCTGGAGCACTCCAGGTTCCTGTGATTCAGTGTAAGACAAATGGAGGAGTCACTTGGCAGGAACAATTGATGTTGGCTACTCTTATAAAACTGGCAGGGAGAAATAGGGTCCCATTCTGTGTCCCATTTGCATGCTACTTGGTCTGTCCTTGATCAGCTATGATGCTATATGGGCCAGTGACATGTTCTTGATATGAGACAGACACAGTAACCTGAAAGACAGGATTCTCAGCATCAAGGATCGGTGTCTTGCCAGGAAATGACCGAAGAGACCTGCACAGCTGGTTGTTGAGGTTGAGTGTGTTTTTGAGGGGCTTGCGGTGGAGGCGGCTGAGGGGTTTATTGTGGTTCCAAGGCCAGCTACCAAACGGTATCTGTTGCTTATGTCATTAACCTTCCTCTTCACATGTGTGTTTGAGTGTCGAAGTGACCAGAGCTCAGGGAACAGTGTTGAATTATTTCTACTTGGTGGCAGAACCTCATTCAAACAAGATTTTCAGAAGGGGTGAGTTGATCAGATCGGCTTTGCAACTGGGATTCCTTCCGGGTAAAATTGTGACATAGGACTGTAGTGAGAATTTTGGTTTCTTAAAAAACCAAGTTATATTATGTGAATATATTTTTGTTTTAATCCTAGGTGTGGGATAAGAGGCTGCTTCACAATAGGTGATTGCGATATGCCTCGTGCACTAGCAGGTGCGTGATCTTTGCCAGCTGTAGATAGTTTAATTAATCGTTTAATTGGGGACTCTGGAGAAAGTATAAATGGGAGACCCCTGAGAGGGTCTGTGGCTGGTGGCTACTTCTCTGTTGTTGCTGCTGCTGCATGTGTGGCCGGTGCTGCTGGTCTCTGCTCGTTCCTGCTGGTTTCTGCTACTTCGTTTGTTGGATTGCTCATTTGTTGAGCTGCTGGCTATCCTGATGATGAAGACTGGACTTGCTCCAAGGAACCCAATGCCCCTATTCAGCATAAGTAGCCCAAAGAGGTCTACAACCCCTTATAAGAACTGAATAAAATATCGCAAAAATAGTGCCAACACAGAAGAGATCTGTCTTTTGTGTTAGTGGCCAACTGGAGTCTATTTGTCTACTTGTGAGCAACATCTGGGGCGGGGGTGGGGCGGGGTGGAGGTAGGGAAGAAAACTGGGTTGTGTTCAGATATTAGTTCAAATCCTGACTCCTCTTCTAGTGTCTGTGTAACTGGGTGAGTTACTTTAATTCTCTGCTTTGGTTTCCTCATTGTAAGATGGACCAGTTAGCTGTCATTGAAGAGTTGCAGGCATTAGAATAAGTACTTGTTAGGTATAAGCTCCAAGCTTCAGTGTGTGTGTGTGTGTGTGTGTGTGTGTGTGTGTGTGTGTGTGTGTGTGCCCTCTTTAAAATGATATTTTTAGCTCCTCCTTTCCACTTTTATGTGTCCCATCTATCCTTTCAGAGAAGAAAGCAACCCAGTCAATACTCTCCCATTAAGGTTTTAGGGACCTGAATGTGTTGGTTCTTCCTAGGGAAATTGCAGTTTTAAAAGGAAGGGCTGTGGTGTCTGACTTAGGGATAGGCTTGCAGATGGGCTGCTGATGGATGGCTAGCATGTGGAGGGGACAGGGGCCCTGAGATTAAGTCTGATAAGGGAACACAGTCTTCACATTTGGGAGAAGCTGGCTTTCCCAGTTTTCAGTGAAGAGGGAAGATGGAACTGTACAAGGAGGCCACCTTCCCCACCTCTCCCTCCTTCCTCTGGCTATGTTGAAGAGTTTGCCTACTCTTTTTTTCCGAGTGGGACAACTGAAATATCTTCTAGCTATTTGTTCCAGTAGTTCAATATAAATTCTCGGTTATATCAAATATTTGATATTTTAGGAAATCAGTCTTGTTAAATTAAAGTGCATAAGATGGCATTTTAAGGTCACCTTGGTGTGATCAAACACGACGCTGACATTTACAGTACATTTCCATTGCTTCTTACATGGTTCCTTGCCAGTTAAATCCAGACTTTTGAGTCAGATTTAAAGGAGTTTAAAATCTAATGATACAATTATAGATACTGTACACGAATTCCTAACTGCCCACTAATTTTTCTGCAATTACAAAATCTTCATCCAGCCCATTCCCATTATCTGAAAACAACTGAAATGGTTGTTATAATATTACCTGCTTAAGTGTAAGCCAGTACAAATATTAAATGTTCTACTTACTCCTTAATTTTATAGAATTTGCTCATCTAAAAACCAAAATGATTTTACGTATTGAAAAAAGATGCCACAGTGAGTCCTTGTTATCAGGCCCCCTAAGGTACAGTACCCTGGGTGGGGTGTCTGCACTCTGATCCCACACCCTGGCTCTGCCTCTATATCAGACACACCTGGCTTCAATCTCATGTTCCCAGAAAGACCCCCCGGGAAACTAAAGCCTCCATGCGTGGAAGTATGAGAGGTCCATGACTCTCTTCCCCACAGCTCAGGTCAGTCCAGTTGTCCCCCCCTCCCCCCAGTCTTCATTTCTTAGGGGGAACTGGGGAATTTCTCACACTTACCCTGAATTGGAGGAGGGGGTCAAAGCAGAGCAGGCTTGGGGCCAGTGAGAGTGAAGTCTTGTCTTAGTCATGGTTTCTATTCCTGCACCAAACATCATGACCAAGAAGCAAGTTGGGGAGGTAAGGGTTTATTCACCTTACACTTCCATGCTGCTGTTCATCACGAAAGGAAGTCAGGACTGGAACTCAAGCAGGTCAGGAAGCAGGAGCTGATGCAGAGGCCATGGAGGGATGTTTCTTACTGTCTTGCTTCTCCTGGCTTTTCAGCCTGCTTTCTTATAGAACCCAAGACTACCAGCCCACAGATGGTACCACCCACAAGGAGCCCTCTCCCCTTGATCACTAATTGAGAAAATGCCTTACCGTTGGATCTCATGGAGGCATTTTCTCAACTGAAACTCCTTTCTCTGTGTTAACTCCAGCTTGTGTCAAGTTGACACAAAACCAGCCAGGTCATGGCTCTACTCTGTTGAGTCCCACCCAAACTTCTCCTCCTGCCTATTTGTCCCCTCCTTTGCAGGAGGCAGGAGACATTTTAATCTCTAGTATTTAGAACATCAGGTCAGACTCTGTCCACTGTCCTTCCATCCCTATCAAGAGAATGACCAATGACAGAGACAGACAGATGCCTCATGACAATGGTTGGACAAGGATTTTATTTATTTATTTATTTATTACTACACAAACATGTTTTTAAAGTAAATTAGAAATACAAATGTAAAGACTTGCTATTGATATATAAACAATGTAAAACAGAGCTTTGTGGAGACCAGTTGTCCCTTACAGAGTGACTTTTGCCCATAGTGTGAGATCCCCATCTAGTATTGCTTGTATGTGTACGTTTTTTGGGCTGACCACTTGGTATTTGTTTTTTACAGCGGAGTAAGATTTCCGTGTGTAGATGTCCATGTCCCACATTTTCTTTTTAAAAATTAACTAAATTTGATTTTTGTTAATTTCATGCATATATACAGTGCATTTTTTTTTCTTTTCCTAAAGCTTTCACTTTGAGACATCATGGAAAACTGAGAGGTACAGATGGAGAAGACGTGATCACAGAAGAAACAGCACAGAAGCATCAATGCCTGCAGCTAATGCTAGAGCTGGAGCTTTGAGTCTGACATGATACTGGGACCGGAGGAATGGACTAGTATTCCTCTCCCTCTTCCTCACCCTCCCCTTCCACAGAATCCACACCAACCTCCTCATAATCCTTCTCTAGGGCAGCCATGTCCTCATGGGCCTCAGAGAACTCCCCCTCCTCCATGCCCTTACCCACATACCAGTGCACAAAGGCACGCTTGGCATACCTCAGATCAAACTTGTGTTCTAGGCAGGCCCAGACCTCAGCAATGGCTGTGGTGTTGCTCAGCATGCACACAGCTCTCTGGACCTTGGCCAGGTCACCACCAGGTACCACAGTGGGAGGCTGGTAATTAATGCCAACCTTGAAGCCAGTGGGACACCAGTCCACAAACTGGATGCTGCACTTGGTCTTGATGGTGGCAATGGCAGCATTGACATCTTTGGGAACCACATCATCACGGTACAGCAGGCAGCAAGCCATGTATTTACCATGGCGAGGGTCACTTTTCACCATCTGGTTGGCTGGCTCAAAGCAGGCATTGGTGATCTCTGCTATAGAAAGCTGCTCATGGTAGGCTTTCTCAGCAGAGATGACAGGGGCATAAGTGGCCAGAGGGGCATAAGGTGTGAGGGTAGGGCACCAGGTTGGTCTGGAATTCTGTCAGATCAACATTCAGGGCCCCATCAAATCTGAGGGAAGCAGTGATAGAAGACACAATCTGGCTAATAAGGCGGTTAAGGTTAGTGTAGGTTGGGGGGATGGTGTGGGTGGTGAGGATGGAACTGTAGGGCTCAACCACAGCAGTGGAAACCTGGGAGGGCTAGGTGAGTGGAGAACCCCAGTTTGGACTTCTTTCCATAATTGACAGAGAGCTGCTCCATCAGCAGGGAGGTGAACCTTGAGCCAGTTCCCCCGCCAAAGTTGTGGAAAACCAAGAAGCCCTGGAGACCCGTGCACTGGTCAGCCAGTTTGCGAATCCTGTCCAAGACAAGGTCAGTGATCTTCTTGCCAATGGTGTAGTGGCCATGGCATAGTGATTGGCAGCATCTTCCTTTCCTGTGATGAGCTGCTCAGGGTGGAAGAGCTGGCGGTAGGTACCAATGTGAACTTCATCAATAACTGTGGGTTCCAGGTCTACAAACACTGCCCGGGGCACATGCTTGCCAGCTCCTGTCTCACTGAAGAAGGTGTTGAAGGAGTCATCTCCTCTCCCAATGGTCTTGTCACTTGGCATCTGGCCATCAGGCTGGCTGCCATGTTCCAGGCAGGAGAGCTCCCAGCAGGCATTGCCGATCTGGACACCAGCCTGACCAACGTGGATGGAGATGCACTCACGCATGATAGCAATGGGTTAGAAGGAGAGGGTGATAGAAGCAGACACCGGGTCTCGGTTACCGTTCCGACAACTAAGAGTCGAGGTAAGTAACGCAATCTATACAGTGCATTCTTATGCCCACTCTCTCAGCTCCCTCTTACCCTGTCACACGTCCTGCCTCCTTCCCTGTCATAGGCTTCCTCTTAGCAGTCACACCCCTCCCAACTCCCTACAAATCCTTTCTGACATCCACCTCTTTGTTTTGCTTTGGGACCCACCCACCGAGTTCGGCCAGGGGCACCCGTGTGACCACAAGTTTGGAACTATCCAATGGAGCCTGGTGGACAAACTGGAGACAATACCTCCTTCTCCCAGCATCTATCAGTAGTCAGTGGGTCCTCAGAGAGGGCTCCATGAGTCCCTCCCTCATCCGTGACTGACAGCTGACAGGGCCAGTCTTCTTCAGGCCCAGTACAGATGCCCCCCAGCTGCTGTGAGTTCATCTTCGCATTGACTGCGTTCTCATGTGTAGAGCGAGGTATTTCTTTTTTGAAGTTTTACATTTCTTTTTTTTAATTTTTTTTT
>CM052707.1:21442632-21562918 GCA_028551405.1 Uromys caudimaculatus | reverse complement strand
ATTTTGACTGGTATAAGGTGGAATCTCAGAGTTGTTTTGATTTGCATTTCCCTGATGACTAAAGATGTTGAACATTTCTTTAGGTGCTTCTCAGTCCTACAAATTTCCTCAGTTGAGAATTCTCTGTTTAGCTTTGTTCCCCATTTTTTGATAGGGTTATTTGGTTTTCTGGAGTCTAACTTCTTGAGTTCTTTGTATATATTGGATATTAGCCCTCTATCTGACGTAGGATTGGTTAAGATCTTTTCCCAATCTGTTGGTTGCCGTTTTGTCCTATTGACAGTGTCCTTTGCCTTACAGAAGCTTTGCAATTTCATGAGGTCCCATTTGTCGATTCTTGATCTTAGAGCATAAGTCATTGGTGTTCTGTTCAGGAACTTTTCCCCTGTACCCAGGTGTTGGAGACTTTTCCCCACTTTCTCTTCTATTAGATTCAGTGTATCTGGTTCTTCATAGACTTAGAAAGAGCAATTCTCAAATTCATTTGGAACAACAAAAAACCCAGGATAGCAAAAGCTATTCTGAGCAACAAAAGAATTCTAGGGGAATCAGCATTCCTGACCTCAAGCTGTATTACAGAGCAGTAGTGATAAAAACTACATGGTATTGGTACAGTGACAGGCAGGCAGATCAATGGAATAGAATTGAAGACCCAGAAATGAACCCACACACTTATGGTCACTTGATTTTCAACAAAGGAGCTAAAACCACCCAGTGGAAAAAAAGACAGCATTTTCAACAAATGGTGCTGGTTCAACTGGCGGTCTACATGCAGAAGAATGCGAATTGATCCATTCCTATCCCCTGTACAAAGCTCAAGTCCAAGTGGATCAAGGACTCTGTGTTTTTCATTGCTAGTTTTTACAGTCCCTTGTTGAATTAGGTCCCTTGATGTATATTTTTTTCTGCACAGAAATGGATGGACAGAACCAATGCCAGAGAACCTGAATTATGTGACTACCATTTACATGTCAGTGCTGGGTGGTAGTAAAAAATTTGACCTTGACCAAAGAGATGCCTGGCTTTGCTTTCCTTCTGGGAGGTAATTTGTGTTAAACCAGATAGAAGTGTCTTTGTTTGTTTGTTTGTTTTCCTCTATGTAGCCCTGGCTGTCCTGGAACTCACTCTGTAGACCAGGCTGGCCTCGACCTCAGAAATCCACCTGCCTCTGCCTCCCAAGTGCTGGGATTAAAGGCGTGCACCACCACTGCCCGGCTAGTGTCTTTGTTTTAAGTGGGTGCTGGCCATGTTGAATCTTAGACTGGGGTCAAGAATACTCAATAGACACATCAGAAAGGTCACCCATGATTGATTTGATAGCTTAAGTTTGGGTCGTGTGGTATCAGTTGACATGAGGCTGAGTTCAACCACTTGGGCAACCAGTCCGTCAATCTATCATTCTTAAGTAATAAGGCCACAATGGAAACTCTGAGGCTGGGGGAGCAATCCTTTTAGCGTATTGACTCCAGAGTAGAGGACAATAGAAACCTTGTACTCTCGGAGTCTTTGCCATATGATCTCTTCCTTTGACTGAGGGTTTTTTTTTTTTTTTTTTATTCTTTAGTAACCAAAGCCATAATAATACTTTCAGCAACTGCTGCCTGTCCTTCTGGAGAATTATTGAAACAAGTAGAGTTGAGATCTCCACAAATTTGTAGCTGATGTCAGAAGTGAAGGATGTTCTGTAGGTCTATTATTTCAAATCAGAGTAATTTGGCTACTTTTTTGCTGTGGTGGAGAAGGGCCTATAGACAGGCAGCCGACCTTAAAACTCAGACAAAAAGTTTCCTTGGAGGTACTTACAGAGTGATCCAACTTGATATGTCTAGAAAAACATCATCAGATAGATAGACCACTTTTTAGTGCTACCCTTTGAATGAAGACATTTTGAATGCTTTTTAATTTGTTCATGGGTTACAAACTCGAATTCATTAAGGGTCTGTAAAGGGAATTTAAATAGTGACCCAGTAGGTGTGTTCTGTGGCAAATCATGGGACATATATTTAGATAAAGGCACTTAGGGTTAATAAATATGACCATTAAAAATATTTGTACCAGGGCTGGAGAGATGGCTCAGTGGTTAAGAACACTGGCTGCTCTTCCAAAGATCCTGAGTTCAATTCCCAGCACCCACATGGTGGCTCACAACCATCTGTAATGGGGTCTGATGCCCTCTTCTGGTGTGTCTGACGACAGCTACAGTGTGCTCATGTACATAAAATTAATTAATTAATTAAAAAATATCTGTACCAGCAATTACCCAGAGGCTACTCATTCGCCTTCACTTTACAGTTTGAGCTAAAGGCTCCATCTGTAAGTCACCTGGAAATAAATGCTTAAGACTAGCCAGCCTTCAATCACATCCCTTCAAATGTCAGATTTTGTTTGAATTTGTTCATTTTAATTGAATTTATCTTAAATTTATTGGCATAAAATTATTCATAAGACCTTTTTAAGATTATTTCAATGTCAGATCTATAGTAATGACTCATTTAAAATTTCTGACATTTATGCCTTTTCTTGGAGCTTCATTTTGGATATAATAATAATAATAATAATAATAATAATTACTAATAATAATAATGATGATAAGTTTCTCCTAGAATCAAGTTTTGTCTTTGTTCTCTCTACTGGTGTATGTTTTGTATTTTGTTAACTTCTGTCTGTATGTGCGATATAGTAGATCCTTAAAATTAAAAATTAAAAGTGTAATTATTATATAAGCTAGTAATTGCATTGCCGAGTACATTTTTAAAGGAAGCCAAATCAGAGTGTGGGGGAAGACAGCTGCCCTTTCACCTTACAGCATTTGTCATAATGACCACAAGACATCAACTCATACGGTCACTGGCACATTAATGGTTAATGAAAGTGTGAGAGACACAGGATAAAACACTCAGGATAAAAGTACTCAGCCACTGGAAGAAGGAATTCTGGTCCTGTTCAATGTGGTGGGTGAATGTGGAGGACATTCTAAGTGGTCAGCTCGTCCCAGGTGAGCACATGGTTGTTCTTATGTATGGGATCGAATGTAGTCATAGTCATGGGCGCTGAGAATAGGATGGTGGGTACAGGAGCCTGCAGGGAGGATGGCTGAAGAGATCTTGGCCAAAGAGCGAGGGCTTTAGTTAGACATGAATGACTTGAGTATTATTGGTCTGTGGTTTATTTAACACTTTCCAGAACAACATATGGTCTAGGTGGGTATCCTGAATGTTTCTTCAGATCATTGACTTGATTGACCCTGACAGGGTTCTCATCCGGCTTGTAGAGGGCTTTAGGCTGGGAGTAGGGAATGAAGACCATGTTACCTAAGTCTGCCTTTCTCTTTAGCATGAATTGTATCCTCCTCATGGAGTCCAGTGCTGTCGAGCTTACATCCTTACATTCCAGCTCCAGAGAGGAAGAGCATTCCTCCTACCATGGGTTCCTAAATCACAGTGGCCAGATGGATTCATGCTCTGAACGGGTGACGTGGGATCGGTTTAAGTACAATTTACACTTTGCGTTAGAGGCCAGCTCCACACAGAAGATGTAGCTGAGCATACGGGAGGGAAGGCCATGCAGAAAATGCAGACTCCTCAAATATTCATAATTATTTTGTCCCCTTCTTTTTTCCCTTTGAGACAGGGTCTCACCAAGTTGTCTTGTCCATGCTAGCCTGGAATGACATTGTAGCTTAGACCGGCTTAAACGTCACTTCTTTTGTCTTAGCTTTCCAAGCACTGAGGATGTAAATGTAGACCACCACCCAGTCACAAATTCTCTAAGGGTAGACTAGAAATCAGTGTTATACTATGGAAATGAGGGGCTCTCCAAGAGGCTAATGCGGCAAATGCGTGGTCCCTGGCTGGCGATGCTATTTGAAAGGGTCTGGAAGGACAGGATGGGCCTCAGTGGGGATACTTTGAAATACTGTACCTCTGTCTATCACTGTCTTACTCTATACTTCCTGTCCACCCAGAATTAAAGACCAGCCTCCAGCACATACTCTTCACCTCTGTGATGCTCACTGAACCCCCTGAAACTGTGAGCCTCTACAATCCCTCCTCCCTTAAGCTGTTCTCTCAGGTACTTTGGTTGTAGCATTAAAGAAAGTGACTTTTATTCCCAGCATGCTTTTCTGTTATGGTCGAGAGCAAGCATTCTAGGCTTTGGAGGCCACATGGGTCTGTGTCATTTTCTCCCAGACTTCCTGTAACTTCTAAAAGATACTGGACTCTTTTTTCTCCCTTACAGGGTGAGAGTTGGAACTGGTCTATGGGTCATATACTATTGCGCCCCGAATTAAACTGATTTCTTTTTTTCTGGCCCCAGTGTTATATTTTATGTACAGAACTTTGAGAATACTTTGGAGGACACAGCTCTAATTTGGAAGCATATGAGAGCAGAGACTGCACGTTTCCTCTTTCCCCTTTCCCTGCCTTTCCCTCCTGTATTCCTCAGCCCCCCCAGCCCACCCCCGCTTTATAAGTTCCATTCTCCCCTTTCCCTTTAACCCCTCAGCATCAGCGACCAGAAGAAGGTCTGGTTACTAAGTACTCCATCAGTGTATATTGCCCAGACCAAAGCTAGTTCTCAAAGCTTCCATTTCCTTAGGAGTAGAAGAGAAAGACCTGCAGTTACTTTTGGGTGATTCCAGAAAGCAGGGCAGAAGAAAGAAGACCAGGGAGAATTCAAGAAAGTTAATTTTCTGTCCTGGCTTCACCATTACTTTGTGATTTGGAGCAAATGACATCTTTGCATCCTTTCTGTTTCCCCCTCTTAGGTTAGGAGACTGGCTTGCATCTTCCGCAGCTCAAGATTAAATGGCAGAAGGGAAGCATCACAAAACCAGCCACAGGGATGGAGAGGAGGAAGGAGCTGTGGACAGTCTGGCTGGACCTTGGACAGGAGTTTTGTCTGGGAAGCAGTCTAAGAAATGCTAAGGACCAGAGCTGACTAATGGAAGGAGACTGGCCAGCTCACTGCCTTCAAAAGTCATTTAGAGGCTCTCTCCTGCAGATAGGGAGATTCCTAGTTCTTTTCTCGTAGGATGGTATGTCGCTATGTTTGTGTTAAGAACTGCCTTTCATGAAACACATGGCAGACATGTGGAAGGAGAGAAATTATCCTCTATGTAAACATTGTCCGGTAAATTAATCAAACTTCTACTGAGTATTTGCTAAATGTCAGGTGCTTAGTTATACGCCTCCAAGATGGAGAGCAGATGGCTCCCTCCCTCAGGGAGGTTTAATCTGGAGATTTGAATGGAGAATCATTTAAAACTAACCGGGAGAACAGAAACACCTCTGTTTAAAATGAAGGAATTTTAATGCAAAAGAAAATGGCTACACAGATGATAGTGATGTCGAGACGCAAAGAGGCGAGGAAGAGATGAAGATGAAGTTACCCAGGAGACGGCGTGGTCCAGTTGCTACGGTGACTTTTTAGAGGCATAGGAAAAGAGGTCCCATAGTAAATGGTGGGTAAATGTTGGAACTTAGTGGGAAATGGTGGGAAGAGGATGGGAAGACTCAGAGTGAGGCCAGAGTCAGCACCGGTGACTTTGTGCCAAGATGTGGGAGAAGGTCTTCACTAGTAAGGAAATGCATTTGCTGGTGAAAGGGATGGCGGTATCGCTGTAAGTGTGGTCAGTGGTGGCTTCTCGCCAGGCCAGGGCCAAGTTCAGGTGTGATCATGACAGAATGGGTTCACCTCAGAGAATTGTCGAGGTGACTATGCAAGCAGAAGACAACCAACAGACTGCCCAGTCTCTTAATCAAAAGGTGTTAAAGGAGATCCGATGATGATCAGGAGACTGATGCAAGTCGACTACCACAGACAGGGACAATTCCTTGCCTGTTTTTGCCAGAGGTGAGCAAATTTTCAAATAGGAAGTGAGAACTGGTTTTATTCAGTTCTCGGGAAGGACAAGCATCGACACAAACCCTCCAGTTGTGACTCCTCCAGGCTTCATTGCAAGTCTGTCTCCTCAAGAAGACTCAGCCAGCTACAGGAGTGGATCTGTACTGCGTGGTGAGAGGGTGCCCCAGGACTCCAGTGACTGATGGACAAAGGCTCTTAGCGGACAGTGTCATTATGACCCTCTGTTAATGGGAGGGAGCCAGGTAAGAAGTCCTGTCCTGGCTTCAGTCCTTCAGTACAACTCATAGTGGCTTCGTGATGTGTGTGGACCCCTCCAGTAGTCATATCTGAGGCTCTTTCATTTTATTTTTCTTTCTCTCTCTCCCTCTCTCCCTCCCTCCTTCCTTCATTCCTTCGTTCCTTCCTTCCTTCGTTCCTTCCTTCCTTCCTTCCTTCCTTTCCTCTTTCCTTTCTTCCTTCCTTCCTTCCTTCCTTCCCTCCTTCCCTCCTTCCCTTTTCTGTTTTCTTTTGAGACAGGATCTCATTATGTAGCTCTGACTGTCCTGGCTCTCATTTGATCGCTATGTAGATCAGGCTGGGCTAAGAGTAAATGCTCTACCATGTCTGACACGTCTGACGTTCTTAAGTGTGGAACGGGGTGGACAGTCTTTATGGCTAGCTTGGCGTGTTACTCATCTTGTGAGTCAGAATTGCCACAGTGGGGAAATGCAAGTGAAAGCAGCCCCCCCCCCGGCTGCCTCCTGCACCTTCATCATGGTAAAGAGTCAGCCAAGGAAATGGAAGAAAGTGCCAGTTGGCAGAAGCAAAGCATGCTGAGCTGGTGGCCCTGGTTATAGTGTAGTTCATTTTGGATGAATGTAGAACTCAGGCCTCTGCAAACTCAGATGGACTCTGGCAGATGACAATGGAGTTCTCTAACCGTAATCACATAGCAGCTACCACACCCGATGCGGCATCTTCACTAGAACAGATGAATGATTAGGGGCGTTAATCTGCTTCCCGAGAAACCAAACCTATGAAAAAAAAACAGGCTTTCCTCCAGCACAGTCAAGCAACAAACACTAACAAAACACAGGATGGGCCAATGGGAATGAAAAAGAAGCCTTGCGATACAAACAGATAGCGGTAAGTTCTGTTCTAGAAAGTTCCATCCTTAAAGGTCAATGTTGTCTTCTGTGCATTAGACCTAACCATAGTCCCAGGTGAATGCTGGCTGTGTTGTGTTTTATACCACATGACCCAGTTCCTTTTGCCAGCTCAGTTGCACCAGAGGGTCTGATCTAGGGTAATCGACCTCATGGGAGGCCAAGGGATAAGTGATCTGGTGTAGAAACATGCTGAGTCAGATCTCATTCTCCACTCGGGAGCCTGGATTGAGGAGACTGAAGCTGAGCTGGCTAACTGTCACGTACAGGGGAGTCGGCGTGAGAATGTCACTCATCAGCCTGTGTAAGGTGTGGTAGATGCATTGAAAGAGAGAGAGAAGGATTGTGGGGCAGAGAGGGAGGGGACTCTTGATTCTTCCTGATCATCCTGTTCAGATTTCTGGGGGATCCCTCTTGCTTTTGGTCTTACCTTTAGGCTCCGTGAAGTGCCTCTGAGGATATCCCTTGGTTGAGTTAGAGTGAGTGGGTCTCTTTCCTTTGTAGCTAGAGGAGCTTGCCTAGCATTAGAGTCTGCAGGGTATCACTTCTTGTCTGACTTTGCCACTAACTCTCTAGAGCGATTAGATATTTTCTATGTATCGTTTCCATCTTTCTACTTAAGCTGTGAGGCAGTGTTCTGAGTATTTGGGGGGAAGGGTAACCATAGTAGTAATATTATGAATAATAATAGTTCATATGAATTCAACTTTTACTGTGTGCCAGACACAGTATTGGGCACGTTACCCACGCTATGCTCAGCAGGAAGGGAATGCCCTGTGAATTGCCAGTGCAGCCATTGTTGTCAATGTGACCTTGCCTCCTCTGCTCTGACCGTACCGCCACAGGAAGTGACTTACCACACACAGCTGGTGGAAGATCAGAGGTAGCCACTCTTGGGGTAGTATCTCAGGAAGAGTAGTTCATACTCATTAGTGAAAATTTGGAAACATCTAGATGCAGAGCTACGAAAACAGTCAAATATTCTCTCCACTGCAGATACACTGTTAATACTGTGATGTCTGTTCTCCTCCCCCACTTGTTTTGAAAATTTACAATGTAAAATCTGAACCCTTTTCATGCCATTAAATATGCTTCACCTATATAATTCTTTTGGGTAGAGAGTTAGTATATTTCCCTTCTTTCTAAAAACATTTTGCTTTTCTTTTTCTTTTTCTTTTTCTTTTTTTTGGTTTTTCGAGACAGGGTTTCTCTGTGTAGCCCTGGATGTCCTGGAACTCACTCTGTAGACCAGGCTGGCCTCGAACTCAGAAATCTGCCTGCCTCTGCCTCCCAAGTGCTGGGATTAAAGGCGTGCGCCACCACTGTCCGGCTAACATTTTACTTTTTAAATATTTTTACTGTGTAAATTAACTTACAAACAACAGGTTCCTTATGGGATTTCATGCATATTTCCTTTTGGTCAACTCTTCCTCTCTTATGTCCCGGTTCCTCGTCTCTGCTGCCCCTCTCCCTGGCAGGATTCTGCCTTCTGTTTAGTTCTATAGTTTTCCACACTTGCCTGTCTTAAACAGTCGCTTCTCTCTCTCCCTCCCTCCTTCCCTCCTTCCCTCTCCTTCCCTCTCCCTCTCTACCTTCCTCCCCTTTGTCTGTCTTTCCTCTGAAGGTTCCTGTATTCACTCCTAACCAGGTACACACATTTAAGAGTTCAAGGCCTGGAACCATAGAAAATAGACACCATAGGATATTTGCCTCCAACATAATTTTTAAAGATCCGTGCAGTGCCCTTTATGTGACAAGTGTCATGGTTCAGGTGTTCTAACCAGTGGAACAATGCATCCTGGGAGTGTGCATCCTGAGACTGTGAGGCTATGAACACTCCCGCCAGTGTCCTGGCCCACTGGGATTCCTCCTGGAGCAAGGGGGAGGGTGGTTTCACCTCTGGAGGATGCCATGTTTCCAAATTTATTTTGAGAAGAAATTGCTACCTCTTTTTTACAGCCTCCTTCCTCTGCTTGTTCATCCTAGGCTGTTTTAGGGTTTTTTTTCTCCTCCCAGATGCTCTGCAGCTTCTGATTATTTCAGGTCAGCCTGGACCGGGTCACCTGTTGTGGGACCACCGGGCAATGCCCTGTCTCTACCAGGCTCGATTCTGGGTTGGATGCCTTTTAATTTCTCTGCACAACACTAGAAGTTACCAGGAGATGGCGCTGTCAGCAAGTGCATCTGCTGGGTGTGATTTACACAAACCCTGGAAGGCTTTAAATATTTATCCACAAAATTCAATAAAGCCATTCATCAAGTCTAATGCTTAGAATTTGGTCAGCCCACAAGAATATTTTAACATCTTTCCCGAAGTTCCACAGCCTTCTTCTGCATGGTCTGTTTGTGGATCAGATTCCTGCTTGTTTCTTGTCAGTGGAAAGGATTTCCTGAGACCGGGCCTAGGAACCTTTCTACAAAATCTTGCTAGCTATTGTAGGGATGAATTGTCTTACCTATGAGAAGTTTTCAAGTTTTAGTAGTAGGTCTGATCCTTTTTCATTTCTTCAGCCTCAAGTGAGTGTTTGAGGGAAGGATGACTCCATGAACACATGAACTCACTCTGTGTGTGTGTGTGTGTGTGTGTGTGTGTCTGTGTGTGTCTGTGTGTGTCTGTGTCTGTGTGTGGCATGGTATAGGGTAGGGAATGTGTGTATGTGTGTGCTTTGTGTGTGTGTGGTGTGTGTGTGTATGTATGTATGTATGTATGTATGTATGTATGTGCAGTGTGCACATGTATGCACACCCCTCCAAGGATGCTGTAGTTAGGATATATGATGCCCCCTAAAGGCTCATGTGTTAATGGCTTGGCCCATAGGGTGGCATTACTGGGACATAGGAGATGGGTCTTAGGGCTATGTCTTTAGGTATCTGGGGTTTGTTCATGAATGAGCTGTGGAACCATAGCCTCACCCTCTTCCCTTTGGCCCCTGGTTGATGAGGTGATCAGTTTTGCTCTCTCCTGGGCTTCTGCCAGGTTGTGCTGCTTTACTGCAAGCCAGTAGCAATAGGGCCAAGGGTCATGAGCTGCCTTCAAGACAGCCAGCACAAAGCTTTTCTCTTATGTTAACGATCTCGGACATTTCATTATAGTGACGGAAAGCCGGATCACATGGGGAGGGGTGGAGCTTGGAAGTCATCTGGTTGTCACAGAGGTGGGGTACGTTGATGGGCAAGGCTGAAGGATGCTGAACATGCAGGGAATAAAACTCCACACAAATGACCGCCCTGTCCCTAACACCCTTGGCGTCTACGCACCTGCATGGCTTCATCCTGGCTGGCAATGTCACACAGACCATAGCCTTTTTCTGAGCCTCAGGTGTCCATATCTGTAAAAGGAAGACAAACACTTCCTCCAGATTAACCCAGAATTGTTGTGGGGTTCAAAGAAGTGGCATACATTGAGTCACTTTTTTGCAAATTACACAGCATATCTTACATATGACACATCAGTTGTCTTTGCTCCATGAGGGTGCTCCTAAGCCTGGTTTTGTTCGCCTTGACACTATCTCCCGCTAAGGCCCGAGTGTCACAGGTAGGACTCACACTTGCTCTGACACACTCTTCAATACCTCAGGTTGCAAGCTCTACAGTTGTCCTGGTTGTTTATAACCCGGATGAGAGCACTCCTTGGCTCCTTATTTACCTCCATGTAATCCCTCAGCGACACTATTCATTCTACACTCCAAGCTTAGCCCAAGGGAGCCTCCACCTACTTCTACCCTCAGCTGGCTGTGGTCATTGACCCCTGAGAAAGGCACTGAGGCCCACTGCAGGGGTTCTCTCTTGCTCCCCCTGTATCGCTCACCTGTGGCAGCGCCTGACTGAACCTTTAGAGATGTTCAACAGATGGCCACTCCTACTGAAAGCCCCCTGGAGATCTCCCACTTCCCTTGGTGTGAGAGCTGTTGACTTTGAGGCCTTGCATGCTTCGGTCTCTCTAACACCTCATACTTTACACAGCACTGTCTCCTTGCTCAGCGTATAAACCTACCAGGCCATCTCCTAACTCGTACATTTAGCTGTTGCTTGTCTCTTTCCCAGGTATCATGTATCTTTAAATCCCAGTTCGGATGCTCCATCCCAAGGAAGCGTCTGCTGTATTCCTCATATAATTTCTCCTATTACCTCATAGGATTTTTTTTTTTTTTATACATTGCTAGCACTCTCTGAAATGGTTCCTTTTGGTTCACTGAGTTTCTTGATTTCCGGTATAAGGATGCTTCTACTGTGAAGGGAGACTTGTTACTGTAAGGCCCCTAGATTCTGTGAGCTTAGCCATGGTTTGCTGATGAAAGAGTAGTTCGCCACCTGCTTTCTCATGGGGCTGCAGGAAAAGTTCTGACCCGGCTCTATCATTGGAGGGTTTGACTAGACCTGGAAGATGGCATCCAAAGGGCCCATCTCTAAGGTTCGCAGAAGGAGGACGCCTTAGTTCCTTGTCACACGGGTCTGTCTATAGAGCTTCTCACAACACTGAAATGAAGTTCATGTAACACACACACACACACACACACACACACACACACACACACACACACACACACGGCGCAGAGAAGGAGGGAGAGAGAACAATTCGATGCTGTCCTGAAGGGAGGCGTGCTGCAGAACTGGTGGATATACTCTACAGCTCCCAGGTCATCAGGCGTGTATATGAAATATCTGCCATTGGCTCCTGTGCTACTCTTGGGTCCTAGTTGGTGGAACTGCTTTGGGAGATTCTTGAAGCTGTGGGAGATGGGCCCCCCTATAGCTCAGTGCGGGCATGACTTTAACTGTTCTGTCGGATCTGCCATCTCTTCTATCGCCCGTCATGGGATGAGCAGCTCTGCCTCCACACACTGCCACAATGTTCTGCCCTACCCCGTTGACCTCTGTCCCACACACTCACTGCCACAATGTTCTGTCTCACCCAGCTGACCACAGATTGAACCTCTGAGACTGTGAGCTAAGATGAAGCCTTCTCTTTGAAAAACATCTGCCTTAGGTAACGGCCATGTCAGAGAAGAGTCTGAAACGACTTGAGGTTCTGGGTCAGGGTTCTCGTTGGGCTGCAGTTGCCCCATTGGGCTTTACCTAACCATTTGTAGCCCATCATTGGTGCTACACAGGCAGGAGGTGAAAACGGGGTAGGTGGGGTGGGACGGTGGCCACATGCACCTTTGAACCAAACAAGACGGAGCACAGTGGTACAGGGCCAGAAGCCTCCTCTCTGCTTGGATTCTGTGTTCTTCTTCTCTCCACTGACTGAGTCTCTCTCAGTGCTGGTGTTGGTGAGTGAGTGCTATAGATACAGCTTGGCCCTCAAGCTACAATCAATGAGACCCCAGTGATAACAGCACAGAAGAACCAAAGCCAAGGGAAACTCTTGCAGAAACCTCGTTAATTGAAGTAATTAAATCAGCAGGAAGCCATCTGAACAATTATCACACTACAAGGAAAAACTCGTTTTGAGCCTTCGAATAAACATCCAAATAAATAGCTATTAGTTTATATTTGTAAATACCATCATCCTATCAGGAAATTTGCTAATAGATTTTTAATTAAGGGGAAAGGCTCATTTATAGTGGAGCTGTACGGGCTTTTCTTCAGGCCTTCTTGCTGGTTTGAGTGTGCTGTCTCAGACACTGGCTTGGTTCTCTGCCTTAAGTAGCCCATAATGTTTGGGCTGGGTTTCTCCACCAGGATTTGGTTCACTGAAATTACTATATTATCAGAGGTGGAGGAAGCCAAGGGCTCACTTCTGTAAAAGAGACAAGAAGTCCATGTGGCAATGGGATTCCTTTCTGAGAGGAGGGAATGGTGGAACACAGGCACCCTGAATCAGCACAGTGTGTGGCCTTCTTCCCTTGGAAGCAGATACTAATGTTTCAAAGGAGAGTTGATAACTGACTATTTTTTTTTTTTAAAAAAAAGGATTTTTAATCTTTCTTGAAGTTCTTTCCAAACACAGTTGCATTAACCCTTACCAAAAGCTCATGAGGTCTACAACACAATCATGCAATCCACACATAAGATGTCACCCAGCAAGTCAATGGTAGGGTTAGAGCTAGGACTCAGGGTCTCAGCTGTCCCTTATCATGCTTAAGCTTGATATTTCCTGATCTACTATAAAATTTTGTTTATAAGACAGTGTCTCATTATGTAGCCTAGGCTAGCCTCAAACGCATGATCGTCCTACCTCAGCTTCTCCAGTGCTGAGCTTACCACCATGTGCAGGATGCCTGGCTTCTTATTCTGCTTTTAATGATTTTACTTGCAAGAATCTAAGGAAATTTTCCAAGAAAAAAAAAAGCCATTTGTGTGTGTGTATAACTTTATGTACAAATCCAGGGCTTTGATAATCCTCCAAAGTCCACAAGGGAACCTCTAGAGCTGTAAATAAACCCAAGATAAGAGCCCCAGCCATCGGCTCAGCAAGAGATGTAATCCACCAGCCAAGGCTGCAATTCCATACAAGAACTAAAAGAGCTAATCATTTTGGGTCAAAGATGAGATTCCTTTGTCATGAGTTCCCTTCAGATACACTGTTTGTAGGTGACTGGGGGAAAGGATGTCCTCATGAAAATGACAAGCCTCTTTGGGACTGTTTCAAAAGTTGTGTCAGCTTGTCCCTTAATCTTCAGTAGATCAGATATCTTGGAACCAGGTAGCCTCATACGGTCTCTCTCTTCTCCACTTCCAGCGCCATATTGGGGGGTTTCTCTTGGACTTGGTATTCACTGTCTGTCTTTTATGGGCACCCTCATGTTCCCACCTTCTCTGAGACATCAGAGTAATGTGATAAAGTTCTTACTTGACACACTGAGTGTTCTGTAATATGCTAACATTTCTATATCATGTTAGTCTTGCATTAAGCTAATATGACACTAATTCAAGATGACAGGGAAAATGACTAATACAATAAGACCTTCAACTAGTTCCCTGGGGCTGCCACACGTGTCTGATTTAATTCACCTGAAACCACACATGGATGGGCAGCGCTCAGGTGCAGTGGATGTTCCACAGTAGAAGTTCCCGAAAAACAAAAGCAACAGATATTTCCCACCTGTATTTTCCTGTCCTTCCTCCACAGGCCCACAGCTCAGCCCCTAGGATGCAGACACGCAATAGGAAGACTTCCTGACTGCACTAAGCTTTGGAGCTGCGGCTATGGGCCAAGGTCTAAACTCTTGGCAATTATTGATGCTGGGCAAGTTACTTAACTTTTCTGAGCTTCAGTTTCCTGTAAGAAACGCTCTGTAACCTTACAGGGGGCCAGGGAGACTGGGATGAAGTGCTGTACACTTAGGAAGTTATCCAGGACAGGATGGCGACGTGCTGATGACAGCAACATTTTTGCTAGACCTAGAAAAGGAATCTTTGAAAATCTTTGGGGTTCCAGAATCTCTCCAAGTGAAATGGTACAGTTATGATCATTTGTTTCTGTTATGGCTTATTTCACTGGAGAATAATATCTCCAAAGCTCATTTATATTGAAATGTGTGTCTGTTTCTTTCCTTTTTAGGGCTGAGTAATATTCTACCATATATGGAATACTTTGTCCATTCATATACTGCTAGACATTTGGGTTGCTTGCGTCTTTTGGCTATTGTGAATTGGCATACCGTTATTTCTTTGGAGGCCTGGTTTCAATGCAAGTGGCTATATACCCAGAAGTGGGATTCCTGGGCTGTGCAGTGATTCTGTTTTTGGTAGTTGAGGAAATACCACATAGTCTTCCATAGCAGTTGCAGCGTTTTGCATTTCTACCATTAGCACACGTGCTTTCTAATGTTTTCCTATTCTATCAAAATGATTTTATTTTTGTTTTCATTATGTGTTTATGTACGTGCCCACGCATGGGTTGTGTATGTGAGTGTAGTGCCCAGAGTACAGAAGAGGTCGGCAGATTCCCTGGAGCTTGAGTTACAGGGCGACGTGGGTGCTGGAACCTAATCCAACCCTCTGGAAGAGCAACGGACTTTTTGCCTCTGAGCCCTTAATTTCTTCACATTCTTGCTAATACTTAGCATCCTCCATCTTCCTTGCTTACCGCTGCAGTATCCCTGGGGTAAGGCTTTTGATTTATAGCCTAATGGATAGCTTGTCCTAGACTCGTTGGACACTTCTATGCCATCTTTTGTGAATTATCTAAGTCCCAGGCCCATTTTTTTTTTTTTTTTGAGATGCTGGGAATAGAACTCAGGGCTCTGTGCATGCTGGCCAAGCGCTATACCACTGACCCTTCCCCCATAAGCTCCATTTGCTTGTTTTTGTGTTGTTGAGGTATAAGAGGAGCTGACATGGTCCTGGAGTTAGCCTTTTTGCCAGCTATAGAGTTTGCAGATGTTTCTCTTGTTCTGCAAGAGGCTTTATCACTTTGTTGGCTTTGTCATTTGATACAATCAAGTCTTATTGTAGTACAGTTTTTTGGTTTGTTTGTTGTTGGTTTTTGTTTGTTTGTTTGTTTGTTTGGTATTCTGGTGTTTTATCCAGAAATTCTTGCCAAATCTAGCGTCATAAAGTGTTTCTTTGGTTTTTTTCTGAAAGTTTGATAGTTTAGTTCGTACAGTTAGGTCATTGATCCATTTTGTATACATTTGGGGACATGGTGTATAGTTGGTTCAAGTTCACTTCTGTGTGTAGATATCCAGGTTCGACTCCAGTTGTTAAAAGCACTGCTTTCTACAGTGAACGCTTTTGGCTGGCCTGCCCGCCTGCCTGTCTCCTTCCCTCCCTCCCTCCCTCCCTCCTTCCCTCCCTCCCTCCTTCTTCCTCCCTCCCTCCCTCCCTTCCTTTCTATCTAGTTATCAGTGAGACAGCTCCACGTCAGCTCACCAGGAAGCAGACCTCACTCCACATGAAGGCTGCCTGGCTGCAGTTGTGGATGACACTTTTTTTTTTTTTTTATTATTAAGAAACAATGGTTTCTATAATGACATTTAGTTTGTTTCCAGGTTTTGCTATCAGGAAGATTTTACCAGCAGACATATTTATATGTTTATCTTTGAGCACATGTGCAGAAAAACCCATGGTGGCAGTTTTGGGCATGGTTCTAGAATGAAAACTTGGCTTGGTCAATGTTGAATATGTATAAAATTTTCAAAGACTATATTCAATTTGTATTAATCTACTTACCTATTGGTAGTATATGAGCACAGGAGTTCCTGGCAGTATCTCTGTTAATCTAATAGGTTAAAATATTTTTGTGTTTAAAACATTATTTATTACAGGACTGATGCACATACGAGCTCCTAGAGAATATGGCTGTATACAAAAGACCTGCACAGGTTGACAAGAAGCTGTTGCAATTGGTTATCTGTAGGGAAACGGAAAATCAGTTTTCTCTAAAGAGCACCACGGGAATATCAACCACAATGCTGGTAGGCCCCCTGCCTAGGATTGTGGGGCAATGCATAACAGACTCCACTGTGTGTGTGTGTGTGTGTGTGTGTGTGTGTGTGTGTGTGTACGTTTTTGTTTTATTTTGGAATTTTTTTGTCTCTTGTGGGTTGTTCTGTTTTTTTTTTGTTGTTGTTGTTTGTTCTTGTTTTTTCTTTTTGTGTATTTTCTGATGAGAGAGTGAACACAGTTTGGTGGGTTGAGAAGGGGCGGAGCTGAGAGGCATTAAGGGAGGGGAAAGATTTGATCAAAATATACTGTATGAATTAAAAAAATGAAGTAAATTATTTATTATTGCATGTGGTATATATACATGAATGTATATGCATGTTTTTATGTATGTATAGAGGCCAGAAGTAGATATCTTCCTCAGTTATATATGCTCCACCTAATATACTGAGACAGGGTCTCTTGCTTGAACCCATGGCTCACCAATTCAACGAGTCCAGCTATCCAGCTTGCTCTGGGGAAATCCCTTGTCTCTGCCTCCCAAGCACTGGGATTACAGGAGGGCCACTGTGTCCACCTGGTACTGGAGATCTGAGCTCTGCTCCACACTTGTGTGGCAAGCACACAGATGCTCATTTTTTAGACAGTTTCACTGTGCTGCTCAGGCTGGCTTTGAACTTATGATCCTCCTTCCTCAGCCTCCAGAGTGCTGGGTATGTGCCACTACACTGAGCATAATGCTGTATCTTAAGTGGTTTAATTAAGTTTTCATAATTATGAGTCATGTTCGGGGTATTTTTAAAGATACATATGTACGTGTTATAAATAACTCACCCTGTGAGCCGTCTCATGTATTTCATGCCCACTTATTTATTGTATGTGTTATGTGGGTGTAATTGAACTTTTCTCATTAACTTACAAGAACATTTTGTATTCGGCAAGATTTTGGTGTATGTATCACATTTACCCTTTTCCAGTTTTTTGATTTTATAATAATAATGTGCAAACATTTCGCAGTTTTGTAGCACCAAATTAAAAAACAATGTTTTCCTTTTGATGATTTCACACATGTATTCAGTGCATTATAGTCAAGTTCACCCCCAGTGCCCCCCCTTTCCCCCTCCCATGCTGGCACCTTCTTCTTCCCAACCAATCTGCTCTCCCCTTGCACGTCATATTTTTCCTTGCAGGTCTTGTATGTAGCCCCAGCTTCTGTGCCCTCATGACTGCAATAGGCATGCCAGAGCCAGAAGACAGTGTTTTACAGCCGTATTCCTAAGCACCTTGCTCTTATATTTATCCCCCCCCCCTTTCTGTGATGTCCCTTGGGTCTTGGAAGGGGTGGTACAAAAGTCTCATGTAAGACTGAGTACTCAGCCGCGCAGTGGTGGCACAGGCCTTTAATCCCAGCACTTGGGAGGCAGAGGCAGGCGGAGTTCGAGGCCAGCCTGGTCTACAGAGTGAGTTCCAGGACAGCCAGGGCTACACAGAGAAACCCTGTCTTGAAAAACGAAAAAAAATAAAAATAAAAATAAAAAAATAAAAAAAAAAATAAAAAAAAGACTGAGTACTCAGCAGCTGTGCGTCTCTGATTAGCCAAGTCCCATCAGAAAGCAGGCATGTCACCATTGCGGCAGAGGTCACATGCTGTGTGGCGGGTGATAACGAGTCCGAAGCTGGGTAAGGCTGGCAATAGGTTCTTCCCTCCAGTCGTCGCACAGCACTTCTGGCACTGTGGATGCTAGTCAGCAAGGAAGATGTTTCCTGCTCAGTTCCAGCTATGTTCCTCTGTGTCCCATATCCAAACCAGGTGGGTCCTTCAGCGATAGATCTTGGTTCTCAAAATAGTCCGTATTGCTTTGAGGAGCCGTTGGAGTTTCGAGAAACACATAGCGAGGTATCCATCATTTGACACTGGATTTTCTTAGAAACAAACCTGTGGTTTCTAGAAGAAGTGTTATCCAACTACACAGGACACCTCTCTTCAAACTCGTGTAAACATAGTTTCCAGTAGGTTTATAGAGTCGCAGGGTCTACCGGGCTTTTGACGCACTCTTAAGTTTTGGTCAACCTTCTATTCCGTCACTTCTTTTCTTCCTCTTTGGATGCCTAAAATGTTTTGCTTGTGGGTTTTAGGTTTTATGTTTCCTTACAGTGTTTCCACCACTTAAACCCCTGGTCAGATTGTGCGTCCCATTGACTCAGTATTTACTCAGGGCGGGGGTGGGGGAAGAAGTGAATTACTAGGATCCAGGGTGGTCATCCCCAGATGGATGACTCACCAGCTGTCCCAATGTCTCTCCACTGCCTGAATTGCTGCTGCTTACCCTGTGTGTCCTCATAGGTATCTGGATTCATTTCTAGCCTCTCTGTTCTTTCCTGTCAGTTCTGTGCACCTGGATCAAATTGTTTCTAATTATCCTTCTGCCATATTTTCCTAGAAGGAGCTTCACTCATTCAAGGAATATTCCATTAAGATTTTGATGAAACTATATGAAATCTAGGAGTTTGTTGACCTGAAACAAAATGGCGTTGTTAAAATGCTTAATCCTTCTGATCGCAGAGTTTTCTTTTCCTTTGAGCTTTCTTACCCTTTCCTCTCCTGGACCTTAATATTTTCAATATTATCTTTTTTTTTTTTTTTTTTAAACCAATACAGCACCTTTAAAGGATTATTTTTTTCTATTTTCTAGTTTTGTTTTTATGAGGTGCTGGGGGTTGAAGCCAAGGTGGCATGCAGGCTGAGCAAGTACTCTGCTGCTGAGCCGTTCTCCAAACCCCGATTGATCTTTTTAAAAACTCTTATTTGTGAGTCATTTTTTCTTTATATGTTCTAATTAGGATATTTATAAATAAGAAGGTGTTCTCTATATGTGAAGTGTAAATATTTTATTGTATTCTCTTTCTTCCTGGAGGTCCTTTGTTGCTCTTAGGTTTCATAGATGAACATTCACATTAGATACAAATAATCATTATTTGTCCTTCTTCTTCCCAGTTTTAACTATCAAGTTTATTCAGCTTCCTAAGCATCTAGAACAATGTTAGATAGTACAGTGGCAGCGGGTATCGTATTTTATCCCAGATTTCAGTGGGAATGTCATGGTAATATGCTGGTATACACGATGATGAGTTTTTCTTTATGTGTGTCTGAAGAAGTCATATTAAAGTCACATCTACTTTCTTATATTTTAATAGATTTTTTTTCCTAGCTAAGGCCAAGTGCTGTTTTCCCCCCATCATCGTTACCAGCGTCTTTGAAGATGATTCTACTATTTTTCTAAGTTGACATGTGGATGTAGTGAGCTCTAATGATCGGTCTTTGCATCTTAAATCTTGGCATATTATTCTTTTAGCGCATTGCCAGAATGTAAGCGCTGATATTTTATTCAACACTTTTGCATTACTATTCATAAGTGAGAGTTAGTTTGTAATATGTGATCTATGTTAAGTTTAGATTGGAAAGTTATGCCAGCTTTGTAGGAAGAAGCCGGGACTGTTTGTTTATAACCGGGCAGTTGAAGCAGTGGTCAGAGTTATCGAGCTGGTCCTCAAGGTTTGATAATTCCTCTCCAGGTTTCTGTCTGGGTCTTTTATATTTTAGGTGGCTCACTCCTTGATTACTTTCTAAATTAGTTCTAACATTAGTGTGTTTGGACTTTTGCCTTGTCTTGGGTCAGCCGTGATTAAAGATGTGGGGAAATTGCCTGTTCCATTACAGTCTCTGAGCTGAAATTAAAATGCTGTCTTAGATTCCTTTGAATGATCTCTTTTGTTATTGTCTTCATAATATCTTTTGAAATTTAATAAATGTTTTAACATATTCTGTTTTTCTCTTTTTATTTATTAGAATACCCTGTGGCATACTCATTTTATTGCAGTTTCTTTCTTTATAAATGAGCTTTAACTTTTTGCTTACTTATTTTTGTGTATATGGGTGTTTTGTCTGCATGTATGTCTGTGCACCACATGTGTGCCTGGTGCCTATAGAGGCAAATTAGGCATCAAATCCTCTGGGACTGGCATCACAGACAATTGTGAGCTGCTACGTTGGTCCTGGGACTTGAACCTGGGTCCTCTGGAGGAGCACTCAGTGCTTAATCACTGAGCCATTTTTCTCGACCTTTATTTTTGCTTCTAAAGAATTGGGTTTCAGTTTATTCCCTTGTTATAACTCTGCTTTTAAGCCATTAATAATTGTTTTTATTTTTATTTTTTGCCATACCAAAGGTTGAGCTCATGACCTTGCACGTTTGCCAAGCTCTTTACTACTGTGCTGTTCTTTTTTTCTTACTTTATATCTTGAAGTAGGGCCTCATTAATATGCCCAGGCTGGCCTTGAACTTGAGACTTTTCTGCCTTGGTCTCACGAGTATCTGGGATTACAGGTGGAACCAGTCTTCCTAGCTGATCTTGCTTTTTGATTTCCTCAGATTTATTTGATTATTCTACTATTTTAGTTTTTGAAGCATTTTAATCTTTTTATTCTTTCTACTGCAATGTCACATATAATTTAAGCCTCACTTTTTGATCCTGAAAGTTCCTGTTGGTTTATTCTTTAGGTTTTCATGCACAGTTTTCTTGTCAGTTGGAATAATCCACCTTTTTAAAAAAACCTTGGATTTCATCTTAGTGCACTCTTACTAATGTCTGCCCTTATTCTTTGCAACTAGAGAGAATCACATAAAGCCTTCCTGATGCTGACAGCCTCTTCCTAGCAGAGGAATGTTAGGTTGGCTGGCTTGGTCTTGTGCAACCACATCTGCTGTGAATTCATGAACGAGGGGGAACTGTCATGTCCAGATGATGGGTTTATCGTGGTTCTTCCTGACCCCTGGCTCTTCCAGTCTTTCTGCCCTCTATTCTGAAATAGTCCCTGAGCCGTGGGGGAGGAGGTATGTGCGTGCTATAGGTGGTCCATGGGCAGTACCTTTCAATAGCTATGCCTCAACCCTTGGCACAAGTATTTTAGAGCCGTCACTTTCTTTGTGAGATGGCCCAGGAGGCATCAGAAGGGGAGAGGGCAGTAAGACAGGAAAGCAAAGGTGTCTAATATAAGAGGGCTGATATTTAAGCCTACTGAGGGACCTCCAGAAGACGGCTCCAGGCATTCCTTTGCCTTCCCCACACAAGAGATAGATCTGGGCCTTCACCCATCCAGCCTGGGCCTACTGGCTAAAAGCTAGTCCTCCAGATAGTGACTGCATGGCAGTCTGCCCGGCTCCTTGTGAGGGCTGAGAGTGCTCTTGAAGTCAGAATGCATTCTTGAGCGCTGCCCGGTAGCTTACAGTAGAAGGTAGCCACAGGCCCATCTGAGAAAGACGAACACGGATATTATGGATAGGGCGTGGCAGCCATGGACTTCTCTGCAGGTGATGGAGTTTCTGGGATGTTGGGAAGCTGAGTCAGAATATTTAGAAACAATGCCCCCCCCCCCCTGTTTTTCTCTTTCTGGGTTTAGAATGTAGCCTTGTTGACTCTCTAAGTTGGGCTCAAGAGATGGAGAACCTGGGATGGCTGTACATATTTTCTGTGATGGGCATGGATTGTTTATACATACTCTTCCTGTTAGAGCTAAGCAGGAAGGAGACCTTGGTGTCAGCTCTGGTAGGACTTAACCTTTGTGGGCAGTGTCGGTAAAAGCTGCACCAGGGCCTCTGAGGGCCTTTCTATGTGTTTGATAATAATTTAAAAATGCTACTTTTGGCTAAGCATGGGCATCTTACTGAGATGCTATTATCTCCCATTACGGGAAGACAGCGGTGTCTCTGCTGGCCCGGCTGTGTCTGTTAAGCTTTCTTCTCAAGATGGTCACGGCCCTGCATGCTTTTCTCTCTCCCGTCTGTTATGATCCCCTCCTCTCCTTCTTGTCCTCCATCACTTACTTTGTAGCATCGTCTTTATGCTTATGTATTAGGATGAGTCCTGTTTCCCTGAGGTCTTGGAGGATTCAATCTTTTCTTAAGAATATTCTCAAAAGAGTAATTTCCCTTTCCTAATGTAGGTGGTAGATAACGCCTGCCTGCCTTCATTCCTTCCTCTCTCTCTCTCTCTCTCTCTCTCTCTCTCTCTCTCTCTCTCTTTCTCTCTCTTTCTTTCTTTTTATTTAGAAGCAGGGTCTCATGTAGCTCAGGCTGGCCTTAAATTCACTAAGTACTGGAAACTGGTCTTGAACTCTTGGTTGTCTTGTCGCTACCTCCCGGGTGCTGTGACTACAGGCATGCACCACTTGACTAGCTGGATGATTTTTATAAATATACATGACTATGTTTCCACTTCCCCAGTGAGATGGGAGTCCTGTGCTTACCCTCCAAAGCTCCCCAGTGAGATTGGGATCCTGTGATTTCCCATTTTTTTTGTTTTGTTTTTGTTTGTTTACTTAGGCAGGATCTTGCTTTGCAGTCCTTGTTAGCTTCAAACTCTTTATGTAATCCAGAGTGACCTTGAATTTGGGTCCTCCTATCTGAACATCCCAAATTCTGGGATTATAGGTGAGTGCTGCCACGCCCTGGCCTCCCACACTTTCTCTCTACTCTGCCAGATAATCTTTTAGCGTCCTTTTCTTACCTTGCTAGTTTTTTCTTCCAACTTTCCTTTGTGATCTTGCTTCATAGAGAGTATCTTTTCTTTGAATTTTGGACCCTGGAGAGAATGATGCTCATCTGTTTTACTGGCTTCTAGCAGGCGTGTGTGTGTGTGTGTGTGTGTGTGTGTGTGTGTGTGTGTGTGTGTGTGTGTGTAAGTGCATGCATGTGTATCTTTCTGTTTGTATGAATGTGTTTATGTGCATGTGATCTTCATTTAGCATTTTACTTGTATTTTATGCACACAAGTCAGGTAATGGCTCCTTTGGAAGTTATAATTTCTCTTTAAGGTGATCCTTGAGGCTTCTTCAGGATAGGTATTTGCTGAAGGATGACAAAGGCTGAAAGGGGGGAGCTGGGAGGAAGGCAGTTTGAGTGGTAGGTGGGTGAGTTTCCTCCTGCACCTCCAGATTGTTACTCTCAGAATTCCCCTGGCCTTGTGGACCTCTAGGCTATCGTAGTTTTTAAAAGAGGATGAATTAGAATCTTTCTTTATACTTGGTTGACAATGATCAGAGGGCATGTTTCCCTGCCCTGGGTCTGACCAATTATTTGTTTTTGTCCTTTGAATTCAGGTGTTCTTATGTTCTCAGTCCCCCATCTTGCTAATTCAACTACTTTACATTTAGGATTTTCTTCAGTAAACAGACATCATCTCCTGCTAGTCTGTCTGTCTACTTACCTATCTCCATACCTATTTATCTATCGTAGTCATTTGTCTGTCTATCATCAATCAATCAATCAATCAATCAATCAATCAATCAATCCACCCATATCTATCTATCTACCCATCCATCTTACTTATCTATCTATCTATCTATCTATCTATCTATCTATCTATCTATCTATCTATCTACCTACCTATCTATCCATCCATCTACCCATTTTATCTATCTGTCTGTCTGTCTGTCTATCTACCCACCTATCTATCTATCTACCAACCCATCTTATCTATCTATCTATCTATCTATCTATCTATCTATCTATCTATCCACCCACCCATATCTATCTATCCACCCATATCTATCTATCTATCTATCTATCTATCTATCTATCTATCTATCTATCTATCTATCTATCTATCTATCCATCTACCCATCTTATCTATCTGTCTGTCTGTCTATCTACCTACCTATCTATCTACCAACCCATCTATCTCTATCTAATCATTTGTCATCTACATTTACCTATTTCTCTATCTACCTGTCTATCCATCCATCTACTTATCATCTCTCTTAAGTTTTTAAAAAAAATATCCACAAGTAATTTGTTTTGTAGTTTGTCAGGCTCTGTCTGCCATATGCAAGTAGACCAGTCTCATAGGAGTTGCTCTACTCTTGCTGAAACTAGAAATTCAATTAAATTTGACCTTGACTCAGGAATATAAAGTTCAAAAAATATTTGTATTACAAAACAGATAAACAATGCACACTAATTATGAGCTAGCATAGGTGCTTGCCTGGACCTCCAGTGTAGCCTCAAACAGGCTGCCTCTTCCTTCCCTTGTGCTTACCCGGTGTGGTCATTCACTCCTATGCAGTTGTGATACCATGATTTTTCTTGGAGGAGTCACACCGTTCCATCGGTGGAAACCTTGGGGGAGTACTAGGCAAGACACTCCTTCCTCCCTTCCTTTGCAGTAATCCTGGCAGAAGCTGACATATGACTTTTCCTGTGCATTCTGATCTCTGGGCTAGGAATTTGAATTGCACATATACAGTTTCTACCAAAGTACGAATTAATGGTTTTGTGTTGACATTTTATACACATTTACTATTTTTTTGCTCATATTTGCCACTCTCTTGCTTCCTGTTTGTCCCCCCTGTCCGTCTTGCTCATCCTAAACTGGCTCCTTTCACTTCTGTGTCACATCCAGCACCCCCAAACTCACACTCCTACACACCCCTAAACTCTGCATATGAGAGAAAATACGTAGAAATTATCTCTGAATCTGGTTTATTTTGCTTGGCATAAGGTCCCTAGCTCTAGCAACTTCCTGCAGACAGTCTAAGTTCATTCCTTATGGCTCCATCTTGCATGCATGCCACACTTCCCTGGCCCACTCATTTGTTGATGGCCAGTTAGACTGGGTCCCTGTCTTGGCTGTTGTGGGAAGTGCTTCATAGACATCTGTATTTTGTATTGACTTGGGTTCCTTTGGCTGTGTATGCATGAGTGGTAGAGCTGGGTCATACAATATTTCTATTTTAGTCTCTTGTGGAGCTTCCGTAATGATTAGAATTTGAATTTTGAGCAGAATGTAGTGAAGGCTGTAAACGAGTCGAGGTATTTTTCTCATTAACAGTGCCAGAAGCAACAATTAATCCTGGCCTCCACACCAGGCTCGTTACACACTCCCCAGACTCTCACTGTAGGCTTTTCTAAAAACCAACCACAGAGAGATTCTGTTGCTGTCAGTTAGGAATCTTACCTAATATTCATATTTTATGTAGGGTAAAGGCAAGGCGTTTAAGGCAAATGTAGAAATAGTAAATGTCGAGATGAAGGATGCACTCAGGGGAGGGAAACCAGAGAGGCGGGGTTAAATACGAGACAAAAAGAGGAATGGGAAGGAATGATGCAGAGGGAAGAGAACCAAGCAAGATGACAGGAACAGGGAAAGACATAAAAACACAACAACAAAACAAAAACAACAATTAGAAAATCAATATAGGAAGGCGAATAAAAAAATAAAACATAAATTTAAAAAATGAAAACAAATACAACAAAGTCATATGTTAAAAGTATAGCAGAAATTAAGATAGGAAGTACAGGGGGGAGTGGGGGAGGAAACAGAAAAAGAAAAAAAATATTTCCCAACAACAAAAATTGTGTAAAGTTGTTGGACTACATGAAGAGAAGAAAGAAAAACCAAAGGTTTTTTTTTTTTTCTTGGATACAGTACAGTATAAATACTATGAAAAGTGTAGTTAAAAAAAAATCCAAAGAAATATCCAGAGAAAGATGAGAGAGAGAGAGAGAGAGAGAGAGAGAGAGAGAGAGAGAGAGAGAAGTGCGTGTGCGTGCACGGCTTGTTTCTGGGTTCTCAGAGATTGGACGCTGCCAGTTCTCCCCATGTGGTCCGGTCAGGTGGGCTTGTAGAGTCTTGCCTTTCCTGTGCTGTGCTGGAGCTGACGCTATGAGGACAGGTGTCCCAGGGGTGGCCTGAGCTGTCCTTACATATGTAGCCCTTCTTTTCATTCTAGGAGCCTCTGCAGGCCACACTTACCTTTGTAGTCTGTGGTCTGGGTCGCCTTCTCCATGGTACCTGCAGACTGGGTGGCTGATATTCTAACGGGTGTCGGTGGTGTCGGTGATGTTGGTGGGTATGGTGGGCATGGTGGTGGTAGGCATGGTGGTGTGTCTCTCAAATGCCATGGGAGTATGGAAGGCAGCCCCACATCAGGTCTCTGTGGGTGGAGGACTTGTCTTGGCGCTTCCAAATTCCAGATGTCCTTGATGGAAGGACATAGCTTTGGGTGTCAAGCACTCTGCTGGAGTTTCAGAGTTCTGGACTTTTAGCAGTGAACACAGAGTAGTGCCTCCTGAGGTTGGTCCACACACTGCCCTCAGGTTCAGGCTGCGCCGTTCTTGGGTATTCTCAGATGAAGTGTGTGTCCTGGTCTATAGAGGCAGAGCTACCCTTTCTTGTGGGTTTCCTGTGTGCATCCATCCCTCTGGCTCTTCATAACTGCCTTTCAGGGCTGTCTCTCATACTGGGGCTTTGTCAGGTTAAATTCAGGTTCCATTATTTGTGGTTCTTTCCTGTTCTTAGACTCATGAAGTAGCTCAGTTTGAAAGTTCCTCTCTCAAGATAGCACCTGACCACTGCTCACCAAGACTTACAGGTATACTCAGGTTCTCTAGAGGAACAGCACTGGCAGAATGACAGTCTGTCTGTCTTTCTATCTATCCATCTGTTATCTATATCTGTTTTCATCTATCTATCATCCACCTATACATCTATTACCTATATCTTCATCTATTTATCTATCTATCCATCTATCCATCCATCCATCCATCCATTCATCCATTCATCCATCCATCCATCCATCTAAAGGGGATTTATTAGAGTGGCATATAGGCTGTGGTCTAGCTAGTCGAACAGTGGTTGTCTCCTGATGGATACATAGTCCAAGAATCCAATAGTTGCTCAGTCGATGAGGCTGGATGTCACAGAGGTCTTCAGTATACACCAGAATCCCAAAGAAGAGGGCTCTTGTGCTCTCATGATAGTGACAGGACAAACTTGCCAGTGACAGTGAAGGCCAGCAGGCAGAGAGCAGAAACTTGCTTTTTCCATGTCCTTTACATAGGCTGCCACCAGAAGTGGTATGACTTAGGGCAGTCTTCCCAACTGCATGTGTTTTAGTAAGTCTAGATATAGTCAAGTTGACAACCAAGAATAGTTACTACACAGGGTGAATATGGGATTCCTTTACAGAGGATTCACTACCTCAAAACTTGCAACTGAATTTGAAGCCTCTGAGAGCAGTGGTTTTGTCCTCATGGAAGGATTTTCAGGCTCTCTTCACCTGGGTCCCATCCTGTGTGGCTGTGTCTGTATTTGGCTTGGTTTACATTTTCACATTTTTGGGCTTTCTCCCTGTACTTCCCAGCTGTTCTCCATGACTTCCATTTCTTTCCTTAGGCTTCTCTGTTCTCTGTTTGTAACAAAGTCAGCTTTGTCCTGGACTTCTTCTTCTCTTCACCTGGGCCATATGGACACAGTTTCTGGTCTTCCATCTTACTTGGAAATCTGTTGTTTTTATTTATTATAGTAAAAGTGCATGATGGGCAAGGTGGAGCACCTGTGGTCCTCACAATGGGGAGGCAGAAGCAGAAGGATATCAAATCTGATGCCAGCCAGGAGTGAGATCCTGACTCAAAAACAACGCCCAAAAAGGAAGGGGTGGTGGCTAGGGCTACGGCCTAATGGATAAAGCCTTGGCTTTACAAGCATAAGGACCAGAGTTCATATCCCCAGGACCAAGATAAAAGTTGGGCAGGTGTGGTAACTGCTTGTAATCCCTGTACTCTAGAGGTAGAGGAGATTGCTGACAAGCTGGCTAGCTAGAAAAGCCAAATGTGTGAGTTCCCAGATCAGGGAGAGACCATATCTACATACATAAAGTGGGAAGCAATCAAGGAAGCCACCTGACAACAACTTCATACTTACACACACACAAATGCATGTGTATCCACACACATGCAACCACGCACACATACCTGTATGCACACCACACACACACACGTACAAGACAAACCATCCTTGTTTCTGCATCCTAGATTACTATAGGAATGTTACCAAACACAGTTCAACACCAACAAGGAATATTAAATCTAATATTCCCGTAAGCCCACTACAGAAGCTGTTAACCCCTTGATGTATAGCTATCTGGATGGTTCCTTATTTATATTGTGTATTCTCATTTTGAAGATGAGGATAAGCTTAGGGAAGGTGGGTATTTGTATGTGCCTTTCTTTAAACACACACACACACACACACACACACACACACACACACACACACACACATAAGTTCTATATAGAAAGGATTTGAGGTACTGGGCTGATTCAGCTCTATGGGGAACAGTGTCCTCAGGCTCCTACTTTGAAATCATGTAACTTTGTACTTCTTCAACCAATGAAACTTCTTGAGCAAGGTCCCAGTGCTGGCCAGAGTGGACATACCTGTAATCCTAGTACTCAGGAGTCTGAGTCAGGAGCATTTGGTTTCCTGGGTTACGTACCTATCTCAAGAAGCTACCCCTGACCCCGCCACGCCCCTCTCTTCCTCCATCTTCCTTTCTCCCAGAAACCTGTCTTGAAAGCCAGGAGACATAGGCTGGCTCTGGGAAACTGGTATGGGGTAGACTGTGAATAGGAAGCATAAGGAATCCTGACAGAGCTAAGGACAGATGGACAGGCTTTCTGATGCCACATTCTGAGGCCCCATGTAACAGATGACAATTAGCAGCCACCAGCTGTTAAGTGACTGTGAATAAAATTAGTCTTTTATATATATATATAAAACTCATTTAGCAAAAACATTAAAAAAAAAAGCGAAAATCCAGCAATGGATGTTTGTTGGCAGCTCAGGGGCTATGTGGCACTGGGTTGGTTATTTACTGCAGATGAGGATCCTGCTGGTACCATCTCCCAGGTCAGCATGAGCTCCTCTGGATGCAGTAAAGTAGGCTCTGTGGTGCAGCCCTCGGAGGGCCTGACCTTACAAGTAAGTTCCCTTTATAATCTTCAGAGTCGTGGTCTCCAGCCTCAACTTCACGCCCACTATCTGCAAGGTATCTAGGAGAGGACTTTGGAAAATGTGAGTTTGAATCAAGCTTCTTTTGAAAATTCTTCCACGCTAGTTCTTAACACAAGCTCCTGTTAAACACTTAACTCCTCAGGGCACACGGAGCCATGCAGTAAGGTATGAGGAGTCTGAGGCTCACGTCCCCAACTGTGTCCACATTCATCCCTAATTGATTGGATGAATCTACATTTGCAGCCTGCCAAGGTGTTTTCCTAACTGGGAGCCTGCAGTACTTGCTCCTCATTGTTAACTGGGCTGGATGTACATTCTCCTCAGACAGAAGTTTGAGTGTCTGAGTGTATCTAGAAAGAATTAGCCAGAGGGAAAGATCTGCCCTTGGATATGAACGGTACCTCCCCGTAAGCCCAGTCAGGATAAACTGGGAAAGGGAATGGCAGTTCAATGGTTGCACCCCCTTCTTTCTGATCCCTGGCCAATAGGCTGAGCTGCTGCGCCTCATCATGTCTTCTCCTCTATAAGAGAACTAGCCCTCTGGACCCATGAGCCAGAGGAGAGTTTTCCTGCTTTAATCGGTCCCAGTCAAGTGATTTGATAAAGCAGCAGAAAAACTAAGACAGAACCTTGGTTCCAACCTTCCTCTTCTAGAAACTCTTCCTCGGGTGTCCAGGAATTCTTTATCTTCCAGGTTAGGACTCAAATGTCACTTGCTTTTCTGACTATCAAATGAAGCAGCTTCCTTGGCGTCCAGTTGCTCCAAGTCTTTCTAACCCTATTTTATTTCTTTAATTTTGCTGGTCACTATGGAGGGCATGGTGTTTCCTCTTCTACCTTGTGGCTGCCATGCCCACATGCATGCCCAAAATATAAACCTCAAAAGGCAGGCATCTTGCAGTAAGGGCAGTTCAAGCTCATGCAATGTCATGTCACCCATCATAAAGAAATGGTGGCATACATCTGCAAATCCCAGCACTCCAGAGGCTGAGGTAGGAGGATCAAGAATTTGATGGCACGTTGGGCTACAGAGCAAGCCGAAGATCAGCGTGGGTTATACCGTCAGACTCAGCCTCGAAGCAAGGAATCAGGAGCAGGGGAGATGGCTCAGGCAGCCATCGCTCTATTAGCATGAGGACCTGAGTTCAAATTCCCAGCACCTACATGAAGGCTGCGCATAGATCACGTGTGTATAATCCCAGTTTTGGGAAGCCAGGAGTCTATCTGGGGCTTGCTGGCCACCCAGTCTATGTGAGTACTGAGTTCCAGGTTCAGTGAGAGATCACCACACACATGTACACAAACATGTATGCACACTTACACACAGACATATACATATACATACACATGAACCTACATATACATAAACACACAATTCCCGAGATGAAATTATCTCCCCCCAAAATAAGCCAACCAAAATATATGCTGCAATCAGCAAAAAGATGCTTAATGCCTTTCCTGGACAAACACTATTTTCCTTTTTATGTTTAATATTGGGGTGGGCAAACCCTCTGCCCATTACTCTGTGTCTTCAGTACTTCAGAGTCAGGGTTAGGTATCCCGACATGTCTGCAAATTGTGTTTCTGTCCCACATCCCAAGTTGGAAGGAAAAGGGATTTGCCGTGAAATTCCCTCCTGGATACAAACTGTAACTGTTAAGACTCCTGACTTCTTGTTGAAGGTACAGGCCATTTGACCATCAACACTTCTGCTGCTCTGCCTGAGAACTCTCTGACATCGGATCTGCACTGGCACTGAAGCCGTGTGGCACAGTCAAAACACTAGGGAGTAAGTGCCCCTGTCCCCAGTCCTTACCCAATGGCTGATGGGAACTGGTGGGGGAAAGGCTCCAGTTCTCTCTCCTCAAGGTTGCTTACCATCATGGTTCAGACTTTCCCAGCCCAATGGACCAATAACTCAAAGTGGTGATGGCTCAGTATTCATCCTGTGTTAGCCATCTTTCTTCCCTACTCTACTACCTTCATTTCTTGGGGGTTATTTAGCAAATGCATGACTTGCACTTTTGTCTGAACAGGCAAGGCACGGTATAGTTGTGTGTGTGGCTGGGTATGGTGCTACACTTTTAATCCTAGCATGTAGGAGGTTGAAGCAGGAGGATCACAGATTTGAGGCCAATCTATACTACATAGTGAGTTCATGACATGCTGGATTACATGAAGACCTCTGCTGCAAACAAACAAACAGAAAAAAAACCAATCGAAGCAAAAAAGAGAAGAAGGAGGTGGAGAGAGGAGGAAAAGGGGGTTAGAGAGGTGGATCAGTTGGTAATGTGCTTGCTTGCCTTGGAACAAGAGGACAGGTTTGGATCCCCAGAATCCATCTGAAAAACCGGATGCAGCAATGATCCTAAGATGCCGGCACCACAGGGGTGGAGCCAGGAGGATCTTGGGATTTGTTGCTTAGCCAGTCTAGCAGAATCTGTGAGCTCTAGGCTCACTGGGAGACTGCCTCAAAAACTAAGGTAGAGAAGGGGTTGAGGAAGATACCTGATGTCAACCTTTGGCCTCCACATTCATGAATGAATGCACAAACACATAAAATGATTTAGAATAAAGATTATGTGTTGCCCATTATCACTATGAAGAAGGCATTGCACAAACATACATGCTGTCTGTGGTAATGTTCATTTTCTGTTGGCTGTCAGAGGCTGTGCCAGGACATACTGAATTACTTTATTTCTTTTCACAGAAAGATCATTTAGTTAATATGGAGCTTTTATTTATTTACTTAATTTTCAGTTTAAAGGATTTATTTATTTTTATTTTATGTGAATGGATGTTTTGCCTTCATGTAGTATGTCTGTGCACCATATGGGTGCCTGGTGCCTGTGGGGACCAGAAGAGGGCTTTGAATCCCCTGAAACTGGAGTTACAGATGGATTTGAACTGCCATTGTGTTCTAGGAACAGAACCTGGGTCCACTGGAAAAGCAGCTCCTGCTCTTAGCTGCTGAGCCATCTCTCCAGCCCTAGTATGGGCTTTTAGACATCTTATAGCCTACAGCATGAGTTTTTCCCACTGGTTTTCTTAGAAACTTCTGTCTCAGTGTTCTATTGTTGTAAAGAGACACCATGACCACAGAAACTCTTATAAGCATTTAGTCAGAGCTGCCTTACAGTTCAGAGGTCTAGTCCATTGTCTTCATAGCAGTGCATAGGCAGACATGGTATTGGAGAAGCAGCAAGAAGAGAGAGAGACTGGGCCTGGCTTCAGCTTCTGAAATCCTAAAGCCCATCCATTTGTCACACTTCCTCCAACAAGGCCACACCTCCTAATCCCTCTCAAGTAGTGCCACTCCTTAATGATCAAGGATTCAAATACATGAGCCTATTGGGTCCATTCTCATTCAAACTACCACAACCACCATAACCACAGGCTACCTTTCTCTGCCCAGGTGTCCTCATCAGCCCCATTCATTGGTATTTTGCTCTGTGCATTTCTTTATAGTGAGCTGCTGTCTTGAGCACTATAGAATGTTCTGAGGCATCAGGGTCTTTACCTACTAGGCAACACACCCTGGTTGCGATATTCCAAAGTATCCTCAGACATTGCCAAATGCCCCAATGGAGGAAAACTTCCCTCAATTAAGACTGCTGTTTCTAAACACACTTCAGTAATTCCAGTCAATGAATGCTTCTAATTCAACTATACCTTCTTAGAGGTTGAGAATATATCCTAACTTTAACACTCTCAAGAGCTTCATGAAACATGTTCCTGGGACTCTGCTAATTATAGGCCCTTGGGGAATTGTATCGCGTCCATTTAGCTAATCTGTAGCCACACCAGAGAGTGGAAGGGAGGTGTGGCCTGTTAGGCTCTACAGTAGCCACAGAGGCAGGTACTGTTGCAGCTCACACTGGGTGTGGGCCGAGAGTGGGGTGGACACCAGCTTCTTCTACTCATATCATGTCCTTCTTCAGCTTTTCAGAGCCCCGAGTTAGAATCTTGGGTGGACATGGTTAAGGATAGGTAGGATTATTGTAGCTCATCTACATCAAGGATGCCAGGAGCTTGGAGGTCGTAGGAGATTGCCCGAGTTTCTGTGAGAGCCAGGTACCAGTTCTGGCTCTTTCCCATGGTTCTGGAATGTTCTTCTGGATCCAGTGTACTCTTCTTCACTCTCACTCACACTTATCTTCTTCTCTCAGCAGTCATTAGGTTCAGCTGTGGAGCAGCAGAGCTTTACAGATCACTAGCTGGCATCCATAGTCACCAAGGACCCAAACCCTACAGTGGACCTATCCTGCCAACCGTGGTGGCTTTGTTTCTCTAATGAAACACATCTGGAAGAGAAACTCACCCCTTGATCCTGACTAACAAGGTCCTCATTCACATATTACTCAAAAGGCTTCCACAGAACCCATTGTAAAGCTGCTTATAGTATCTGGTCCTTTCTGCCCCTGGGGCCATCAGGAGAAGGATTTCCCCTCTTCCTCCTCCTCCTCCTCCTCCTCCTCCTCCTCCTCCTCCTCCTCCTCCTCCTCCTCCTTCTTTCTCTCTCTCTCTCTCTCTCTCTCTCTCTCTCTCTCTCTCTCTCGCTCATGTCCTAAAGCATCATGGTCTCTTAATATTGATTCAAATGAATCCTATGATGTGAGTGAGAGCCAGGAGGGACTCCTTCACTGGGGACAAGTGCTCTACAAAGACTCAGGCCGAGTCCCCCAAAACTCAATATTTGGGTGTCCATCTCTTTTGAGTGGATACATTCTCTCCCTTCCCAAGTCTGCTCAGTGCCACATCCCTTTTTCTTAGACAGGTGTCTTGTCACCTTGTGCACAAGGAGTTAATTTACCCAATGGCCTGCCGACTCTGTGGGTTATTTCATATTTATTTCAATTATACAAGTACCCTGGGCCAGTGTATTTATTTTAAATCACATTATCTGCAGCTTCCAAGCATGTGCCAACAGAAAGAACGGTTTCAATTTAGCAGACTTTGAAATGGTGTGCAGTTTATCCTCACTTCAATTATACTCTCTACAGTAAGTCACGGGCAGCTTCGGGATTATTCGGGACAACGCAATGCTATCTGAAAGCATTGATTTTCCTTCCTCTTCAAGAGCAGTTCACTGAAGGATGCACTGGAATTTTCTTTAAGGAAACACAAAAATACATTTCTTAACTTCAGCTTCTGAGAAATCTCAATCTTAGCGGAGGCTGGATGAAACTGCCAACGGAGTTTCTGACCATTAAAGAAACTGTAGCAGAGCCAGCTGTAAAGGGGATGACCAGAGTAGGACTAGAATTTCCTAGCCTCAAACAATGGGAGATAGAACATGGGAGGAACCGAAGGTCAGAGAATCTTTGTTCTCTGATACTTACGAAGAATTGTTTATTTAACAAGCCCTGGGCAGTGGCTGCAGATCCAGTGGTGGGCAATAAAGACATAGCTGGCCTCACAGGTGCATAAAGGTATCTAAGACTACACATAAGAGATTCCAGTTTAGTTTAATGTTGGACGGTCACTTTGAGAGTCAGCCCTTTCATGGCTGGGCGTGTAATGGGACAATGTAAAGGGACAGAGAGTTTATCTTGGCTCAGAGCATCACAGTTCATCCATTAGAGCTGCATGGTGGAGCAGAGAAGTTAGCCTCACGGAGCAGGTCTTGTGCAGACAACCACAGCTGTTGAGTTCCTGAGTACACTGGTCCCGCCATGTCCAAAGACACTGTTTCCTTCTTGTCCGCACCCCCAGGCCCAGCCTCTGGCTCTTGCACCCTTTCCATCCGAGATAGTCCTTGAGACTTGAAGGGAGAGGGATGGGACAGATGTCCCATTTGTGCCTGAGCACTCTTGGCCTTTGACCAGTTGTGACTTTCTGAATTAGCCACCATCCACTGCACAAAAACAGGCTCTTTTTTTTTTTTTTTTTTTTTAAAGATACCTGTTCTTGTGAGAACTAATCTACTCAAAAGACCACATTAATCCTTCCTCAAAGGTGTTTTCTACCTAAACATTTCCTTCTGGTCTTTACTTCTTTAAAGGTCCAAGGACTCGATACTGTCATATTGGGGAGTTAAGGATCATGGTTTTGGTGAGGATCAAACACATTGAACCGTAGCAATAGATAACAGTGATCTTGTCTATCCAAGTTCATTGAAGACATCGGAAGCAGACTTCTGAGAGACAGGTTTTATGCATGTAGAATGTTGTAGGGAGATCTATCCACAGAGGGCAACATTGTGTGTAAGGGCCTCCAGGGTAGGAAGTAACTTGGCCTATTAGAATCAAAGGGGGCCTCTGAGAAAATGAGGATCAAGGATTCTATTCTCTACCAAGGGTACCAGTGTCTGGATATATTGTCAGATTTACACTGATTGCCACAACTGGAACACTTGAAATGACCCATGAGTCCTATTTGATTATTAATGTCTGGCTCATGAAATAATCTAAACTTCTTAACATTGTAGTGCTCTTGAAGGGGAAGGCTGTCTGGAAATCTCTCTCTCAAAACTATAGTCAATTCTAAGTTACTTAAAAGCAAATGATATATAGTAATAACTATTTAGCATTTATTCAAGAATCCACAAGGGGCTGTGTGTAGTGGGACATACCTTCAGTTCTAGGACTAAGAAGGCAGGTGGGTCTCTGTGAGTTTAAATCAGCCTTGTCTACATAGTGAGTTTCAGGCCAGACCAGTCAGACCTACATAGTGAGACCCCATCTATAAAACAGAGAGAGAGAAAGAGAGAGAGAGAGAGAGAGAGAGAGAGAGAGAGAGAGAGAGAGAGAAAGAGAGAGAGACAGAGAGAGACAGAGAGAGAGAGTGTGTGTCAGAGACAGAAGCAATCAGTGAGTCAGAGAGACAGTCAGAGACAGAGATATAGAGAAAGAAGATATTCAGAGACAGACAGAGAGAGAGAGAGAGAGAGAGAGAGGCAATCAGAGTGAGCCAGAGAGACAGTCAGACAGAGACAGAGAGATAGAGACAGAAGATATTCAGAGAGGGAGAGAGAGAGAGAGAATCAGAGTGAGTCAGAAAGACAGTCAGACAGAGACAGAGAGATAGAGACAGAAGACAGAGACAGAGAGAGACAGGCAATCAGAGAGTGAGTCAGAGAGACAGTCAGAGACAGAGAGATAGAGACAGACGACAGAGATAGTCAGACAGAGAGATGGAGACAGGGTAGACAGAAGACAGAGATACAGAGACAGACACAGAGAGACAACCAGAGAGACAGAGACAGACAGAGGGACAGAGACAGACAGACAGACAGAGGACAGACAGAGAGATGGACAGAGATACAGAGATAGACACACACACACACACACACACACACACACACACACACACACACACAGAGAGAGAGAGACAGAATGAATCTAGAGGGAAGATAAGTGTGTTAGTTCTTTCCATGTTGCTGTGACCACAATACTTGACATCAACAGCTTAAGGGAGAAAGGATTGTCTTGTCTCATGGGGTTTTATTCCTCGCTGTAGGGAAGGCATGCCTCAGTTCGCAGCAGTCGAGTCCTGTGGTGGGGCTGTCCACATCACTTCAGGATAGGACACAGAGACCACAGACCAGAACCAGGGTAGATATAGGCTTCAAAGTCTGCCCAGTTCTGCCAGCTAAGCCCCACCTTCTAAAGTTCCCAACCTCTTAAATTGGCACCACCTGTGTGTGTGTGTGTGTGTGTGTGTGTGTGTGTGTGTGTGTGTGTGTGCGCGTGCACGCGTGTGCCTGCACACACGCACACAATTATCCAAAACATGAGCCTGTGAGGGACATTTCAGATTCAAACCATGAGGACATCATCGCCAGGCCTCCCCCAAGCCTTGGCAGTGTGTTTTGGTTTGAACAGTTGCATCCATCCAAGGCGTGTTAATTACAAATCATTTCATTTTGTTTGTTCTTCTTCAACCTCTTTGACACTTAGCAGCAGGGACCCCCTGACCTTTTAGAATTTGCTAGATGTCCCTCTGCAGGCTCAAAGTGACTATGAGTTTACAGTTTCTTTGTCACCGCTCCCCAAGGCTGGAGAGAACCTCTCTATTAAAGTCTGTTTACAGGTGTGTGTGAGATGTCTTGCTATCTGTGATGAAGGAAATGAAATCCATTGTACATAGAAAGCCCACTTGTCTAAGAGATTTGTAATTTGAGATCACGGGAAGCAGTGGAATTGGAAGGTCTGGGGGTAAGCAGAGGAGAACCTCCGTGATGATTATTTAAATAGCCCAGTACACCCCATTTAAAAGACAGCTCATATGTTCACTGAATTAATCTCTGAACCCACAGAATAAATATGTAAAAACAAACAAACAAACAAAAACCACCAAAAAGCAAAAACAAAACAGAAAACAGAAAACTTCAACAGATGACCCTTCTCTAGCTCTGTGTTCGCCATGGTGTTGAGCTGACACCTCACTTTATGGTCTGTTTAAAAACATCAGACAGAGCTGGCTGGCAATCATTAGTATAGGAAATAACTTTGGGCTCAGTGACAGTAGCGGGGCTTAAAATAAGTTTATCAGCAGGACATGGCGGCACACACCTATAATCCCAGCTACTCAGGAGGCTGAGGTAAGAGGATTGTAAGTCTGAGGCTAACCTAGATAAATTAATGAGACCCTGTCTCAAACTAAACTAAAGTAAACGAAAATAAATTGAAGAAGGAGAAGGGGTGGGGAAAGTGGCGTCTGGAAGCTTAGTGGTAGGTGACTCTCTGTGTCTAATCCTTAACACAGTAGAAAAAAAATTTCTGGGAATCTCATTTAATTTATTAAAGGGCTCTGTATTTGTTGTCTTGGTAGGGTTTGGTAGACTCTACTGGTGGTATCTGATTGTGTGTTGTCTCGCAGGAAATTTTCTGCTCTAAAAGATGGGTCCTTGGGCTTCTTGCCTCAGAAGCAGAGCAGCAGGCATCATGGGAAGTGAAGAGCTTCTCCAGAGGTGACCCTTCACAGTCTTTCTGGGCTACAAAGCTGTCATGACCACACCTGCGTCATGCGAGAAGGTCTTAGGCTAGGGTGCAAGGTGAACAAAAGAGAAATTGTCGAGTGTGTTATCATTGTGAACACGCTGCCTGTGGTGGTAGCTGTGGGCTGGGCCATGTAAGCAACATGGAGGCCTCATGGGACCTCTGTCCCTTTAAGTAAGTCTTTGCTGGGCATATCTGATGTGTTTATAAAAAGATAAAGATATATAATATATGTTCTATGTGGGTGTGGGGGAGGTAAGTGTGGGGGAAGGGGGTGTCTCAGTGGGCCCATGCCGAGGCATCCCTTCCCCCTGAGGGACCAGCCACACCACGATATAGTATAGAATAGAGTTTATTCAGGGCATGGGGAGGGGGGCTAAGAGGGTAGTAGAGGCAGAGAAAGGCAGAGAGAGGAGAGAGGAGAGAAGTAGAGGAGTGGAGGCCGGCCATAACCACGTAGAGAGGGGGGAAGGGAATGGGGAGAATTGGGGGGAGCAAGGGAGAAAGAGAGCAAGAGAGCAAGATCAGGGGAGAGAGGAGTGAGCAAGCAGCCCCTTTTATAGTGGGCCAGGCCCACCTGGCTGTTGCCAGGCAACTGTGGGGAGGAGCATACCTGGGCCAGGTAATTGTGGGGTGGAGTTTAGACAGAATGCTAACAATATCAGCTACAAGTAAAAAGGGGCTTCTTCCAGGAGTGGCACAAATCAAAGAAGAAGACAAATACTGCAAGATGTGTCTGGGGGACAATAACATGAAGTTGCTGCCAAAGGACTTCAGCACTGTGAAGTACTTCCAGGTCACCCGTCTACGGCTCACATCCAAGTGTGCCTGCCTCTTTTCTGTCAGAAGAAGGTAGAGATCCGGGGGAACAGAGTACTGGGGTTGAGAAACTAGACTGGGCCTAGGAGAGACTAGAGAAGCCGGTTCCTAAGAGCCAGGTGTTTGGTCAGGAAAAAAATAATCCACATCCTCTGAGTGACCCAAGGCTACAAGAGAAGTCGCAGCGCCTGGGATACAGAGAAGTTGTATGTGAGACAAAGGTTGTTTATGCTGAGCCTGGAGTCCCACCTCTGTGGCCCAAGCTGGGCAGAAAGGGCTCCCACCACTGCACTGAAATCCACAAGATTTACAAGCTTGGTCAGAGCTACCTTACCAATGGCAGGCTGATCAGGAACAATGCCTGCAATGACCAAGACGCGTTTGACAAGAGTATCGATCCACTTGGTGGCTTTGTCACTAAGAGGAGGTGAGCAAGGACTCTATCGTGCTGAAAGGGCCGTGGTGTTGTCGGGAGAAGTACTTCTTGCTTACAAAGGATTGGGACCCTGAAAACATCAAAGGTGGGTAGGAGCTTCAAGAGCACATGCTCACCGGCATCAACTGTTGAGGTCTCTGATGTGACCTTATGGTCCGCTGGATGCTGACTGCAGAGCAATTTCTAGAAAGAGATGGAAACACACATTGAGCCGCCTATGGTGGCTTTGAGGAGACCCTCTACTCGGGAGCCTTTGTGTGTGTGTGTGTGTGTGTCTTTGTTCTATCCATATACCTTAATATTTTGTTTTGTTTTTTTTTTAAATACCCCCTGTACCCATAACTGAGGTAAGTTTTCTGTAGAAAGAAAGAGTGTCTTACCTTTAAGAACCCTGGGAAACCCCACACACTTCAGGAAAGGGAAAATATCCCTTTAAAACTAATTGTCAAAGTTTCACACAAAGGCGAATGATTTCTGAGAAGAGTCAGACATAAAAAATTGCAAGTGTTACTCAAAGAGAATTATTTTAATGGGAATCAGCTGACCCTAAGCCCAAATCCCAGACCCTGCAGCCTTAGTACATATCTTTCTTGTCAACTTCGTTCTCCTGTAATCTCACTTCAAAATGCCACTTAAGAACGTCTACTTTACAGGTATTATTTAGTGACTGCTTGTGTGAACCTTAAGAAATGAACCTATGCAAAGAATTTGGTCGCCACGACAAGCCAGCAGATGCTTTTGAGGCACACAGGACCTCTGCTGCTACCTTCTTTGTCTGTGGTCCTCAACCTTCCTAATGCTTTGACCCTTTAATGCCTTCATATTGTGGTGACTCTCCCCCTCCCCAACCATAAAATTATTTTCGTTGTTATTTTATAACTGTAGTTTTGCTACTCTTATGAATTGTGACGTAGATATTTTTGGAGACGGGTCGGCCAAAGGGGTCACAGCCCACAGGTTGAGAAGCACTGGTCTGTGTGAAAAGCCTGGCTAATCTTTGAGAGGAGGAAATGTCTTCCTAGCACGCTGGAAAATCAACCTCTACGGTGACTTCATTTGTTTTAGTCATCTATTCCCTTCCTCAGTCTACAAAACCTTAGGAAATGCTTGCTGTGTACCAGACTCTATAGAACTAACACTAGATTAGCGATTCGTACAATCCCTACAGTATGAGAATTTAATAGTGCCAGGAAAGACAGGCTTTGTTTAAAAATGTGCCTCATGTTAGAGAGAGACGTGGCATTAAGGAAGCATGACCCGGTGCTGTGGGGAGGCACTGAAGGCAGACAGATCTCTGCCTGGACCCTCTTGAAGAGTGAGCCGTAGGCTTTTGTTTCTTGGCATCATCAGACTGGGACATATGAAGGGTTAATATGTTGGGCGTGTGATGTTCAGGTTGATAAATGATGCATCTCATCTCTGTGATGGAAAAGTGCTGCTTTGTCTGCCCTGCCATTTATTAAACAGAACCACTGTGTAGAAAAGCAATGGGGCTTTCCATACAGGTAAAAGGTGGGGTTTGAGCCATGGAGATGGTGATGGGAAACTGGGTAATGAGGCCATTGTGACAGGTAACAGGACTCGACAGCAGAAGAATGAACATATAGAAAGCATGCAGTGGGGAGATATCAGGGACATTCTGAGTTTTAACCAGGTCAGGCAAACTTGTGTTTCTCTCTTGCTCCTGGTTCTTCCTTACTGTAGCAGTCCAAGCTAAGATTTTTGTTCTCGGCTTTGAGTTTCAGAGGAAACAGATCACATGGAGCTGCTCATTCTGCAGATTTCCCAGGTCATTGCCTGCTGTTGGGAGAGCCATTCTCTCTCTAACACTGCTCCGGTTTGTCCCGTAGGCTCTTGCCTACCTGGCCTCTGGTAGATGTCTCTAATGCAAGGTGCAGAGACTATTTCCTCCTACCCCCATTTCTCCCTATTTCTGGTGGCACCTGGTAGACCATCTGTATTGCACCTACCAGTCCCATTCACAGGAGGCAGCGCCTTCCTCTGACCCTGCCTGTAGGGAACATCTGGGCTCTAGGGATCTTCCCTGTACCCTTTCTTGTCTTCAGTTCCAGGATATTAGCTGCTTGCTGCAGCTCTCTAGGCTGTCCCTGGTGATACTCATGGGTCCCCAGTGACCATTCAGTATCTCCCACATCCCTGTTGCTCTTTCGCCATACCCCATTGCCCCAGTTTGCCTTGAGCTCTGATTTCCTGCCTAGATGCTGGATGATCCCCTGGAGTTGCCAGGAGAAAGGAGAGAGATGGGTGGGGCTTGGCTGAGGGAAGCAGAGGTAGAGGGTGTATGTCTGTGTGTGTGTGTGTGTGTGTGTGTGTGTGTGTGTGTGTGTGTGTGTGTGTACCAGGCAGATGTTTCTCTAACACTCTACATAGTCATTTGAGCAGTCAACCCTAAGAATACCAGAATTCTCATTCTCAAAACACACATAGATAGGGGAAAGATCTGAAGCCTTGACTTCATGTCTGGGTCATCCTTTAAGGAAAAATATTGTCTCCTGCTTAATTTTGTTTTTCTCCTTATACTTTTCTAAAAGAGGAAGCAAATTTCCAGGGTTTCAGGCTCCAAAGTTTCAAGCATTTTGTATGGAGGATCTTAAGCAACATGTCTGAATAGTTCGGATAAACACATTTGCCAAACCGCCCCTTCCCTGGGAATGGATTCTTTATTTTCAGTAGGATGATCTTTCCAGGGTGGAAGTTTGTGGTTCTGCTTCTAGGAGCTGAAGAGGTAGCATCTCTAGGCCATACCTTTGACAAAGAGCAAAGGCTATCCCTTTGGCCAGCAGCTCAGTGGCCTTGTCTGTGCTCCCAGACCCAACTCTTTGTAGAAACCCTACATTAACTCTCTGTAGGATCTTCCTAAGTTTTTAATACAGGATGGTGTCTTGGCCTCTGGGTTACCTCATTGTCCAAATTTTGTCCATGGGAACACAAGAACACAGGCATCTCACTTTACTCCCGTGTAAGAACTGTAAAGACTAAATTTCAGCTGCCTGGAAGATGCAAAGGTTTCATTTGGCTGAAAAGGAGGCTAAGGTACAGAATGGATGCTGGCTGCCTAGGAGCTCCCAGATCACCCTGCATCTGCTCGGTTGTGGTGAACGTTAACATCTTGCATTCCTACCTGCGTAGTCACATCTACATTTTAAATGATTTTATGTCTGAGAGGAGAAGCCGACTCCGAACAGAAGTCTGCTTGTGCCTATAGCTTCATCTCCCCATGCATATTCCTTGTATAAAAATGTCAAAAATCTATTTTGGGGTTTTGCAGAAGAGAACTCTTTTCAAACGATGCTTGAACTGTTAAATATCATCTCAAATTCTCATTTTGGGGGGCTCTAACCTTCGGAAAGCCTGGCACAGGACCAAAGTGGATTAAGGCTGAGATTTTCCCGAGGCTTGGTCTCACACCAGTGAAGTGCTTCTAATCACTTTGTGTCATCCAAACCAGTCTGCTGTCATTATTTAGAATGGTACATGGTCGAGAGAGTCATTGATCATAATTCTTGTTATCAAAACAAACTTAGAAGAACAGAACAAAACAAACCAACCTGTATCATTGGCTTCATTAAACATGGGGTTTATCTTCTTGAGAAAGACATCTCCCTCCCCTTTCCTGTGGCTTTTCCCTGTAGTTTCCTGAAAGAGAAAATAAATTTGTAGGATACTTGAGAGACACTGATCCGCCCCCATTCTTCCCTTCTGATAGGAAGAAACTCTATCTTTATTTAATACATCCAAGCTTAGGTCATCTGTGAGATCATTTGGCAGGGAAGTGGGCAACCAAGACCATCTCTAGTCTGTCCCTTCCTTGTGAGATTCCAAGAAGCATTAGTGAGGACACAGGCGGGAAAGTTTCCAGTCTGTGTCTTTGCATGAATTTAATCAGCTCCATCAGAATCCTTAAGGAATTGCAATAACAGAGATTCATTCATAATTCACAATTTCCATTATCTTCTTTCTACATCTAGTGTGGGGGGTAAAATTTATGGCTTCATTTACATTGTGTTCTATGAATAATAGAAGAAATACAGTAAAGGCCCGTGGAAATGCTCTTGCTGCAGAGGCACTTGAAGCGCATCTGCATCACAATGGCCTCCTCGCTCGCTCGGCTCGGAATCTGCCAGGCTGCAGCTGCGCGGGGATCATTTCAAAGGGGCCATCCTCATTATACAAAGTCTTCTCTTTCTTTGAACTTCAAAGCAGAAAGGAGAGACCTTAAATGATACGGGTAGGTAGGTGATGAAATTGTAAGTTGAGGTATAAAATATCGTCAATTAGGAGTATGGGGGAACCAGCCGTTCAGAGGAGTAAGCATGTTTGCCTGGAATGCAGGCTGGCAGGCACACGGTCACATCTGAGCTTTAGGTTTCTTTGAGCTGCAGTCGGGGAAACCAAGGCACAAAGAAACAGACTTCTTCAACGTTATGTATTAGAGCAGGGAGAGGGCCGGAAGCAGCCTGTCCCACCCTCCAATCACATTACCTTTTGTTTTGACTCAAAGTACCTGGCGTTGTGACAGGGCAATAAAGCTCACAGTAATCCTCTTGGTGAGGGATTTTTTTTCTCGTGGTTTTTGTTTTGTTTTGTTTTGTTTTAAACCAGGCGCAAAGATATTGGCAAAGATTCCCCCAGCCCCCGCCCCCAAGTAATAATCTTCTTCAATTGAAAATCTGCACTGAGAAAAAAATTGAGATGTGAAGAAAGACATTTGTTATACTTCTACAATGAAGTAAAGCTCAATTTTCTTTCTATCAAGGAAGGACTGTAAGGCTGATGCAAACCTGTCAATGGTCGATTTCTTCCCCTGGTATCTAGAAGCAGCCCTATCTATCTGCAAAACAAACAAACAAACAAACACCCTAAAACTAAAACAACAACAATAAAACAAAACAAAAAACAAAAACAAACCAAGCCAGGTTTGTGCAGAATGACCTGTTCCTTGAGTCAGTCAGCCACTTTCCAGCCATCATAGAAGTCAGCTGAAGAAAGCCCCTCATCACAGAGGCTCGGGGTGTTGTTATTCAAAAGAGTTTATATAATTTTATGTGCTTTGGCTTACAGTTTGTGGTGGGTCATGAAGAGTGATTTCTAAAACCATTCTGTCCGTCAGCTTTTCCCCTGGACCCTGTCTTCTGCTTCTGCTACATATTTTTGGAAAAGAAAAAAAAAATCACGGAAAAACAATCCTGTGTAAAGGTTTTAGAAAGGGTCTTTGGTTTCCTACTGAAGACACACAGAGCACGTTCTGACTGTAAAGTTATTAAAGTGACTCAGACACCAAGTTAGTGTGGAGGTCTTTTGTATTTGGAAAGGCAACAATATTAGTAGGCAAAATGCATAGAGATTCAACAGCTCCGCGCTCCACGGGCACACATTCTTGTGATCCAACACATCTAATACATTTAGTCACGCACAATAAAAACCAAACAAAAGAGTCAACCATCGGCCTTTCACTGTCCGGCCGCTTCCCACCCCAAGCTTTAAGGGATTCCTCTGGTTAAGCACAGCAAAACTGAACGCTGCTCCCCCCCCCCCCCCCCCCAGACTGGGAAAACTCAAAAGCACATTTACTGTGGTGAGGGGAGAGAAAGAGCTCGCTACATTGTTTACCTTTGTGTGCTAAGGGCTTACACTCTATATTCTGGAAAGTGTAGCATGAAGTCAGGATGACCTCTTGCAGAGAGAATTCTAGGAGGGTGTGTACCAAGACCCAAGTGTTAAGCTAACAACAGCATACCTGAATATTTATAGTTTATAAAGTAACCAAGATTCAATGCATCAGACCTTCAAGGATCTGTGCAGGAAACCACAGCTTCCCCAATTTTCAGCAACTTTGTTGTTGTGGTGGTGGTGGTTGTTTGATTTGTTTTTTATACACCAGTCTATTATTCAATTATAAGAGCTATTAAGCTTAGGATGAAGGGTAGACTTTTGATTCTAACTTGTGAGACTTGAGGGTTAAAGAGACTGATGGCTCCCCCTCCTAACTTAAACAAACCAACAGACCTGGACTATGATGGGATGGGGGCTGGGGTTGATGTGGAATTACCTTTATATATTTTTTTCTGGTCTTTGGTTCCTTTTTACCTGGATACACATTTCTGTTGGTTGAATTCTTTGATACTTCTGAAAGAGCATTGGGTATAACAAAGCTTTGTTTTAGAGAGAGAAAAGAGGAAGTTTCTACATTGTGGAATGACGCACACTCTAGTTTTCTCTGGGTCATTTCATTTTTTTTTAATACATTAGCATTTTATTTTATTTTATTTTTTGATACTTTATTTATGTTTCCAATGTCTCCTCTTTGGAAACCCCCTATCCCTTCCCCCTCCCCACCTCTATGAGGGAATTCCACCTCCCACCCACCCGCCCACCCATCCCCATATTCCTGCCTTGACATTCCCCTTTACTGGGGCCTCTGACACCCTCAGGCCCAAGGGCCTCTCCTCTCTCCCTGATGGCCAACGAGGCCATCCTCTGCCACATATGTGGTCCGAACTATGGGTCCATAGATGTGTATTCTTTGGTTGGTAGTCCTAACTCCAGGATGACCGAGGGGGGGGGTCAGGCCCATTGACGCTGTTGCTCCATCCTTGGGGCTGCAAACTCCCTCAGCTCCTTCAGACTTTTCTCCAACTCCTCCATCTGGGACCTCACTCTCAGTCCAGCGGTTTCTGTAAAGTGAAACTTGGGCATTCTGAACTTTTGGGCTAATATCCGCTTATCAGTGAGTACATACCATGTTCGTTCTTTTGTGACTGAGTTACCTCGTTCAGGATGATATTTTCAAGTTCCATCCATTTGCCTGCAAATTTCATTAAGTCATTGTTTTTAATAGCTGAGTAGTACTCCATTGTGTAGATGTACCACATTTTCTGTATCCATTCTTCTGCTGAAGGACATCTGGGTTGTTTCCAGCTTCTGGCTATTATAAATATGGCTGCTATGAACATAGTGGAGCATGTATCTTTGTTACATGTTGGGGCATCTTCTGGGTATATACCCAGGAGAGGTATAGCTGGGTCCTCAGGTAGTATTATGTCCATTTTTCTGAGGGTTCGCCACACTGATTTCCAGAGTGGTTGTACCAGCTTGCAATCCCACCATTTCATTTTTTAATTTTTATTATTTATTTTATTTATTTTGTGATACTGAGAATTAGACAGTGTCATGTGGACACCACACAGCACTGTATGGTTCAGCGAGCGACATTTCCAGATCTCTTCCTCCCTGCCCCTGGCATGGCCCCACTGTATTACACAGGCAGGCCTTGGACATGACCCTTCTTCAGCCTGGAGTAGCTGAGATTATAGCCCCAAATATAACTTGTTGAGTCCAGTAACGGCACTTGTGTGTTGGACAGCTGATAGGGAGGACTACCTCTCTCACTCAAGGCTTCACTCAGCTGCCTGCAGCTCTTTGTGTAGGGTCGAGGTTTCCTGCATGTTCCTCATGCAGTTTGGTGTCCTCCTCATTCAGCTCACATGTGGCTGATCGTACTGGGGAGACTCTCTGGGTGTAGCTTCTGTATGAGGAGACACAGTCTCACAACAATGTTCCTGATGCTCCGGCTCTTACAATCTTACCATTTTGCCTCCTCTTCTGCAACGTTCGCCGAGCCTTAGGTGTGAGGGCGTCTGATAGATGCATCCACTGGGGCTGAAGCTGCCATTTTAAACCTTCCTCTTGAAGTCTTCCATGCCTACAGACAAGTTCGCATGAGGTGACTCTTCAGTTTGTTGAGGCTTTATGAGGGTGAATGTGAGACTCATACTGAGGGACAGTGTTTCTAGAACTGTATTTGCTCCTTTCAGCCACTGTCTCTGAGGGGAAAAAAATACCATGTCCAGGAGCAGCAGTGGATATTTTCTTCCTATATATTTTACTATTTGTATTGTGTCGACTTGGCCATGTCTATCTTTTCCCACTCAATTCTATGTTCCATCCAAGTTCTGTGCAGCTGCTGACACACGCCTTTAATCCTAGCCTTTGGGAGGCAGGCAGACCGCTGTGGGTTCAAGGTAAGCCTGATGCATACCAAGTTCCAGCAAGCCAGCTGAGGCTACAATCAGACCCTGTTTCCAAGCAGGACAAGAAGAGGAGGGAGAAGAGGAGGGAGAAAAGTTCCTCCATGTGGCAGACCCCTTGCTGTGACCGCTTGGTCTTCTACAGTGTGATAGACTATGATTTGTCTATTTAGTCATGGATAGGCATTTTGAGTCATTCTTAGCTTTGGGTTATTATGAATATTGATATTGTGAATATCCTGGAAAATTCTTGTACTTATTATCTACAGTGAATGAAACCATAGCAAACAAACAAACAAACAAGGAGAGAGGGTTAATTTTTTATGTTCCAGTGAACTTCCTTGGCAGTTCCTTGTTGATTCCGTGTATGCCCATGATGCAACTGTACTCAGTTAGAATGAAAGATTCAAGATGCCCCACTCCCATGTGGATGTTGGTATTAGTATTGGTATTCAGGGGACACAACTAGCGTTTCTTCCACATGGTCTTATTCTCTGGTTAGAGTAGACAAGCTTTCCCTTAACAATCTCAGGGTAATGCTCCAAGGGAACAAGCAAAACTCCAGGACACCTCTGGAACCACACACAAAGCATGTAGCTAGCCCAAATTCCAAAATTTGGGTAACAGACAACATCTTTGGGTAGGAGTAGCTGCCAAATACTGTGGCTATGTTTTAAACAGAGTAACAATGTTTTCTGGTGACAATTTTAACCCTTCTGTTGAAATTACTCTCTGCAGTGGCTTGCCGGATCATAGGCTGGTAGATACCGTAAAATATCTTTCTCCAGCAATTGCTTGTCTTTTACTCCTATAGGCGTGCCTGACAGTCAGATCTGCCACATCTTTGTAAACATTTTAAAAGGTGTCTTAACTTAAGAATGAACGAGGGTATTGATATAATCAAGGAGTAAGCTGGTCCTAATACACAAATATATTTCAAAGAAGTCTGTTGATCAGACAAAACAACAACAAAACCGAAAAGCAAAGCCCCCCAAACACCCCTTAATCCTTTATCCTCCTCTGGTCTATAAAGGTTAGTCAGTCATTGGGAAGGAAGATGCTAGGCAATTTCAGCCTCTCTTTGAGCCTGTAGCCTATAACCATAATTTAGTTTGAAAAGGTCTTTCATCAAGAACCCATGACCAGGAAGCTCACAGCCCTAGGAGTAAGCCTCCGAATACTATTTTGCTGAACGGATGCGGTGTCACACTGCCTTTGGACTGTACTTCTAGATCCATGGATTAGTGCAGCTCCACGTTCTCTTCAGAGAAGCATCTATTTGCAGCAGACAGCAGTTAATATAGATACTTGCAGCTGGTCAAATTATACACAAAAAGTGTCTGTCTGTGGAATGTTCAGGTATATGTGGGACATCAACATCACACCACCTCCTCCAGAGGCTCAGTGGACATTGTGGAAGAGGGACAGAAAGACTGTAAGAGCTAGCGATCAGGGAAGCCCAGAGTTAAACCGTGTCTTGTGGACAAGGCATGAGTATGGTAAATATACTCATAAAACAATGGATTTGTTGCCCGCACAAGACCTCTGTAAGATCAAGCCAGTAAACACTGTGACATGAATGAGGGAGGGACACACAAGATTTACGCCCCCTCCCTCCCAGGAGATATTGGTATTTGATGACTATTAAGAGGTAAGGTCCCTGGTAGGTTGAATGTGCTTCTGTGGACGACCCATGTGCATATGAAAAGCACTGGTTGGTCTCAGGGTGTTATTCAAAACAAAAAGACTCCCTGAAACTAGGAGAGGAATGTGGTGATGGGTATTTAGGAAGAGCTGGAGGGGGAGAGTAGGGGTGAATGGAGAAGGAAAAGGCAGAATGTAATCACATGGAATTTCCAGCCCCAGAGAATGAAGCTGTCTCATTTGCATACAATGAATACAGCTGGATGGAGATAATATTAAATGAATTACATCAGTATCAGAAAGACAAATACATTTTTTCTCATTTGTGGTTCTAAGACTTTATATAGGCACATGAAACCATGTATTAGATACAAGATGGAAATGTTCAGGGAAACAAAGGGAATAAATAGGAAAGGGGGGGAGAAAATGAGGGGGAGGGGAGAATACACTCAACATACAAGATACACACACAAAGTTACAAATTAAATACTGTTTTAAGATTTATTTTTATGAATATGGGTATTTTGTCTGTGTACCACATGCATACATAGTGGGTTGGTCCTGGTGCTGCTTATATTCCACTGCTAAATACTAGATACTGGCTTCTCAAGATGGGGTTGCTCTGACAAGCAGAGCTTCCCATACGCCTAGTGATGCTATGTAACCTTGCTCCTTAATTTAAAACTATTGGTTGAATAAAGATGCCAACGCCTGTAGCTGGGCAGAAGAGAGGTAGGCGGAGCTTTGGTTCCTGGTTTCTTGGGGTCTGAGGCAGAGACCAAGGGGAGAAGAGGAGAGAGGAGAAGAAGGACAAAGATGCTGTGGGGTAGATGAATCATGAGTGCACAGCCACGAGGGATGGCCAGCTGGAGTAGGAGCAGTCCAGGCAGAACATAGCAAATTATATCTCAGGGTTATTGACAGGAAAGTAGACAGAATAGCATAGGGGGTTGATATCTGCCTGGCTCTAGTGTTTTTAAGGCTTATTATGAATCTAAAGGTTTTGAGTCTTATATTTGGGAACAAAATGATCTCAGATGGGGTAGAAATCCCCAATTAATATATACTATAACATGTATGCGGTACCCAAGGAGGCCAGAAGAAGCCATTAGATTATCTGGAGCTGGAGTTATAGTTGTGAATTGTATGTGGGTGCTGGGAACTAAACCTGGGTCCCCTGGAAAAGCAGCTGGTGTCCTTAACTGTTGAGCCATCCCTCCAGCCCTGTAAATACAAATTTAAAAAAGGGAACATTCAGACTAAAGCTCTTATAATCTACCTGCCCATATATGTGTGGCTAAGGTTGCATATTGGCCCGTGTATTCTGAAGCACAACTTTAAGGTCAGAAACCTTTGCCTGAGCCTTCATCAGCCTGCCTGTCTGAAGGCCTGCGCAGTATCAGTGGAACCTGTGGGCCTGCTGGTGGCTGCCTGCCCAGGAACCTTTGCCTGAAGTGAATGAAGTCTATTGTTTGCCTGCAAGTCCCTGTATTCTCTTCAACCACCCATCCTTGTGTGACCCTTCCTTTTCTGTCATTGGAGCCAGTGGTTCTCAATCTTCCTAATGCTGTGATCTTTTAATACAGTTCCTCATGTTGTGGTGACCCCTAACCATAACATTATTTTTGTTGTTTCTTCATAACTGTAGTTTTGCTACCGTTATGAACTGAAATGTAAATATCTTGTGTTTTTTGATGGTCTTGGGCGATCTCTGTGAAAGAGTTGTAACCCACAGGTCAAGGACTATTGCTCTAAGCCTACACTCTTCCTGGGTCATGTATTAGTATGGAGATGAAATATAAGGTCTTAGAGTCACATGGACCTGATCTGAAGTCAAAGGGTGCCTTGATTCATTCTGTTTACCTGGGGACCTCTCCCCTGAGTGCTTTCCTGAGCTGTGAATGGGAATACTTACTGTTCTTTACCTAGGGAAGTTTATATGCATAATGCTACCTAGGATTTTCAAGGGCTTTGTGTACAGTTGAGAAAGGAATCTGTGTCTTAGTTATCTCTACTGCCTCCTAAACGTCACTAAAAGGATCCTGTAAGAGGGGTAAGGTGGTGGCTATTTTTGTTTTCAGTGGATGGAAAAGAAGACAGCAGAGACATACAGGGAGCAAGGATAAGATAACCAGGACAGCAAGTGGTGCAGTATGGAGCCCTGATCCTGGAGTAGAGAATAAAAAAATCCAGCTTGATTAAACCACAGATCCAAGGGCCCATGGCAAAATGAGATAAAGTGGTGCCTATAGTTCAGGAGGACTTACTGAACATATGCACGAACGGTCACAAAGCGGGGTGTGGAGGCATTCATGTGTGACTCCACTCGTGTGGCAGAGACAGGAGGATTTGAGAGTTCCAGGCCAATTTGGGCTATAGAGAAAGACTTGGCCTCACGCCTCCAAACCAGACCAAAACAGAGCTGATCAATAAGAAGACGCTAGGTTCCCGTTTCCTTTCCCATGGTCTCAGCTGGCAATGGCAACTTCTTCATCCTGATGTAAGTTTAGGAGCTTATTATTCAGTGAGGTTCAGCTATAGGAATTAGGAACCCTTGCCATCCTTGGGGGATCATTGTGTTAGTTTGCTTTTTATTGTGATAAACCCTGACTAAAAGTAACTTCGGGAGGGAAGGGGTTACTTGGAAGAAGGGAAGTAAGGGTAGGAACGTAAGCTGGAACAGAGGTAGGCACCAGGGAGGAAGGCTGGCTATTGGCTTGTTCTCCATGGCTTCCTCAGCTTGTTTTGTTGTTGTTGTTGTTGTTGTTTTTCTACATCCTAGGACTCCCTGCCCAGGAGTGGCACCGACCGCCACTATGAGCTCCCACATAACAATCACTCAAGAGAGTGACCCACAGAAACGTCCACTGGCCAATTCAACGTAAACAATTCCTCAATAAACGGTCCTTCCTTCCACACAAATGTAGTTTGCATCAATGTGACAAAAACTAACCAGCCCAGCAATCCTGCTGAAAACACAGGGGGTGAAGAATGTGTACCCCATTCATTCAGTCTCTGAAGTGATGCTCAGGCCCTTATGTTTTCTGGGGTGGGGGGTCTAGGACAGGAGCTTTGTTTAGGACAGGAACTTTGTCTGGTCTGATCTGTGTACATCTGACAAAGGAAGTGCTAGGCCTGGTCAGGTGAAGATCACAATCAGTATCTGCCTCTTGGAGCTGCCAATCTGGTTTCCCCTCTCCCTTCCTTCCTTCCTTCCTCCCTCCTTCCCTCCCTCCTTCCTTCCCTCCCTCTCTCCCTCTCCTTTTTATTTTTTTCTTTCTTCTGACAAGGTCTCATCTATAGCACAGGCTAGCCTCAAACTCACAGGACTCCTTCTGTCTTAGCCCCCCTAGTGCTAGGCTAGGAGGTATAAGTTATCACACACAGTGGGCTTTAGACTCTTTTTATAAGAGCATTTTAAAAAATGTATGTTTTGCCTGCATGTGTGTGTATACATCATGTATGCCTTTGAGGCGGTCAGAAGAGGGTGTAATTCTCTGGAACTAGAGTCACAGAAGGTTGCAAGCCACCTTGTGGGTACTGGGATCAGAACCTGTGTCTACTGCAAGAACAGTAAGTGTTCTTAAATGCTGAGCTGTTTCTCCCTGTCCTTATATTCCTAAATGCAGCAGGCAACTGTGTTATCATACTTAATAGAAATCTTAACTGATGGCTGGAAGGGAACAGCAGTAAGGAATGCAGTAAAAATAGAAATAATTTAAAAGGAAACGAAACAAAACAAAATCCCGATTGCTGTGGCATCTCCAACTCAAGAACAGGCAAGTTTCCCAAAAGAGGCACACAGGAAGTAGAATCACAATAATTACAAATGCAATGCAGAGAACACCTCAGCAGACAGGATTTAGAAGAACAAAAATTAAACCAAGCAAATAGTTTAGAAGGTGGAGTGGAAAAAGGCAAAGGAATTTAAAGTAAGAACATTTAGAATCTGTGGTGGTTTGGGTAAGAAATGTTCCCCACAGGCTCACATGTTTGAACACTTGGTCCCCAGTAGGTGGTGCTGTTTGGAAGGCTATGGGACCTTTGGGTGGAGGAACCTTGCCAGGGGAAGTACAACCCTGAGGATGGCCTTGAGTATTTATAGTCTAGCTGCATTTCCTGTTGACTCTGCTTCATGCTTGAGGCGGAGGATGTGAGCCCTTAGCTTTCTGCTCCTGCATCTATGCCTGCTGCCTTGTCTCTCCACCAAGATGGGCTCTGATCTCTCTGGAACCGTAAGCTAAAATAAAGCCTCATCCTTCTGTAAGTTGCTTTGGTTGTGATATTTTATCACAACAGACAAGTAGCTAACACAGAAGGTTCAGTTTGGGAAGTCTAAGATCTGGGCAGTGGGCATTTCAGAAAGGGAAACGTTTCTGAAACTGAAGGACAGGTCCTCAAAAGGTGAAAGCCTCCGTTTCCCAGCACAGGGGTGGTAACTACACCAGGCCTGCAGATCTCAGCACCAGGGGAAGAAAGGAAAGTGAGGGGACTGGAAGCAGAATGGGTTCAAGCTTCCTACAATCATGGTAGATGTTAGATGACACTAAAGGAATATCTTCAAAGCTGAAAGATAAATGATTACTGCTTAGAAGTGTACACATGGGCAAACTATCAATCAAATAAAGGGATGGACAAGTATTATACGACAGAATTTATAATAAGCAGAGATGCTAAGAAATGTCCCTATCAGCTATTTTAGGTATATGCTCCCAAATAAGAGAGCTACCTTTCTTTGGTCTTTTTACTATAAGGAAGTATTTAGATGTTTATATGATGTTTATATGTCAAAAGCTTTTGTTGTTATTGTTTTAGTGTCCTCAAAATTAGTTGCTGGTTTTTTGTTTTTATTTTTTGTTTTTGTTTTTTTTTTTTTTGCCTCAAACAATATTTAAAAACATTTATTTTAGTTTAAAAAAAAATCCACCCCCTAGAAGTTACTTAAGGATGTGTTCCATCCCAACAAAGAGGGAAGAATTTGAAGAGGAGGAACAGAGGGGTTCCAGGAAAGAGGAAACCCAATCCAAGGGAGAAGAAATCAAATCCAATCTAGCACCTACCAGAGCCTGAAAGATAAATGATTACTGCATAGAATTGTACACACAGGCAAACTATCAATCAAATAAAGAGATAGACAAGCATCCATTTCTTCAAGAATAGGAACAGCTATATCTTGAAAAGAGATTTAGATAAAAGATAGAAAGTTTAAAATTACATTAGGGATAAGTTCTCAGGGGGTGTGGGGCGAAACAACAGCAACCACCACCACCACCACCACCACCACCACCACCACCACCACCACCACAAACAAACAAAAAATCCCAAACCAAAAACCGAGAAAAACCAAGACTATTGTCTCTAGGGAAACCAAAACTACAGGAGAAAGAAAGCCATTATTAGCTTATTCATGTCTGTACAGTCGAAATGTCAACACTGAATATTGATCTGATAAAACTAAAATGGTTTTATTGAGAAGAATGTGTGGGAATAAGAGTATTCGTGAAGCTGGGGGATGGAATAAAAGTTGTCACTAGAAGTGGAGGAGGTTGACAGTAAGGTATAGAAGGACAAATGGAGGGCCTCGTAGTAAGTCTGCTGTTCAGAGATGTACTGATAAATACCAGTGTTTTCTCTTTGGAAATTAGTAAGTCATGATTACTGGGGTGATGGACATGGGGCAAAGGGTGACAGTTGCTGAGTGTCATGTAATCGTCTACGACTCCTTGACTCTTTAAATGTATGCCTTTACATATTTGATAATCATAAAATTAAAGATAGCTTTGTAGAGTGTTGTGTTATGAGGACCTCACAATTAGTTTTTATCATTATTTTTATTATCTCTAGTGTGCTGAAATGGGCCAGGTGTGAAAGAAAAGAAGTGAGAATTTTCTTTAAAATTTTTGAATTTAAATTCTTTAAAAATTTTCTTTTGATGTTATTATTTATTATTATTATTATTATTATTATTATTATTATTATTATTATTATTATTATGTGTTGGGGCATCCAGGTGCTACAGCCTGAGTGTAGAGGTCAAGAGAAAACATCTTTCAAGAGTTGCTTTCTCTTTTCATCTTTATGGGATCCTGGGATTGAAACCAGGTTGTCAAGATTTTGTGGCATCTCCCAGGCCCAGGAGAACCTTTCTGGACGTAAAACAATTCAAGCTGTTAGCTCAAAACTATTTTCTGTGTGATGATCTGACTGTTGAACTTCAGTACAGAGGTGGAGGCCTATGCTCTTTTGAGAATTAAGAAGGATGAGGTCACATCTTCTACAACGGGCATCCTCACTGTTTGGGGTGTTACACTTCATTTCTTATGACTCAGTTTACCCTTCACACAACTGTGTCAGAACAGTCCAAGAACAGAGTCATGTGAGAATTCTGAGTGCTGGTGAGAACACTCCAGGAAAACAAGAGTTTGTGACCTCAGTTTCTTCAAAATACAAAATTGTTCTTGAAATGTGTTTGTGTGCTCCAGGTGTAGACAGGAGTGAGTTTACTTTATCTGTTGTTACTCATGTGCCTCTATGGAAAACATGTTTTTGGCATGTGAGGCATTGTCTTTGTGATTGTGTACTTTTCTCAGGTGACTCTTAATCCTCAGAGTATAAATTGTCTGATGCTCTGAATAAAGTTGACTCTTGGATGAGACTTTAGTCAGCTTCATTTTTAGGTCTTGCTCTCCCACGTTCATGCCACCAACTAAGGCAGTAAACAGCATTGATGCTTATGATTTTCTTCACTGGGAAATTGGGGAAGGGTCTTGGAAGGGTTAATATGGTTCCCCATTACAAAGTAAGAGAGAAGTAAGACTGGGAGTGGAGCCCAGCTTGGAAGCCTAAGGCCATGCTCCTCCCTCATCTTCTCCACCCCCAGCAGCAGAGAGCTCACAGGCACAATCCGGAGTGACAGCCTCACAATAGAATCATGCAGAAAGTCCGGATGTGTGGAGGACTGGCAAGGTCCAGCTACATCTGTGTGTTCCTGCCAGTGAACAGAGCCTTGGGCTGGTGCCCTGGTTCCAGACCAGGGGGCTGCCCTTTTGTTCTTGGGTTTGCAGAGCATCTAGTCTCAACAGTTCAGCAGCATAGAGCTAACATACTATTGTTTAATCTCACAGATCTCTCCTGACAGGACAGTTTGTTCTCTTTTCATCCTGGAGAGATGGGTGAAGGCTCAATGTAAACAGAATCTTCATCCTGTTCAAAACAAAGCCAGACACTTGAGCTAAAGATGTCACAGGGCACGGAAGCAAGACTCTAAAAACCACTGAGATTTCTGCTTTACCTTTGTCCAGCTGGCCAGATGTTTTTATTTCACTTCTGTCCAGGTGTTTTGAAGCCTGAAATGACTGGAAGATTTAGGGATCCCTCGTGCTGCACAGATCTGGATGTCTATTGTATTTATGTTTTGTGTATATTGAACATTGTTACTGTTTATTTGTCTGAGATAGAGTCCTGCTATGCAGTCCAAATTGGCCCCAAACTCACCATCCTCCTGCCTCAGCATCCTTTCCAGCTTCCTTCTGAGCTTATGTGTATGTAGTACTCCTCTTGCATTTTAAAGGCACATTACAGAAATTGTGGCATGTGCACCGGACAGGGTAAACTTGGAAAGGAGATGATACCTCCACAAAGGTTGATAGTGTGAATTTTTGCTGCCTGAACTCATTTTTTTATTTAATTTTTTTTTAACCAAGGTTGGGGTAGCAAGAAGGGAACCCTGGGAAAATGGTGAAGCACCTCAGACCAGCAACAGTGGGGAGATCTAGCTAGCCACCCTATGCCTAACAGACCTTCAATAGAAAGTTATATAGGACGGCTGTCCAGAGTTGCTGAGATCACCGGCAGCGGTGGGGTGGGAGGAGGGGGAGGGTGTACGGTACCTTCCAAATGTACTAGAAGGATTGAGCCTGGGAATACACATTTTCCTGTACCTTCTCCTCCATCACCCGCCAGTGCCTCCCCTTGGGTGAAGCCAACATGAGGGCAGAAGGCAAAGGGGTGCATTAACATAGTCCTCTAGGTTGGCTCCCCAGGACCAGGAACAGGATGGAGACAGATGGAGGGTAGGTTTGGTGAAGACAGAAAGAGACGCTTAAATACAGGTTCACCTGTGGCTCCAATTTTTATGTTCTGGTATAGGCCCTCTTTCCTGCTTCCTTTGTATGCCTTTGTCACCTTTAGATCCAGTCCTACAAACGGTGCCAGCTCTTCTCAAGGATATGAGCACTCTCAGCGAGTATATTTTTATTGTGAAGACATCTGCACCTTCTTGCCAGCCAAAAACAGCATATGGAAACGTTTCCCACATTTTCACCAGGGGGCACTCACTCCTTTCCCATGGATGGCTAGGAAGGCTTTTTTGCAAGTGTTTGCTAGCCAAAATAGAATCCTTTTTTTGTAGGCACAGTGACTGTTGGAACAGCTCTGTCCTAAAGTGATTTCTATGTAGCTAAACACTGTTTCTGTTTGAAAGACGACTGGACCCTAGGACGATTTCTTGGTAAATGTTTAGGGCCCAGCTTGCACACTGCCAGGAAAGTGTTTGGGTCTAAATGCTGCCTTATTCTGCCATTAAAATGAACAAAGCCAGGAAGGCTTTGAAAAGATAATCTGCATGCCTAATTTTTAGGTCCTTTTTTTTTTCTTAAAAAAAACCAAAAAACAAAAAACAAAAACCCAGCTGAAGCCCAACCAATCAAAGCAGGCTTTGAAAATCTCGTCTCTGTAGGGATTGTCTTGTACCCATCTCCATGATTCATTCTCAGGGATAAGTGGAGGGTCCTGAGGGAAACGTGTTTTCTCAAGTATAAATTCTTCCAAATGGAAAGACATTTGTTTGCTATCATATCAATCTATTAGTTGTGAAAGTGACACATGCTTTGTCAAAGGATCCGTGCAGTCAGCCAAGCAATATCGCTATGTACTGGGGGAAGAACTTGCTTCTGTTAAAAATGAATCATGGATGAGACTGGGTAAAGAAAATTATGGATCTCTGATCCCTTTTAAATGAGCATTGTCTTATAACTACAGGGAAATACAAAGGCTTATTCAAATGTACAGAGTGGGGAATGGTGGGAAAATTGGTTTCTCTTATCCTATTGGAGGCTTGGTGTAGAAGGTAGTTTGATCTGTCAAAGAGTCAACCAGTCCGTCAGTCATCAAAGGATAGATTAAAGTTGGCTTGTGCCCATGAGCAGAGCTTGTCCTTAAGTCTGGAGACTGTATGGTATGATGGAGAAGAACAAAAGTTTTGGCATAAAGTTAATCTGGATTCAAATCTTGGCTCCGTCGCTTATCTACAATCTTGGGAAAATTTAGTTAACCTCTTGAGCCTTTCTGACATATAAATTGGGGGAATTATATGATCTACTTAACTGACTTGGTGTTAAGATTAAAGCAAGAACCCAAGCAAAGTTTCTGTTGCATAACAATGAGCAGTGGTAGGTATCACCATGATCTTAATAATAACCCAACCCCATTCCAAATACTTCGTGTTGTTACATAGCAAGGAAATAATCGCATGGGTCGAAGTAATTTATTACTTGGCTTTTTTCCCCCTTCAATTAACTTTAGTAGCCAACTATGCTACTGCTAATTAGTTATTTAAAAAACAACAGCTGTTTGAGTGAGTTTACTGTCGTAAAAACACAGGATCTTAGAGCTAGGGAGACTAACAGATTCATTTATTTCATCTAAGCCTCTTTTAACATGAAGGGAATCTTTTTTTTTAAAAAAAAAAAACAACTTTAAAATAAAGCCGACCCAGCCACACGGCCATAAATAGAAAGCGAGGCCAAAAACCATGGTACCTTCCTGGCTAAGGACAAAGCTGCATTTTACTGCCCTTTCTCAGAAATCAGTGCTTCCCCACGATCAAGGACTGATAGCTCTTTATTTTCTGTATTCCAGCTACTTCCAGCTACTGGTACATTTATTTTCATTACTTCCTGTTGATTTCTGAAACATGTTAGAGAATCTTCTAATCCAGCTTTCAATGAGAAATTAAAAATAGTATCCAGAGTGGTAGATAGATTTACTGCAATCCTTATCAAAATACCAAGGGTACTACTTCCAGAAATAAACATGCTAAACACACACACACACACACACACACACACACACACACACACACACACTCTCCAGTCAACCAAAGCAATACTGAGAAGGAAAAGTGAAATTGGATGCATCACACTTCTGACTTGTTACTAAATTATACTAATTAAAATAACATGGTACTTGGTCTACTCAATCTTAAGATACATTCCGGTCCATAGTAATTAATAACATCATGATACTGCCACAAAAATAGACATGTAAATCAATGTAATAGAACAGAGGGTGCAGATATAAGTCTACACAGTTATAGTCAGTTGATTTTGTACAAAGACGACAAAAAGGACACACTGGAGAAAAGACAACAACTTCAGCAAATGACACTGAGAGAAGTGAATGTGTACCATATAGGATCAAACTAGATGCTTATCTCTCACCCTGTACAAAAATTAATTCCAAGTGGGTTGAAGACCTTGCTGTGAAACCCCAGACTCTGAACACTGGTAGAGGAAAAGGTAAGGACTATGCTGCAAGAGATTAGCATAGGTACGGACTTTCTAAATAGAAACCTGGTTGCCCAGGACATAAGGTCAACAATTGACAATAGGGCTTCATAGATAAAAATATACTTCTGTACAGCGAAGGAAACAGTCAGTTGTATGAAAAGGCGACCTATAAAACGGGAGGAAAAATCTCAGCCATTTATATATCTGACAGAGGATTGCTGTCTAGAGTATGTAAAAAACTCAGAAGACTAAACCCAAGAAATAAATACCCAATTTTTAAAAAATGGGCTTTGGAACCAAACACAACGTCCTCAAAAGAAGAAATATAAATGGCTGGGAAGTAATTTTAAAAGTGTTCAAAACACCATTATTCGTCAAACAAATGCAAATTAAAACTATTTTTGAAACCACCCCTATCAGAATGGTTATCATTATCATCACAATAATTGACAATAAATATTAGCTTTGATGTAGGAAAAGGGGAGTCCTTACACACTTCTGGTGGGACTGTGAACTGGTATAGCCACTGTGGAAATCATGGTGGACATTGTCAAAGAGCTAGAGAGCTACAGTATGTCCCAGCTGTGCCACTCCTAGCCAGGTACCCAAAGGAGGCTATCACACTACAGACACACTCGCTTATCCACGTTCATTGTTCTGTAGTCACAATAGGTGGGAAGTGGTAATAATTAGTCTAGATATCAGTCAATTGATTCATCAGTCTAGAAAATGGAATTATATTCAGTTGTAAAAAAATAAAATTATGAAAATTTCAGGTAAATGAATGGAGTTAGAAAACACACTGCGGTGACCCAGGCCGGGAAAGACACATACTGCACATTCTCTCTCATACGTGGATCCTAGTTTTCAATTTTTACATTTATATGTTAAATTCAGAGTATCTATAGAGGCCATGAAACCAAAAAAGAGAGTGTCATGGAGAGGAAGCCTTGCAGTGTGGGCTTATAGGAGAGTAAAGAGGGGAACGGTGGGAGCCAGAAGGTTTAAGCAGAGATGGGGTGGATTTTAAAAACCCATTGAAAGGAGGGAGCCTGCAAGACCGAGTAGTGAGGCTCCTAGAAGCCATGGGCTGTTAAACCAAAGCCCCAGTGCCAGGAGGGGGATTCTTCTCCCATGAGTTGTTGGGCTCGGCGTCATCAGAAGTCCCCCAAACAATGTACTATTTAGCCGTTCTCTCGGTTGTCCGTAGAACTAGACGCTAAGACCCTATGGCTGAGACTTTGCTTGCAGAATGTATAGAAGCCAAGCTGGAGCTGAGTTGGAAGTTCCCTCCCTGATTCCTGGTTTCTACGGTGCCAGAAGGTGTTATACAGGATCCTAGGGAACAAAGACATTTTGTGGTCTTACCCCGATGTGAACCTACCAACTACAGAAGCAGCCTGCTAGGCAAGATGTACACACTACAGCGGCATGGCTGTTTTGGTTTGTTTATTTATAAAACGCAAAAATCCTTTATGAGCAGACATAGGCCCACTCCATAGGAGGGGCTCATACCTGGTACTGTAAACCTGGTCAAAACCCAGGGCCCAGCAAGGCATATGTTCTAGGGGAAAACATACTACTGTTACTTTGCTAAATGGACATGATTTCAAGATGCCTTCTAGATATTTAGGAACTCTTATGTCTGCCCCCATAAGAGAAATTTCTGTTTGCAGTGAGCACTGGTTAACGCAGAGACTCAAAACTGGTCAAAGCGCTGATAATAACGGACCATTGAGTGTTAGGTCTTAGAAACCTCCCCGCCCACCCCCTCCGGAAAAACTGCTAACTGTGTTGTCTAGTAACACATCAAAGCAGACCCTGGCCAGCTTTCCCAGCATCCATCAGTCCTGTGGCTCCTCCCATCTCTCCCAGCATCTACTGGTACCTGTGGCTCCCTCCAGCACTCCTCACCCCGCCCTCTATCCCAAACCTCTCCTGCTCAGGGGCTGGGCTTCCGGTCTCTGAGCCTGATCCATATGTAACTCAGCCGTTTGGCTTCTTAGCTCTCTTGGTCTTTTGGTATGGGCTGCCTGTCTTGGTCGGCAGCTTCTCTCTTGCTCTCCCAACCCCTCTTTCCTCTCATGGTTTAGTTTGCCAGCCATATTCAACCAGGACTCCCCCCTCTGCCTGCTTTCTCCCTTATATCTACAGTAAAACTCTTCTGCTGCATACTTTAGTCTTATCTGCTCCTTTAATTTCTTTCATTCACCCCCACAAATGGAACATCTAAATTAGTACTTAAAGGGTCGGAGAATACCGTGGAGGAATGGGTAGAAAGAACAAAGGAGCTGAAGAATGGGGCAGGATGCAGTGAAGTACTGTCTCACTGCTAAGTCTGTTGCACTCATGAACTCACAGCAGCAGTGATTGCCTGCGTACGACCTGCGCAAGACAGGGTCTACCAACATCCCGTTATTGACAAGGGAGGGAGTCATAAGGCCCCTCCCCTCTCAGATGAGCTATTAATAGTTACAGGTTTCAAGAAGGAGAGGGGTCATATTCCTCAGTGTTGTACTCACTAGGCATTGTCCCCACTCAAACCTCTGCCACCCATGGTCATGTATGCAACCCGAATTAAATGCAGTGGTTCACACGTTAAAAAAGACGTTAATGCAAGAGAATGTTCGAGAAGGAATGTGGGGGGAAGGGGAAGAGGAGAAAAGGTAATGGTAAAACTGATCAAAGGATATATGTAAGAAATGGTGAATGAATAAATAGAAATTACATAGTATTGGCATAAAAATGGAAACCTTTTTTGGGTTACATTCTTTTTTTTTTTTTTTAAAGATTTATTTATTTTATGCATGTGAGTACACTGTCACTGTTCTCAGACACACCAGAAGAGGGCATCAGATTCCATTACAGATGGTTATGAACCACCATGTGGTTGCTGGGAATTGAACTCAGGACCTCTGGAAGAGCAGTCAGTGCTCTTAACCACTGAGCCATCTCTCCAGCCCCATGGGTTGCATTCTTTTAAAATGCAAAAGTTACATTTATTTGCATGTGTGATGTAGATGTGAGTGTGAGTGTGTGTGTGTGTGTGTGTGTGTGTGTGTGTGTGTGTGTGTGAGATCAAGGAGCAACGATCCAGCTCTCCTACGTAGACATGGATCGTGCCCCATTTTATGTATCAGAAGAAGGTGGGGTAATCCAGAAATAAGTACAAATATATATGGCAAAATGACTTCCTTCTCCTTAGTTTCTGAAGCCTCAAGAATGTCAGAAGAGAGTACAGAGTAAAGTGAGGGTGGGATGGGGTAAGGGAGTCGCAGGATGGGGGTGAGCTTCTTGGTGTTGGCCTTGGCAGTGGCTTTTGTGGCTCTCACACCAAAAGGTCAGGGCATAAGAACAATAAGGATTGGGAGGATACCAGGGTAGACAGCTTTTGGGTGAGAAACGAAACACTTGACAAGATGAAAAGCCATTTTATAGTTCAGGAAAAAAAAAATCTGTTAGCTACACATCAGATGAGGAGCAAATATTCTAAACTTATAAGGGACTTTTACAATTCAGCAGTAGGAAAACATAACCTTGTTAAAATGTGAGCACAGGACTCAGACAGACAGATTTCTAAAAGAGAAGTGAAAATGGGCACCAGCTACGCAGGAGGTACTAATTATCATCACTAGTGGTCATATCATGGCGATGTCTCTGTGCATCAGGATAGTTCTTCAAAGAATGGGGCACAACAAATGTGGGCAAGTGTGTGGTGAGAAGGGGCCACTGGTGAGACAAATGTACCTTGAAAGCCGTGCCAAGAAGCTCCAGGGGATATGACATTCTCCACTGGCTCCATGAGTACCCACATACATGTGGACACACCCCCATTACCGGCACATATACATACATATACATGGGTAAAAATGAAGTTAAGTTTTATGGGGCTGTAGAGGTGGCTCAGTGGTTAGCAGTGCCTGCTTCTCTCTTCCAGAGGACCTGAGTTCAGTTCTCAGGACCTAAAACAACCCACCCAGCTCACACCTGCCGATACAGTTATGCTACTCCAGCAAGTCTGATTCCTGTTCCGGAATTTTTAGGCACCTAAAATCTTAAAAGAGAATCTCCTGCCTTTTCTATAGCATGAACGGATCTGGAGGGCATTGTTCTAAGTGAAATAAACCAGATCCAGAGAGGAGATTGCTGTAGAACCTCATGTACATGTGGAATCTAAATTAAACAAAAGGGTCAACCGTACCGTGGTCAGGAGCATGGCGTGATGGGGAGAAGGAGGTGAAAGGGCAGACACGACAGACGTGTAGGGCAAGCAAGTCTGGAGAACTGAGTGTACAAAATGAAGACTGTAATTAATACTGTACTCCATTCTGGCTTTTTTGCTGAATAAGTAGATTTCAGCTGCTCCTGTCACGGGAAAGGAGTTTTGTGTGGTGACAGATATTAATCTGTTTGGTTACCATAGAGCCCTCTACTATCCATGCATCCCATAATAGCATGTTGTAAACCTCAGGCATGTACGGATAGCATTTATTAAAAGTACAAAGCTTGGATAAAGAATTTTTTGAGGTGTGTGGGACAAAGCTACCTCACAGAGCATAAAGTAAGATGGCTAAATTGGATAGGGCCCTCAGCTGGGTAGTGCTTTGCTTACGTTATTCTGCACAGGTTTTCCTCCCACGGTGCATACTGAGTGTAAGTGTTTTCTGGGCTTTGGCCAGGCTGTGGCCATCCTCATTTGCTTTTACAGCCTCTCTACACATCTTCAGTAGATATGAACCTTATAGAGGCTTATGTCTTATGTTGGTAAAATAAAAAAGAAAATAATAGATTAGCCTGAGGCTAATGCTTTTCCTTTTCAACATGACTTACGTTATCGAAGGCATCATATTTACTAGTTTTATTTGACCATCTTACTTGGCTATTTGGCCATTATATCTATCTAGGGAATCTCACAGAAAACGATGTTAGTATGTCAGATGGTACGAGTTATGTTAGAGGCAGAACGAAGTACAGAATTGAGATCCTGGCACAACCTCAAAATAGTATCTAGAGTAATTTTCCTAGTTGGTGATAACCTTCCCTCTATGAATACAATAGCATTCTGTTTAGTACAGTAAATCTATAATAGTCTCCACATAAGTGGTTGCAACTTATTAATAAATATTATTTAAAATGGTTGCAATAATAAAACAAAGTATCAGTGTTCCTAAAAAACCTTTAAAAAACCATGGCTATAAATGGGACCACAGAGTGTGTCTCTTACTCCTACAGGCATTCTCACAGGTAACCACTTGAGTTACGGACTGTAGTCTTCACTGTAGTTTTGCGTGACTGAGACAAGGTCTCAGTATGTCGTCCCCTTTGCCTTCCACTTGTGATCCTGACCTCAGCCTCCTGAATGCTTGGTTTATAGGTGTAAGCCCCCCTGCCTAGCTTTACTGTTCCTACTCATTCCATCTCTCTAGAGTTTTTAATGTATTTAGACAGGATCTCATTGGATATGTTATCCTGGAACTCATTATGTAAATAGGCTGGCCTCCAATTCATTATGTAAATAGGCTGGCCTCTGACTCAGCGATCTGCCTGCCCCTGCCTCCAGAGTACCAGGATTGAAGGTGGGCACTGCCACATCTAGTCTACTCATCTATCCAAACCAGCTTGTTTGACACCATCAATGGATGAAGGAGGCTGCGTGCAGCTCAGCCAGGTAGAGGCATTGGATCCCTGAGACTGGAGTTACAGATGCTTTGTTGGCTGCCATGTGGGTGCTGGGAACTGAACCTGGGTCCTCTACAAAACCAGAAAGTGCCCTTGCTTATTAGCTGTCTATGAAGCCCAAGCTGTTTCTGAAAGGTAAGTACCTTTCTTTTTTATTTTTGTATCCATTCCATGTAACCCTACAATACAGGCAAACAATACAAATGGCTGAGTGTACATAATATCTCCCAATTGAACCCCAAGATAAAGCTTTGAGTAAAACAGAAGCAATCAGAACAAGGAGCAACACAGTAAGAACAAAAAAACCCTCAAAATCACCCTGGATGGAGGAGTAGAACTGAAGACTGGTGATTAAAGTCACCCTTGAATGATGTCACTTCAGTCAGGGTAGCACATTGCTGATTTGTACTACCCTGGTGCTCCTGGGACTCCTTGTCATTTAGTTGACTTGTAGGGTAGGAGAAATACCATCAATTCTTGTCCTCTGAGCTTTGAATTCCATAAATGGAGGTTGAGATGCCTTTTGGAAATTAATAGACACCAGGAAGGAAGACGATTTAATGGTTCTTTTGAGATCACTTGGTTTCAATCATTTAAAACAGAAGAGCTCAGAGTGGTGGGGTGGGGGATCAGCAACCAGCTTTGCTTTTGTCCAGGACGCTGACTGTAGGAGTGGACTTGTCTAACTGCTCAAGTTTGAAAAGTGAGCTATGGGAGGAAGCTTCTCTGTAGGACTTGGAGCCCCGCCTTGTTCCTCATTGTTGGCCACTTACTATGACCCAGTTTGTATAAGGATGGAGATGGGAAATCTACTGACCAGGCAGGTAGGAAGACAAAACCTTGGAGCAGCCAGTAACCAGAGCTCCTCTTCCCGACTCCACCATTGCTCTGTCAAATTGGCAGATGCTCTTAACCTACAAACCTACCTTGTTATTCTCCTGTATAAATGACCGTCTTCAACAATTCCATTGTCCTTACATTAAAGGACCCCTGCAAGCTAACCTAAATGACACAATAGTTTTGAGCTCTTGTTCACCTTTCCAGGTTGCATTTTTGGCCTTTCCAGATGTCCCTGGTTGACTTTCTTGGTTCTGCAGACTTCATGACATTTCCTCAGAAGCATCCCTTAGAGTAGTAATATGGACAATGCTAATTTAGGTAGCCACATTAAATTTGTGAAATAAATAGGTGAAAGTAATGGCTTTAGTATATTTATTTATTCAATAGGTCCAAATATCTTAACATAAAGCAATACAAAGTTATTAGTATTTATTATTATCACTTGGTGGTTGGTCTTAAAATCTGTTGTGTTCAGTACATAGAGCACATCTCGGTGAGGCCTGAACATACCCCAAGCCTCAGTAGCCTTGTGTGGCCGAGGCCTTCAGTGTTGGACAGAGGAACTGTAGATTAAGTTTATTACTATTTTAGTTAATTTTACCCCATGTTTTCTTTACAAAACATCATTTGCATCTCATACCAAGATGCCAGTGCCTCCTTATAGTCCCCTTTGAACTGTGAGTGACATGAAGGACTGGGCATATCTGATCCACTATTTCAATGCCTAGTACATACAAGATGCTTAAAAACATTTTACTTCCTGATTTTCAGACAGTATAAGCAATCCTTTCTACTTATTTTCCCTAGGTTAACATACAGAGTCAAGTGTATAAAATTAACCCAAGCTAAAAACCCAATAGCTAGTTGACCTTTTAAAATTTATTGGCTCATTCTTTTATTTTAAATTTAGATTTATTTATGTGTATGGAGTGTTTTTCTGCATGTATATGTGTGTCTTGTGCCCTTTGAAGTCAGAACAGGGCATCATAATACCTGGAACTGGAGTTAGAGATGGTTGTGAGCCACCATGTGGGTTCTGGAAACTGAATCTGGATCCTTTGTAGCAGCAACAAGGGCTCTTAACCTCTGGTCCATCTCTCTAGTCCTTGACTAAACAACATTCTTGCAGAATATTGTTTAAAAATAAACAGTACATCCTGAGTTGTGTTTATTATCCTTATGTCAGTTTTAACAATATAGAATAGCAATATGAATTATTATCAAGGGGAGCTGGGGAAAGTGTACCTGGAAACAAGATGTTATTTTGCAACTTGCAAATTTAAGCTGTTTTGGGATAAAAGGTTATTTTTCAAAAGTGTCTTAGCTGGGTATAGTGGCACACATTTGTAGCCCCAGATACTCCAGAGGCTAAGGCTGGGGGACATCTGGACCCAGGGGCTTGAGAGAAACGTGGGCCACATGACTAGTCATTGTATCTTCAGGAAACGATCTTCTCAATGTAAGCAGTTCTAGGTAATTTCCATTCTCCATAGCCCATAAATGCTTTTGATTTTTGCTTATCATCACAATGCTGTTTCTTAAGGGCAAAGATGTCCGTGGGCTGGGAAAGGCCCGAGATCAGCAGCTCCTAGACTTTGTGGATTCCTGCCACACTTCAGAATATTAGAATTCTGGCAGCCCTCGTGGCATGATTAGGAGACTAAAAACAACATTTAAACAAATTAGGAATAATTACAATGCAATTATTACCACAGTGTAACAATGCCTCCAGTGTTTACAAAGCAGTCAGTGGCCACTCTTCCACACTGCGCTGCTGTTTGAGTAGACTGGTTTGTGGTCTGGACACATTCTCTTTATGAGAGAGAATTTATTTATGAGCCAATGCCTTTGCCCGCTCAGTCTCACACTTCTGTGTCCGTGGCAGGATGTCCATCCTTCGTGTTTTTATGCTTCAGCTGAAGTGTCCATTGGGTGCTGGAATTGTGTATATTAACTTTGACTCAAAAAGTGTTGTATTGGATAGAACAAAGCTGTGTCTCTGTCCTGGGTTCATGGTTTATTAGGGTCCCACAGCTCAATGGTGGAGAACCACAGATCTAGGCATAGGTGAAAAAATATGTTTTCATATTTGATTTGTGTAAATGTTTTCACCAGAACTGAGTTAGAGCCCCTATGTATTTTGGACATGTATTCTAATATGGACTTTATAAACCCTCAGGTAATTTTCTGTTAAATGGACATTTTCTTGAGAAATTATAATAACTTACAAATTCCACAAAAGACAGGAGAGCTCTCTGTGGTTTCTTTGCTGTCACCCTTCCTATGATGTTTGGTTCAGTTCAGTTCTTTCCGTAGAATTAGGTATATAAACCTTTAATCTTCCTTACAGTGAATTTCGGATTGAGCGTTCTTGCCAACCAAGACAGAGATCTTGGAGGAACCCATCTCTACTTAGAATGTTCATGTATTCATTTGATCACTACTTTTGGATCACATGCTGTGCCTGACATCCAGTAACTCAGAGGGCACAAGGGAAGCAAAGAGCTAACACAGGCTCTATGCTCAGTCTTGAAAATGACTAGGGACATACAGTCAACCAAAGGGATGTCTGCACATGCAGTACTCAAAGAAGGAGCGTGACTCTGTGGGATGCATTCTGACTCCTTAGAACGTTCTTTCTGCCTGGACTGCCCATGCTTTCTTCTCTGACAGTTTGAATGCCGCTTTCAGGCTTCCACACCCATGCACATAATACATCTCTCTTTCAGTGGATCGGCAATACAATGGTACCCAATTGCTCCTGCTACTTACAAAACTGTTATATTGTGGACCTGTTTTCGAGTCAACAGACACGTGAGTTAATATACACAGTGCAGTCAGAGAGCACAGTAAATCACACTGCCTGTGCTCAAATCTAGTTCCTGCATTACTAGCTTGGATGGTCTTCTGAAACTCACCTTCTCAGTGTCTCAACTTATTAAACTGCCAAATGAAGGGTGATACTATGACCCACTTCACTGGGTTGCCACAGGATTAAATGATAATGGCTAGAAGGCATAGTCTAAAAGCTCCACATTCGTTACCTGTCGACATCAATGATTTTCAAACTAGTTCAAAGCAGTTCAGTGTTGGAAGGAAATGCACACACACGATGAGGCTGGAATTGGGAACCACGGTCTCTGATGGCTCTCGATGGCATCTCAGGAAAGCGGGTCCCAGGTTTCAGGGACCCTCTAGAAACTCAACGATGGGAGAATTATATTTTTGACTTGAGAATTTCTTGACTATAAATAACTTCTCTGTAGAAAATAGACCACCCAGAGAATGGGGTGAGAATGCAAACGCCCAGGCCTGATCCAGACCTCTCGGTTACTTATAGGCTTCCCTAGCGATTCTAGTGGACCCAGACATTGGACCACAGAAGCTCCGAACTTTAGAACGGTTGATGTACCTAAGTTTTAGTGGCGACGTAGACTTCTTGGAATAAATTTGCACTGAAGTACTTAAGCACTCCACCGTTGATGGCTGTCTAGGTGGCTTCCATTTTATCCCCCTGGTTGCAACAACTATTGCAGAGGATCTTCTAGGAGTGTGCAGTTCTTCTGTTCCCTGTTTGGATATGTTTCCTCAGTGTGTGTGTGTGTGTGTGTGTGTGTGTGTGTGTGTGTATTAGAAGGGAAATTGCTAGGGCCTATGTGTGCTCGCTTTAAATTGTGATAAAGATTGTCAGTTGCCCTCTGAAAGGTTACATCAATTTACCCTCCTGCCGTCAGTATTGAAGATGGTACCTTTCCCCTTCTCTCTCATTTTTCTCTTAGCTCAGGCTTTAACCCTCTTTCTTTGGGGGCACTGATGAAATCTTCATCAGTGTTGTCTGCACTTGTGAGCACCCAGCCAGCCACATTTCAGAAACCCCATGGATCCTTCAGAAATCATTTTCTTACCAGCCACTGTCTCCCCTACCTGGCTATGGCTCCCAATAATATGCGTGCCTATTGTTGCATGTCTGCGGAATTCCACAGCAGAAGACAGTGTCCTGCTTTTCCTGGTTTCAGGGTGAGTTTTCTATTTTCTACAGAGAAGTTATTTATAGTCAAGAAATTCTCAAGTCAAAAATATAATTCTCCCATCGTTGAGTTTCTAGAGGCCTTGCTCTGATCATATCTGCATCCCTGAGTAACCCATCATGGGAGTGAGAGCTCTCTGGTGATTTAGGAGCCTGCCAGATCATTAGGGTTTCACCAGTGTAAGAATGTAATAGTCTAGAGTGCCATCAGCCAGCCACGCTCAGTGATGCATTGCTCCTGAGCAGAACAATGGTCCAAAGAAATCATGATAGATTCTTTTAGAGTTAGAATGAAACCTTTGTTTGGAATTAAGGGATAAATATGTACCCCCTCCACACACACAGAGGGGAGAATAACATATAATTCTAGTCAGCTCTTGATCATTGTCTAATAGAATCTGGAGATGAGACTTGGAGCTCGATGGGTTGAAGGCTTTCTAAATTTAAATGTCGTTAGTTGTGTCAAGGGCAGATTGGCACCTGAAAGGAACGGTCTCCCTTCCCCAAATGTCTATGGTGTGCTTACCTATAAGCCAGGAGACATTAGTGAATGGGAGTACTTTTCATTTGTGCGTTGTTTTTTTCTCATTTCTCTTCTTTCTTTCCTCCCTCCCATCCTCTTCTTCCTTCCTTTTCATTCTTTCCTCCTCTCTTCCATTCTCTGTCTCCCTCCCTCCCTCCCTCCCTCCCTCCCTCCCTCCCTCCCTCCCTCCCTCCCTCTCTCTTCTTTATACTCTCTTTTCCATCTCTTTTTATTCTTCCTTCTCTCTTTTTCCCCTCTCCCTTTCTCCTTCCCTCCCTTACATTCCCTTTTCTTTCTTTTTCTTCTTTTGTGACCGAAAGCCAGCATGTACTGGGGAATTATACGCTAAGATCTATCTCCTGCCTTGCACATTTGTTTTTAAGGGGGAATCCTCTTTAATAATGTGGTCCATTACTGCAGTGCCTGATCAAGGTGCCTTGAACTCTTTGAGATGGAGACTTTCTTCCTCAGAACCCTAAAGTCACTGGGCCATTCCTTTTCATGTGATAGTTGCTTCTGTAGAACTAGATCCTTACGACTGCAGAGGAGAGAAGCAAGAGACACTGTATTAACTGGCTGCTGGCAGTGAGAGCAAGGAGGGCTTCAGAGAGGGAGCTGAGTGACCATCTCGGGTTGCCACTTAGGGCTAGAGGAGTGTAGGCTATCAAATTATTCTTATTTGAATTTGAGCTCTTGTGTAGTCCCTTTTAGGGCAACTTATTTTGATCTTGTTGGGCCAGTAAGATAGAGATGTGTCTAGTATCTCTGCCTTTTAGAATTTAAGTAATGACTAAATAAGTTTATTGCACTGAAAGGGCTCAGTATATTCTTGGAAAGACTTGTGCATTGAAAATACTAGCAGTTGTGGTGGTCGTCATGTTTACATCTTGTTGCCCACAGGGGAAAACACCCTGGTGTTTGGCAGCTGGGGGAGAAGGGCTAGTGGGTATCTAGTCATTTGTAGGCCCGGGGCATTTACTCTTCGTGTTTCCCAGCCTAATGCCCCCCCCCCCCTAAGGTCCTATAGCACTCACTTTAAAGGACAGACTTCCAACCAGGGCATTCTAAAAGCCCACAAGTCCTTCTAGAGACCTCCATATCGTGAAACGCAGGACCTGACCAGAGAGTTGGAAACTAGCCGTTGGCACAACTGATAGGCAACTGGAAAGCGATTGTGTCTGTAGGAAATAACAGGAGATGCTGTCATTACAGTGTGTCAGGCACTGTGAAGGATGCCGGACATTGGCCACCCCCTTAGCTATTCCTACCACGGTGTTAATAACCCCATCAAACCAATGAGAATGACAGTTAAGTGGAGTCAGGTGACTTGCCCAAGGACATACTGCAAGAGAGGTATGGAATCAGGATTGTTTTGATTCTAGAGCCAGACACTGTAACTGATACACCTCTCTATACACAGGTACACTCACAAGTACCTCTGAACGTTTTGCGGTGTTTTCACTCCCCAGAAGCATTGCATGAACTTGAGGCAAGTAGAAGACAGACCAGAAAAAGAACCTTAGCCTCTCAGTGGCTAACAGAGCTCCAAGAAGCTCTGGGCTCGCTGAGGCTGGGCAGTCCGCCCAAGCAGAGTTCACTGAATCCAGTGAGGGCCTTGCAGGAGGGGCTCTGAGCTCTGCACTTGACTTCCCCACCCTCTACAGTCAGCTTCCGTGTGATCAGCCTGTGCAGGGATGGCATGCACTCTGGAGATAAGCCTTTGCCTCTTTCTGCCCCTCCCCCCTCATTCTCCCTTCAAAGCAAATTGCAGAGAACAGTTGTGCCCCAGTCGGGCATCACAATGTCATCACAGCACAGTGTTCAGAGCAACTTAATCCTGCAGCTTGCAGCTCAGGGCTGCATCGTCCTGGCAGGCTACGGGTTGTAGGGAAACAGTGATCTTCTGTGGCTACTGATACATTTTTTTTTTTTTTTCAAAGCACATTCAGCGGAATAAATACATCAATGCCAGAGACAATATTGTCACTTAGTCCAGCCAGCTTTTAATTTCAGCTGGTAGATGGAAAGTAAGTTTGTTGAAATGAGTTTTTTCCTAGTCTGCAGGAGTCCTGCTGTCTTTGGATTGGCAATGGGAGGCCAAGGAGGCCACCATTTCCCTTGAATTTTTTTTTCCTTGTTGTTTTGGAGAACAATTTTCTCTGACATGTAGTTGGTTGTTTTACGGCTTGAAGAAATATACTGCTTTATTCATCTGTTGCAACTATAATAATGTTGCCATTGGAGTCCTACTCGGTCATAAATCAGACCATTCCCGTCTACTCTATACAAATAATTAAAATAAAAATCGACTCCGCCAGTGAATTTGTTCTACAAGCTGAATAGAAGTGTGTGCTATAAGTCTAGATATTTTGGTTGACACAGGGCTGTATATCTTAAAAATAAGAAACCGAAAGGTGGGAGAATAAGACTTTATTTCATTATGTACAATTTATAACATTTATCTTGAAGATAAAGTTGCTGTCCTCCGCTGCCTATTAACTGGGAACTAGGATTCAAATACCGTGGGGATGTTCATGGCCTCACAGCTTCTCCAACCCCAATACCATCTTCCTCTCTCTTTCTTTATCTCTTTTTTGCGATGAATCAAATCAAGTTACTGTGCAGTAGCTCTGGAAACGAGAGCTGATTATTTCTGTATTCATACTTGCATGCACACTTCCATCCTTTTCCCTCAAAGAAGAAAGGGTAGTATGTAAAATATACATAGTAAAAAACAAAATAAGAAGGACCGGAAGAGGGGAAGAGGGGAGCGGGTTCAGAAGAGGGAAGTGGTGGTGGAGGACCAACTCACAGATCTGTTACTCACTGTGGGAGGAGGACCCTGTGCTCTGCTCCTCTGGGGTGAGTGCCCTAGGGATGGTTTGATTAGATACACTCGAGGATGCAGGAGAAGCCATACTTGGTATTGACATTAGAGAGGGTTTTCCCCTCTAGACCTTTACTAAGAGGATACTTCTACGCAGGGACAAGAGTCTCCAGCAAGATCCTTAAGAAACACATTTAATTAATTGGATTGCCCTATACTTGACACATGAAGCAGCAGAGGCATTTCTAATAAAACCAACTGTGAAGCCTAGACAGTGGCGTTTTTTGACCTTGCATAAGCCAAGTGGCAATTATGAACACACTAAATAGTCGTTCCCAGACCCAGCATGCGTTAGTCATCCATGAGATAAAAGTTCTTATGTTTCAGGTCACGTCTGTAAGGACAGGGATGTCCTACAGCAAAGGCTGACTTGCTCATGTTACTTAACGGTTGTAGATGAGCCTGGCAATGGGGTAGGGTTAGAGGACTATCACTCTGGGACTTCTGTACTCAGGGATCCAGCTACAAGTTGCTCTGTCCCCATGCTTTCAAGATGCCACGAAGGAAGAGCACTCGAGAGGAATGTATGTAGGCTCCAAATCTTCTAAGTGATGTCCATTACTTCTCAAGTCTGTTTTATTGGACAAAGCAAGTCACGTGGTCATGCCTCATTATAAAGTGGGTAAGCAAGTGAAACCACACTTTGGTTGGAAGTGGAGCCTCAGGGACATTCAGTGATAGCCTTTGGTCCATATATTGAGGAATACCAATCTAGAGAGGCTGGACTGTGTGTCCTCATGGGGTCTTTCATATATTTTCCTCTAAGCTGGGCTTTAGTTGCATGGTAAATAGTGGTTTATTTATTTTATTATTTAATTAATTTATTTTTTTTGTGATAACACTGTGGCAAACACATGCTTAGTAGCTCCTTGGTGCAGATAGAAGTCCCTGACCAGTGATTCTCAACCTGTGAGTATCAACTCCTTCGGCAATCCTCTATCTCCAAACATATTTATGTTATGATTAATAACAGAAGCAAAATTACAGTTATGAAGTAGCAACAAAAATAATTTTATGGTTGGGGGTCACCACACCATGAGAAACTGTATTAAAGGGTGACAGCATTAGAAAGGTTGAATCTAATGGAGATACCTCTGATTTCAAAATGGCTCCCATCTAAAGAAGTATAGACAGACATATTACCTATAGAATTCCTTCAGGCTGGGTCAAGATATAAACTGGGCTCTGTTATTTAGTAGAGTAGATAGACCATAGGCCAGCTCTTAACTAGATGTGAGGATGTGAGGAATAGAATCACACTGACTGTTTAGAAGAGCAATCTGTGCGGGAAGCTAGGCTAGGGTCCAGGCGTTTTACTTTAGCTCCATTGGTCATCCCAACCCCCCAACCCCCAGTTAGGGAGTGAGCATTCAGCTTGGAAAACATCAGAGCAACCCTGAGCACATGCAGACCTCCGCTGTCCAATGTCTTGATGAAGGCCCTCTGAAGTGTTTCACTGTTACCCTGTGGATGCCTAACTTTAAAAAATCAATGTGATAAATGAACACCAAGTATTTCAGGTCATTCTGACATGGCTTATGATGAAACTCAGTTACCCTGATTCCTAGAGGCAGCCGTTGCCCTCTGGCACCCACTTCTGCTGGCATCTATGAAGTGTGCATAAAGACCATCACCTAAATTAGCCAAATTAATAACAAGCTTTATTATACATGCAAAAATATAGCCAGTGTGGCAAGTAGCTCTCCCTACGTGTGGGATTTGAGAGGACAGTCTGGAACACAGAAGTGGGGTTTTTATAGCACCTACACTTCAAAGCGAGGGGTTTCCAAGGGTTAGGAGATTTCCAGAGGAATTTTTGTTATGTAGGAACTTGGTAGATCATCTCAAAAGTATTTGGCTAAACACCTTATCTTAGGATAGAGGTCAGAGCATAGGGTGTGGACCATGTTAAATTCCAGAAACTCAAGTTTTACAGAAAACAGAAACAAACCTATTTTGACCTTGTAACAAGATGGTTTCTGACCTTAAGATGGAGTCAGGCTGGTCCATCAATTGGCCACCATTAAGGATTACCTAAAAAGTGCCATCAACAGAAAGTATAAAGACAACTACTTATGTGATTTAAACTTTTCCAGTAGTCATAATTTAAAAAAATGTGGATGGAGGTTGCTATAACTTATGGTAGAGTACACGCTTAGTGCACACATGTAAAAGTAAATGTTTTTAATTTTAAAAATAAATGCTGGAGCTGGGCAGTGGTGGCGCACGCCTTTAATCCCAGCACTTGGGAGGCAGAGGCAGGCAGATTTCTGAGTTCCAGGCCAGCCTGGTCTACAGAGTGAGTTCTAGGACAGCCAGGGCTATACAGAGAAACCCTGTCTCGAAAAACCGAAAAAAAAAAATGCTGGGCTGACAAGGCGGCTTGGTGGGTAAAGGCGTCAGGGTTGAACATCTGAAGTCAGTCCCAGGAACCCGCATGGCAGGAGAGAATTAACTCTTGAAAGTATTATCTTAAAATGTAATCACCTAAAGATTATTATATTTTATATTCTTTGTACTGTTATGGAAATTTATGTGTGTGAGACAAGAACATCTCAGTGCTAACTATAACAAGACCCAGCGATGTCTTCTTGGGGCACATGAATGAATATTCAGCTCTTTCGTGAGTTCAGAGCATGCTGACTTGTTGATTCAAGTGTTTCAACACCGTGAATAATCGTACAGCAGTGAACGGTGGGAGCTAGCGGTGCGGAACTATGGATGCTCCTTACGTAGACTTGCACTTTGCCACAGATGCAATGGGCCTGTGCTGTCATCTTATTGTGCTTCAGTCCCCATGATGGTTAGTGTCAACTGCCAACTTAACAGGATTTGCAGTCATCTAGGGGACACCCCCACACCTACACCTGTGAGGGGTCCTCGTGATTAGATTAAAGGAAGTGGAAGGTCTAACTGAGATTAAATGGAGGAAGGTAGCTGAGAGCCATTGTTCATTGTTCTTTGCTTCTGGACGGAGAACGAAATGTGACTAGCCGCTTTAAGCACCTGTCACCTTGAATTCCCGGCCCTGACAGGCTGAACTCTCAAATTGTGAGCTGAAATAAACCCTCTCACTTTGATTTTTTTTTTTTCAGAGTATTTTATCATGACCACAGGAATAAGAACGAATATAGTCCTCTAGTCTCCTACAGGAGTTTACCCCCCAAAGTCTAATGTTGACGTTGGTCAGAGAAGAAACGTCAGGACTATAGAATTGGAGGTGGTGTCTTTGGAAATGGAGTAGATTAGCTTAGATCATTTAAGATAGGTTCTCTATGACTGAACTCCACTGGCTTTATAAAGAGAGGGAGAAGGACAGGATACCCAGAGGTGCATGCATGTTCTCAGGATCACATGATGCATGGCTCTTTTACAAGCCTGACTGTGCTGTTTGAACATGCAGCCTCAAAAATTGTGAGCTAAATATGATTCTTCATGAAATAGCCTGCCTCAGATGGCCATTATAGCAGCAACACGTTCACCAGGCAACGTATTTGGCTCTTACTCTTCCTCCTTCCTCCCCTCTCCTCCCTCCCTCCCCCTCCTCTCTCCTTCCTTCCTTCCTTTCAGCTGTTGTTTTATTGAGACAGTGCCTTACCCGTTCCAAGCTGGCCTAGAACTCACTGTGCAGCTTACCTAAGCTTGCTTCCTCTTTCTCCTAGCTTATGATTTTTAAATCAACCATTTATCTGAGGGGGTATTATCCAAATTAGTCAGAAAATGACTTGCAATGTTTTAGGTTCCAGGACACCAACACCCATTTCCCCCTTACCCTAGTAATAGCACCCCAGTTTTCTCCAGCACACATTGAATCCTCCACGGTCAGCCCTTGTGCTTTGGGCAGTATTAATTCAATGTTGAGCTGTAGTGGCGGAAGCCCACTCAGCCTGGCCACTCAGAGAATTTTGTTTCTTTGGCCACAGAGATCAGGACAGGCATCAGCACGTTGAAACCAAGCTAATTAGTCTCGGGCAGAGAAATCTTGAGGGTTTTGGTTAAATAAGTGAACAGTGGTGCTTGAATTTGGAAGGCTGCGGTCTCCAGTAGCTGACGCTACCCCAGGAGACACAAGAATAAAGTCCACACAGCTGGTGGAATAGAGAGGAACCAATCCCCATCCTGTGCCTGAGCCCTGGAATTCAGCTGTGCTGGCTCCAGGGATCTGCTCCCACAAGGGTAAATTGTCCTCTCTTGGTTACCAGCTTCAGTTCATTTAAACTGCGAAGCACTCACTCCCATGTGGATTTCTTGGCTGATAATCCCTGGTGATGCTTCAAGAGAATGTTTCAATGGGCCAATGGACTTAGTAAACTCGGTAGGCAAGATTCCTCTATTTGGGAAATTTCAATGCATTTTACTATGTAAAAAACAGAATTTTAGGATTCAAGAAATTTGATTAGTTCTGTTTTTCTAAGACTTACTTGGCCATTTTGTCATATTTTGGGGGGAGGAGGGCTCACATTCATCATGGAACATTCTGTGCCACGTTTGCTCTAGAAGGGGAGAAACTCTTCCACGTTACCAGTAATTATAAGTTTAGGTAAAGCATGGCTCCAGTCTTGCTCTACCCCTCTCCGAGGTCCTTCTTATTACCATATGGTAATTAATGTACTATCTGTGATGATCCATGTGTCTAAATAGACATTGTGTATCTGACAAAAAAAATGTGTTTTAGACATATATTTAGATTGCTAGGCAACTGCATTAAGATAGACTAGGTATTTAAACCAGGCAGCTTGGCTTAGCTATTTATATAGTCACTGGATAAGTGGATATTTATTTATCTAGCTAGCTAGAACTACTTAATTATTTATTATCTATGAGCTCGACACATGTTCATTGGGCTGTCAGTTTACAGCAGCCCTTAATCTCAAAGGTACAAGAATTTGGAGATCTTCTTCCATGGATCCAAATTCTGATCCTTCTATGGTTGCTCCCACAGTGCCTTCTAGCCCCATGGCCACTTATGCTGCTCTGGCTTCGTTGACACTAACCTGTAATCCGAGATAGATTTTGAATCACCGCACCAGGAGAATTAGATAGCATATTACAGGTTCTTACCCAGATAAGCATGTTAAATTTTGGCTTCTTCCTAAGATAGCATCGTGTTTAACATTAACGACAATCTAGGAGATAAACAGAGCATCTATTACTGCCCTCGATATCACTCTGGTTCTAACACCCAGCAACTGGGGGAGTCACTTAGCCTCTTGAAGCTCATTGCCTTACCTGTCAATTAGGGAAGACATCAATATCCACTTTATTGGATTTTATGAGGATGCAGGGAGCTAAGGCACACATGCCACACAGAGTAGCATTAGCATCAGCCAACATCTAAATCTCATTACATTGCTAGTAACAACAACAATAATACTATATATACATATAAATTATAAATAGAACCCCTAGCCTTAGTAAATGATGGTATTTTTTTCCCTTGCTTAACCTCATGTTTTCTTCATTTGGAGGAATCGTCTTTGGCTGCAATTCACTGCACTGGACTACATTAATCATGGCCTGTTTTGTTCTTCCTGACAGTAATGAATAGAAACTGATAGAAACCAGCCGTCAGGCCACAGAAGAGGGGTGCACATGCCCCTTTCCAAGGCAATGCTTAATTACCCTGTGTGCAAGGAATACCATATGCTGCCTATGGTGCAGCCCACCCCCTCCCCTGCTGCAGTCTACTCTGGGTCACAACAGCATGCTGCGCGTGCTCTCTCTCTCTCCCCTTTCTCTCTCTCTCTCTCTCTCTCTCTCTCTCTCTTCCCCTCTCCCTCCATCTTCTTACTTTTTTTTCTTTGAAATTGGGTCTCATTTAGCCCAGGCTAACCTCAACTTCAAATATGTATATATGTAAAGCTAAGGATGACCGTGAACTTCTGATACTCCTGGGATTACAGGCATGCATCACTGCATCAAGTTTGTGTGGTCTTTGGGAATAATAAACCCAGGGCTGCTTCCTATATGCATGCATACTAGGTAAGCATGTAGTACCCTACCGACTGAGCCTGCCATGCTCGTTTAAAAATTTTATTTATTTATATATATATAGGTGGGTTGTTGTTTTTTTTTTTCTGCATGTATGTCTCTACACCATCCGAGTGCAAGGCCAGCAGAGATCAGAAGAGGACATATCTCCTGGAACCAAATTTGCAGACAGTGTGAATAGCTAGATGGGTGCTGGGAATTGAACCCCGGTCCTCTGGAAGAGCAGCCAGTGCTCTTAACTGCTAAGCCGTCTCTCTATCTCCCCTTAAAAGCACATGCTTGCTTCCTCTTCTGCACATCTCAGAGAAAGGTTTGGCTTAGCTGTTCTTCCTTATAATTGGGTTTTCTGTTTATTACTTTTGTGTCTGTATTTGTGGAGGTCAGAAGACAGCTTGTGGCAGCCAATTTTCTCCTTCTACCCCGTGAGTTCTGGATGGCTAGGCTTGTATAGCAAGAGCCTTAACTCACAGAAGCATTTCACTGGCTTAATGACTTATTACTTAATTACTTAATAGTTTAATTACATTATTAAAAATTCAACATTGCATTTATTTGTGTGTGCATACCTGTGTGTATGTGTGTGTATGTGCACACGTGGCACATGCTTGTACATGTGGACGTGTGTGCACCTACATGTGTGTATACATGTATGTGTGTGCCATGGTATGCATGTGGACGTGTTGGAGTCAGTTTTCTCCTTCCACCCTGTGACTCATGGGGGTGAAACTCAGGCTGCCATGCTTGGTGGCAGACATCTTTATCTGATGAGTCATCGTGTTGGCCCCATAATTTTGTTTTTGAATCTGGTGACTTTCTCATGCTCTCCTGTCCACCTTCCTTTTGTGTTCTTGTTAAATCAGTGACACCAGCTGCGCTTCAGGGCCGGGGCTAGCTGGTGTTTAATGAATGGAAGACGGAAGGATTCCTCTATATCAGAGTGAGGTATGCCCACCTGGGTCAAGGCAGATAGCTGCTTCAAGCACATTGGAATCAAGTGTCAAATATCAGAGAATTCTAGTTTCTAAAATTCATGGTTGACTGGCACTAAGGGTGTAGCTCAGTTGTTTGCCTGGTGTACACAAAGCCCTGGGCTTTATCCCCAGCACCATGTAAACCAGGTATATTAACTCTATAGTGTTAACTAGCCTAGGCTACATGAACTGTCTCCTCCCACCCCCACCAAAAAGAAAGTAGGATAAAATCTGGGATATGCTTTTATTTAATAATCAGGTTTGAAGCTGCTTCATTAGCCACCCACAATACACTTAGAAGCATGAATTAAATGAAAAAGGACTGTCAGTTATCAAGAACCCACTATTTACCAAACTATTTTATCCAGGAATGGGAAGCTGTCTTCCTCACCCCAGCAAAGATCTTGACTTGTCTACTAATCTGAAACAAAGGCTCGCAAACTTTCTGGAAAGGACGGAGGGTATATTGCAAACTCATGGGGTTATGTAGCTTCAGTCACTGGTGCTTAGACTGACCTGTTGTTTAGAATGATGGCCACAGATGTCGCAGAAAGGTGTGAGCATGGCTATATGCCAACAATAGTCACAAAATAAGTGGGAGCCTGGAGATGGCCCACGGGGTGGAGCTTGCACAAGAAAGGAACAGAGAAAGCAACTGGAAGAGGTTGTTTCTAGGCAGAGGAAAAGGTTGAAAGAAATCTTGACAGATGTCAAAGGTAGACAGAACAGTATCGGCAGTGAAGCCAGTCAAAGAGCTTTCCAAAGACTGGAGAGGACCAGCTCTGGAGCTTCTTGTGACAGGTGTTAGGACGTCAGCTGTGATAACACAGTCATAACACTGGCTGCACACCCTCTAGGAATGACCGAAACAGACTCCAGATAGTCTGGTCCCAAAGGCAGGGAAATATACATCTGTGATGGTGGCGAGGTATGGAGATGAAAATGAAAGGGTGTTTGATGCTTATTCTATACACCAGCATCAGTTGACTCAAAAGCACAGAAGTCCCCCTTTTCTGAAATCGGTGGGTCTCAATCGGTGACTGTGGCTCTCATTTTCCCTCTTGAGAAAAGCAAAGCGAGCTTTCTACACAGATCCTTTGACAGATTCGTGATGGGGCTTTGGAGAACATTCAGAATCGGTTCCCCAGATTCTCCTTTAGAGAAATTCATGTAGAATGGCAGTGTGTCTGCTCAAAACCAGCATTCTCTCCAGAAAGAGTATCTTGGACCGCTCTTGCTGAACACAGAGGGAAGTGGGTTGTCTCCAGGTGGGGATGCTGGGAATTTATCCTTTCTTGGCTGTTATGCTGATGCTTTGGGGATTTTTTCCCCTGGACTTTTCTAAGGAAGGAAACTCTGTGTTTCCCCACTCAGCAGATCTTGGCCGCCTCTTGCCTCTCTGCACATCATTCTCTATTTATCGTTATTGATAAGAAACATCGATAGCAGCTAGAATTTCTTCTACTTCCCTCTGAGATGTGGTATATGTCCGAGCTATAAAATATGAATTTGTAAAGACTGCTTAGAAATTTTCTTAGGTTAGTTATGAGACCTCTCAGGTTCTGACCACCAGGGATTGCCCATCAAGAAAAGTAATGGTAAAAAACGATTTTAAAAGATATCCTGACTTTGCCCTTGCAAAAGTATTTCTTAGCTAGGAGTTTATTACAACTTTGCAATAACATTGTAACATATCCTCTGAGTTAATGCTTTGGGAGCTCTGAGCTAGACTCTATAGGTCTGAAACCTTGTTTCTAGTCTATTCTACCTGAGAGTTAAGTTACAGAAGTTTCTAGAACCATTTCTTTGTCCTGTGGAATCTGTATGACATCTGTCAGAGGATCTGGGGAGTTATATCAACTGAAATACTACATTGGCATTCTTAGGACAAAATGGGACTGCCAAAGCCAGCCATGTTAATTGTGAACTAGACAACCTAAGTATTTACATCAACTACAACATGGCAACTTCATCAATGAGAAACACAGAATGTTAGAAGGTATTGCCAAGAGTTACTTTTTCTGTAAGAAACCATTTGTATGACAACCACCACCAGCCACACGTTCTTTATCAACCATTCTGATATATTTAATATTTGGGTTCTTATTGTTGAGATAACCATTATTTACTCAGTAAAAGTACAGGCTAAAATTTTACCTCTCTGAAGACCCAATTCCAGAGTTGCTAGGATGTCCTAGTCAGTTTATCCTGTACCCAGTATCACGATTATTCTAGGAAATTTTATCCATCCATCCTTCCATCTGTGTATCCATCCATCTGTCTGCCACTCACCATCCATTCATGCACGTGTGCATCCATCCACCCATCCACCCATCCATCCATCCACCCATCTACCCATCCATCCATCTATCCATCCACCCACCGTCTATCCATGCAAGCATCCATCCATCCAGGAAGTGCTGTTAAGAAGGACTTAACTTGCATATGACACTATTTCTGGTACTGAGGAGATGAAGACAATTAACACAGTTTAAGAGACTCACAGATTTAAGAGGAGTCAGGCAGATAAGGGGTCAGCAGGGCTGAATGAGAAATGCTTGAATGTACATGTCACTAATTTGCCAGTTGAGGAGCAGATGTGCAGCTTTGACTACGAGCTCAAGCCTGCCCGGCAGCAGTGGGATAATCATGTAGGCCAACTTGACTGGGCCTGATAGGGCCCAGGGAATTGGTCAAACATTGTCATAAGTGACCACGAAAAGGATGAGGTTAACATTTGCCTGGGTAGACTGAGGCAAGCAGATTGTCCTCCCCAGTGTGGGAGACTGGGTCTAATCACCTGAAGGCTTGCGATGCAACAAAAAGTCAGGCAAGAGGGAGCTCTCCGAATGGGCTGCTAGTGATGGGCTTGGTCTCCTGATTTCAGACTTAAATTGAAATTTGAGTTTTCTAGTTTTTTTTTATTAACTAAATTTATTGCATGAAAACTTTATATATATATATATATATATATATATATATATATATATATATATATATATATATAAACACTGATTACTCCCACCTCCACACCCTCTCTATGTTCCTTCCACCATCTTCCCTATAAATCTCTTCCCACATCAGAGTCTTTTTGTTTTGCGACTGAGTTTCACCAAGGTTACTCACGTGACGGTAGGTGTGGAATGATCTTCTAGAGCCTGGCAGGCTTCCCAGTGGGTACACAACTACAGGCAATAATTCTCCCAGCAGCCATTGTCAGTAGTTCCCCAGGGAGGAGTGGAGCCCCATGAATCCCTCCCCTCCCCAGGACTGACTGGTGACAGGCCCAGTCTTACGCAGACCCAGTGCAGGCAACTTCAGCTCCTGTGAGTTCATGATTTCAATGATGGCATCTCGCCTAGAAGATAATGATTTGCATTCCCTCCCTGCTTCCCGGCCCTTGCATTTTTTCCTATTTCTTCTTCTGAGACATTCTCTGTGCCTTAGAAGTATTGGTACAAATGCCTTATTTGGGGCTGAACATACAATAGTCACTAAATCTCAGCATGTTAAGCAGCTATTGTAACCTTCCAAGTCATGGGTTTTGCCCAGATTTATATATTATGTAACAGGTAAAAATTTCCTCCTTTGGAGTGGGTCTCAAATCCACACAGACAGAGGTTGGTATCTCTATAACAGTCATGCCCACACCGTACCACAGAGCATATCTGGCCTGGCAGATCAGTACTGTAGCCTATAAGGCTGTTGCGTGGATTGTTGAGTTTTCTCCTCCAGCAGCCACCATAGTGCCTACTGTCACAATGAGCTAGCTCTGGGGAGCAGAGAGGGAACTTGCAGTTCAGCCCTCGCTTTATTTCTCTACATCCTTCAACCAAAATGTATGGTATCTTTGGCAACAAGGTCTTGCCACCTAGTTCAGGAGGATAATGACAATCGTTCATGCTTGTTTTCAAGGTCTCTGGGGTCTTTCTGACCAAATGCTTATACAGAGGCATCCCATACCTGATAATGAGGTTTTCATTTGAGTACCCATGGCTGCTGGAATTGTTATTCTCCACCCTAGTGTAGTGTATCTCCATTCAAAAGCTCTTAAAACCACAAAATAAGTAAGTTTCCCTATGTCTCCCTACCACCTTAATTGTGGCCCACCCTGCCATTTCTTTTACCCCTTTCTTTTCGTTGTTTAAACTTTACCACCCCTTGCTCCCCCTCCCCTTCCATTCCACACGAGTTCCATTACGGGCTCCCCCATTCAGGCATCTCTTCCCTCATGGCTTCTCTCTAGCTTCCAGGTCTCTACAGAAATTCCAAGTCAAATACAAAGATAATTTCAAAGCTATGATCCATATATGAGAGAGGGCACATGGCATTTCTCTTTGGAGGGTGTGATGGCTTGTATATGCTCAGCTCAGGAAGTGGCACTATTAGAAGGTGTGGCCCTATTGGAGTAGGTGTATGACTGTGGCTTTAAGACCCTCATCCTAGCTGCCTGGAAGCATGTATTCTGCTAGCAGCCTTCGGATGAAGATGTAGAACTCTCAGTTCCTCCTGCACTGTGCCTGCCTGGATGCTGCCATGTTCTTGCCTTGATGATAATGGACTGAACCTCTGAATCTGTAAGCCAGCTCAAATTAAACATTGTATTTTATAAGACTTGCCTTGATGATAATGGACTGAACCTCTGAATCTGTAAGCCAGCTCAAATTAAACATTGTATTTTATAAGACTTGCCTTGATCATGGTATCTTTTCACAGCAGTAAAACCCTAAGACAGGGGCTAGGCTACCAAACTCAGTATATATTTTTCTGAGTTCTATTTTCCTGCAGCTTTCATAACTTCATAAACTTTTTCTTCAGTAGACAAGTCTATTCATTAAACGTACCACATTTCTGATAACCACTCACCAGTTGATGGAGATCTAGGTTGATTCCATTTCTCAGCTAGTGTGAGGAGGGCAACAGGAACATGGTGTGCACAGCTCTCTACTGTAAGATAATCCTGGTTCTTTTCTTTCTTTTGGTTGTGTCTTTATCTGGGTTGGGTATTAATGTGATACTGGCTTTTGGGAATATTCTTTCTTTTTCAGTTCACAGAATAATTTTAGAAGTGCTGTTTTTGGTTCTTTAAAGGTCTTGGAGAGTTTTGCTGTAAATCTGTCTGGACAAGAATTTTTTTGTTGTTGTTGGAGAAATTATTTCTTTTTATTATTGCTTTGATCTCATTTCTTGTTAATGATCTATTCTTGGTTTATTTTTAGTAGGCCATGTATATCTAGAAATATGTCCTTTTCTTTAAGTTTTTTCAACTTATTGGAGTATTGGTTTTTAAAGTATGTCATTATTTTCTGAATTTCACTGGTGTTTGTGATAATGTCTCCATTTTCATCTTGAATTTTCTTACTTTTAGTTTTCCCTCTTTCTTCTGCTTAAATCAGCTCTAAATTTGTCAATCTTGTTTTGCTTTCCAAATAAACCAACTCTTTGTTTATTGATTTCTATTCCTATTTCATTAATTTATGCCTTGGTATTAATTATTTCTTTTTGTCTACTACTTTGGGGTTTGGAAGGAAGTTATGCTCACCACTATACCACCAGCATTGAGCTGTTTTGAGATTTAGTTGGTTTTCATTTTGTGAAAGCTTTAAGGTGCATGATTATGCTATTTACTTGAGTTATCTCTGATTTAAATTTTTTATTACATCTATTAATTCTGTCTCTGTCTCTCTGTCTCTCTCTGTATCTCTCTCTGTGTCTCTGTCTTTCTGTCTCTGTCTCTGTCTCTCTGTCTCTCTCTCTGTCCATGTCATAAAGCATGTATAGAGACCAGAGTGCAACTTGAAGGGGTCATTTCTTTCCTTCTACTCTGTGAGTGCTGGGAACCAAACTCAGGGCATCAGGCTTGATGTCAGACGCCTTTACCTGCGGATCCACCATGCACTAAATTTTGCTTTTATTTTATCATTTTATGTACATATGTGTTTTGCTTGCATGTGTGTTTGTGCACCATGTGTATGCAGTGTGCAGTAACCCAGAGGCTAGAGGAAGGCTTTGGATAATCAAAAACTGGAGTTACAGATAGTTTTGAGCTGCCACATGGGTGTGAGGAATCAAGCCCAGGTCCTTTGAAAGAGCAGCCAGTGATCTTAAGTCTTGAGCCATCTCTTTAGTCCCCCAGGTTTTAAAAAATGTAGGCATTTAGAGCTAAAGACTTTCCTCTTTGGACTGTTTTCACTGTATCTCATAGGTTTCAGTATGCCGTGCGTTTATTTTCACCCAATTTCAGGAATTTAAAAAATTTTCTTCTTGATTTCTTCAATCTCTCATTTATTATTCAACAATGTGTTGTTTAATCTCTATGAGTCTGTGTTTTTCTCTCACTCCTTGGTAGTTTCTTTTATTTTTAACTTCTAGCTTTATTCCATTGTGGTCAGATAGAATATCAGATATTATTTTCACTTCCTGTATTTTTTTGAGACTTGCTTTGTGTCTCAATATTGGTCTATTATAGAGAATGTTCCCTGGGAGGCTGAAAAAATGTACATTTTGTAGCATTGGGTAGAATGTTCTGTAGATGTCCATTAGGTCCATTTGATTTTACTCAGTTTATGTTTTGTTTGGATAACCTACATTGGTGAGAGTAGGTATTGCAGTCACCAACTACTGTGTTGCAGTTTATCTGTGCCTGTTTGTAGCAGTGTTTGTTTCATAATGATGGGTGCTCCTGAGTGTGGTTCACATATATTTAGAAGTGTAATGTTCTCTTGATTCTTTATCTCTTCTTTATGACCTTCTTTATCTCTTCTGATTAGTTTTGGTTTGAAGGCAATTTTGTGTGATTTTGCAAAGGTGATACCTACTTGTTTCTTCACTGCATTTGTTTAAAATACCTTTTTTCTATCTTTCATGGTGAAGTATATGTTTTTTGTAGACAGCAAAAAGATGGGTCCTATTTTACAACCCAATCTGCCAGTCTTTGTCTTTTAATTGTTAATTGTTAATTGTTAAGAGCTATTATTGCAAGGTGTCTAAAATTCCTGCCATTTTGTTGGCTTTGTAGCATCCCTTTTTGCATAATAGCTGCTCTGACACTATTCCTATGTTTCTCTGTAGCTCTTGGATGTATTTGCCTTTCATTCAGTCAATAATAGTCTTTTGAATATCCTCTGTAGGACTGACTTGGTAGCCATAAATTCTTTTAGCCTGCTTTTGTCATGATAGTTTTGCTGGGTATATTAGCTTGGGCTTGCATCTGTGATCTTTTAGAACTTGAAATATATCCCTGTAAGTCCTTCTGGCTTTTGAAATTTTCATTGAAAAGTTAGATCTTACCTGATTGTTCTGCCTTCATATGTAAATGGGTCTGTTTTTCTTACTTTCAAGACCATTTTGTTGTTCACTATATTTAGCACTTTAACTACAATATGATGTGAGGTGTTTCTATTCTGGTCATGCCTATGTGGTGTTCTGTCTTCTGCTATCAGATTGGTACCTCTTTGTCTAGATTCTGGAAACTTTCTTCTATGATTTCATAGAAAATATTTTATTGCCTCTGACAGAAGTTTTCTACTTCTATGTCCATAACTCAGAGGTTTGTTCTTTTCATGGTGTCCCCAAAATTATTTATGTCCTAGTAATACATTAACATATTTTTCCATTCTTTGATTAAATGACCTAATTTCTCTACCTTATGTTTGAACCCAGATAGTTGTATTTTACATGATCTATCTATTGGTGAAATTTTCGATTGTGTTTTTTATTTGACTTATTAAGGCTTATATTTTCAGCTTAATTTCATTTTGATTTTTCTCCAGTGTTTCCCTCAATTGAATTCTATTTTCATATCCTGAATTATCTTTCTTATTTTATTCAGCTGCTTTTAAAAAATATTCTCTTGGAATTCTATCAAGAGTTTACTCTTATCCTCTTTGACATCTTTCAGGTGTTTATTCATGTCTTTGAATTCTTTTACTATGTTTACAATTGTTCTTTTGACTCCTTTGGAATTTCTCCTAAGCTAACTTGTCATTGGATACCATTATTATGAGATCAGACTTTAGAAGGAGGCAGTCTTAGTTTTTCATATTTTCTGTATTTTGTGATGAGACTTGTTTATATTTTCTTGGTCGTGACCTTGGGTATAAGTCTGACCCACCTGTGTGATGTGGGCATTTGAATATCTGCTTGTTGTGGATGCAGCTTTGCTGGTTTGGAGTCAGTTGAGTGTTTGAAGTCTATCACTGATTTTGGGGTATAGTGTCTGAGTTGGTCTAAGCCTGGATAGGGAAAGCAATACCTTTACCTTATGAAGAGGTGTGCTGTGTGATCTGACAGAGAAGGTGATGGGTTGCCATTATCATCAGCTGTATGGTCTCTGACATGCACAGAGACATGAGCAGTTCAAATATCTACTTGAACTGGTGGTAGGAGTTCATGTATAGTGCCCTGTGACCTCCAATTTGAGAAGGATGTATTACACTGGTCCTAGGAGAATAGTGGGCTGGGGTGATTAAGCATGGTGGAATATGACCTCTGACCTGGGGAGTGACAAGCATAGGTCATGTAAAGGGAAGTTAAGGTGCCAGAGGAAGGTATAAGTGTGTCCTTTGACCTTGGAAATATCTTTACATGGTTCCTGAGATGCTAGGTTATAAAGATTTATTTTATTCTTATTTGGAACCTATAGGATTTTGGACTAGAACTTTATATAGCTTTTTGGCCTTTATATTTCAACTAGATCTATACATTGATTCTCTAGTATTTCCAGTTTGACAACTAAAGACTTGAAACTTCTCAAAACTTAAGAATTATGTGAACCAATTCCTTTTTTAAAAAAGATAATTATGGCCAGGCAGTGGTGGCACACACCTTTAATCCCAGCACTTAGGAGGCAGAGGCAGGCGGATTTCTGAGTTCACTCTACAGTGTGAGTTCCAGGACAGCCAGGGCTACACAGAGAAACCCTGTCTCGAAAAAACAAAACAAAACAAAACAACAAAAAAAGATAATTATTTTCAACCAATTCCTTTTAAAAAAAGATTTAACTATCACATATGTAGCATTCTGTACTGCATGTATGCCTGTTGGCCAGAAGAGGTATACATGGTTATTAGCCACTGTGTGTTCATGGGAATTGAACTCAGGACCTCTGGGAGACTAGCCAGTGCTCTTAATCTTTGAGCCATCTCTCCAGCCCTCGGTAATTTATTTTAAGAAACTCCATTTATCATTCTGTGTATAAGCTGTGTAACAGTTTTCTTTAAGATTGAAACATTCCATCCTTCAGGGAGGCTCCTTAATTAAGCCAGATCCTTGTGGAGTTACTGCTAAGGTTTATTGTTACTGCTAACAATAAACAACTCAAAATAGCTTCAGGAAGTTCCTGAAACTAACCAGATTCCATAGTACCCTCCTCCAAGAGTAATCAATAAAGCTGCTCAAGGGTCCCTCTCAGACAAACTAAGCTGTAAAGAAGACTCTGAGATCAGAGCAGCTGCCTGGAAGACACAGAAACCAGCAGTGCTGCCTGGAAGAGGTTTGGACCAACTGAGTCACTTAGAAAGGACACTGTCCAACCTGTTGAGCTGCCTGTAGGCTATGTAGTGTGCTCCAGGTTTGGTGATACAGTTGTCTTTGAGTCATTTCTGTTCTTGTGAAGAACCCCATAATCTATTGTGTTAGTCAGGATTTTATCAATGTGATGAAGACCACTTGACCGAAATCAATGTGGGGAGGAGAAGGTTTATTTGGCTTATAGTTCCAGTTATAGTCTACCACTGAAGGAAGTCAGGGCATGAAATCTAACAGGGTGGGGACCCGGAAGCAGAAGCTGATGTAAGAGACAGAGGCGCTGCTTAAGGCTTGTAAGCATGGCTTTCTCATAGAACTCAAACCACCCATAATGGACTAAGTCCTCCAACAAACAATTACTAATTATGAAAATGCTCCATAGGCTTGCCTACAGCCTGCTCTTATGGAGACACAGTATATACAAAACCGTCGAGGCCTGCACCTGGCTTTCATTGAGAAAGGCTCCCATGGTGGTGACGGTAGCTCCTCAGTGGGGTGTACCATATGAAATGATCGATCGCAAGGCCATTTTTGCTGTCATTAAAACCTCTTTGTGGAAGATCACTGTTTTTTCTTAGCATGAGATAAAAATTAAAAACAGGTTGGATTAAAAAAAATAATAACTGCCCTTCATTTCCAAAGGAGGATGGTATCTCTGGAGAAAAAGAGGAAGAAGAATGTTCTTGAAGAAGTTACCCTGTCACCAAAAAGCACATTAAGCTCTTCCAGTACACTATCCCTGCCTTCTTCTACCATAGAATTAGCTTAAGCAAGCCAGTTTCCCAGAGTTCCATCCAAGGTCTTGTGTTCTAGATAGCATGGGCTGTCCATAGTTTGGTTCAGACGGAGCCTGTGTGTATACTGTACACAACAAGGTGGAGCATGGCGAAGGTAGATTCCAGAATTATCTTAGCCCACTAGGGATAGGAGGGCTCCCAGCTGCCCCTGCCTGTGCACATCACCATACAACAGCCCACCAGCAGGAATAGCCTCAGAATAAAAACTCTTTGTAAGCCAGGCTGGATCTTATATAAGAGCTTTGAGTCAACTTCCCCTATGGGAGTATGGTAGCTGGATGTGAGAGGGTTCTCAAGCCTGTCCTGCTTAGCTTTAATTTGATACAACCTGGATCTGGGAGGACAGTCTACACTGAGAAGTTGCCCAGGTCAGATCAGCCTGTGAGCGTGTCTGCAGGAGATAGATGTCTCGACTGTGAATTGATGCAGGACGGCTCAGCCAACTGTGGGCCATACCATCCTTAGGCACGTGGTCCTGACTGGTGTAAGAATGCTGGAGGAGGAAAAGGTAGCAAGGAGCCAGGAAACCAGCATCCACCTTCATGTTCTCTGCTGTACTTCTTCATCTGTGATGAAGACTCAATGCTGCACGGAATAACAAGCAGGCCTGCTTTCAAGATTTGCTTTGGGTTTTTGCCTTAACTTTCCTCAGAGATGGACTGTAATTTGTAATCATAAGCTGAAATAAACCTGTTCTTCCCCCATATTGCTTTCGGTTGAAATAGTTTATTACAGCAACAGAAATGAAAGTAGAACTTGACGGTCCCAAGGAACAAAACAGTTTCACCAAGTCTAACTTGAGCAGAATCTGTAGTTTTGCTCCTTTTTTTCTAGTTTTAGATATTTCTACCAGAGCAAGGATTTGGTTTGTAAAAACTGATCCGGCTGGGAGGTAAGGAAGCTGAAAGAAAGGGGATCTGGGTCTTAGGGAAGAGCTCTCTGAACATCAGTTGGCCCAGTTGTGAGGTGCGTGGATGGGAGCATGAGAATTTTGTTCTTGAGCAGTTCTGATGCTAACTGTGGCTTCTGAGTGTGATGTTTGGAACATTGCAGAAGCCATATCATAGGGCTGTTCACACAGAATGCAAAGCTCAGAATCTCTGTGCATGACTACTGACTTCTTAACAGTGATTGGTAGCATCTTAAAACAATCCCACTTGTATGTTTGTGCGTGTCGGGTGTCTTATGTAGGTATGGCATTATGTCTGTAGATATTCTATAACTGTGTTCTTTGAACTTTATATTCCACGTTTGCACATGCTTTTCCCTAATCATTCCTTTTGGAATGAGCAGACACACAGAGTTGTTTTCCTGCTATGAGAGAATTTGCTTCAATTTGTACTGCTATCAATAATATAATAATATTCTGGAATCTGATTTGTTCCCAATAAGCCTAAGGTCAGAGAGAATCTCCTTGTCTAGTGGACTCAGCCTGCAGAACTCGGGCTTAGAACACAGGAGACAAGCTTTGTCTGTGATGGTGTTTACAGTTACCCCAATGATACTTGTGTGTAATTTAAAAACCCGTACTAGCTCCTTCCTCTGGCTATGCTCTCGACTTAGCTTTGAGATCAGCCACCAGCAACAGCTGTTTTACTCAGCCCCCATGGCTAGCTTCACCAAGCAGCCAATGTTCACCCCAGCTGTGCCCTTTCTCCTGCCCACCTGAGTCGCCTCAGATGGAAAGCACCAGACAGCCTTAATATTTTAAAACTAGCCAGATAACTCAGTGGCTGAGAGAAGAATATCTTGTCCTATCCTCCTTAGCCCACCGGTGGAGGCTACAAACCATCGGTGCCCCAAGACCTACATGTCTGTCACTTCCTCTGCTCCACTGTCTGCCTTTCCCTTCTCTCTCTGCATCCCCTCCTCTTCCTCCTGGGATCCAGAAATTCCACCTTTTCCCCTTCATCCAATGCCTCCCTCTACAGATACTTGTGAAATGAGTCAGATTTTCTGTTCACTTGAACTGCTTGTTCCCTCATCACACGTAGATAGGAGGGCCATGGCCTAGAGTCACACTGGAGAAAAGACTATGGGGTGTTCCTTGTCTCCTCATTCTGATGTTTTCAGAGGAAGGGAATTTCCCCGAGAAGAAATGGGCCTGGGTTTCTGTCATTCCAAATGTGTACCTCTGTCTGATGGTCAGCCCCTGGGATCTGGAGCCTAAATGGGGTGGATGAGATAAGAAATGACTAGTTCAGTAGCACGTTTCATGCCTCTCTCCAGCCTTCAACAGTCCTTCCCATTAATATAGCCACTGAAGAGTGCTAAATTTCTTAGTGCTGTGAAAATTGGTATTAAAAGAAGTGCTTTAAAAAAGAGATGGGAGCTTAAGAGCTATAATAAAAAGAATAACCCTAAAAGCAAGTCAATTGGAAAGCATAATGAAGTTGATACTGGTCTTTTTAGTTTAGTCATGAATTTGTTAGAGAAAAAATGACTTTTCTGAAAACCACCATCTGTGCCCTGAGTAGATCCATTAACACCACTAAAGACACCACGAAGGTTATGCTATCTGCTGCCACGGTTCGCCCCCACTGCATTTTAATTTTATAGCATTGCCTGTTCAGGTTTTCCTGAGTCTCATCCACTTGGCCATGCCAGAAGGTTCTCGTTATGCACTAATGGATTGCGATCTTCCAGGCAAATTTTGCCTCCAGAAACAAGAGTCCCTGTGCTACCTAGACCTCTGTGTGTTGACAGTCTGGCGGGTAGCTGGTGTTTTTAGCATCGCCATTTGCTTAAGACAGCTGTGTGTTAGACGACGTTAGATGTTTTGCTCTTGCGTCTAAGGGGCAGGTCAGTGTTTGAATGGATTTACATTGTGGGGTGCCATGTTCAGGCTGACCCTTATACAACATAGTGAGACTCTTAAACTGCACCATAAAAATCTATTTTAAGTGCAAGATGACTCTTTAAATGAAATTTCCTCAAGATGTATATATATACAAATTGTCACTGTCCAGTTGATCTTTCTTGAGCAAAAGTTTCAGAATAGAAGGTTGCCCCAAGCTTCTCTGGAGTAGGTTACAAGATAAGTATTGATCTTTTCATCACTGTGAATTCTTAAGAGTTTTGTCCATATAACAGCAGGTGCTTGTATATTATTCTACAATTGATCAATAAATATTAAACATCCACCATATATCTGACATCCTCTTGGTGCTGAGTATGTGACTCCAACTCTCTTGGAAATATCCTACAGGGATTTAATGTATTTTCCCAACTACCAATAGTAGGTTGTTTTGTTTTGTTTTGTTTTTTGAGCTCAGGGGTCACTTTGTAGCCCAGGCTGATGGAGACTCAGGCTCAGCAGGGCTGGGTGCAGCACCATGCCTGGCCCTTCACGTAATCTTAAGCTTTTTGAGGACAGAGATGATGTCCTGACTCTTTCTTCTCAAAGAAGGTGAAGTGCTGAACAGAATCAAAAGAATGGGGTCAAAAACAAAAACAAAATCAAAATCAGATTGGCCTTTACCTGTACTATTAATTATTAATTAATAAATCCCGGTGCGAGGCTGCTACCCGCCTCAGTGGTTCCCAAATGAAAGACATGGTCTTTATATTTTAATACGCCTTAAGCAGCACACTAGCTGGGTGACTGCCTAGCTTCTGTGCTATTAGAATCTACCTTCTGGGCTGCACTTTCTTGGCTCAGAGCCCAGAGTGCTCTCCTTGCTGCTCTACCGCATGGCAGTTTCTGTGTCTCTCCTCTCTCCTACTCTCCTAAAGCATGGCAAAGCTCCTTTTTCTTCTCCTCCCAGTGCCACGCCCAGGAAATCCCACCTCTGTCTGTCCTCCCCAACCATTGGCTGCTGGCATCTTTATTTACCAATCTGAACCAACTGAGGGCAGGTTCCCAGAAGCTACATGCAGAACCTTTCTTGCAAACAGATTTTTTGGGGAACATAATTAGCATTCCTAATACAAGCAGCTATATCTACCCTCCTTTCTTCTCTGCCCAAGGGTAAGACATTGCTTAACACAGCTGTTTTTACACATGGATTTTAGAGTTTTGTTTTGTTTTTTTCTTTTATGAAGTCCACTAGAATTGGGTGGTTTTCGTTTGTGTTTGTGGTTTTGTTTTGATTTGGTTTTGGTTTTTGTTGTTGTTGTTGTTGTTTGTTTTTTGACTTAAAGTCCTTTCAGCTCAGGGCTCAGAACAGACTTAGAGGTTGTATTGTAAATGTATCCGTTGGGACTGGGTACCACACGGCCACTCGTTATTTGTTTTTGGTGGGTTTTGGTTTTCTGTAATGGTCTCTGTTGAACAGAGATGTTTCTTCGATGAGGGATGAACTTTCTGTGGGTTTAAGAATAAATATTTAGATGGTAGTTTGGGATTGTGCTGGTTTAGTAAAATGGTGGATGTAGGTTCTTCTCCAAGATCCATGACTTCACTAGCTCCAAGTAGCTGGCTAGATTTTTAGTACCAGGCATAATTTTCCTCTTGTTGAGTGGGCCTTAACTCCAAAGAAAGCTATTGGATATTGCCAAGGTATGCATTCGCCTATTGAAAAAAGGCACAGCCTTGCTGGAGTATGCATGCCACTGGAATTAGGCTTTGACGGATCAAAGCCACAAGCTGCTTCCAGTTTGCCTTTTCTGCTTCATGCGTGTGGTGGCTGAGGATGTAATCTCTCAGCTTCGTGCTTCTGCCCCCATGCTTGGTGCCTGCTACCCTGCTTCTCCGTCATGACAGACTCTTATCCTTCTGGAACTGTGAGCCAAAATAAAGTCTTTCCTCTGTAAATTGCCTTGGTCATTGTGTTTCATCACAGCAGCAGAAAGTTAACTAGTACAGGAAGCCACACCAGGGCCAGTGTTAAAATAGTATGGAAACCTTTTCAGTTGACTTGAGAAGTTAAGAGCTGTCTGTGGCTCTTGCCCTTTGGTGACTTAAAAGTCCTTTAGCATCTGATGCCTCTATTAGGACGATGTCCTTTAAACTCAAGTTCCCAATACCATTGTTCCTGTTGCTCCGCACTTCGGTCAGTCTTGCTCATTCCTGACCTACTCAGATTCTTGCTCATTCTGTTTCCTGTCATAGCTTGTCCACCCTTGCTCTTTGAGGGAAGGTTAGCAAGGCCACATGACCATATGCAGGCAGGTAATAATGAAAGATCCACCAGAGGCAGCTCTGGAACATTCTCCCTGTTTTGAATGCCTACTCTTGACATCTTGTCTCGAGTCCTCTGCACTAACCCACACATCTGATGAATTCCCTTCTCTTGAGTCTTGTGTCTTACTCAGCAACCTTTCATTCCCTTAGCCTGGATTTAGTACGCCAGTAATACAGTGTCTGCAAGAGACACAGAATAAAATATCTGACCAGCAGGTGTCTTGTGAATGGTGACCTTCTGGTGGTACCTGAGGCTCCTATCCAGAAAATTTAGAATGCACCTAATGTGACATGCTTCATGGTATCAGCATCATGGAAGCCACCTGCCTGAAAATGTTTTGTTTAAGAACTATGGATGTAGTCCAGCACTTGCCCAGTGTGAGCAAGGATAAGGCTCAATCTCCAGAACTACAGAGACAAAGCAAAAACAACTGCCAAACAAAACCGACAACAAGAAAACTTAAGAAAGCAAGTAAAACACCCAAAGTGCATTTTTCCCCACAAGAGTGTGTTTGGCTTTAGGTATCAGAGACTGACTTTTTGGAAAGATGCATCACAGTTTCAAAACACAAATAGCAGGGCTTCTTGGGAGCTGCAGGTCTTGCTCCCTTCCTCCTGCTCTATCTTCTCTGGCTGTACATTTTCTCATTGTTGGCTTCACACACCTCTACATATGTGCCGTAAGTACGGAGCATACTCCTGCAGTTCATGCTTGGTCCACTACGGAAATGACTTAGAGTCTCAATTCTGAATTTTGTCTCTTTGATACCTCCCTTCAAATGCTCGAGTGAGGCAGTAGATGACCTCTGATACCTGCCTTTGGAATAAGTAGCTGCTGACAGAAGTTAGGGCTGTCTGGGACAAACAGAGCAGCTGGGCTTCCTCCTCTGTAAAGTGGATGGGAGGTGCTGTCCAGGGACTGGGTTGCAATTGGCTATGTATCAAGCATGTCTCTTCAGATCCTGCCTTGTGTAAGTGTATCAAATGTTGTCTTGTTTGCCAGTGTGGTGGTCTGGATAGCTGTGGTCCCCATAGATTCATGAGTTTGAATGCTTAGCTGTAGGGAGTGGCATTACTAGGACGTGATGCTTTATTGGCCTTGTTACAGGAAGCATTTCACTGTGTAGGCAGGTTTCGAGGTCTCCTATGCTCAGGCCCCACCCGGTGTGGAATCTAGTCTCCTCCTGGCTGCCTGTGGAAGACAGTCTCCTTCTGCTGCCTGGGGATCAAGATGCAGAACTTTAAGCAACTCCAACACTATGTCTTCCTGCATGCTTTCTGTGTTTCACACCATGATGATAATAGACTGAACCTCTGAAACTGTAAGCCGGTCCCAATTAAATGTTTTCCTTTATAAGAGTTGCCTTGGTCATGGTGTCTCTTCACAGCAATGAAACCCTAACTAAGACAGCCAGGCACTGTGATTCAGTGTGAATACATGATTTTGCCTGTGATGCACAAAGTGAGCAGATATAGCCATTGGCCTGCGGCAGCAGGCTCTGGACAAGTGGAAGACAGGCATCTCCTATCCACTGAGCAGGGACTCCCAGCGAGTTTGTGTCTGCCTCTGCAACAAATAATATTGGAAATGGATGAAGATGCATTGCTGAACACGGACAGCCAGATATTTAACATAGTTACTAGCTGTGCTAACAGATTTAATGAACAGGCACTATAACAAATGAGCATGTTTACCAAGTTAACTTGTGAAAATGAATATCTGTAATTAAAGTGGCTCACGAGTGACAGGCAAACAGGAAATTATTGTTATTATTACACACAAATCATCCTAAAATACCAGAACTTAATAGATGGGGAAAAAAAAACAAACAATGGCTAAAACTGTCTGCTAAATAAAAAATAATGACGAACACCTGTGGTCTTTTTATAGGACTCCAGCGGAGATGATTTTTTCCCGAAGACCTAATTATGTTTTTGTAATGGTACCATTTCATTATTTCTCTGTAGCATTATTAAAAGAAAATGTCCCTATTTTCTCTGTGTGAAAGGTCTGGTACATAGATTCAGGCATGGGCTTTTCTGAACACTACCAATAGCCCTTTAGTTCTAGCTACGTGCTGGGGCAGGACTGGATGTTTACCTTTACCCACACCAAGGCTTGGTCAGGAATAAGAATGATGCTGACTTCAGGAAGACTGCCAGGGAATAACAGAGAGCCATGTCACCGAGTGCATAGCAGAACCACTCCTGCAATTGGCCCTGCCCTGCATTCCAGGGTTATCCCTTTCTAGCTGCATTGCAGAACCACGCTGTGCCTCAGTACCCCATTTGTAGATCGTGACAGGGGTCTGACCAGAGTGCTGGGTGAACTCATGTCTGAACATTAATCCTTTGACAAGGTCAGAGCTCTATGATCCAGGCACCTCCCAGAGGCCACATTCCGGACCCTGCTACATTTCTCATCTAGTTTTCAACATATCACTTTGGGGGGACATATCAAACTTAAGCTGTATTAGTTGATATCAACCTCTCTTTCGAATGTAAGCTCTGAGGAGGGAGGCACTGTGGTGCAGCATAGTTACTGGTCTAAGAGACATATTCAAATGGCGGTTTGATGCTTTTGAGCCTCAGGGTTGCTGGTCACACTAAATGGAGGATGAGTGATCCTCCCAGGAGGAACACACCGTGGTAGACTGGGATATCTCTATGGACCTTACTCCCTGGAACCTCACCTTGGTGACTCTCCCTGTTAGTGGCAGCATCATTGGCTGCCGATCATCACAGGTGGGAACTGTGGAAAGCTGCTGCTCTGGTGACATTAAGTGCCCCAGCTTCCTTCTACTTCTATTTTCTGATGACCCTTCTCCATTCAGAAGTCAGAATACCTTACCAAGCTAAAAAGATGCAGACATACTCAAAGAAGCTGAACACAACAAGCCACGTCTACATCAGGTGGCACGGTTGCCCTGCTTAATGTCTTCTATGGCTTCACAGGGCCATAGAAGACATCCTAACTCTTCAGGCCCTCATGGAACTCACTATGTCATACATTTTGACCTGATAGGGGCTCTGGTTTCAAGAAAATGTTTCTCATTCTTGAAAGTGTGAATTGCTGGATATCACCCAGGTATTGGCAATGCATAGTCTTGTGCATACCCTGTATGTATTGGGTCTAAACCTCTAGGGTGAGGCCTCATGATATGAGTTTTGACAAGACTTTCAGGAGATGGGCTGTTGGCTGTTATAGCTAGTACTGACTGTCAGCCTGACACCTAGGAGGCAGACCTAAAGGAATACTTGTGAAGTACTGTCGAGTAATTAAGGTTACTTTCTGAGTAGATCTTTCTGAGGGATTGCCTCAGGTCAAATGGAGCAGGAAGACCCACTTAAAATGTGAGCAGCAGTGGTGAAGGAAATGGAAGAGGAGAGCTTTGTTTTTGCCTTCCTGGCTTGACTCTTGCTGGCAAGTCCATCTACTCCACTGTTGCTGCTACTGCTGCGCTCCTACATTGCTATGGTGTGAGCTGAAGACCAGCAGCTCTCAAGCAATCCTTTGAGACTCCAGTGTCGGATCCGGAGGGACTGCTGAGGCACCTGGGCTGATGAATCGAACATCTCCTGGCTTTGTAGTCTCTCCGTGTGAGATGCCTACTATTAGCAGCACAAGGCCCACGCACGGAATTTTCTTTTAACATATATTCACTCTATCATCTCCATTCCTCCGCAGAGCCCACAGTCATACATAGTTATACCTTGCATCCTAGTTATACCTCCTCAGACTCTGGCCCGTCCCCACCCACAGTGCCACTCTCCAGAACCCATTCTCGCTGCCTCAGGGACAAACTACTGCTCCCGGAAGGCCATTTCCTCTCCCGTCTTACCAATCGTGCTCCCCTCTAAGCTGCTGGTGCTCCCCTTGCATGGTTAGAGCTCTTCTGTCTTTCTTCTTTACAGCGCTAAGCAGTGAGATGTTGCTTGCTTGTTTACATGTATCCACTCAGGGTGTCAGGTCCACGTTCACAGGTATCTCACCTGCTCTGACAGTTGTCTACCAGCTCAGAGGCTAACACTCAGCTTAGACTCCTTTATCAAGTCTTCACTGGCTAGTGGTTACGTATACATTCTATCAATATGAATGGAAGGTTACCTGATCTCTGAGCTGACTTCCTTGGCCTTTGATGCTGCAGCTCTTTCCAGTAGGCTTCCATCTGTGGAGTAGCTCTAGGCAGTACTACACGAACAGACCTGAGTCTGCAAGTGGCAGAAGACTAGCCCAGCCTCAGTCAGCCCATCCCCAGGGTCTCTCTGCTGTCGTCTGCTGTGAACTGAGCTGTTTTGCTGGAGTGCATGTTCTTGCCACAATTCTATGCCTCAGCACCACAGGCCCAGGTGCAATGGAGTCACATCTCCATGGAGCGAACCTCTAAAAACAGGAACCCAAGTCCATCTGTACTCCCTTAAATTGTAATTTCTATCTAAGATTTTGTCACAGTGGCAGAAATTGAACTTGTCTATCATGCACAAGGTCCATTCCTAACACTGCAAAAACAAATTAAAAATGCCAAACCAAACCCCAACTAACCAAAATGGGAGTTGGAAGGGTTGAAACAAAGAAGAACCATGCCTCTAGACCTAGAGGTAGCAGGGCGGTGAGGAAAGGTCTACAGGAGACAGGCAATGGTGACTTTAATAGTGGGTTCTTATAAAGTAGTTCACAGTTATATAGGCTACACACTGTACAACAGTTTGGTAAACAGCTCCCGAACTAGAATTCAGGAGCGACTGCTGCCTTAATTTTTTTTGAAAAGACATTTTATTTAACCTAAATGCTTCCAAAACATTATCGCTTCCAACAGGCGGACACATCTATTTTCAAACTCCTTTGTGAGCTCTTTATGTTACTGTTTTATGCTGTTTTTGAAAAATGGTCATATGCTTAATTCGAATTTATACTTTTAAATTGTCAAGGATTATCATCTACTTCGGGAAAATTACAAAGGGTTAAAGGGGAAGAACACTTGTTTAGAATCAAGAAACAACAGGCCTCTTGGGAACACCCTTCTAGAGACTGAGCTCTTGCACCTTGGTCACATGACCTAAGACATGCTGAAATCAGCCAGGGATGCACCTTGACAGAGGCATTCTGAGGATACTTTATCAGCCCTCACCTCTTTTCCAGGAAAAGGGATGTTGTTTCAGAGGAACAAAAAATACTTTTGGAAGTTGGTTCTTTCTTTTCACTGTTTGGGTCCAGAGGAATCCTGCGGATCCAACTTAGGCCATCACACTGTCGACAAGTGCCTGCTGAGCTCTCTTCCTACCCCTGTTTTAAGAATGGAGCTGGAAATGTTACAGAGAAGAAGTTTGGCCACTCTTATAAAGATTTCTTCTTCTCTGTCCTCCTCCTTGCTCCCACGTCCCCTCCCAGCCCATCCTTTCCTTCCCCTCCTTAGTCTCGTTCACCCCTTCCTTCTGCCCTCTCCCCACCCCCAAGATGGGGGTTAAAGGCAACAAGTTGGAAGAGAAGCTTAAGGGTCAAAGGCAAGAACTTTGGCAGACCCTATTGGGTTTCTTCCTCTTTCTCCTTGTCCTCATTCTCCTCATCTTCTGTCTCCTCTCCCCTTCCTTCTAGGTTTACAAACTCCATTCCTTCCAAGTCTAATTCTGGAATTTAGCTTAATTACATATGACGCTCACAGAAATGTTGAAAAATAGGGACCTAGAATGTAAAAATATTGACTTACTCTTTGAAGCAATGCTCGGTGATAATTTTGTCTCCTATTACACTTGTATGAGTTTATCCCTCATCTTTTATTAATTTATATCATAACTCTAAAGCAAACAATAAAAATCTCCACAGGTTGTAAAACACCACACTTGTGAGGCCTTGTCTCTGAAGGAAAGGCAGCTAGAAGACATTTCTTCATATCCCCGGAACTTAATGTTGGGGTGGATAAAGGCAGGAAGCCATAGGAAGGGGCATAGGATGGTCCTCCAAGATGAAGTATCAGTGTGGTGTCTTTCAAGCAGCTCTTGGTTTCTATGGGAGAAGTGTAAGACCTGGTCACAAGACAATAGTCAATGAGAATAAACCAACTACCCTACTGCTGTGCCTTTTAGAGTGTCCCCCAAGCCCAAGATAAGCAGAAGGGCTGTCTCCAACGATCTGAGGCACTACTGTGAGTACAAACCACATAGCAGAGGCTGGGCACATACTGCTGTGGCAGGCATCATGGGAAAAAGTGTGGCATGAGGCACACTGGAGCGTGCTCTGAGCCGAAGGGAAGGACAAGGCTGTAGTAAGTCAAGGCATTATGAGGCAGAGGAAAGGAAGATATTCTGTGGTGTAGAATAAGTGAAGGAGACTGGTCTAGAATGTCTGAGTCTACCCAGGGAAGATGACGCTACGAATGCAGGTAGGAATGAATGGTCACTGTGTGCTTGGAGTCTGCAGCACAGCCATTAAAAGCTAGGCTTTTGCAAAGCGCTCCTCCATGAGCTCCTCTGTGGATGCTGGGTAAGCCAGGCAGACTATGGAAACTGCAATTTCCTTTTGACTCCAGGACAGTGGCCCTTATCCTTCAGGCTGATGGCCTGATTAAATACGATAGCAAGCAGAGAACACTTAGACTACTCTCTGGGCACCTAGCACTGATGCCCCGTGAGCCAGGTGCAGTGGCCCAGGTGGTGGGAAATTCTGACACTGCCAAGCACACACTGGGAGTAGTTGGACTCCAGATCCTTTTTACTCTTTTTACTTGTAAAAGAAGCCTTCTTCCCTAATTTATTCTGACCTAAGGAATTCCACCCTTTGATGTAGACAAAGCGTTCTTTAGAGGTTTCCAGCATGCCACCTTGATTTTACTGTCTACACAGATGAGAAATGGCTTTGGGAGATTCTTGATATACTGTGATCCATCAACATTTAGTAGAAAAGACGAATTTTGACCAAGACATCCCATCAGTTCGGTCAAATAACTAATTTGGCAGATTCTCCTCCTCCCACCCCTGCAGAGTGGCAGGCTGCTTGTAATCTGATTTAATGGACTTAATGTCTTAGTTCCTCCTTGATACTTTTGTTTTTCTTTGTTGTTTACTTAGACATGTATATGCATGGAGATTAGGGTAAGCAGGGGACCTGGTGATTTCAAACCATTGCTTTTGTGTTTGGTCCTTTGAGGGATTAAGATCTAAAGATAGAGGGAGGAACCCAGAAAGATAAGGAAATACTTCCCGAAGGATACTGGGGGATTCACCACTGTACTCTGAGAGATGACATCCAGGAGACAGGACCGCCTGCTGGGAAGGTAGGGGACAGTAATGATGACCTGCTTGCCTCTGCTTTCTGTTTTTCTTGTCCTTTTTCTTCAAGGTGCCTTTTAGTTTTGTCTTGCTGGACAAAGAATTCTACAAGAAAGACATCTGCAGCTTCCCACAGAGAACTGGCTGTCTGCACATCACTGCGGTCTTGGCTGGACTTGAATCAGATTACCCTTCCTCCCTTTTCCTGGTCAGGAGGTGGGTTTCTACTCTGAGCCCAAGAGCTCAGTCAGCACAGTGGAAGAGCAGATATGGAGATGGTTTTGTCTTGCTACCCAGAGCCCAGCACCTCCCCTGCTTTCTGTACCTTGTTGAACCATGTTGAAAAGCCTAGCTTTTCCCAGCAAGCCCTCCATCTTCTGCATGCCACCTAAACACAGCTTGTCTTTGAGCTGGCCAGGCTCCCCTCCTGTGGTGTTGAGAAGGTGAGATCCTCGCTGTCATTGGTGACCTCACCCGCACACACTGTCCTCTCTGGGTCTGCGTGTGGGCATCTGCTTTGAACAGAAGTGTGCTGCACTTAACTTTTGCATGTCCCTCCTCAGTGGCTTTGCCATGCCTCTCTGTTCCATGGCACTGTCTGGAGTTAGCAACTGTATTAATTGGTTACAACAAAATATTAGGAACCAGGTGGCTCAATGCAAAGGAATGCATTGTTTTAAGGTTCCAGAAAGTAGAGTCCCAGGTGAGAGAAAGTGTCATCAGAATTGGATCCTTCTGCAAGCTGTGAGGAAAGGTTGTCTCCCAGGAGGCTTGGTTTATTAGTGTCTGTTTTCGAGAGTCTTCATATCTTTGAGTCTTTCTACAATGTCTATCACCATTGTGGCTTGCATGAGAAATGTCCCTTATAGGCTCATCTATTTAAGAACTTGGCATTCCATTGGTGGTTCTGTCTGGGCAGGTTATAGACCCTGTAGGAAGTGGAGCCTTACTGGAGGAAGGTTGTCACTGGGGGTGGACACTAAGGATGCATTGATTCATGCTACTTCTTGTTTTCCTCCACCCTGCTTCCCGTGTGTGGATGAAGATGTGACCTGCCAGCTTCCTGCCACCATGCTTTGCCTTCTTTTTGACACACTTTCCCACCGTGATGGATCCTGTCCCTCTGGAATGGTAAGCTAAAACAAACTCTTTCTTCCTAAAGTTGCTTTTAGTCATGGTATTTTATCACAGCAATGGAAGAACAACTAATCTAATGTCCAAAGTCTACTTCTTTAAAAGACTTCATGCCTGGTGGTAGTGATGCACGCCTTTAGTCCCAGCACCCGAGAGGCAGAGGCAGGCAGATCTGTGAGTTCAAAGCCAGCCTGGTCTATAGAGTGAGTTCCAGGATTGACGTACAGAGAAACCCTGCCTTGAAAGTCACTATGGGCTGGTCTCTCCTACTGATTTCATTTTATTGCCTTTGTAACAACCTCATCCCCACATAGGTCACACTCTGAACTACTTTGACTCCAACACATATGTTCTGGGAATTCAGTTCATGACGGTGGCTGCATGACACAGTTCTGGCCAACATGGCAGAGGGGGAAAATGTTTCCGGAGGTTTTTCCTGCCTGGTTACATAGAGATCTATGAGGAAGGGTCAGGTTTCTCCCTTCTTATGAAGCTGCACTGTGAAGAAGCAGCACCATAGCAACTAACCTATGATCATAGAGTAAGAAGCCAGAGGCTGACACTGTATACACAATGACAGTAGAAAGGACAGGAAGAAAAAAATGTAGATTCCTTTGAGCGGCGCTGAATTGCCTGGTAAATATAAAAGTCCAAACTGAGATGCCTGAGGTGCTGTGTTGTGTAGGCCACTATGACTTGTCATTCCTTCATGACAAAGCACCTCCAAGACCCGATAAAACCTCACTCTTCCCTCTTTCCCTTGGCCCTCACGCCTGCCCTCTTCTTTTCATGCTTACAGACTAGTAATTTATCTTAGTCAATGTTCCATTGCTGTGAAGAGATGCCATGACCACAGCAACTCTTATAAGAGAAAACATTGAATTGGGTATGGCTTCCAGATTTAGAGCTTTGTCATCATGGTGGGAAGCATGGTAACATGCAGGCAGACATGGTGCTGGAGAGAGAAGCTAAGATCTACATCTGGATCAGCAGGCAGCAGAAAGAAAGAGACGCTGGGCCTGGCTAAAGCATTTAAAACCCTAAATCTTACCCTCAGTTGACACACTTCCTGCCACAAAGCCACACCTACTCCAACAAGGCCATACTCTCCAGTGAAGACCAGTGAAGACCAGCAAAGACCAGTGAAGTGTACATGGTACAGCAAAGCAAGAGCAGCCTCCCACCATTCGTGGGCTTCCAGTTACTTTATTTCTAACCATAATGTGCCCTCTCAATTGTCTGTTTTCAGCAAAACATCACATTCTCAGACAGCTTCCAGGAAAACATCTCATGACACATCTGAGTTGTTAAAGAAACCAGAAATTTCCACTTCAGATCATGCCTTCTCTCTAGGAAAATTATTTGAGTAAATAAATAATTAGGATCAAGTCTAATATAGACGAGGAGGAGGAGGAGGAAGAGGAAGAGGAGGAGGACGAGGAGAGAAATCAACACCCACACCTCACTTCACACAACACAATTCTGCATTATGAATTTCTTCAGCCAAGACTTATTTGGGCAAATTATTCACATCACAAAGAGGAGAGGTGGAGTCAAGTTATATACTCAGTCTAGAAGCTTCTCCTTAGATGTGGGCTTGCTCATATCTGCTCTGTGTCTGTGGAAGGCTCGTTGCCAAGCCTGCCAATAGTACAGATGTCCACATGCCCTACAGGAAATGTCTATAGGTTTCTCACCAAAGGCAGGCAGTAGAGGTCCTCTAACAGAGAAAGCACAGCAAGTGTGAACAGAACTGTCTGCCATAATAGGGTTTAATGAGGACCACAACACTTGACCTTTAATAGATACTAATAATGTGCTAGCCACTGGGCTAAGCAACTTATGCAAATTGTCCCATTTAATTATTCCAATAACCTTATGAGAAGCTATCACTTTACAAATGAGAAAATGGAAGCTCACTCTATTACATACCCCACAAGTAGAGCTGTCAGGATTGGATCTGAGCAACTTTAGGAGTCCCAGGTTCTGGGCTCCCTGCAGCTTTGGTAATAGATTTCTAGCCTGCGTCTTAATGTAGAGTAAGCACCTCACAAGTGCTGGGAGCTAGAAGTCTGATGAAGGTCTTTCTTGGATATCCCAGGTGCCATTTGGGCTGGGTTCCTTTGGAGAGGTTCTAGATGGGACTGGCTTCCTCACTGCTCTCACTTCTAGGCTCTCTCTCTCTCTCTCTCTCTCTGCTCTCTCTCTCTCTGCTCTCTATCAGTCCAACTCTCCTTTGGTTACCATGTCTACTCTTGCTTTCTCTCTAGCCTTTTAAGGATGTTTCTGATTATGCTGTAATCACTCAGATCATTCAGGGTGGTACTCCCTCCCTGTCCTTGATTTCATTTGCAAGTTTCCTTTGGTGTGTGGCTTATATAAGTCCCCAGGATTAAAATGTGGCCCTCTCTTAGGACCATTATTCTACCTACCAGAGCACCCTTCCTTTGGTGATTGTCTGGCCAGTATCTGAGAAAAAGGACAAAGAACTATCTGTCTTGCTTTTCTGTTTGTTCCACAAATCAGAACCAGCAGCACGTTGGACAGATTAGGGAGGAGAAATAGTTATTCAGAGAATGAATTTAGAGTTCTGAGTTGATCATCTGTTAGTTGTAAAGCAGAGACAGAACCCATTGCCTGCCTGTAGCACACACACATACACACAAAGAACAAATTTCATTACTAGCGTTCCTGGCTTAGTGCCATAATTAATACACGGTAACAATATTACCAAGAACAAAAACATACAATTATGCTCTTAAAAATGTCAACATGAAAAGTAAACTTAATAAAGGATAGGCATGGGGACATACATAACAAAGATTATCTTTAATAATGAAATTATTTATGATCAAACATTTTTACTTAATTTCAGTTCAATTCTAAAACAGGCCAGTAATGTCATGATTAAATATTAATGTGAACAGAAACAACCTAATTGGAAGGTTATTAAAGCTTCAAATTAGGTTTCTTTTTCTTTTCCTAATGAAAAAGTTCTTTGGAGGAGGGCACTGAGGGAATCCTAGCCTGTGTTTCACAATGTGATGCGCAGACCCTCGGGAGGGACGATGTCAGAAGGAGTGGCACTCGGGATTTCCTGGCAGTGCCACTCTGTTGAGGAAGAGTTGCCACACTTTCTGTTGGTGGTATGATATATAGTAAGATCTCTCTTGATACCTAGAAAACCTTTCCAGAATGTAGGCATCTTTTTGTCCCAAGTTTCGGAGGCCAACAGTCTGAGTTAGGCATCAGTGGGTATTGTCTGGTTGTTTGGCTAGAGCTGGCTGTCAGCATGCCTGTCTCCAGAAAGCTAACTTAGACTTTACAAAATATAGCGGCTAGGCTCCAAAACTTAGCAAGCAAGATTGTAAGTTGTGGTGCAAATGACATTTGAGGTTTTTTCTGTGACAAATTTGTTGGTGTCTAGTTGGCTGGCAGAAGCCCCATGACCAACACGGCAGCCATTGTGGGAGGGTCTCACACATGGGTATAGATTCAAGGCCTGAATACCTGAAGGCCTCATGACTACTCATGCATCATTTGAGGAATTATCTGACACACATTTAGAGAGTTGAAGGATAAAGGAAGAGGAATGACATATATTCCAAGGTATTCTAAGGGGATTCTTGTCCCTACGAATGGATCATACACATTTCATTCACTTTTATGTACACTCTTGACAAGATAATGTATGTAGATCAGTCATCTCAGCACTATGGAGGCTGAGGTACAATTGCAGAGTTCAAGGCCAACCTGAGATAGCACCTATCCCTACAAAGCTTCTTCCTAAAAGTTCTTATTAGATTTTCAAATGTCTTTGGGCAAAAGGGTACAAAAAACAGCTAGGGACTGATGAGACATTTACCTGTCCCAAGCTGAGATGCAGGAAATACTCACTTCATGTGAATGTCTAACCTAATATAATGCTTCTCTTCTTAACACCAGAAAGCCAACAAGCATGTCCTAAAGATGGACAAGGGAGGTGTTCCTGTAGCAGGGAAAGGTGGCACCAGACTATTTCCAAAGCAGTGCTTTAGCCAACAAAGTAAGGTAAGTGTGGGGGTTTTCTTAAGGGAGCCTGTGCATGAGCACATAGGAAGGCACTTTGGAGACAGGTGCCGACCAAAGCATCCTCAGTTTGGGGTGTACTATGCTCATTGCTTAGTGTGTCATTTAAGGTCAGTTCAAGAAGGAAAAGATGGAAGGCATTTCTGGGCGTGCTTACTTCCAGGTCGTAGAACACATGCTCAAAAGGTTAAAATGGTAGGCCGGAGCACTTCTGGGCATGCTCAGCAGCCATCATAAAGATGGCGGCGGATAGTGATATTGCTCACTTGTTTAGCTTTCTTTTCTTCAACAAACATATAAACCAAAAAATCCCGAAACCAAGAAAAGGGGCCCTTGAAAGTGTGTTCACATAGGAGTTTGCTCCTGTGATACCTGTCTCACTTAGTTAACCCCCATGTCTTATGCTAAGCAGCACCCCAGAGCTATGCCAGTGCTGCAGCTGTAGACCCTACATTCAGACCCTTTTTATTTGAAGGGTCAAGTGTATGCATTTCTGTGTATCTTGGTGTCTTCATGATCTTCTCCATCTGGTATCAATTACGAAGAGATTGTTGGAGTCAGCTGCAGTTGAGGGTTTGTCTTCTGTGTTTCACACATTTCAAAGCTCTATCATTGGCCATATAATATTTCTGGCCCTTAGGTCTCTTTGGTATAAAATCTATAATAATAATAATAATAATAATAATAATAATAATAATAATAATAGACACATCATTCGAAGAATACTAGGAAAATGAAGGGTTCACATGCTTTGAAGAACCACCTTTTTGGAACATATTCCAGAATATTGGCATCTTATGCAACAGACTGGTTTAAAAGAGCATGTGAGAAACTTTGCATATTATTCTATTAATTACAATCTAAACTGGCAGTCACTGAGCACGTGGTTCAACTAAGAAAGACAAACTGTACCAACTAAAGTGTGAAATCACCCTTTTTACAATACATAGAATTTTTGTTTTCTATTTACTGAGTTTTATAGTATTTATATGGATATAGATTTTATCATAATCCCCTTGAATGTACCTAAAGAAATGAGCAAATTAAATTGCTTAAGTTTCTTAATGTTGTACTTGACTCTTTTAGCTGTTTTGTTTTTCCTCTAAAAAAAGGTTTTTGAAACTGACCTACCATATACTTACAGGACATTTCACCCAAACTCAAAAGAGTATCCTTTCTTTTCAGCAGTGCATAGAACTTTCTTCAAAATTGACCACATACTTGGACATAGAGCAAGTCTCAATAGATATAAGAAAATTGAAATAACACTCTACATCCTGTCTGACTGCCATGGATTGAAGCTGGATATCAAGGAGAACAGAAACAACAGAAAGTATACAAACTTACGGAAACAGAACAAATCATCATTGAATGAAAAATGGGTCAAGACAGAAATTAAGAAGGAACTGAAAAGCTTTTTAGGACCGAATGAAAGTGAAAGTACAGAGTGCCCAAACCCACAGGACACATGAAGGCATTCTACAAGGCAAGTTCCTAGCACTAAGTGCCTGTCTAAAAAACTGGAGAGACCTCATATTAGCAACTTAGTGGCACACCTGAAAGCTCTAGAACAAAGAGAAGAAATGATTCCCCCCAAAAGAATAGATGGCAAGAAGTAATCAAACTCAAGGCTGAAATCAATGAACAACAAACAAAAAATGTGATAAAGAGTTGATTTTTTTTTTTTTTTGAGGAAAATCAGTATGATTGACAAACTCTTAGCCAAATTAACCAAAAGACAAAGATAGAATCTCCAAAGTAACAAAATTAGAAAGGAGAAGAGGAACATTACAACAGATACTGAGGAAATCTAGAGAATCATAAGAACGTATTTTAAAAACCTATATTCTATCAAACTGGAAAACCTAAAAGAAATAAACGGATTTGCTGATGTATAGGAGCTACCAAAGTTAAGTGAAGATCAAATAAACAATTTAACCAAACCAATAAATCCAGTATAGAGGCAACAATTAAAGTCTCCTCACCACAAAAAGCCTAGCACAGATGGTTTTAGAACAAAATTCTACCAGATTGTCAAAGGAGAACTAATAACAATACTCCTCAAATTATTTCACGGAATAGAAATGGAAGGAACATTTTCCAATTTTTCTTTATGAGTTCACTATTACCCTGATGCCTAAACCACACAAAGACCCAACAACAAAAAAAAGAAATCACAGAACAATATCCCTGATGAACATAGATACAAAAATTCCATCCATCCGTCCGTCCATCCCTCCCTCCCTCCCTGTCTGTCTGTCTGTCTGTCTTTTTCTTTCTTTTTTATTTTTGACAGTGTTGACAGTATCAACATAGCCCAGGCTGTTCTGGAACTCACAGGGATTTGCCTGCCTCTGTATCCTCAAGTGCTGAGATTAAAGGTATGCACCATTATGCCTTGCTAAAAATTCTTAATAAAATACTTGAAACTGAATCCAAGAACACATAACGAAAGTAGACTTCATGCTAGGGATGCAGGGGTGGTTCAATATAGATAAATTGGTCCATGTAATCCACCACATAGACTGGAAAACGAAAACCACACGATTATCTCATTGGATGAGAAAAGACCTTTGACAAAAATTCAATAAATAAACAAATCCAAATTCATGATAAAAGTCCTGGAGAGACTAGGGATATAAGGGCATACTTAGGCAGTTTACAGCAAGTCTACAGGCAGTAGGAATCTAAACAAAGAGAAACTGAAAGCATTTCCACTGAAAAGAGTTCACTCTCTTCACAACTATTCAGTATTGTACTTGAAGTCTTAGGTATAGCAATAAGAAAACGAAAGGTAGGGCTAGAGAGATGGCTCAGCAGTTAAGAACACTAACGGTTCTTCTAGAGGTCCTGAGTTCAATTCCCAGCAACCACATGATGGCTCACAACCATCTGTATTGGGATCTGATGTTCTCTTCTGGTATGTCTGAAGACAGCTACAGTGTACTCACACTGTATATAAAATAAACAAATCCTTAACAAAATACAATGAAAGGAGATCAAGGGATACATGTAGGGGAGGAAGCCACAGTACCTTTATTTGCATATGATGTGATGGTATACATAAATGACTAAAAATCCCACCAGAAAACTCCCGAGCTGATCAACACTTTCAGCAAAGTAGCAGGTTACAAAATTAAGTCACAAAAATCAGTAGTTTTTCTATATACAAATCACAGACAGGAAGAAATCAGGGAAACAGTACATTTCACAATGGCCTAAAAATTATCTTGGGATAACTATAAATTAATATCTCTTATGAACATAGATGAAAAAATTTCTTTCTTCCTTTATGTCCCTCCTTTCCTTCCTCCCATCTTTCCTTCCTTCTTTCCTTCCTTCCTTCCTTCCTTCCTTCCTGCCTTCCTGCCTTCCTTCCTTCCTTCCTTCCTTCCTTCCTTCCTTCCTTCCTTCCTTCCTGCCTTCCTGCCTTCCTGCCTTCCTGCCTTCCTGCCTTCCTGCCTTCCTTCCTGTCTTCCTGCCTTCCTGCCTTCCTGCCTTCCTGCCTTCCTGCCTTCCCTTTTCTTTTGAGACAGTGTCTCTCTCTACGTAGCCTTGGCTGTCCTGGATCCAAGCAGCTGGAAGAGTTGCATAATAAAAACGTTAAGACATTAAAGAAAGAAACTGGAGAAGACATCATGAATGAAAAGACCTTCCATGCTCATGGGCCAGTAGGAACAATAGACTGAAACTGGCCAACTATCAAAAGCAATCTACAGATTCAGCACAATCCCTATCAAAATTCTAACACAATTATTCTCAGAAGTAGAAAAACAATTCGGCTTCAGATGGAAGCACTAAAACCTAGGATTAGTGAAAACAATCTTGAATAAATAAAAGAATTGCTGCAGGTATCATCACCCCAATTGCAAGTTGTACTAAAGAGCTATAGTCATAAAAACAGCATTGTATTTTCATAAAAAGTTACCCAACTCGAAGGCCAAGACATAAGTCTTCACATCTGTGGATACCTGGTTTTTGACAAAGAAGCCAAAAATACATTATAAGGGAAAGACAGGCTCTTGAACAAATAGATCAATTTGGATGTCTGCATGTAGAAGAATGCAAATAGATCCATATTTATCACCCTGCATAAAACTTAACTTCAGGGGGCTCAAGGACCTGAACATAAGGTCAGATACACTGAACCTGATAGAAGATAGAGCGGGGAAGGGCACAGGAAAAGACTTCCTGAACACGCACCAAGAACAAAAATGAATAAATGGGCCTTCATGAAATTGACAAGCTGCTGCCTGGCCCAGGCTATGGTCATTTGACATTCTTACCTTCCAAGCTCCCAGGGCATCAGCTCATTCGCGATCTGAACATCTCCAGCTCCACATTACAGATGCCTTCACAATTGCCTCCAGCTCCCACGCCCTGCAACTCCCCAACCCCAACTTGCTTTGGCCCATCACAGACATACTCCCAAGTTCCTGGTATCAGCTTCTATTCTAGTTTGCAGCTCTGTCGCTGTGGTAGAACGACAACTAAAAGCAACTTGGGAAGGAAAGGGTTTATTTTTCACTTACAGGTAACAGTCTTATTGAGAGAAGCTAATCAATGCAAAACCTCAAGGCAGGAAGGAACCCCGAGGCAGGAACCCCGAGGCAGGAACTAAAGCAGAGACCATGAAGAAAGCTATTTACTGGCTTGCACAGCTGCTTTTCTTTTAACAGCCCAGGCCCACCTGCCTAGGACAGTCAAGCCTGAACTGGGACTCCTTGGACTTTCACACCCAAAGAGCTGTTCCTTGGCGTACAGCTCATGACTGTCCCTGCTTGCCACTTGTGTGATAGGGCTGTTCTATTACACATGTGGGCACATAGCCCCCCACATTCACTTTGGATGTCTCCTACGGGGGCCTTGCATTGTGTAGACACCCAGAGTGTTTTTCTGTTTGGAGGCGGGTCCCTTTCCTTCCTTTTTTCCTCCCATGTCAAGTCTGTCTTAATTTTGCCTTTACTTGATAAATATTAATAACATCTCATTTACTTTTATTTCATTAAGAATGTCATTTTGCAGTACTGGAGTTTAATTCAGGTCTTGGAACATGCTAGACAAGTGCTCTTCTACTCTCACCTACATCTCCAGCTCCCTTAAATATTGTAGTAGCTATCCCAGGCTGTCCTTCAACTCTTGATCTTGTTGTTTCTGTCTCTGAATAGCTGGGATTATAGGCAGACGACACTGTGGCTATCTGTGATAGTTAGGGAAGCACTCTATTAGAGCCAAGCATGGCTCCCTCAGGTCTTGTCCTCTCCCTTGCTAAATAAACCATTACGTTCTCTTATTTAGATTCTTCTATGTTTCTGACGTTATTCCAAGGTCCTTTCCTTTATTTGGTCACTTCCTTATGCCTGACTCATTCCTGAAGCTGATCCCACAGGTCCAACTATCAAAACATCAATGTTCAGCGATCAAAAATCCCTATTTGGCTACCCTGACTAATCTGTCCAATCAGAACATACCAACTTGTCCTAGCTCATTCTAACACAGACCTCCCCTCTTTTCCTTTTAAAATCACTCATGGAAAGCTATTTGTTGATTCAGATTCAGTTACCTTGTCTCTTTGCCTTGCTTAATAAAGGATCTCTTTATGTTGGAAATTGGTGTTTGTGTGTGGCCCACGCCTAATTTGTGATCGAGAGGGGAATACCCCTTGGTGCCAGAGTTACTCCTGAGTCTCATTGGTCAAGCCTTTGGCCATACCCCAAGCAGCCTTTGGTCCCTGAGAATTGACAATATTGAGCCCTGAGTGGCCAGCCAAACGAAGAGAAGGAATGTGGTCTTAAGAGCATGAGATCATCAATGGATTCTTATAACAAGTTACTGAGTTCAAGTTTAGGCAGTGAAATACTTGGGGCAAATGTACAGGGTAGAGGCCAGGAGCAAGACTCTAAAACAGTGGTTCTCAATCTTCCTAATGCTGTGACCCTTTAATATAGTTCCTCATGGTGTGATGAGCCCCAACCATAAAATTATTGTGTTGCTATTTCATATCTGTGTTTTCTAATGGTCTTGGGCGACCCTGTGAAAGGGTGGTTTGACTCTAAAGGGGTTGGAACCAAGGTGGTTGAGAATCTCTGCTGTAAAAGAATCCAGGTAGATAAAACTCTCTTACTCAGTTATACAAAAGTCTTGATACAAACCCTCTGACAACAGTATTCTGGTCCTCTGAAATCTACTGAAAAAAGGGCTTTACCAGGGGAACTGAGAGGAAGCCCTATACAGGAATGTTCTGGTCACTATGTACAGCAGCACTTAAGCTGAACAGCAGCTGAAGAAAGGTGTGTGTGTGTGTGTGTGTGTGTGTGTGTGTGTGTGTGTGTGTGTGTGTGTGTGTGTGTTTCTCTTACAAGTGTGAAATAGAAGTACCTAGTTGTGAGTGTGAATCTGTGAGCTCTCTCCTACTCCATTTCAATGCAAATTCATCTTGATTTATCTTTTTATATTTTAAGAGATGAGACCTTGTTCTGTTGTTCAGACTGGCTCTGAACTCAAGTAGCTTCAAGTGGCAGGGCCACTGGCACATGCCACCACACCACACTCAACAAGGCTCTTTTATTCTCTGTGGAGTTGGGGATAGAACCCAGAGCCTTGTGCATGCATGGCAAGTACTTTTCAAACTCTTGGCTGTGTTCACCCAGAATGACAGCACTTGGAGGGCCTGCCATTCACCAAAAGGCTTGGGAAGCAAGATGCCCTCTGCTTCAGGGGCTCTATGTGTCCGGGCCCTGGCTCTGTAGTTCGGCCAGCTCCTCTCATCTTGTTGCAATGGGAGACTGACAAATGCTAATTTTTCTTTTCTGTATGGTACTTAAAATTCTGTCTCTGAGCCAGTCTTCATCACAGAATGGGCTAGTTATCAGACTGGTGTCTGTAGCACCTCAGGTTTCGTCATATATCTGTGAACTGGGGTGTACTAATTAGGGTCTCCAATGCTCCTGTTAGTGAGAACTCTACAGCACCATTAGTACTAATAGCCACTCTAATTGACAAGAGCAGCACTTATGGTTTTTTTTTTTTTTTTTTAAACAATGCGTGGTCCCATCCACTGAAAGCTGTGACACCATCTCTCTCTCTCTCTCTCTCTCTCTCTCTCTCTCTCTCTCTCTCTCTCTCTCTCACACACACACACACACACACACACACACACACGTAATCCGGAAATCAAGGGCTAGCATCATTAGAATGACAGGTTTCAGGTTATTGCCTCTATCCCTCAGTCCTCAATCTACTGTTATTATTTGCATGACTCTAACTTTCCCGGAGATTATGAGGTTATTCTCTATGACTGATATTTACTTTAAATATCTGTCAAACATCAACAAGCTAGAAGTGAGGTTAAATTGGAATCTGTGCTCCTGAAGAGTGGGTGGCTGAGGCCAGAGATATTATTTATTGTTTGATTTGGGAACGGATTTTATGAATATAAATAAGGATACTGCTCTCAGGGAAAACGCTATTCACGGAAAAGCTGCCTGGCAGGTGTGTGCATGATGCTGTTCACCCAGTTTTCTTCCTGTTCACCTTCAGAAGTTCTGAGTCAGTGGCCCTTTTCCTTTATGACCCAACTGTGTTAAGTGTTCAGTGAAATGGGTTCCCAGCCTGGTGTCATGGCTGGGAGTAAATAAAGAAGCCAGGAGGGGACGAAGGGGAGGACGGACCATCAGCTTCAGAACACATGACTTCTGGAAATCTGAAATGTGGAAAAGCATCCTCAGTTTTGCTTAAATGCCACTGATTCTTAACTCTTGTCTCCACCCCCACTGTGTTTCATAGTCAGTGCTACTTAATTTTTACCCTTGCATATGGGATAAAATAGATCCCATTTCTGGGCTCCTTGGGGTGACACATGGATTGATGGGGAGGGGATTGGACTGCAAGTGAGGACACTTAACTATAGTCTCGAAAAGGCCTTTCTTTTCTGGGTCATGGTTTTCTCATTCACAAAACGAAAGAATTGGGATTTCCATCCCGATCCTCCCCACTGCCTTGCTCAGTCACGTCTGTAACAATGCTCTTGAGATAAATGTTCAGTTCCATCTGAATAAAACATTGATTCTGGGAGAGGAAGAAATAGAGGAGCTTCGGGAATATATGAGAATTAAAGTCAAAAGCAGAGACTATAAGAGAGGAGCTCTGCAGAGCTCATTGCTTATGGACAGGGATGGAGAGCAGAAGGCCATCTCCACAGAGTGCTGGTTCCTTTTGGTCAGCAATGCTTAGTTTCTGAAGGACCCATCAGCCCAAGGCTCTTATATGCTGTGGCAATGAGTTCAAAGAATCTGGTCAAACTGCTTTGTGAATTTTAGAACTACTCAGGAGGCAGTAGAGGAAGTGCTAGGTGCATCCTAATCAAATGAAGTAATGTTCTATAATCACAACAAGTGGCCGGGGTCTCTGCCTTCCCCACATTTGATGAGATGGCCCTTCCTGTTTTGAGAAGGTGTTGGTGGGGTCAACCAAACCAGTCAACAGGTTTGGAAATGAAAGCAATCTTTGTGTTTGATGGGAAGGACTATTTCCATTCTGATGCAAGACTGTAAAATGACCAGTGAGATTCAGGATGGTGGCTGCTCCACCCTGCCTGTGTCTCTGAGTGACTGAAATGAACTGGCTTTCATGTGCACTGACTCAGGAAGTCTGATGAGTCTTGCCCCCCCTCCCCCCCAGAGCTTTTGGAACTTGCATATTATCAAACACATTAAGCCTATCCTATGCTCTGGTAGATACAGTCAGGCTGGGGCCTACAGGAGTAGAGTCAGGTTAAGGCTTGGTGGATAGCATCAGGCTGAGGCCTAGTTTGACACCTAAACCACAGACACATTGGAGGTTTCATGGAGAACAATCCAGTATGCGATCTCAGTAAGCTCTGAATTGATGTATTTTCAAAAATCTAGTGATATAATAACGATTTTCTTAAAAAAAAATTAAATAGATTTTGAGTTTCTTAACACAGAGTAGTTGGCTTATGAATAGGGACCCTGTCACATGAAAACACTCAAGTGGTTCACACATCATTTGCACATGGAAATACCTTCTGTAGTGTGTTTGACCAATAAGTTAGTCCCTAAAGTGGACTATCACAAGGTATTAGGCATTCTTGGGTTTTCCCACTTTCCTGTGTCCATACGCCTTAAGATCACCAACACAACAATTCCAAGGAGCTGCTCTGGTAGCAGACTTCTAAAACTCAATGTGGAGCTTAGTTCCTCATTAAGTAAAAGTGTTTCAAAGGCTTTCAACTATGCAGTCCATGACCGCTGAAAATGGCAGATGGCGTGAGCTAGCACATCCTGTCAAGGAATTTACGTACACAGTTGCAACCATCTACAGCTCCTGGTATGTAGTAATATTGCCTGATGGCGTCATCACCAGTGGCAGACCAGGGGACCCTCATCAAATGTGCCATTTCTTCTTCCTTTTAAAAGGACCATTTCAATAGCACTTTTCTATCCTAGGTGGCTCTTGTAGGAGGCTTTGTTAAGAATTTGAGACATTCAGAATCATTCTCCTGCTTGATCTATGTTCTCATTTGTCTGGTATAACTGCTAGAGTTGGAAGACATTTTCTCCTATGGTCTATCATAGGGTAGCTCCCCCTGTCCATGCAGGAACTCTTTGGGGAAGGTGAATTCAATGTGGATTCCCAGTTTCCAAACTGCCTTATAACCATGGGCTGTTAGGAGGCTGAAACCTTGGTAGACCAGATGGTCTAAATCCGATACCGTCATCAAGGCAGACTCTGTGCTGTGATGTGCAGTTGTGTTAGCAAAAGAAAATGCTTAGAACTGAGCCAGCCATGGTCCAGAAAGACACATGCAGAGGCCGCTGCACATTCACGACTCCTTAAGCAGCAGCCCCCATTTCCAAGTTCCTGGAAATAATGCAAAACAATGTAAAGACAATGAAAAAGTGTCCCAGCCTGTGTCTACCCTATAGCCCATCGGTACTTCTTCACAAGTGTTTCTCAGCCATCACTTACTTCTCTGCTAAGAGCTATACTCATGCTTCCTCTGAACGTTGTGTCTTCTGCAGGGACAGTCTGATCTTGTGATCATTCTGTAAGTTGGTATAAAACACAGCTTCAAAATCTGGTAGTATCATAAGGAAATCTTCAGGCTTGACAACACAGGAAAAGGCTCTATTACAAACTTAATTCTTTTACTTATATATTTTTAAGTTGAGAGTTTGTATTTATTCATCTAAGTGCCAGAAACATTTTGCTCAACAGTTTAGAATCTTGTAGATACTTGTTCAACCATAAGGTCTACTGGCACATGAAGAGAGGACCTATTTTAAGGAATTCTAAATTGTGTCGAAAGGTTAAAAAAAAAAAAAAAACCTAACCTAAACCCAATCTTTGCTCTGTTTAAACATTTGATATAAAACAATCTAATTTGAATATTGTGTTTAGATTGAAAATACATTTTTATACAATATATTCTGATCACAGTTTTCCCTCCTCCAACTCCTCCCAGATCCCCTCCATCTCTCCACTTGCCCAACTCTACACCTTCCCTCTCTTTAGAAAACAAGTAGACAAAACAGCATAAAAAACAATGAGAAAAGCACAGGAAACATACACATACACATGCACAGACACACCAAACAAAACCTACAAAAATACAAAAGTGGAAACCATAATATACAAACAAGAGGACCAGTAAGACAAAAAAACAAAAAACAAAAATGTTCAAATGAAGCAATATGAGACAAAAAATAAAAAAAATCTACAAAACACTCTGAATTCATTTTGTGTTGGCCGTCTACTGCTGGGTTTGATCTACCCTTAAGTATGATTAGTATTCCCTGTGGGACTCCATTGGAGAAAATACTTTTTCTTTTGCAAGTGGTTGTCAATTGGAGCTAGTATCTTGGTTAGGGATGGGAGTTCATGTCCCCTTCCTCTTCTCAGCGCTGGGACTTCATTTGGTTTGAACCTGTGTAGGCTCTGTGCATGCCGCCAGAGTCTCTGTGAATTCATATGTGCATCAGTCCTGTTGTGTCTGAAAGACATAGTTTCCTTGGTACCATCCACTCCCTCCCTCTAGCTCTCATATGTTTCCCACCTCCTCTTCTGCATAGCTCCCTGAGCCCCTAGAGGTGGAGGTGGAGGTGGAGGTGGACAGTGGTTGATGGAGACGTCCCATTTAGGACTGGCTGTTCCAACGTCTCTGCACATTGCCTGGTTGTGAATCTCTGCATTTGTTCCCATCTACTGCAAGAAGAAGCTTCTCTGATAAGGGTTTGGTGAGACACTGATCTCTGGGTGTATAGAGCAGAATGATTTTAGGAGTCAATTTTTTTTTTCTGTGTTTCTTTAGCAGAACAATTGTATTTGGTTTTCTCTGTTGCCTATGGCCTATCTAGTCTTAGGTCCTTGGCTACTTTAGGAGTGCCAGGCATGGGTTCCATTTCATGAAGTGGACCTTAAATCCACTCAAAGGTAAACTTAACTCTTATCTCTAAACTTTACTATTCCGTTCAAGTTACTCATTATGACAATTCTCTTATGTTCTATTACTTAAAATGTATATATTTATATTTTACCTATTAATTCTTCACAAGGCTGGGGGACCAGCTGGGAACATTTGAAAATTAACTTTATGAAAGGCTCAGGGAAGGAAACAGACAGAAAGTGTAGCAGGTGAGGCAAAAGAAGGTTTAGAAGGACACCTGATCAGCGCCGGGACAAAGATCCCTCGCCGGAGATCGCAGGACCCAGCGGAGGGCCAAAGACACGCCCCACAGCTCACCAGACCACAGAGACTGACCGCCAGCAGCTTCCGG